>CM046353.1:2668384-3868384 GCA_025403435.1 Artocarpus heterophyllus
ATTACTATTTTATCCCTGACACTGACATCACTCCTGCCAGAACCACTCACCCATTCTTCTCCCCTGACCTCCTGCAAAATATAAAGCATGTAGGAGGACAAAAATGAACAAATAAAATGAATAATGTCGGGAAGAGGGGGGCAGGCTTAAGTCAAAATTCGCGGCCTGACTTGCTCCAAAACACTCTCTATACAAAGTGGAATTCGCGCTTCAGCCACTTAGTTTTGACAAGAATTGGCTTAAGTTGTACTCTTCTGTGTACTGGGACTGATCCCAGAGCTCCTCCAGCCCACCAAGAATGGCTTTCAATCCCTTCTTGTTGCCCGGTAATTTCACATCTCCGTCGAAGTTGTTGTCTGCTTGCTTCGATAAAGAAGTTCCCTGAAAAAGCCCCAAAAGAAGAGCCATCGACAACACGTTCTAAACAGGGAGGGGGAAAGAAAGGGAAAAGGAAATTGGCCAAATTTAATAATATTTTGCTCACTAAAATGAAATATTCTCAGTGCACAACCAAGAACTCTGGGCGCTTGACGGCACTAGTGTACGTGCAAAATTCACATTTAAATTGTATAAAGAAGCACCTAGCAAGAGCATAATTATCAACATAGCACGTAAAAAGAAGAGAGAACCTTTCTGGATGTCTCTGCTGATGCAAAGAGATCAAGTAACTGGTCTGTATTCATTGTTTTCAAACTAGCATTTTCTGCATTAATGACTGCATTAGCCACTGAAAGTTTGAACCTTTGCAAGCTCATAACTTTCTCTTCTAGAGTGCCACGCATGATTAAACGATGGACGTTGACAACTTTTTTCTGACCCAACCTGTGTGCTCTATCCATTGCCTGCAAGCAAATTGAAAAAGGACAACTAAATTCTTTCTTAACATAAAAAACAAAACTCTAACCAAAACAAGGCTCCCTATCATAGATCAAAATAAAATCCAGGGAAAAACTGGGTAGGTTGATAATTCATCCAGTTACTTTTACGCTATCAAGAGACCACTAAAATAGGAGCTGAAACATTTCGACGAAAAATCCCAGATCACTACAAGAACTTTCGTGGAGATAATTTCAGTTGCTTGCTGAACCCAAGATGGATTTTGGTTAGGTAACAACACCAGGCTGAGTCCCATTTGGGAGAGCAACAGCCAAGTTAGTAACAGTCCGAATGAGACCAAGGGCACAGAAGTGTGAAGGCCCTTGTCGAATATGATTAATAGAAGAGACGGTGAGAGTTCAGATGGAGAAAGGAGCAGAAGGTGTAAAAATTTAAATAAAAACAAAAAGCAACAGATAACTTGGGGAACAACACTAATGACTAATCTGCTTGAACTTGGTTGGTTGTTGGTTTTCTCAGGTTCGTTAACAGTGCGCAAAAGATTTTTGACTTAACGTACATAAGGCATAAAATTCTTGAATCCAAGTTCAGGACGAATTTGTGGACTCTCCTTTACGGAGGTACCAAAATCCATAAAATAATTACCTGATGATCTCGCATTGGATTCCAGTCATGCTCCATAAAATGAGTGTGTCCGCGGAAGTCAGGTTCAACACCCAAGGCCCCCAACTGGAAACATTAGTTAAATTTCGTAACTCTTTCAAGTGAATATTTCACTGAAAGCCTCAAAGGATAAAGAGCCTACCATGTGTCGTGAGTAACAAGGCATCTATAGTAGGGTCTGAATTGAAGCTTTAACAATTTCAAAACGTTTTTCTGTTTCAACTGATCCATCCAATCGCAGATACGTTACACTGCTTGAAATATATTGCAAATTAGAGCATGTAAATATATCAATAACCAGTAGTACGTTTTGTATATATGTATATAATCATATAAATGCGGGAAACAGGTATAAAAATTAAGAACAGAAAAAGGAATAAGATTACTTAATAGCAAAAGATCGTTTACCCCACAATAGCTTGTTCAGGATGAAATCGTTGGCATCAACATTGAAATTTATAGGTGAGGTGGATGCAAAATGAATAGAAGGGGGAAGTTAAAGATATTTTTCTATCTGAGAATGCATGTAAATAACCAATAACTACGAAAATTTTGCAACACCTCCAATATTTTGAGCAAAATGATAGGCATGTTGTCCACAAGACTTATCCTAGAAAGAAGGCAACGAAAATGTAGTGGTCGTATTGAATTAATAGGTGTTCAAATTGCTGGTTTTTGTTTGCTGATGTGGATGTATTCTGTTGAGAATTTGTTAGGAGGGTTAATAGCTAATTTCAATTTCTTAGTCAAGTTGTTAGTCGTTGGTAGTATTGTAGAGTGTGGAAAAACTAGACAGGCAGAAATTGAGTGAAGTCTTGGTTTTCCAAGTTAGGGAGACTGGCCAAGTCTCAAAGGTCGCCGATGTCAGTTTGCTGGGGTCTCTACTATTCAGGTTCAATTCAATAAAAGTTCATTCTTCAGTGTTCTAAGAATTCAATCTGTTATTTCTTGCTAAATTCCTATAAGAATCCTAGGGTTCATCATAATATTGGCAGCACCAGCAAGATCCATAAAAAACTAACAGTAGAAAGACCTTTTACCCTTTAAAAATAAAAAGACCTTTCCAGTTTCCAGATTTTGTTCCTATCTCTGGAAAGCATGTGTATTGCAGTTTGTCATAGGTAAGTCAACTGGAAGAATTGAATCCAGACACGTACGAGCAAAGCCACAAGCCTGAACTTTTACTAAATCCCTTGGAGTTTTAAGTAAAACACAGTTGCCTTAGTTTATTATAACTGATATTTGATATGCCCTCAGTTGCCTTAGTTTATTATAACTGATATTTGATATGCCCGTAGATAATTTCACAGACCAAATTATCTTTATGTTCATGAAAACGGACCTATTTGTCCCCATTCAATAAGCCTAAGGGTGTATATAATCCAACCAAATTGGGAGGACTGATCCTTTTACTATCTTGTCAATTTGAACTCATAGTTGGTGATGAAGAGAAGACTTTCAAATGAAAATTCATTGGTCATGTTAAATTGGAAAGAGATTTTGATTTAGGTGTAAGAATTAGTTTTTTGGTTCTTTTCTGACTTTGTCGCATGGTATGGTTCCTCTTGCCTTAACTGTAGTTCTTAGATGGATTTCTCATCCATATTTAATCATGTACATCATCTTTTCTGAATAAAAGTTGGTGTTCTCTCTCTCTCTCTCTATATATATATATAAGAAAATTCATATCAAAACGCCTAGGAACACTATTTATCATTTTAAAGTAGCAATAATCAGTTTAATTACAAAAGCAAGGGACTTGCATGCATCCTGTGAAAAAATGGTCTCGAAGACTAACCTTTTCATATGGGTCTGAAACAAGTCTCTCTCAATGATGTCCAGAAAGGCCTATATGACACACCACATTTGTATGAGTTATAGTTAAGAGAAAAAACACAGTTTTCAGAATAGTGAAAGTAAAGTGAGCATTACTTTGTGCTGTGCAAATATCAAGACTCTATGCTGCCCAGCACTCATGGCAGCTTCGGGACTAGAAGCATCCACACCTATTCCACACTCTTCCAAAATCTCCTGAAGTGCAACGAGTTTGGGAGAGTGGCAAGGTTTATGCAACTCTGTGAGTATATCAGAACTAGAAGGTCGGTCAGAGAAAAGGCATGAAACTGAATCGGGAATCTTTTCTCCAAGGACAAGCAACGGGTGACTACAAAGTTTTAGCAAATACTGAATTGCCTGAAACATTAATATATGACATATTAGATTTAAGATTTTTTCGGGAATTAAACATGATATCCATATATAAATCAACAAACATCTTACCTGGAAAACATGTGAAGATGCTTTGGTTGATACACTGCTTCCTTGTCCTGTGTCTCCTGACTCATTCCCTTTAACTATATTAGAAATTTCTTGTTTCACATGTGAACCAGAAAATTGCTCATAAAGTTTCAATTGTACGGGGCTCAGGTCACAATATCTATCCTGAATGATTTTCTCTGGCAGATCAGACAAGACTTCGTCCTTTGTTCGACGAAGGAGGAAAGGCATGACCTATTAAATTGAAGTCCTTTAGTTAGAAAAGTATATTGTTTTCAATTTAGTCTACTTTGGTTTAATCTAAAATGACTGATTACAAGAAAAAGCCAAACTATCTCCTAGGTTGCATAATTGGGTACTAAGGCGCACGTTTTGTCTTTTGAGGTGAAGCAAAAGCCTCGAGGATTTTTAAGATTTAAGCCTCAAAATAAACTATTAAAGAATTCAAAAAAAAAAAATCAAGTATTTAAAAGTAAAAGTTATAAATGATAAGTAACAACCCAAAAGGTTGTATTGATACTCAATACAGAGTATTTAATACAAAATACTTATTCTTGATTTTTTTTCCCTCCCTCTTATTTTTAGCAACCTTGGGGTTCCTCTAAGTCTCTGCCTTGATCATGACCCAGCTCATTCTCCAATTTCCACTTCGGAGTTCTCTCTGTTGTTTTCTTAAGCAGCAATTGGACTTCTATTTTTAAAAAGGTGTTTACCAAACTGTTTTAGGCTGATATGAGTTTGGGACTTTAAAATATAAAAGAATGAACAAAACACCAAACCATAACAGTTAAAAAAGGTAAGGCCGGCTTCCTCAGCACAGAGGCGCATGACTCTTTCTTACTCTGAGGCATACGCCTCAAGGTCTTTTTCCAATGCCTTATGGGGAGGCAAGGCTTCTCACCGCACAATTTTGAACATCAAATATTTTCAAGCCAAACAAAAAGATCGCCAGAAAATATCCTTGCTGGCTTTGAAATTTAAAATGACTAGCCTATTGTTTTTTGGGAAAAACCCTCAATTTTCTCCAGAACCTTTGTTATTGGTAACATAATTCTATACCATTTTTTTTCTGGGGCTATAAATGGGTTCAAAAAAATTGTCCTTGCATACTTCCCACGTTATATGAACCAACAACAAAGACAGAGTTAGAAATATTGACCTGTTTGTGCAGAGCTTCCATAGCAAGTGCCCCTGCTTCAGCATCTTTTGCAGAACATTTGGGATCTCTAGATGCTAGCAATGGTTTTCCATAAGTGGCTTGGAACTGCTCAGAGTGACATCAAATAACAGTCGTTTGTGAAAATGGTATCAACAAAAGGACTGCAACTCACGCCTTTTTTCCATATCATTTACTGCTCTCATCATTGCTATAGGTGTTTTTCTTTCCTTTTTTTTTTTTCGTTGGACAAGAGAGAGACTATCAAATCACCTCAAATAAAAAAATTAAAAGGGAAAGGACCATCAAAACAACACAAATGCAGAGAACATGGGAGCCAACGTTGGCTAGCACATCAAGAGGAAGCTAGCTAATTTATCCTCATATACAATCCTAGGGTGTGTTTGGTGGAAGGGATTTGAGGAAGGATAGGAGTTGATGGAAAGTGTATAGCAGTCATTTGGTTGAGAGGATTGTGATAGGAAAGAGTAGAAGGGCTGCCTATGTGTAGGACCCGACAAGATTCGATCCATCCTCATCTGGAAGGAAAGCAGAGGAGAGGCTAACCATTAAGGTATAATTAGAAATTTGGCATTCTATTCTTCTTATTTTAACGGTTTTAAGGATTTTTTTTCCTCTTTTTAACTTTTTGTTATGTTCCATGTACATATAAAACTTAGCAGCACGAATATATCTCGTCTTCTTCCTCTATATTTTCTGAATAAAATACAGTTTCTCTTTATGCATAAGGACGACAAAACAGGAAAATCTTACAAGAGAGAAACTGAAAGGCATATGGATGATATTTCGGTGCATTGGGACCCAAGAAAAAAGAATATGGTCCAGAAGCTGCCAATATTGAAGCTTGGAGAATGTATGTCCTCTCTGTTGAATGATATATCTACCCTTTCAAATCTTTTATGTACTTACTAAGGGTCTAAGATACTATAGCTCATAGTGTAGTGCAACTGATTATCATCTAGACAAGAATATTAATAATCGTTTTAAGGACACTTGACACAAAAGGATTACCTCCCCCTTTCTTTCTTATATATTCTCTACAAACTTACAGCAACCTCTCCTTGATTGGATTGGATGGCATAGAATCCCGAAAGGCAAGATATGTGAACTTTTATATTAGCAGAGAAGAATAAGAATAACACACCTGTCTCTCAGTTCCAAGAAACCCCGGCATTAGAAAATCAAAAAGGGACCACAGATCCATGATGTTATTCTGAAACAAAAGGTAAGCCACTTTTAGGAACATGAGTGTACCTTCAAGGTTTTGCAAGTTTTTTACACATGTAACCAACCTGGATGGGCGTTCCACTCAGTATTAAGCGGTGCTGAGCTTTCAATTGCTTCACTGCATGTGTAATTTTAGATTTTGCATTCTTTATGATATGCCCTTCATCTAAGATACAATAATTCCAGAGAAGCTTCCCAAGATAATCAATGTCTTTACGAACCACATCATATGATGTTATGATCACATTATGCTTGCCAAAATGTTCCCTAAGAGAAATGCGGTCTTGAGCAGAACCAACATATTGAAGAGTAGATATTATTGAAACATCGATATACTTCTCTATCTCAAATGCCCAGTGCCCAACAAGAGTTGATGGGCAAATAATTAAAGACGATGAAAGACCTTCACTGCTATTTAATGTACAATGCTCTACTATGTCAGAAGCCACAATAGCTGATGCTTGAAGTGTTTTGCCAAGCCCCATGTCATCACATAATATTCCATGAAGCTTGAACCGTTTCAAGAAAGCCAACCAATTTATACCTTCTTGTTGGTACCTGAATAAATGATAACAACTTTAGAACCGCAATGCAATTTTTGTGTGTGTGCGCACACACGCATGTTCTTTTCCCTTCTAAGAAACATATAAAACAAAGGTTTCTTAACAATGAGTAGAAAAAAAGAATACAATAATATCTGTGCTGTTATTGTGGTAACTTTTTCTTATATGAGAATAACTATATTATGCCATTATTGTGGTAACTTGTACATAGTTGTCAAGAAGTGGGAAATAAAAAACAGCAAAAAAATTATACTCCATCAGCATATATAATATCTAAAAAACATAAAGAGAAAAAGTCAGTTCCAATTAACTACAAAATCCACTGAATGACTTGTCAATCAAATGAGGTACTCTAGATCCAGTACCAGATACTGGAAAATGGTAACTGATAAACGTTAATTTGGATAACTGAAGTAGACTGAGCTATTTTTAGGTCTTAATTCATGTTCCTTTATTAGATATACAGACGCCTAATGCTCCCTGTCAATCTAGAATCTTTAATAGACAATACCGGAGATGCGAAAATTGGCAACATGTTCAGAAAGTATGTCTGAGTCGTCCAAATTTTAAACATGCGGGCTCTAGCTCTAGATGGAACATGATCAATCTCAATATTCAGATAATGATACTGTTGATTAAAATTTTGACAAAAGTAAGCATAAACTTGTAGAAGCATTCCTATAGACTCTAACTTCACATATTCAAATTGATCTCAAAGTTTGCAGTAGTCAATATGCCATCTGTCAGGTAGTCACTCAAGAAACTGTACATCTAGTAGTCAGACTAAACTGATGTGTACCTCCTTAATGTCACTTTCAGATCAGTAGAGAGTTTGTAATCGTCAATGTTGGAGTTGTCAAGTAGTTGCTCAAGAAACTGTGCATCTTCTGCAGTTCTGGAGAAAGCTTCACTCAGTCCAACAGGTGGGGGAAGACCTCGTGCCAGTGGAAGAAGAGGTACAAGGGCAGCAAAACTATGTGTCACACTTTGTCTTACAGACTGATCACAATCACTCATGCACCTTAGAAGTGGAACAACTAACAAAGGAGCATAAGAAACCAACTCTCCACCCAAGCCCTGAACAAGCAAACTAATCAGCATGCCAGCACCTTGTCTTGCACTAATGGATGAATCATCTCCTAACATCTGGATAGCATTTTCAATTATAGCTCCCATTGCATGTACTGTCATCGACTTGGCCAGCGAAGTGATGCACCGAGAAGAAGCTAGTCTAACAGCTATGTGGGAATGGCGAATGCAATAGAAAAGGCATGGGAGAAGAGTGAGAAGTTTAGGTTTAAGTTCCTCATTTAGCATAGGAGCAATGGAACGTACCACCTGCAAATCAGAAAATTAATAGAAAATGAAAAAACAATGGGGCAGCGCTTACAAGATTCTAAACTGCTAACAAAGTGCCAAATGTTGACCAAAGATTACTTTTTTGTTTTTAAACAGAGATGATATCTAATTATTCTAAAAGACATAATGTACAGGCATAAATAGAGGAAGAGAGAACAAAAAGGATCCCTCTGAAAGGGCAGCTATAAATTAAAAAAATTCATTATTATTTAAAGATGGCAAAAACACCCCAAAAAAAATTCCAGTCCGACATAACCTATAATTGGAACAGTAAACAGTTGGCAACAACATGCGCGCTCCTCTAAAAACGGATGACAAAATTGTTACGAGGATTTTAGTTGCTACAAAATCTTTATGAAATTATATTATATTATCAAAATGAAAATTTCATAAAAATATACTTTCTGATATTTTTTTATATTAAACTAAACTATAGCTAATAGTTAATATAACGAATTGGTAAATATGATTCTAGAGAGAGACTTTGGCATAAGAAATAAAGAAACATAAAGACAGAAATAACCTGGATATTATTTATTAATATTTGCGGATCCAGTACAGAGTCAATAGTGTGTGTGATTTGCTTGTCATCTGTAATCAAAGACTCAGTATTGGTAGACTTAAGAACTTCCGTGAGGCAATCCCATAGTTTAGGAAGCTTGTCAAATAACAAAGCACCAAACTTCTCACACAGATGCCTCAATGCAAGTTCAGATCCTCGTCTGCTAATGAACCCTTCAACCTTTGACCGATCTTCACCACCAGCCAGCACCTGAACTTTTGATTTCTGCTTACTACTGGCAGTCCCAAAGGAGTAGAGATCTTGATCGTTGATAACCCCCATGGAACCAATAACTCCAGCTTGTGGTGTCTCACCAGGATCCATGCAAGTTAAACTGCAGATATTCTTGATTAACTTATCATTTGGGCTGGGCTTGCGGGAAATACAACAGGAAATAAGCTCTGCAAGTGCTTCAGCAGCCTTCTCTTGTAGTTTCTCCTCCTTCAAGAGGAATTTAAAAAAACTAAAATCAATCTTGGCGAGCCTGTCAAATTAAAATAACATTTTTATCTAAAACACTACCTGTTCTCTTCTTATTGAAGCCATAAGAGGCAAAATAACTGGATTAAGTCGTGCAGGAAGCTCAGACATCCAAACAACTGCTGCAGCAACTAGGGCAGATACTGAAACATGCAGATTACTCTGCAGATTGTTTGAGGAAATACGGATGAGCATGTGTGAGAGAAATTTAGATAGCTACAAGTTACTTCAAACTTCAAATTTCAAACTAATATCAAATTAGGAAGGATGAGGCAAAAAAGCTTAAATAAAATTCACCAAAAACAAAAAGAATAAATGTAAGAACTCCACAAGAAATTCATAATCACATCTTTGTGCATTTGAAGGAATGGCCCAGTTGCATTTCGAAGTACCTGAACACATTTTAAATATCCTGCGGTTGTCAAAAGTCGTTGCTTTGCTGATTCAAGATATCCAAGAGAATCATCTCCAGTATTATCATTGCATAAGGCAGGAACTTGTGATGCAAGATTTATTGCATCATCCGGGCTCAAGCTTTCCAAGTCAAATTTAGTAGTTTCCAAAAAATTATCAAACAAGCCCGATGATTGAATAGCATGTAATAACTGACTAGCCTCACCACGCATCTTAGAATAGGTTCTCGAAAGTTCGGAATAAGGATGACGTGAATCTTTTGTTGGGAATGTAGGATCAGCACATGCTAACAAGTCCATCAGCCAATTTTTAAGATGATTGGGAAAACTTGGCAAAGTTCCCTGATTATCATATGCATCCCTGTTTTTTATCTCTTTGAACCAAGAGATAAGAATCATAGATGCAACCTGGATGGTATGTAAATTATTAGAAGGAGCACAAAAGGCAGAAAAAACGAGGTTACAACTTGCACTTCAAATCTATCTTGGAAGGTAGAAGTAATACCTGCCGCTGGACACCTGACAAAGAGGTAAATGCATTTGCTAGTGGATCAACTACACATTGCATAAACTCTTCTTCCAATTTAGATGCAAAAATTCCCAATGCCGTTGCTGTAAGCACTCGAGTACACGTGACTGATATTTCTGAATCAGCACCAACTATTATCTTAACTGGATTGCTGGAAGCATCTCCAACTTTGTCTAGTGGAATAGCACCATTTGTCGATTCCAATCCCAAGTTTCTATACAACTCATTTTCAAGATTAGCCGCTCTCATTTTAGCCGCAGCTCTAACATGACTCTTTCGGGGAATAGCAACAGGCCAAAACATTTTTGTAGGATCTAATACTGAACCATATGGAGTACTTGCAAGCTCTATCCAAGAAGACATATATGACCTTGCAACATTCACCAGGTCCTCCTTTGGGGACTATAATCAACCATGAGTGAGATGACTAGCCAAACTAAATTATGGCACGATATGAAAAATATAACACAACTTATATGCATTAAAGAAACAAGCAGCAAAACAAATGTATCCAGGGGGAAGATATAGAAGCTGGTTATGCAGGCATTTATATAAGAAGCTTTGGATGATCAGGAATAACTAGAATACAAAACCCAAGATTTATCTGAGTAGCAAGTACTAATAATTTCAAAGCAGGATTGAATTTATGCAACATCAAAATTGAAATGAATTTGACATGGCATATGGAACAGCCCATCAGCGCTAGGTTTCTGTTTCTCATCCAAGGTTAGGGACTAATTCCAGTGAGCAAAAGTAACCAACGCAGTACAGAGGACTTATGGTGCATAAAAAAGAACTAGAATTAAGAAAACTGAATAAGAACGTAGTGCCTTACAAGTGAAACCAATAGAGAATTCAAAAGAGATGAAAGAAGAAAATTGGGAATCCAATAGACGCAGTTAGCAGCAAACAAAAAGTAAAAAAAAAAAAAAAACAAAAAAACAAAAAATTAAACAAAACAAGAACAAAAACCTGAACAAGAAGCCTCCAAACCCTCTCCGAACATTGCAAAATTTCCTCATTTGAATCCAACAGCAAATTCTGGAAAACAATTCTAAGTGTATCACCCAATATAAATGAAGGCCAAAATGAAGAACCGAAAGGCTCGGAAACATTTCTTTTGTATCCAGCTTCAAGCAGTCGCTCCTACGAATAAAAAGTCCAAAAATTTAGAAGAAATATTCCTCATAGCACGTACAAGTACAATAGAGCCATACAAAGAAATGTCTAGGGAAAACCCTTAGACAGAACTACACCCATTGAACTTGTTTCTCCAAATAAATTCATGTATCCATAATAACTGGACTAGAAGAGAGAAATTTACCAAAGTGCGAATAGCTGAATAACGGACTGATGCGATGCTATGCCTCATAAATGGCCATAGACGGGGTGCCAATGTTGATAACATAAAAGGATTTTCCTGTGAATTCACAATTCCAATATCATCGATACCACCAAGCTCATTTAAGTCAAACTCTTGGCTATCTTTCACTGTCCCCAACATCTTAGGAATCATTTCCTCCTGGGAATAGATTTCTGCCAATAAATTCATCACACTGCAAGCAGATTACAAGATTTTTTAAAGAGATTAAATATATGCATCATAAGATACTAAACTGTCGGAAAGAAACATAAATGCTAAGTAGTATCGTCGCAACCATACAAAGACATTAATCCAGTCATAAAGAAATAGAGCAAGTATTAGAGGAACTGAAGCACAAATAAGAAGATAAGCTGCTTGGACATGAATCACTTGTGAATTCCTCAAAAAGAGGACTCCTGATGCTCCGTTCCTCCCAGAGAAAAATTCAAAATGCAAACACTCATCCATTAGCAGCAAGAATAAATAAATAAATAAATAAATAGCATATGTTCTTTAAGAATGGCCTGCGACAAAAAAAAAAAAAAAAAAAACAAACAAACACAAAAACAAAAACAAAAACAAAAACCAAAAAAAAAAAAAAAAACAAAACAAAAAAAAAAAAAAAAAAAAGAAGAAATCCTAGAGAGTGAAGTGCTTCAGTGATTCCAATTTGATTCCAATGGACTTACCAATTGGGATGGCTAGGTTTTTTTCCCTAAAAGGAACACTGCTTCACTAAACCAGAAAGAAGCATGAAAAACTGAGACGGGTAGTCATAGAAACATTCTCCATCCTCTTTGTTTCTTATCACACGAAAAAGAGAGAGAGAGAGTTACAATCACTAGCAGGTGGGTTTCTCACACGCTTGAGGAGCATATACTCACTAGAAGGTGGATTTCCCACACACTTGAGGACCTTTCATTTCTTAGGGTCAACTGTGAATTAAATTCTATTTTTTCAGTTAGAAAGTGGTTTTTCCTTTATTTACGTCATTTTGTTGAGTTTTAAGATGGCATACAGGTTTATATTTCCTTTCTTCAGGCTTTCCAAAACGTGGCCTCTGACTTTGCATTTTTCCTTTCAAAAAAGAGTAGAATCTATACAAAAAGAGAATTTTTATTCTTTTACTTGGTCAAAGTAAAAGTAATGGAAGGCTTTTCTTGATAGCTTAGGTAACTGATGACAAATTTGTTTCTTTACTTCTTTCCAAAACACTAGATACATTAGGTCATAAATTATAACAATGCCAAACACAACAGAAATCAGAAGCAAAAGAGAAAAGAAAAACGTAAATTAACTTAATATATAAAATTACCTGCTGGTGGATGGACTTAAATCATCCAAATCAAGTAAAATGTCCCAAAGCAATGTCACTATGGAAGTTAACATATGACCCTGTAGACCAACAATAGCAGCTGCTGCTGGCATCAAAGCATCAGCAGCTACCGCTCGAACATCATCATCAGGGTCCTCGAGCCCAGCTTTACATGCAGGGAGAACACGTCCAAGCAATTCATGAAGCATCTCCTAGTTACAAAAAAATAAAATAAAATATATATAATAAGATAAAATTCATAGACAAATTATAGGTACACAGAAAAAGAACTCAGCAAAATATACACAAAACTCCCATACAAGTTACATTCTTGAATGCATCTTTTATCTGAATCACTTAGATTACTAAAATACCATTCACATTTTTTTAAGAGAAAGAAATCTTATTGATATTGAAAACAGTACATTAGAAAAAAGGACAAGGACTCCTTTAGAGATGCAAGAACGAAAAAACTGATAAAGTAAACACTAAAAAACCATAACATCTTTCCAATTCAGGGCACTCAAAGAAAAAGGAAAGCTTTAACAGTAGAGGCCCTGAACAAAGCTAAGCATTTAGAGCCTGTTTCATTGGAGGGTTCCATGGTTTGAACCCAAAATCTCCCTTGAAAAAGTGTTTTGGCAACCAAAAACTTAAACTCATTTTAAACCATGATGTGATAGTTTGAACTCTAAATTCTCTCTAAATTCAAAATTCTCCCCCTTATTTTCAAACCACACTTTTCAAACTTCTCATTTCAAACCAAAAAATTTCAAACCATGTTTCAAACCCACAAAACAAACAGACCCTTAGATTTTCCAAAAAGAGAGCGTCCAGCTCATTGTCTTCAGAAAACCTCCCATTTCTCTCCACCCAAATAACCCATAGCGTGGCCAATACCACACTTCTCCACAAAGCCTTGGCCATCTTTTCGGAACGAAAGCCATACGGCCTTTCAACCAGCAAGGAATGCATTAAATAGCCATTGTTACTGTTGCTTAGGATGTCTGGACGGTTCTTTCAGAAATTTATACCAGTTGGAGTCACTCTAATGTCTTAGTGTAAACTGCATAATCATTATCCTCTACTCCAATTAACAATAGAACCTTCCATTAGATTCATGTAACAAATTTTTACCCAGATCTTCTGATAAATTATATAGATACAGCCATCAACGATACCTGTAGTTCAGGCAATTTTATAGCATTTAGAATATTGAACATGCATACATGGTTGATGCGCTAATAATGCAAGCAACAAGAAGCCCAAGAAGTGGCAAGCTCAGAGATCCATTTATGCATGACTTTATTTTGACTTACAGCATAAACTGCACCCAGTATATGGAACTTTAAAATTTGTACCATTATTAATTTCAAATTGCCCTTGTTAGAATCAATTGTAATTGTCTTGAATCAATTGCCCTTGTTAGAATCAATTGTAATTGTCTTGAACAGTTCAGTTACTTGCATTCCTCATATAGAATCCAACAAATATCACTTGTCGGTTAATTTTCTTACAAATTTAGAACAGAAGTGCGAAACCCTCCTTTGTCATCCTAGCTCAACTCTTTCATGTAAATCCTCTCTTCTCTGATCCAGTTTATAAATAATATTATTAGCACACAAAGAACCCCAATATTCCCAAAATGCACGCCTTAGCATGATTATAGGCTCATGGGAAGACCACAAGATACTTTGTAACAATTTCAGCATGAACTATATGCTGTGCGTTGCTGGGAGGCTGGCCAGACATTTGTTAAATATATTATTGCCTGAAGCTAGTTTCTTCATGATCCTTCGCTAAAAACTACAATTCTTTATAACAGAAATTTTTATGGATTTAGTGACAGCACAAAAGCGGGAGAACATATTATTCAAATAAGCTATATTCACAGTTGTATTCCCTATTTAAAAAGACTGCATTACAAAACATTTAAAAAAAAGAAAATGGATTGCGAGTTCAGATTTCTCTGACATGGTAAATCTGACGCTGAGAAGAGCTATAAACAGCAGTGCCAATCTACATACTTGAAACAAACAATAGTCCTTACAGTTGAGAAAGCTGCAACTACTATGCCCATAGTCAATGACTAGCAGTACCAAATTAAAAAAAAAAAGAATGTTCGGAACATACAGATGCCTACAGACGAATCTATTAAAGATTCTCATTTTCTCAAATCATTCTTAGGTGGATGTAGCCATCCACTAGTTTTTTCTATGTTTTTATTCTAATTTCCATATCCAGGGATATGAACTCTTTGAATCAATGGTAAAATGCTCTTCATTATGATTCCTAACTCAATAATTTAGGTTTCTTATCCCCAAAAAAAATCCAGAATGATGTGAACGTTATAGATGTATACTTCCAGCAAATTTGATATGCAGAAGTTGCTATTATAGGAGGAGAGAGAAAAACACACACACACACCCCACAAACCACGATGACTAACCAGGAATGTTTACAGCCTGAATTCCAGCAAATTCAAATCGTCATAAACTCTAGTAATACATGAATATTTACCTGCCGCACAGCTACCAAATACTTGATACCTAACAGGCTTCCATGGCGAATTTCCCATTCTGGTCTAAACTGAACATAATGAAATATCAGAAGCATAACAAACAAAAGAACAAAAGGACCTCCGAAGAAAAAGGATCAACAAAATAGAGGGACAACAAAAATTAACAAACTCACTACAACCTGTAGCACTTAAAAAAACTAAAAGCATGTGCTCACATAAAATTTACCTGCATCTCCAGCAAGATATTCAATGTTTCATGAACTAACGCGGGATGCATGTATTTGAACACAACACCTAATGCCTGTGCACAGGTTTCCCGTACTGGGGCAACCACCTGATCAGATACATAATCTCCAAAACTGCAATCAAATGAAAAAAAAGTATTATTTAGTTATCAACTAGACAAAAAGATTCCAATCAGAAATATGTAAGCAGCGGATGCAATCAAAACAATATGCTGAAGTAAAAAAGACAGACAAGAAAAGAATTACCGATCCAGTGACAAAACACACAGGAAACGGATTACACAATCTTGAAGAAATTGGCAGTTCTTAAACCAAGAATGCCTAGCCAATTTAATCCAATTCATAACTTCACCCTTATCGGAAGGATTTTTTGCCACGTCTGTTTCCTTAATGCTGGAGGAATTTTTTAGGGTAGTTGCTTCAGCTACTTCTTTACTTGGACACAACATTGCATCAAGGTAAGAATCTGGCTCCACCTTAACAGAACCAACATTTGAGTACTCATTAATTGGCTCAGAAGCCAAATCCCACCTAACATCCTCTACCTTTGTGTTGGTGTCAGAGTTAGAATCCTTGCTGGCAAAGGCCATGGTATGCATCAATGGAGATGATTCCTCCCCGAACTTCAGCCTTTTCAGGTTTGGTTCATTCTCATCTGCTGAGCCTTGAATATTCAAATCTATCTCTCGCTCTCTTTTCATTGTATGTGATATAAATTCATCTTCTAAGACAAATGGCGCGCTGTGCAAACTCAGGTCAGGCATAAATACCCCAGCCGAAGCACCTTGATAGGTTAAAATTTCTCTTAAAGCCATCACACTACCATGTCGCACTTCCCAAACTGTTAAATGACAAACAGAATATAGTTTCAGAAAACAATTGAGGGGGAAAAAATAACATGACAACAGTACAGCTAATAACAACTAATCTAATAACATGACAACAGTAAAGTCAATAACAACGAACATCAATGATATGAATAACTGTGTTGATCATGTTTTGAGGGGGGAAAAAACAACAACAACAAAACACAAAAAAAAAAAAAAAAAAAAAAAAAAAAAAAACTAGAAAAGAAAAAAAGAAAACAAAACATAACAACATAACCAAAACATAATCATAGCCACAGTCGTAGTCTTAATCCTCTATAATAAATAGCAGGCTTACCAGGATCAAACATATCAACTAGTAGTTGCTCAACAAAACTATGGAAAGGCCATAACCCATCTCTGTCATGTTCAAAGTTGTCTTCATCGTCATCAACATCCACAGATTCCTACATAAAGAATCAGCATGACAATAAGCAATCTTGTGCTCTTACATAGAAAAGTCAAGATAGTGAATAATTAAAGTGTATTGGCAACCAGGCCACAGGTTCAAGGCATGCAAGGACCATTATCAAGGTGGGGAAAAAAAGACTCGGTGATGTGATGAAGCAAGAAAAAAAAAAGCAACCTCTTTCCAATCATGCTCTCCAACATTTTTATCTGACTGTTCGGAACTGGAAAGATGTTATGGGGACTTAGATTTTTTGCAACATTGGGTGCTTTTGAGTTTTTGTTTTTTCTCTTTGTTTTCAGGTCCTTTTGTAGATATCTTTGTGTTTCTTTTTTTTTTCTTTTTTTTTTTTCTTTTCTTTGCTCTTTTGAAGGATACCTTATCCTCTTTCATTGTATTTGATTGTTTAATCAATAAAAGGAGTTTCTTTTTATCAGAGAAAGAGGTATCATACACACAACACAAAAATAGCCCCAGAAGTTCCTTCAATATTTTTGTAGTGCCTCCAAGTGACAGAGAAAAATACTAGGACAGAAAAATTCTTCAAGTCAAACAAGAACATAGATAAGTCAACGCAAATTACCTTATTAGACCCTAATGAATCGGCAGGCAAGCTCTTTAGCATTGTCGCATTTTGTGCACCTGATACTCTTGAATCTCCTTCCTCACCCCAACCTTTCATTTGGTCTTTTGAACTTATTTTTGCTTTTCGTTTTAAAAGATTCCTTTCTCTTGGACTCGGCCTGCTTGACATTACACTTGGAACCATATCTGCAACTAATCGTTGAATATTATGTGGTACATAAACTCTTTGATTTATCCCATTCCCATGGGAATTATGCATAATGAGGTCTTCATCTCTTATCATATCATTTACATCCATGAACTGCTCACATACATCCAACCCTACAAAAAATAAAAAGGAGTTTTTAACTTCCATAAAATATCGATGAGGAAAAAAATGAGCTGTTGACTTGCAAAAAAACCCTAACTAAGAATAAAGTATTGATGACATCACACATAGAGCACAAAGTCCAAAACCAAATACAGTGAAAGATAGGATGAATGAATTATTGATACAGTAAAAGATAGGATGAATGAATTATTGCAAAAGTCATTCCTTTATTCAATAAAACCAATTTCACCACCAAAAGACGAGCAACAAGGATTCATCATGGATGAGACACACAAATCAGAAATCAAATAAGAAGCAAAGCAAGATTTTTGGAGATGCACAAAAACAGTGAAACATACCAATCTTACACCAAAGATGGGAAGAATTATTATTTGAGAAAGTACATTTTTGTTCTTCCTTGTAAGAAGAAGAAACGGAAAACTTTATTAGATAAAACCAAAAAGGAATACAAGGGAAAACAAAAGGGGACGAAGGGCCCACCAAAACAAGAAACAAATGCGGAAACCAAGAACAGCTAAAACATAAGCCTAGAGCTCTTGTTTAATACAAAATCAGATCCTACACCCTTAGCAAATCAGAGAATGGAAACATCACAAATCCTTTAGTTTGACAACTATGTTCTTGTTTTTTATGATGTTACTGTTTCATTGTTGCTTGTAGAACTCTCATCCTCTTGTTCTTGTAATTAATTAATATATCAGTTAAAGGGTATCCAAAAAAAAAAGATCTTTGGAGATGCACCATTAACACAGATCCGGTGAGGCGAGTACTATCCAAATCATTCAGAAAACCAATCAGAAATCTTTATGAATTGAAATTACAAGCATAGTTGTATGCCTTTTGAGCATTTTCTTTGATATGCTTATGTGTTAAATGAAAAATTCTGGTATAGAGCATCAAGATCCTCAACATGGGTTTTATTCCATAGCAAACTTCATTAAACTAACTATTTGGTTTCACCACAACAATCATCAAGACATAAAGACATTAAACTACAAACCTAAACGTCGTCGAAGATTTTGTTTTTGACGAGCCAACCTCTCCCTTGCATTCTTCGTGTTATCATTCGCAACATCGTACTCCTGAGTTCAAAAATGATACAAGGACTTAATTCCATAGACATTTAACAAAGATTAAAATAAACCAACAATTTTTCCTCTTTCCCAAGAGAGTTCAACAATTTTGGGAAATGTCTATGGCAAAACATTTTCCAAATGCTTCATTTTCAAAAGAGATCGTGGTTAGATAAGGACAGTAATATAATTGAGCGCCGCTATTGATATGGATTACCATTTACTAATGGGAAAAAAAGCATATATAAATATAGGCCATGCACATTAGCAAGTTGAAATAGTACCACAACAGGCCAATTTTTCCATGGATTTACTTAATTTCAAGCCCTAACAGATGTTTCCCCCTCTAGAGAGAGAGAGAGAGAGAGAACGAAAGCCATTGGAGCCTCTTATGGCTTGGGACACAGAACATTAGATCCCTATCCACAAATATCCACTAAGACTAAACAAAAGTAACTATCCCAGATCGACACTTTTTTTAACAGAAACTAGGTACTCTTATTCTCCACAATATTATATCCCCAATCCATACTTTTCTTATAAGAAACGATGGTTTTTCTTAACATTCAGTTTGTTCAAGGAAGCTAAAATTCCAGCTTCATTGTGGGCTCAGTACATAAAACTTATAAGGAATTTCATTCCTTGTTGATTGTGTTGAACTAGAGGAATCGCCTTTTGTATGTGCTATTCTTAAATTCTTCTTTCTGTTTTTGTCTTCTTGTTTTCGTTTCCTTCTAGTTATTTCTTTTAGAGCATTTCTCATCCTCTTTCTGTGTAATTGATTGTTCATCAATTAAAGAAGTATTCTTATCCAAAAAATACAAAATAAAAACTTAAGATTGTGAAACTACGAGAGGATAAGATTCCTATATAGATTGCAGAACTATTACAACAAATTAACAATGAAAATAAACCTGTGACAATAAACCATCAAATCCCTCCAACTAAGCATATCAAAGAGCACAGAAAATCCTTCCTCTCTTTATTTGTAGATGCCCATAAAGAAGATAGACACTCTTCCCTAAGGATACCATATATCTTGCTCCTAATTCTAAGGAATTCTGCTATTTCTTTCTGTCCAAAATAACACACAAAGTTTCCAAAAGCACACACTTCTGCATCACCTTAGCGCTTTTGCTAGAACCAAAGCCGAAAGGTTTTCCATGAGTATAAGACCAACATTTCTAAGAAATAGCTCATTTAGAACCAGCTTCCAACAACGGGATACACCAAAGAAAACAGGCCACTTCTTAATGGAATAACATGTGATCAATATTTCCATTTGTACATTACAAAACATGAAGGAGAAATCGTGCACAACACAACGCAGCACTTAAATACGATAAATGAATCTAATACACAATGCACACAAATAAATCATGCATCCAAAGCATAAATTTAATCATTACAAATGCCTCACAAACTTCCTAGTTATCTCATGATGTTTAATCAAAAACTCTTTTTCATTGATAATGAAATCAACAACAGATGTTCTTGCTATACCAAGGTTATGCGATTGTCCAATAGTGCAAGGATTCAATGAATCCAATAGTTCCCAAATTGCATAGAGAGGGTAGGACAAGGGCAGAACCACAAAGTAAAGTTCTCAAACCTAACAGAAAAAATCTAATGAGAGAAACTTAAAAAGTATTCCTTCTTTCTTGTTCTCTTCGACAAAATTTGGAAACCAGAAACTTATATGAATGATAAAAAATAGATAGATAAAATAAAAATAAATAAATAAACGTGATGTACAAACCACAAACTTTCTACTTTGTGCGTGTTGCAAAAGTACTTGTCAAACTTACTTGTCCTCCAGATGCCACAAGAGCACCAAACTCGAGCACTTTGTTAACATTAAAGCTGTTGTAGACAAAAACATAATTATAAGCAAATAATAATAACAAAACCAACAACTCAAAAGAAACTTATTGACAAGAAACAATGAAAAATATGTCACGTGATACAGACCTTCTAAAAGATACGCCCTCAAGGTTAGAACGAAAATCAGGCAATGCAAGCAAATCTTCAGAAATTCCAAACTCAGACAATTTCGATTGGAAACAAGAAAGAAGTTCAGTTAAAGACGTGTGCTTAACATTCTCCGCTATAGCCCCAATTGCACGAGCCGCAGCTACTCTTGTATCCCAGTTTTTGCTACGAAGATACTGCAAAACCTAATTTTGAAAAAGTAAAAGAATTATCATTGACGATCAATAATAATAAAAAAAAAAAAAAAACTTTTTTGTTCTCAATGTTTTATAGTTCTTCATCACAATAGTCCAATTCAGAAATCCCTATCTATCAAGACCTAAAAAGGCCTAAATTGGCAACATTCCGTCGTAAAATTTTGGAACTAGAGAGACGGACAATCGAAATTTTCCTTCAAAATAATACCTTTTTCAAGAGAGAGGTCAAGTCTTGAGGATGCGATTTAGCGATTTCTCCAATCTGCCGAGCAGCCGTGAACCTCGTCAACTGGGACGAACCAGCTTTTGCATTTTCGTTAAGGAACAAAAAAAATAAACAAAAATTCAAAGTTTTCAAATATTCAAGCTCGAGAAATGGAATTCAATGCATCGAGTTAGAATTATATATACACATATACACATATATACATATAGATATATAAAGAGGATACTGTCCAAGAGAGTGAGGAGACGGTGAAGACGAGAGGATTGCTGGGCCATAATAGGTCATCCCACCGCTTTTATTGAAGAAACACTTGAATGAAACCTCTCTTTAGCTTCTTCTTCTTCTTCTTCTTCTTCTTCTTCTTCTTCTTCTTCTTCTTCTTCTTCTTCTACAAAAATCCTGTGAACCCTAGAATCCATGAGAAGAACAGTAAGAAAAACCTCAATGCGGAAAAAATCCAATAGAAATGGCTCCGGGAAAAAGAAGAAAAAAGAGCTAGGGTTTGGAGGAAGAGGCAGATCCAGAGAGCATAGGGCTCGAAATGGAGAACAAGTGAAGAAGGAGACGAACACTCACCGGAGAAACGAAACGAAACGAAACGCTCTCTTCTTTAGGTTTTCGCCGTGAGACCTCTATCTATGCCGTCGGGTTCTTCGTTTCCAGCTTTTCCCTGTTCACAGGCTTTGGCTACGATCCTCCTCTTCCCCCTTTCTTTTATTATTTTATTTTGTTCTCTCTTTTGCTATTTTTCATTTTTCATTTTTCATTTTTCATTTTTCATTTTTCATTTTTCATTTTTTTCTGTACATAGAACGGTATTAATTGTAATCCTATATAGCGTAATCCGGATTGCCTTGCTACCAAAAAAAAAAAAAAGGAAAAACTATATAAATATAACTCGAGTTTAGTTTTTCCTTAAAATGTTTAATTTTAATATTTTATTTTCTTGCGCCCTTTCATATGGGTATGTTATTCTCACAAATTATAATATTTTTTTTAAAAAAAGAGCCTGCTTAAGAATATAAATCTAGACTTTGTTTAGCAAATTTAGTTGAATAAGTTTCAATTGATACAATATAAGTACACATACTACATACTACATGACGTTTGGTGCATTTAGAGTGATTTAACATGACGTTTGATAGAGCAATAACAGAGATCAATTCAAACAATAAAGGAAAAAAGGGGGATTTGGATGAATGACTTTATAAAAAAAAAAAATTTTGGTCAATGGTCTCATCTTTTTTGGTATCAAAAAATCAAGCTTTGTGTCCAGAAAAACTAGATTTTTTTATTATGTTGAGGCTTTTTCTTGCTCTAAATTATTTTCTTCGTCTTGTTGAGGTTTTTTTCAAAAAAACTGGAACAGTTTTTCTGTCCAAAAAATGCTTAATTTTTGTGGCCAAAAAAAGCAACCATTTACTCAATTAAAATTTTTTTATGTACTCAATAATCTGTACATAGAACCGTTGCTACCAAAAAAAAAAGGAAAATTATATAAATGTAACTTGAGTTTAGTTTTTCCTTAAAATGTTTAATTTTAATATTTTATTTTCTTTCTCCCTTCCATATGGGTATATTGTTCTCACAAATTATTATATTTTTTCTAAGAAAAGCCTGCTTAAGAACATAATTCTAGACTTTATTTAACAAATTTAGTTGAAACTAATAAATTTCAACTGATACAGTATAAATACACATGCTATCTTATAACATGAAGTTTGGTGCATTTAAAGTGATTTAGTTTGACGTTTGATAGAGCAATAACATAGACCAATTCCAACAATGAAGGAAAAAAAGTACATTCACATGCATAGAATTTTTTTCAAAAAATTGGTTCTAACAATATGTTAAAACTTTAGGACTATTCATAGAACACCGAGATTATTATAGTTGTCATTAAAAAAAAAGTACATATATTAACCATTAGTTAAAAACAAAGAGAAAAGAGATATCTCCTAGTCGCTATCATATTTTGGGTTGTTGCTATCATACCCCTGATCTTTTTTGACGTCGACCTCTCCTTCGCTCTCTCCAGTCAACTCTCGAAGGAGTTCTTTGCGCTTCATGATCATGTTCTCTACATTTCTCAAGGCCTTCTTCCTTGTCTGTAGGCCATCTTAAGTTCTCTTGAGGCGAAAATGGATGTCCTATCCAGCCAAAATGGCTAACTTTGTGTACAAAAAGTTGCGTTGCTCCTCTTCTTATCGTTGAAGTACTTTTATGTGTTCGGTTTCATCTGACATTGGGAGCAAATAGAGGGAATCGATACGCCTTCCAGGAGCATGCCTTGCAGCTTCTGCATCCCTGAAATTCTAGATGCTGGGGTCCGTTGTATCTTATCCATCTGGCACCTCACAACCAATCGGTGAGACAAAGGACTATGATTTTTCCGGCTCCTCCCTTTCTTCAACTGCCAATGAGTACCCCAACACGCTCAACTTATAAATCTTAAACTAAAGTGAGTAACAATCTGGCACTTCACAAGTCACCATGGCCGAAAAGGGTGCCTCCTTTCTCCTCTAACAGCAACAGTTGTGGACCAAAATGAATTGAATGGGAAGATGCTGACAACATTTTTTTGGAAAGCAATAGGGAAAAAAGAAAATCATTAAAAATGGAATGGAAAAGGAGGGGTTTTGCAAATGAAGTGATGGCTAGAAGGTACGGTTATATCTACTGTAGTGTTTAAAAAGATGGTAAAAATTATTAGTTAGAATCATTTTTAATGTAGCATGTGAGAGTTTTATACTGTAACAAATTTTTTTTTGGTTACTGTAGCATGTAAAAACTTTACATTATTCATAACTGAGTTTGTGATAAAAACTATGGTTCTCACCACTCAGCTAAACCGCCACTAAGCCTAAAAAATTGAATACGGGTAAAAAATATATTGGTCTGGTTTTATTAATTTTAAGTAAAACGATGGACATGAGTGAAGAGTCACAAGTTATGATAGTTCATTTCTAAAGACGGCCATTATAATAGTCCCCAAAACATTAAAATTACCCAAATTAAGAGGAGCCGTAGAGTATCCATATTTACTTTTCCTAAAAAAGGTACTCATAATTATATTTTACGATGATGGCTAAAATTATTTAAAAATCACATCGTCATGTTTCACTATCGCTTCTATATTTTTGTGAAAAGGAATGGGATTAATAGTTATTAAAGTACCACAAGCATTGAAATTACTAGCGTAGGATGCGTTCATGAATAAGAGTAGATATGGGGACTACATTTACAATAACCTTTAAAATATTTTATTAATCGAAAAGCAAAAAATATGACGATTGTTAATATAGCAAAAAGTTTGCAAGCTTACTAACCATAGACCTTGTAAGTAGGCCCAACTCAATAAAGAAGGTGCATGTTTAAATTCATGTAGGAGGCTGTCAAGATGACAATTTTATTATTTAAACTATTGCGAAGACTTTTCCATAGAATACAAATTTTAAGAACTGTTTCAGCAACCTTGGACTAACAAGAACATATCACCACGTATACATTACAAGGGTGTTTGGTAGTGGTTCCTACCACTCAGTTTTCACTACAAATTTAGTTATGAACAGTGTAAAACTCTCACATGCTACAGTAACAATTAAAAAAAAAGTGTGTTCGGTAAAATTCACTAACGCAAGTGCACATTATCGATCAAGTAATATAATAGTGAGTAAGAGTATCGTCTCACAGGGACTGTTGTATAATAATCTAACTAAGTGCTAAAGTTGGATTAACTCTAAGGGTTATCTAGCTGATCATATGAAGTTGTGATTGAATAAACTAATAAACTAAAGTACTAAATTAAGAATAAAAATTGCAATTAATTTCAAGAGATACTTCAATAAGATAAGGCGTTAAGGCATTTGATTTCACCATAATCACTAGATATGAATTTCATTAAAATTATGCAACTCAATTAACAATACACATGTGATGACGAAAATTCTTAAATTATTTACTATCTTATCTCTAGGTATAGCAAATCTACTCAGTTTATTAACTCACTATATCTCTATGTGAATTTAAATAAATCGTAATGCATTAGGATTCGTGAACTTTCCAGATAAAGCTACACAAATAATATGGCATATCTCTATCCATATTTAATTCATGGTTATATATTAGATGAAGCATTTGCATAATTCTCCCTTCTCAATTTTGAACATGTACATCAGATCATTTAAATGGCAGCTAATCATTCAAAAGCATTAAGCATAATAATAAATAACTCACATGAATAAAATCAGTTATGTTGCATAACTAAATATGAAATTCATATCGTCATGATTAGGCTACATCATAGCCCTAACTAAGAAAATTAGAACATAATTGAAAAAGAAATAAAAACTGAAAATTTAGTTGAATCAAACATTAAGAGTTAAGAGAACAAGAAATTCTGTCACCAATCTCTCACTTCTTACTCCGGACTGCTTGACGGCTCCTAAGAAAAATAAACAAGGCTTTGAAAAATAAGAAAAACCTAGCTACTTTAACTATTACATTGTTATCTATTTATACTACTCTTAAGTTAACTAAACCCTTGTTTCACATCCAAAAAATTATGGTTCAGAATCACCCTCGGTGCCGCGGCCCTCCTATCCAAGCGCTGTAGCGCTTCTTCTTTTTTTTTTTTTCTCGTCATAGCGCTGCAGCGCTCCTTCCCCAGCGCTGCGGCGCTGAGTCCCTGCCAAATGCCATCAATTCCAGACTACCCTTGGGCGCCGCGGCGCTTCTCCTCTGCCAACCAGCTCCAAGTTTGTGCTCGATTTGCAATTTTTCTCCAATTTCTCTCCAATTTCTTGTGTTCGTGCTCCTTTTTCTTTTTTTTTCTATCTTTCTTCAACCTACATCAATAAAAGCATACTTCTATGAAAAAGTTGGGTGTTTCATGTAATTTTTTTCAAGAACATAGTAATATTTGCTAACTAAAAACGGCCAAATAACTCTCTAAACTAGAGTTATCAAAACCCCCCAAACTAACTTTGGCTAGTCCTCGAGCAAAACCAAGAAGTAACACAAGCATGGAACAACAAATCCTTCAAGATGTCCTCCAAAATTTTTCCATCCTACAATTCACAGAAAAGAACAAATTCCATCCAAACAGTGAGATCGATTTGTTATTTAAGACTAATTATAATTCCATGACCTGTGTGTGTGTGTTACCCATTCTTTTCAAATTGTATGTAGTCCAGTAACATCCACATTACTCTGAGAAGCTTTGATGAGTTGTGCAAAGAAACATGTTTCATAGGTTCACCTTTCATTCCTTTCTCCACTAATGTAGGCTAGTCATCCAACTAAAAATCATTAAGGCTTTATGAAGCTTGTAACGTAAGGCTGGGCTAGAGGTAAGATAAAAGTTAGTTTTAGGCTCAATTCACCCCTCCCATGTTGATTTCTCGACTCCAATTATAACTCACTCTTGGTTGTACACCCTTAAACCACTTCAACTGTACAATCAACATTTACCCTTCTCTTCAAACCATTCAACTTTTGACCAATTTAGACCCTATCCCCAAGCTCACTCCATTGCCCTCAACTGCACTCAATTATGCACTTTCGTTTTCTTAGTCACTCACTGTTGTTGTTCCAACCTCTTTTTTTTTCTTTTTTCTTTTTTCTAGTTTTATGTTGTTGGTGTTGTTTCTTTCTTCTTCTCTTTTTGCGTTCTTTTTCTAAATAATATGAATACTAATAAGATCCTTAAATAGGAAAATTAATCTAACGTAGACTCAAAAACTTCTACACTTCAAGTAACAACTCAACAACTCCCCTGCTCTACTCTACCTCCCAAAATACGCTTACCTTCTTCAAAAACCAACATGTTTCTGGGATGTGGGACAAGGTATAATGAATGGCTGGTTTAACAAGTGTGGATGATAAAGAAAGAACGGCTAATGCATCAAGGCTCAACAAGGTGACTAGGGATATTTAACCAAGGTCGGCTTGAACGGCTCAAACGGTCCAAAAAATGGCCTAAATCATGTTTTTCAGTCAGATGTAGCCTAGGATTTCGCCTCGAGAGAAAATCAGATGAATTCTAAAATATGGGTAAACATCAACTGGACATACACACAATTCAAAAATTCAAGATTTTTGTGCTCAAGAAATAGATCATAAATTCAAAATTAGAATTAAACAACAAATCCATCACACGTTTAGACAAAAATTCACAGCTCCTACGAATTTCAAGACATCCAAATAAAGGATTCAATCATATCCAGATTCATCAATGCAGGAATGTATCACTTCAAGTTTCAAAAGGGTTAACACAAGTTTTAACAAACAAAAAAAATTTTTGTTTCCTCTCCCCCCCACCCCCCAAACTAAATAAAGCATTGCCCTCAATGTATAAATAAAAAAGAAAAGGTAAGGGAAACCCCCTGAGTAACAAATGAGGCCAATTGGACTTGTGCAGCCACGTGAACTCCGAGAAGTGATCTGGACAACAAGGAAAACAAACAAAACAAAACCCTTAAGAAGTTGAGAATGAAAAGAAAACCTAAATAATGAAATAAATATTAAAAGTGAAATCAAGGCTCAAGGTGATCAAGAAAATACGGTGGAGGGGGAAGTTGAGATTCATCCATGCCCAAGTGTCGAGCAATTGCCCGCGTCATGGCAATATTATATTCTAGGCCCAGTTCCAGACGACGCAAGCGATCACTAATTGGTAACTCAGGGGCAGGTACAGCAGGCGGTTGAGCTATAGGAGTGACTTGTTCGGGGTGAGAGGGTTCGCTCGAGGCTGAGGCACCAGTGTCTTGCCGAAACGGAGGGCGTACATCTTGGTCTCGGAAGCTTCCCACGACCTTTTCTGTTAATGATTTTCATTGGTTGTAATAATTCTTCCTCTTGGTCGAATGGGACTCCGGTGTCGATGTACAATCTTGTGATGAGGGAAGAGTGACCCAAACCACCAGTCGTGGAACCCATAGCGGTTCTAAGAATATTGTCTTGGATTACTTTCCCCACATCGATAGTTTTACCTGTAACAATGGCAAACATCAAGGCAACTTTGTCCTTAGTAACATCAGAAAAATGCATTACAGGCATTAATTTAGATGCAATAAAATACAACCAAGCTTTGTACTCCCTGTTTAATGCGAAGGAGGGAAACGACACCACTTCGCTGCCCCATGTTAATTTTCACGTGGTGCTTGGAGTAACTATTGTGCCAAGAACTTCCTCAAAATCTAAATGTTCACTTAGGTATTCATAATAGTCATCATTATCGATATTTCGGAGCCCATAATACCTGTTAATGGTTGTTTTATCAAAACGAACCATCTTACACTACAAGAAAAACTACATTTAACGACATATTATTTACGACATGTAGTTTTTAAATGTCGTTAAAAAGTACATACAATGACATCTCCAATAAACATGTCGTTAATGACATTTGAAACAATAATTAACGACATCTATATAGATGTCGTATTAAAGGTCTCCTTTTAACGACAATAGTTTAATGTCGTTAAATTATTTAACGACAAGTAGGAGATGTCGTCAAAGCCTTGGAGATTCCACGACACCCCTTATAGACGACATTAGTCAAGATGTCGTCTATAAAGGGTGTCGTGGAATCTTCAAGGCTTTGACGACATCTCCTACTTGTCGTTAAATAATTTAACGACACTAAACTATTGTCGTTAAAATGAGACCTTTAATATGACATCTATATAGATGTCGTTAATTATTGTTTCAAATGTCGTTAATGACATCTTTGTTGAAGATGTCGTTGTATGTACTTTTCAACGACATTCAAAAACTACATGTCGTAAATAATATGTTGTTAAATGTAGTTTTTCTTGTAGTGTTACCTCGTACACTTACCTAAAGGTTAGTGTGCTCTAGAACATTGGCATAAAATTCCCGAACAAGTGGGACTACAACTGCCTCGAGTTGCTCAAGAAATTTGCTCCATCCTCTTTGCATAACCATATTAAAAAATACTGTAGAAAAACCATCACTAAAATCTAAACCCTGTTCCGGTACTGCAGTTTTTTTAACAATGGCATTGTTATGTCTTTTTCTAGCAGCCTCACTCACAAAACGTCTATATGGGGTGGATGATGAGGCTGAAGTTCGTGTGCGCTTAGAAGCCTTTTTTTTTTTGGTGGCACACACGCTTAAAGACTAAACACTCAACAAAAATTATTGCTCCCTACAACTACATAGAGGGTACCCAACACTGCCAAGATTTTACTTACCAATAACCCAAGACGTTTAAATTTCAAGAAGAATCACACAAATATAAAATAATAAAATAAAAATAACAAAAATTAAAAAATAATCAAATATATGGAAGGAAGATAACTTACTTGATGAGAAGGATGAACACAAGAGAGAAGGCAGCCAAAACATTGGAGGATGGCAAAGTTGTCTAGAGAGAGAGGAGAAGAAGAAGTGGGAGAAAGGAGTTTAGTTTAAAGAGAGAAAGTGAATGGGTGAGAATGTGGGAAAGAAAGGTGGGTGGTTTGTTTTAAAGCCCTTTTTTTTTCAAAACCGCACAAACAGTGTTCTATGATTTTTTTTTTTGTGGCGCCGCGGCGCTTTACTTCTGCGAACGAAAAATCTGCTGCTCATCCAAACCAGCGTCGTGGCACTCTAAATTGAGGGCTGCGGCGCTTGGATTCTGCCTAAAAAACTCAATTCACCCAGCAATTTTTTTCTGCATGCTCCCTTACTGACTGCAACGCCTGCAAAACAAGATCGACATTGTCAAACAAAAATAACTTGAATTATTTATTTATTTTTATTTCTTTATTTATTATTATTTTTACATGATAAATAGGGAAATGCTTGGGTTGCCTCCCAAGAAGCGCTTGCTTTATTGTCTTCAGCCAGACTGTCTCAATGTCACTTTGTAGGAGATTGTAAATCGATGATGGTTTTATGCCTGTTAACTCCACCTCCAAAGTAGGGCTTCAAGTGCTGACCATTGACCTTAAATGTGCCTTTGGTATCGTGTGCCACCTCTATTGCTCCAGATGGAAAGACTTGTGTTACTGTAAACGGTCATGACCACCTAGACTTCAGCTTACCTGGAAACAATTTAAGGCGAGAGTTATAGAGCAAGACCTGTTGACCAACTGCAAACTCTTTTCTAAGAATGTGCTTATCATGCCATCTTTTCATTTTCTCCTTGTAAAGCTTTGCATTCTCATAAGCATCGAGCCGAAATTCATCCAACTCATTTAGTTGCAGCATCCTAGCCTCACCTGTCAACTGCGCATCAAAGTTCAAACATTTAGTTGCCCAATAAGCCCTATGTTATAGCTCCACTGGCAAGTGACATGCTTTTCCAAAAACTTGCCTGAAAGGGGACATCCCAATGGGAGTTTTGAATGCAGTCTTATATGCCCAAAGTGCATCATCTAACTTAATAGACCAATCCTTCCTAGAGGCATTCACTGTCTTCTCCAAAATCCTCTTGATTTCCCTATTTGAAATCTCCACTTGACCACTAGTCTGAGGACGACATGCTAGTGCCACGATGTGTAACCCTATATTTTTCCAAAAGTGCCTCAAATTGCTTACTACTAAAATGCAACCCTTGATCACTTATGATTGCCCTAGGGGTGCCAAATCGGAAAAAAAATGTTATTTTTCAGAAATTTGACCACAACCTTAGTGTCGTTTGTTGGTACAGCAGCTGCCTCTACCCACTTAGATACGTACTCTACGGCTACTAAGATGTATTCATTCCCAAATAAAGGTGGAAATGGTCCTATGAAATCAATACCCCAAACATCAAATAGTTCACACACAGTAATGTTGTTTAAAGGCATCTCATTTTTCCTGGAGATATTTCCCATTCTTTGACATCTATCGCATAAGGCTACATAGAAGTGTGCATCTTTAAAAAGTGTGGGCCAATAGAAACCTGATTGTAACACTTTAGCAGCAGTTTTAGAACCACTAAAATGACCACTAGCCTCTCCATCATGACAAAGTTGTAAAATGCTTACCATTTCGTCCTCAGAAACACATCTTCTTATCACTTGATCTGCACAAACTTTAAACAAGAAAGGTTCTTTCTAAAAATAGTGTTTAACATCAGAAAAGAATTTTTTCTTTTTTTGATATGATAAATCAGGGGGTAGAACATTAGTTGCTAAAAAATTTACCAAATCAGCATACCAGGGGACTCGTGTGGATTTGATAGAGAATACCTGCTCATCAGGGAATTCCTCCAAAATTGGGCTGCCACTTCATCATGATTAGGAATTCTGGATAAGTGATCTGCAACTAGGTTCTCAGTTCCCTTTTTATCCTTGATCTCCAAATCAAACTCTTGAAGCAACAATATCCACCTGATTAACCTGGGCTTGGATTCCTTCTTTTCAAGTAAGTATTTCATAGCAGAATGATCAGAGTAAACATGTGACACCCGTTATTCCCCTAAGGGTATTAAGGTAATTAGATTAATTTTTAGTATATATATATATAAAAAAAAAATCAGAAAATTGAGAGAAACTTGACACTTTCTCTCTCCTCTTTCTCTCTCTAGAATTTTCTCTCTTTCTCCTCAAATCTCGTTTGAGATTCCGGCGTTATTTTTCGACACCTCCTATACCAGTGGGAAGCTCTCGTTGAACTGAGTCCAACGAGGTGTCGTGCCACCCAAAACACCGCCGGAGGAGGGCTCACGCGCCGCCCAAAGTGGCGATGAAACCCATTTTTTCCCGACGTCGTTTCTCCGCCGTCCGACCACCAATCGACGTGATTTTGGTGTCTATGGATTCAGTGTGAGGAGAGGAACAAGATGGTACCAGTTTCCCAGCTCAATTTTAGTTGGAAAAGCTTCGCCAGAGCTGCCCCGTCGCCGCCGTGGAGCCGCCGTCGGAGTCGTCGTGTCTGGTGGCGGTGTGGCACACCACCGGTGCCAAAATGATCAGAGGGCGACGGCGAGCAAGACCCCTCGGTCAATTGCTCCGTTTCGCCGCCTCTCGTCGGAGATCGATCTCCCCCGTCATGCTCCGCCGCAAGAGAGGTCGAGGTGACCCATTTCGCCACCGTTGGGCCAAATTGAAGAGGCAGCCACCTTCAGAGGACCGAGAGGAAGAAATTCGGTACCTCAATTGCACGAAACGACGGCCGGTCACCGGAGAACCAGGACCCGCCGCCTAGCGCCGCCGTGGAGAGGTGGAGCCACCGTTCCACGTGATGTTGAGCTGCCCCACCGTAGGGGAAATACTCAGAGGAGGTCGGGGAACAATTCCCCCACCTCAATTTCACGGTATCTCCGCCGGAGATAGGAGATCGGAGCCGCCGGTTGTGGCCGTGAATTCCGTCTTCGATTTGCTATGTTAGAGGCCGAATTGGATGAAATTGACCCCACCAATCGACTCAGGAGGGTCAAATTAGGGGGGGTAGGCTCGAGCTCAGCCCTCAACGGAGCCAACCGCCGCCGGTCAACGGCCGGTCAACGGCGGTCAACGCCGGTCAACGGCCGGTCAAAGGCCAAAATGGGATTTTGTGATCCGGACCTCCGATCGAAGATCCGAGACCGCCTCCCGACTCGTTTCGATGCTCTGGATGCAATGGTGACCTCCGTTTGAGCAAATTCCACTCCGATGAAAATCATCCGGTACCAACTGCACGCGAATCGAGGCGATTTAAACAGCAGTATCGGAGTCCAGAATGACGTTTTCAAGAATGTATGATCTCCAGGAAGCATTCCTAGCCATTCATAGTCGCTCGAGGAGCACTACAGAGGATGCTTCGTAGATACAGCGAGATACAACTGGATCTGTTTTGCTTGGAGTTCAAGATCAAGGGAGTATGGAGCTAACGTTAATTGATTCCAGGATTAAGAGACTGTTGATAAGCTTGAAAGGTAGGGATTCTATTACTCATCTTTTGTGAGGTTTTTATAGAATTAAAATTGATTGTTTTGCCGCAATATATTTATATCTATGTTGAACTGATATTATATGAGTATCACATATGAAACTATGACATGGACTCGTCTTATATTGTACGGCGAGGAACATAATGAATTGACACATGTTATAAATTGAGAAGCATGGTTAGGAAAATTAACTCTATTAATAATGATTTAATATAGAGAAATTGTGAGACATGAAAAGGGCGACGGTTACGTCCTTGGGCATGAATACCCTAAAAGGTAAAATAGGGGGAAGGTGATGACGCTTCCTTGGGTTGAAAGTCCCAGAACACACTGTACAGGAATTGATTTGGTGAGGACTCGAGACTTGATGTCCCCTCACCGGAACACCCTTGGAATGTTTATAGGGTGATCAAGTGCGCCCATTTGGGTTTCGATGAGTTGAGTGATACTCAATTTAACATGGATACCTAGGAACAATGATGATTGGTAATATTTGTATAAATGTGTAATTATGACACTTGGTAATGATTAACTACGGTATCCATAAGATGTGATCATAATAAACCTCATAATCTAGAATATGATGTGACTTACTGACCATGCAGATTTTAATGTGGTAATGATAAAAACCTAAAGGTGAGTAATGGCTTTCTCTACTGAGCATAGTGTTGCTCATTCCCTTATGTTTATATCTTTTCAGGACTCACTAAGTGTGAGGTGGCTACGAGAAATATAGTTGAGGAAGTGATGTAACTATATTACATTGGGACTGCTTCAATCGTTGAGAATGTTCTTCATGATAATGTAAGCATCAATGGTTACTTTCTGTGACTGTATTATAATGTGTTGAGGGTTAAAATGATGATGACAACAGTTTATATTATTAAATTTAAGGTGCTACATTTAAAACTGTGGTTTATTTATCGTTTATATTTTTATTTTTGAGTTGAGAGTTTTCATTTAAGTCCCGGGCAAATTTTATTTTTAAGGTTTTACTTTTATTATTTATTTTTATTTTATCTCATTAAAAACTGTTAACCCCCATATAGGGGCGTTACAAAACAACTACTTTTGAACCAATCAAATAAGAACGAAATTTTTCAAAAGCAAAAACTACCACCAGAAGTTCCTTTTCTGTTGTTGTGTAATTCAGTTGTGCTCCCGACAAGGTCCGACTAGCGTAGTATATAGTTTGAAAAATTCCATTCTTTCATTGGCCCAGCACTACTCCAACTATTGAATCACTTACATCACACATGAGCTCAAAGGGTAAACCCTAATCAGGTGCTGCCATGATAGGTGCCGACACAAGCTTTTCCTTCAAAGTGTTAAAGGCCTGCAAACATTCATCAGAAAACACAAATGGGGCATCTTTAACTAACAAGTTAGACAAAGGTCTAGCAATTTTAGAAAAATCTATTATAGATCGCTTATAAAATCCAGCATGCCCCAAGAATTCGCGAACAAGTTTGACAGATGTGGGTGGAGGCAATTTTGCAATAACCTCCACTTTGGCTCTATCAACTTTTATACCGTCTTTCGAGATTTTGTGTCCAAGCACAATCACTTCCTGCACCATAAAATGACACTTTTCCCAATTCAAAACAAAGTTAGTTTCCTCACATCTTTGTAACACCAATGCCAAATTATGTAAGCATAAATCAAATGATATGCCAAAAACAGAAAAATCATCCATGAAAATTTCAATGAATTTCTCAACCATATCAGAAAAAATAGCCATCATTCAACGCTGAAAAGTTGCCAGTGCATTACAAAGACCAAAGGGCATCCTTCTATATGCAAAAGTGCCATAGGGACAAGTGAACGTGGTCTTTTTTTGATCCTCGGGTGCAATAGGGATCTGATTATACCCTGAATATCCATCTAGAAAACAATAAAATTCATGTCCTGCAAGTCTTTCCAACATTTGGTCAATAAATGGTAAAGGAAAATGATCTTTTCTAGTGGCGTCATTTAATTTCATATAGTCCATACAAACACGCCACCCAGTAAGTGTTCTAGTTGGAATTAACTCATTATTATCATTCTTTTGAACAGTCATACCTTCTTTCTTCGGTACAACTTGCACATGACTTACCCATGAACTATCAGATATTGGATAGATGATCCCAGCGTCCAATAGTTTGATAACCTCAGCTTTCACAACTTCTTGCATTTTTGGATTCAGACGCCTTTGGGGTTGAATGGTGGGCTTGTATTTCTCCTCCATAAGAATTTTGTGCATGCAAATGGAGGGGCTTATTCCTTTGATGTCTGTGATCTTCCATCCAATTGCGCCTTTGTGCTCTCTTAACACCCTAAGCAGTTTTTCCTCCATAAGATCTGTCAAAGAAGAAGAAATAATTACAGGTAGTGAGGATTTGCCATCTAAATAAGCATATTTTAAATGAGAAGGCAAGGGTTTAAGCTCAAAAATAGGAGGCTCTTCAATTGACGGCTTAGGCCTTGTGATGGACTGTCCCACTTCTACAAGTTGCAATGCCTTATGCCTCAGAATTGGTGGATTTGCCTCCATAAAGTCTACATATTCCCTTATTTTCTCATTCTCCACATCCGCACCAGTAGATTGGGTTAGACAAGCTTCAAGCAGATCCTTAAAAGCATCTTCCTGAAAAACCTTAGATACCAGCTTATTAATAGTGTCAATTCTAAAGCAAGAATCATCAGTTGAGGGATATTTCATTGCTTCAAACACATTAAAGGTGACATGATCATCTTGAACCCTGAGAATTAATTTTCCTTGTTGCACATCTATCAAGGTTCTTCCAGTTGCTAGAAAAGGATGGCCTAAAATGAGCTGAACCTCATGATCTTTCTCCATTTTTAGAACAATGAAATTTGCAGGAAAAATAAACTTGTCAACCTTTTCTAGTACATCCTCCACAATACCTCTTGGGTGCTTAATTGTTCGGTCTGCAAGTTGAAGTGACACTGTGGTTGCTTTAAGCTCTCCCAAACCTAATTTCTTAAAGATAGAAAAAGGCATTAAATTGATACTAACACCTAAATCACATAATCTTTTTTCGAAATAAGAGTCACCAATAGTACAAGGAATGGTAAAACTCCCTAGATCTTTTAGTTTAGGTGGCAACTTATTTTGTAGAATGGCTGAACATTCCTCATTCAATTTCACCGTTTCATAATCCTCCAGCTTCCTTTTGTTGGCCAAAATCTTCTTCAAGAATTTTGCATAGCTAGGCATCTAGGCTAAAGCATCTGCAAAAGGAATGTTAATATGCAATTTTTTAAATACCTTAAGAAATTTAGAAAATTGCTTATCTAATTTGTGCTGCTGGAGTCTTTGAGGGAATGGAATGGGAGGCACATAAGGCTTTGGATCATTTGGAAAAAGCTTGCTCTTGCGTGTCTATTTGGATTGCTCATTACTCTCTTCTTCTTGTTCAATACTGACCTCCTGTTTAGCATCTTCTTGTCCTAATTGTTTGCCATTTCTCAAAGTAATTGCCCTTATGTTCTCAATAAGATTCTTTTCTGTGTTGCTTGGCAAAGAACCTTGTGGTCTACCTGAGATCATATTAGCCATCTGTCCTATTTGCATTTCCAGATTTCTGATAGATGACTCTTGATTCTGGAGTCTTGCATCTGTACTCTTCATGAAATCTTGAGTGGAGGTCGCCAGCTTAGCAACAATATCTTCCAGATTCGGCTTTTTCTCCTCCTGTTGCTTGAATCCTGGTGGTGGTCTCATCGCATTTTGATTGCCCCATGAAAAATTAGGATGATTCCGCCACCTCGGGTTGTAAGTGTTGGAATAAGGATTATTTTATGACCTGTTAAAATTTCCAACAAAATTAGCATTTTCAGAAGGTTGAGCAAAATTGTTACCTACCTGGCATTCATTGCTGGCATGTCCTCCACCACAAAATTCACATATTGCATTCTGAATTTTCATAGCTGAAGCACTCATATGGTCTATCTTTTTGTTAAGTGCTTCAAACTAAGCTGTGAGTGTTGATAATGCATCCACTTCATGAACTCCTACAGTTCTCCTAATTTGTAGCCTTTAAGTAGGCTACTGATAGTTATTTGATGCCATCTCTTCTATTAGATCAAAAGCCTCCTCAGGTGTTTTATTATTTAATGTCTCACCTGCAGCTGCATCAATGGTAGCTCAGATACTTGCACTAGACCCATTGTAAAAATTTGTACCTGCATCCAGACTGGTAATCCATGATGTAGGCACTACCTTAGCAACTCCTTGAATCTTTTTCATGCCTCGTATAGCGACTCATTGTCCATCTGCAAGAAATTAGTAATATCGTTACGCATTTTTGCAGATTTTGCTGGAGGGAAAAACTTACTAAGGAATTTTTGGGCCATAGTATCCCAGGTGGTGATTGATCTTGCAGGAAGAGATGTGAGCCAAGTCTTGGCTTTATCCCTCAGCGAGAATGGGAACAATCTCAGTCTAATTGCATCATCTGACACTCCATTAAATTTAATAGTGTTACAGATTTCAAGGAATGCATCAATGTGGGCGTTTGGATCATCACAAGGTAGCCCACTAAATTGCAATGATTGTTGAATCATTTGGATGAGAGATGGCTTGATCTCAAAGTTGTTCGCTTGAATAGCCGGCCTCCTAATGCTTGAAGTGGCACCTTGAACAGTTGGTGCTGCATAATCTCTCAAAAGTCGACGAGGGTTTTCAGCTTCACCTACATCCGCCATTTTCTTAGTGCGATTTCTTTGTTCTCTTAACAGTCTTTTGAAAGTACGCTTGATTTCTGGATCAAACTTAACAAGTTCCCCATGTTTAGTTCTTCTCATACACCAACGTACTCCTTAAAATGAACAAAACAAAAGAAACTAGATTAAATCAAGAGTTATTCGGTATTAATATTAAATCAACGTACTCCTTAACACATGTGATGACGGAAATTCCTAAATTATTTACTATCCTATCTCTAGGTATAGCAAATCTTCTCAGTTTATTAACTCACTATATCTCTATGTGAATTTAAATAAATCAAAATGCATTAGGATTTATGAACTTTTCAGATAAAACTACACAAATAATATGGCATATCTCTATCCATATTTAATTCATTGTTATATGTTAGATGAAGCATTTGCATAATTCTCCCTTCTCAGTTTTGAACATGCACATCAGATCATTTAAATGGTAGCTAATTATTCAAAAGCATTAAGCATAATAATAAATAACTCACATGAATAAAATCAGTTATGTTGCATAACTAAATATGAAATTCACATCGTCATGATTAGGCTACATCATAGCCCTAACTAAGAAAATTAGAACATAATTGAAAAAGAAATAAAAACTAAAAATTTAGTTGAATCAAACATTAAGAGTTAAGAGAACAAGAAATTCTGTCACCAATCTCTCACTTCTTACTCCGGACTGCTTGACGGCTCCTAAGAAAAATAAACAAAGCTTTGAAAAATAAGAAAAACCTAGCTACTTTAACTATTACATTGTTATCTATTTATACTACTCTTAAGTTAACTAAACCCTTATTTCACGTCCAAAAATCATGGTTCAAAATCACCCTCGGCGCCACGACCCTCCTATCCAAGCGCTGTAGTGCTTCTTCTTTTTTTTTTCCTGTCATAGTACCGCGGCGTTGAGTCCCTACAAAATGCCATCAATTCCAGACTACCCTTGGGTGCCGCGGCGCTGCTTTTTGGGCACCGCGACGCTTCTCCTCTGCCAACCAGCTCCAAGTTCGTGCTCGATTTGTAATTTTTCTCCAATTTCTTGTGTTCGTGCTCTCTTTTCTTTTCTGTCTTTTTTCAACCTACATCAATAAAAGCATACTTCCATGAAAAAGTTGGGTGTTTCATGTAATTTTTCTCAAGAACATAGTAATATTTGCTAACTAAAAGCGGCCAAATAACTCTCTAAACTAGAGTTATCAAAGTGCTACAGTATAAAACTCTCACATGCTACAGTAAAAGTAGTTCCCACCACTAGTTCCCACCACCCTTTCAAACACCCTATAAATAGTGTCTCTTTTTCTCACTTGTTGCTAGCCAATACATGAATAGAACAAACAACCATGTATGAATACAAATTCCCACGACCATACAACTTTTCCCACAATTGCCAAAATTTCTTAAACTGTAAGCTTTAGGCTGCTAAAGGAAATTATATTAGTTACCAACCATTAAAAGGGTAAAAGCAATAGCCAATCACCTATTTATCTCCCCCCAGAATAAATCCTCACATCTCTCGAGTTATATTTTATATTTTGATTGGTCACAATTGGAAATTTTTTTTTAATATCTTACGATTCTAATATGATTTAACTTATACTAAATAATCATCTTTCTCTCTTTTGCCACACAATTTGCCTCTCTTTATAATTCATGTATATGCATATGCAATAGGGCTGGCAATATTATTGGCATGTCATGTTCGGGCTAGTATGATTACAGCATAACACAATTAAACTAAACGTAAATACAACATGATTAATAAATGTGTCTGAAACTTAAATATAAACACGAATTGCATATGACATTGTAACATGACATGACACGATTAACACGATTACTAAACAAGTAATGACAGGTTGATACAATAAAAACATATATATGGTACGTTTATGACCTAATTAACTGAAAAAGAAAACTAAAAAAGACACAATATCTAATTAGTACTAGCCTACTAGGCATGTAAAAGTGTCAAAGCAACATTATACCTAGTTCCAAAACATAACAAAGCATTCAAACTAAGTTTCAAACATAACAAGCATATCCAAACCAAAATTCAAAATTCAAAATAAAACCAATATCTAAATGTTCATGTCCAAATGTCTAACAATAAATAATCTAATAGGGTGGTGGGAACCATTGGTTAGAATCACTTTTATTGTAGCATGTGAGAGCTTTACACTGTAGCAATTTTTTTATAGTTATTATAGCATGTGAGAGCTTTGCACTGTTCATAACTGAGTTTATGGTAGAAATCGTGTGGTGAGAATCGTTGCCAAACAGCCAGTAATTGTATAAAACATCAGTCTTCTTGAGCTTGAAATGATGCCCCTAAATCCAAGCTTCAAGCACTCTCCAAAAGTCTTCAACTATTTCACCCTATTTAAGATTTCAAAGAATAACAAAGTTAAACAAATCAACAAATTAGATAACCGGCCTACACATTACTAGTAAGCAATATAAAATGCATATTATCTTCCTTTGTAGTTGAGGTATTAAGGTTATGAGAGCGTTGTGTAGATTTGGTAATATGCTCGTTATTATCTAAACTAAAAACATCTTCAATGATGTCATCCACACCATACGAATTGATTTTTTATTTTCTACATATAAATTTAAATGGTTGAAATAGCACAAGATAAGACCAACAATAAACAAAATAAATAAATAAATAAATAAATCTTCATCTCCAAATAGCCAATCTCTAGTGCAAACTAATACCTTAACTATGTTAGGTTTGAGTGTACTCCTGCATTGATCCGACACTCATCCTCCACCACTAAAGGTAGATTTAGATGCAACAGTGGATATTGGTAGTAACAATGGCATTCCTTGACTCTAGATTCACTTGAAAACCTTTATCTATAGGAGGATCCATTTAAGAAAAGAGAACAAAAACAAAAAATCAATTAAGAATGAAATAACATTAAACCTACAAATGAAAAAGTAACTTCAAAATATATATTTGGAAAGATTATATATATATATAAAGAACACACAGGACAAAAATATTATTTTTATTGGTACCCTGCGAAGACTGCAATAATTATAAGGAAAAAAAACAGGTACTAAATAATCCAAAATACGAACTTCAACACCAAGCATCCTAAGCTCAGGCACCAAAAAGAAGCCTTAAATTACATAGAATGTCTCTTTACGAATACTTTTTATTAAAAATGTCTTCTTTTTTTTTTTTTACTTTTTAAAACTGTTCTTTTAATTTTTATTTTGTTCTTAAATTAACTTATTGAAAGACTTTCTTACCCCTAGTTGATAAAACAAATTAAATTCAGATCTATTTTTAGGGTATGTTTATTTTGTGGTTTGAATCACGGTTTAAATCATTTTGTTACAATATTTTCTCTCATAAAAATTCAAACATTCATTCAAATACTCTATTCAGATACTCAAACCAAACATATTCTTACTTTTACCTATTCTCTCTCCTCTTTCTCTCTCCCACTTTCCCATTCTCTCTCTTCACGTTTTCAGATCGTTGGCCCCCTTCTCTCTCTTTTTCCCCCTCCGCCTCCCTCCCTCTCTCGTCATTCTCAATTTCGGCCTCATCGGACTTCACTCTAGATCCCGACCAGTGACGCCGAGTCGGGGTAGCTCGAATTCAATTCACGATGGCTCTCGTGGCTACGGCGGTCACACTCCCATGGGATTCGCGTCCAAGAAGCCGATTGTTGAGCTGCTCAACGAGCCGAGGTTGGGGGGATGGCATATTGGTGACTATTCAATTTAGGCTGTTGAGGTAAAATGATAGGATCTAAGATTATTGGATTAGATCTACGTGTTTGAAATTGCATGAAATTGAGACGTTTGATGCTAGGGTTTTTGTTCTGGGGCAATGCAATTGAGCGGTTTGGTTTTTGGGGACTTTGCTTGCAGGGAGAGGGAGTTTCGGAGAGGAAATGAGATCACTTGATACGCCGATGGAGATAATGTTGTGAGGAATGAGTATAATCCTACTATGACTTATGCATTTAGTACTTTTTTCTATTTTTTTTGTTTCCTAAATTGGAATGGGATTTGGATTTGAAGATAATTTATGCTTTGTTAAGTCATAAAGTGAAATTTGGAAATACAAATGTCCAATCAACACGCTGGTGCATATAATTAACATTTAATCAAGTATGTTTTATTGACTGTTGAATTTTACGAATGGTTTGTGTTGACAGATAAAGTCTTTAGACCACACATGAATTCGCAAGAAGTATATGACATAGCAGCTAAACCTATAGTTAAGGCTGTCATGGAAGGCATAAATGGTATTTTGAATGTACCTTTTCTCTCTTAACTCACATTAGGTCAGATCAATTTATGATTTAAGTTGAAGTGCTATGACTTGTTTTAATTGTCGGTTTAAAAGCTAAATAAATAAATTGACCTGAAGTAAATGCATTTAAGTATTCCTATCGTAGTTTATTTTGTTTAGAGGCATAATTACTCTATGGAATGATTGGACTCAAAGTTTTCATATATTAAATGCAGGGACAGCTTTTGCTTATGGTGTGACAAGTAGTGGGAAGACGTACATCATTCATGGAAGTGTCTATATTTGAAAGTTCATGATATTTTCTTCTTCAGACAACTTTGTCCTAGTTAGGCTTATTTGCTACAACTATACAATTTGTAATCAGGTCTATGTTAACAATTTCTAGTTTTTTTTTTTTTTCAATTTTGGCAGTGTTTAATGTTTGGTTTCCTTTCTATTTGGTATTGTAGCTATTTGGTTGTCGGCTTAGAACATTTCCACTGTTTTGAGAACTTCATTTTTGAAGTTTCTTGATGCATTTTTTCTGGACAAGTTTATAATTTATAATTTTTATGTTTTGAACAAGGATTTGGTTTGTGGAAGTCAATGAACAAAAGAACAATTTTCATGATTTTTAAGTCTCGATAGCACCCTTTTTTCATTCTAATTCTAAATTTTGGTGGTATCTGCAAGATTCTGATTTGGAACCTGCCAGATTCAGCTCCAATGAACGAAGATGGCTCCCCGAAAACTTCTCAAGGAGAGGAGATATGAGTTCAGTTTAATGGTATAGTGGCTATAGAAAGAGTAATTATTTATTTATTTATTTATTGCTTGTTTAAAGTGGAATTTCAACGTCATATGTTTATTTATTTTCGGGTAACGTGGTTTAGACTGTAGACGTAGATGAGTGAAGTTTAAGAAAGGAAAAGCCAGAAGAATTGATAATGGCTTTAGTTGAGCCAAAATTATGCCTTCTTTCTTATATTCTATGGCAGGTCCAAGTTTAGTTCTATATTTTTCTAGATTAAGCTTTCCCACTAAACCAAAAAAAGAAAAGAAAACGCTCAACCTTTTTTTTTTTTTTTGGGGCTAAAAAACTATCCTACATAGCCTGATGTTGTTCTGTGTACTTAAAATGTTAGATTTTTGGATACTTTCTTGATGATGATAAATTATTTTGTGTTTTTGTTGTCAGGGTTCTTGTGTAGAAGACCATCCAAGTTCGTAGGTTTTGTTTTCTACAAGGAAAAGAAAAAAGTTTTTCTCATCTTCACAATAGACCTTTTTGTCCTTGGTGTTGTTCCACAAAGTAGAAAGAGGACTGACATGTATAACATTATCACTTGGAACAATTTTCTTGTTTGGTTATTTTATGGAATCATATTGCCTATTGCTTATTGCTTATTGTTTATCAGAGTTGACCCAACCCATGCAACAGTCATCAACATATTAGTTTTTAACAGGCTTCGAGATTTTTTTGCTTATGGTACTCGTGTGTTTTTTATTTGTTGATATCAGATCATATGTTGTGGTTTGAGTTTGTAGTTAGATATAAGATTTTTGTATCTGTGTGTGAGTAGATTTTGTGAACATTTTTTTGTTGTACTTTGTGGTAAATTCCATTTGAAACCTGATGGGTTCTTGGACAAAATCTAGCAAGTTTTACTTTAGAACCTACAAGATTACAATCTGACACCCCACCCTGGCAACCGGAGACAGTTAACGCTTTTTTGCTTTAAAGAAAATTTATAGGAATTTGGTAGGTTCCACTTTGAAACCTATTAGATTACAATTCGACCCCTATGCCGGTAATCAGAGGCGGTTGACGTTTTTTTGGTTCAAAGAAAATTTTTGGAACCTAGTGGGTTTCATGACTGAATCTACCAAGTTACAATCCGGCATCCCACGCTGTGATTGGAGGCAGTTAACGCTTATTTGCTTCGAAGAAAATTTGTTGAGAATCTTGTAGGTTCCACTTTAGAACCTGGCGAGTTACAACCTGTAACGTCCCGAAATTTATTTAATATTAATATAATGTAAATGATGAATTAGTGTGCCATAATTAAAGTTTTAACTTTAATTAGATTATTTGGTTGGATTTTTAGTTTTTGGTTGTTTTGTTAAATTGATGTGTTCAAAAGATTTCTTATTGATTTAAAATGATGTTTTGAGTTTTAAAACACAACAATTTGTAAAATGTTAAAAATACTCCGTTTTGCAAAACCATGGGCGGCACATGGTTTTCGCACAGTAGAACCGCCCACCGATTTTCTCTATTTATTTCTCTCTTCTCTCTCTCTCTTCACTCTCACGAGCTCTCTCTCTCTTTCCTCTCTCTCTCGGCAGCCCCTCTCTCTCTCTCAATCTCTTTCAAAATTTTTGATTTCCATTCGAATCCAAGCTTCGGAACAGCAAGGAGGAAGCTCGGGAACGTGATTCGGCGACCGAGAACGCGGATTGAAGCTTCGATTCGAGGTTAGATTCGAAATTTCTAAACTTTTTACAAAATTTTCGATTTTGTGTGTTTTTGAAATCTAAGTTTGTTTTAGCTTAGAAAACCGTGGATTTGTGTTAAATGGACTTAGAACAACTAGAATCTAAGCCTAGATTGAAGAAAAACGGATTGGATTCAAGATTTTCATTTTTCTCCTCTTTTTCTCATTTTCGGATTTTTGAAGATTTTGAGTTTAAATGTTGTTTAAATGATCTCAAACATGTTCTAGAATGTTTTTCTATCAACTATAGTTGTTTTTCATGCCTGGGATTTGAGAAAAACAGGTTAGAAACAAGATTTGGATTTTGGGGATCGAGAAACCCGTGGCTGGGATTTCTGGATCTTCCCAGTTCGGCAGGGCGAAGTTCATGTTCGGCAGGCCGGAGTGATGATCGGCAGGCCGGTGTTCTTCCGACCGGCAGGCCGAATCTGGGGAAATGTTCGGCAGGCCGAAGCAGGGCGTCCGGCAGGCCGACCGAGGCATGGAAAATTTTGTGATTTTTACCCGATTTCACTGTTTTGAACCCTGATTTAAATCCCAACCTTATAGGATGATTTTAATGATACAAATGGCACACTAGGACATCATGAAATGATTTAGTAACATAGAATGTTTCGAACTAGATATTGATCGACTTAGTTTGTATCTAGGATTGTTCGTGGTTCCGTGGAGCTAACGTATAGCGGATCGGGATTACGGTGTGGGGTACCGGCACGAGTACTGAGGTAGGACTTCTATCCTATTTCTTTGGTAGCCTGGTTTTGAAATGATTTGGCTTTAAAAAGGATTTCTATCAAAATGTTTTCAACGGTTGTTTGAAAATGGTTTTATCGGTTATATTTTTATATACCGTGACATGAAATGAATTCCATAATGAATGTAATTGACAACACTCGGTAATTGGGTTTTGAATGATAATGATAATAAACACATGGGCATGATGCCATATCAGAGATCGGGTCGTGATCGACCTTGGGGGCAGGTCCCGAAACCCAGCTGGGCCACTACGGTGGTGATATCATGGTTTGCCTAGGTAAAAGTAAATTGGTGTTTTGATTTGACGAGTAGACTGTTCTGTGTCAGGACGGTTCCACTCAAATTGTTTATCTATTTATTTATTTAAGTTCCCTTTCTGTATAACTCCTGATAATGTTATGTTTCTTTGCATTAAATCATTTTATAAAACTTAGTCCTACTGAGCCTTTCGCTCACGTTTTATCTGTTTTAAATCCCCCCTTCTAGGTGGTTTCCCATTTAGGTTTGGAGAAGATTCTTCGGACCGAACTCAGGAGCAATAGGAGAATTTATTTACATTCTGTATTTATTAATCAAGGCATGTAAGACTTAACTTTATTTGTACTTGGACTGTAATTGTATTTATGATATTGTCAGATCCATGTGTGTGCACAAGTTGTGGGTTGTGGAACCCATATTCGCGGTTTTTATTCAATTATTGTTATTTGTTTAATGATTTTAAATTCTTTATCAAATGTGGTGGAAAAATCTCTTTATTTCTTGCTTAATTGGATTCTTAAACTCTCGGTTTTTAATTAAATTCTCTTTTAATTAATCTAAATATTCCGCCACGTCACCTCCCGTACTCCGGGGCGTGACAGAATGGTATCAGAGCTCAAGGTTATGAACCTTGGGAATTGTGCACACATAGGTTTGACAATGAAATACCTCTGACAGTCCAAATTTTGTTTTCAGAAGTGAGGGAATGGCACCTAGACGTCGTTCGACAGCTGACGCCGAGTTCGGAAATGATGAGGGCCTGATGAGGTCTATGATTGCGGCTTTCCGGCAGATGGCAGCCAGGACTAGACCGGAAGACTCCAGTGTTGGTAGTCGGCATGCTTTCTTTAAGGAATTTCGGCAGGCGTCTATTCCGACTTTTGATGGCAATGGGGATCTGCGGTTAGTAGAGTATTGGTTGGATTCGATCTTGAAGCATCTTGATACTCTTGGTGTGCCTGAGGAGTATCGTGTGGAGTTTGCGGCGTATAAGCTCGAGGGTGGCGCTAACACCTGGTGGAAACAAACTAAGCGTCTGGAGCGCGGTGGCGATATCGGTTGGGACAAGTTCGAGGAGCTGTTCTATGATCGGTATTTTCCGCAGGGGTATAGAGATCAGAAAGCAGCTGAGTTTTATAGATTGCAGCAGGGTGATATGTCAGTTCGGGAGTATGAGGCAAAGTTTAGCGAGTTGGCTAGGTTTGCTCCATCAACTGTGGCATCAGAGCGCGAGAAATGCATCAAGTTTCAGGAAGGACTCAAGGCTCCTATTCGACGGCAGTTGGTTGCTCTACGGCTTAGGGGTTTCGGAGAGCTTGTGTCGTCGGCGATCTCCGTGGAGAATGATTACGTGCAGTATTGTGAGGATCGAGCCAAGGCTTCAGGAGGACCGTAGAGGAGTGACAGGAAGAGCATTAGTAGTCGTCCAGCTCCGGGGAAAGGCAAGCAAGGCGGTGCGACCAGTGTCAGTAGCAGTTCGTCTGGCAGCGGGCGCAGCAACCCCTACAGCTTTCATTGTCATTTCTGTCAGCAGCCCGGACACATCAAGAGGAATTGCCCGATCAGGAGTGCTCGTCTTGGATCGCAGACCGGGGAGGATGCCAGTCGTTCGTCTCAGCCTCAGCCTCAGACCCTACCTCCGCCTCCGCAGTACCCGCAGTTGCAGTATCCGCAGTTTTCTCCTCAGCAATTCTCATATCCGGTACGGGGACAGCAGCCGCAGTATTTTCAGCGCAGTGTTCCTCAGTATAGAGCGCCGAGTACAGGTAGTGTGCAGTCATCTCCATCTCAGCAGTATCGGCCGAGTAATGCAGGACCCAGCAATGTCGGTAGAGGAAAAGGGAAGGCGCCAATGCAGGTTCATGCAATGGCATCTGGAGGGTCAGATTCTCAGATTGGTAACGCAGTTGTCGATGGTATGGTTTTGGTTTCTAGATCTCTAGCTCGCGTTTTATTTGATACCGGTGCATCTCATTCTCTCATTTCGAGTTCTTTTGTACATGCCTTGGGATTAGAAGTAGAAGAGTTTAATGAACCCCTAGTTATAACTTCTCCCTTGGGGCGGGTGTGTGTAAATTGTGTGTGTAAATCTTGTAAAATAAAGATTGGGGATGAGATTTTGAAAAGTGATTTGATTGTACTCCCCATGAGTTCCTATGATGTGATTTTAGGGATGGACTGGTTGTCCAGGTATAGTGCAGTTGTGGACTGCCAACTTAGAAAAGTGACCCTAGTGTCTGAAAGTGGGACGGTAATCACTTACCAGGGTGGTGGTGATTGGCTAATGAGTGAGCGTCTCATGAAGTCATGTCTAGGAGGGCGAAGGAATCTAGATTGTTTTGCTTTTCTTGCCAATCTAGATTGCGAGCCCTATGTTTCGAGTAGTAGTGTAGCGATTCCGGTGGTTGATGAGTTCGAGGATGTTTTCCCCGACGAGTTATCAAGGTTACCACCGCATCGGGAGATTGAGTTCGGTATCGAGTTGTTTTCAGGGACATCACCGATTTCTATGGCACCTTATCGGATGGCGCCGGCAGAAATAAAGGAATTGAGGAAGCAACTTCAGGAGCTTGCTGATAAAGGATATATTCGGAATAGCACATATCCGTGGGGAGCACCAGTTTTGTTCGCTAAGAAGCACGATGGGACTCTCAGGTTATGTGTGGATTATCGGCAGCTGAATCGTGTTACGGTGAAGAACAAGTATCCTTTGCCTAGGATTGATGAGCTATTTGATCGGTTGGGAGGTTCGCGATACTTCTCGAAGATTGATTTGCGGTCAGGTTATCATCAGCTTAGAATCAAGGAAGAGGACATTCCCAAGACAGCTTTTAGGACTCGGTATGGGCACTTCGAGATTCTGGTTATGTCTTTCGGGTTGACGAATGCTCCAGCAGCTTTTATGGATTTGATGAACAGGATATTTAGGCCGTATCTGGATCAGTTTGTGATCGTGTTCATCGATGATATTCTTGTGTATTCTAAGACATGGGAGGAGCATAAGCAGCATCTTCGGATCGTGCTTCAGACTCTGCGGGAGCACCAGTTGTATGCTAAGAGGGAAAAGTGCGAGTTCTGATTGACTGAGGTCAAATTTCTGGGTCATATCATCTCGGGGCATGGTATTTCAGTGGATCCGTCCAAGATTGAAGCTCTATTAGAGTGGGAACGACCAAGGAATGTAGCGGAGATTCGTAGCTTCTTAGGTCTTGCTGGATATTACAGGAAATTTGTAAAGGACTTTTCGAAGATTGCAGCTCCGTTGACGAGGTTGATCAGGAAAAACGTCAGGTTTGAGTGGGATGAAGACTGTGAGTCTGCTTTTCAGGAATTGAAGAACCGGTTGACTTCAGCTCCAGTATTAGTTATTCCTAGTAGTGACGAGCCGTATGAGGTTTATGCGGATGCTTTAGGGCGCGAACTTGGATGCGTGTTGATGCAGCATGGACGTGTAGTTGCGTACGGATCGAGACAGCTACGACCTCACGAGCGGAATTATCCTACTCACGATTTAGAGCTTGCAGCGGTGATCTACGCGCTGAAGATTTGGAGATGTTACTTGTATGGAGCATCGTTTCAGGTCTTCTCCGATCACAAGAGTTTGAGGCATTTGTTCACTCAGAGGGATCTCAACTTGAGGCAGCGCAGATGGGTGGAGTACATGGAGGATTATGATTTCGCGTTGCAGTATCATCCCGGAAAAGCTAATGTGGTAGCGGACGCGCTTAGCAGAAAGTCTTCAGGGATTCTCGCTTGTTTGATTTTTGAGGACTGGAGCAGGGATGCGACAGTGAGTGAGTATCGGCTACAGTATCATGACGACGGTGATCGAGTTTTGTTGTATCACGTGGAAGCGACTCCAGCTCTTGTTCGGATGGTGAAGCAAGGTCAGTGGTAGGATCGACATTTGCAGGGGATTTGGTCGCGGATTCAGAACGGGGAGCAGTTCGAGGAATGGAGCGTGCATGCAGATGGATCGTTGTACTTTCGGGAGCGTCTTGCAGTTCCAGTTATCGCCGAGGTGACGAAAGCCGTTTTAGATGAAGCTCATAGGTCTCAGTTCGCTATTCATCCGGGGAGCACCAAGATGTATCGTGATTTGAAGAGGCAGTATTGGTGGAGAGGCATGAAGAAAGATGTTCGCGAGTACGTGGCCAAGTGTTCGACGTGTCTTCAGGTGAAAGCTGAGCACCAGAAGCCTGCAGGTCAGCTTCAGCCGCTTCCTATTCCAGGGTGGAAATGGGAGCATGTGACGATGGATTTCCTCACAGGTTTGCCGAGGACGGAGCAGCGGCATGATGCAGTTTGGGTTGTAGTCGACAGGTTGACGAAATCGACGCATTTCATTCCGTTTAGGTCGACATGTTCCAGGAAGATTCTCGGGGAGCTGTATATGCAGAACATTGTGAGGTTGCATGGAGTTCCTTTGTCCATCACCTCTGATCGAGACACCAGGTTTAATGCTAAGTACTGGAGGAGTTTTCAGGATGCTTTGGGTACAAATTTGAACTTCAGTACGGCGTTTCATCCTCAGACTGATGGGCAGTCTGAGCGAGTTATTCAGGTTCTCGAGGATATGTTGCGTGCCTGTGCGTTGGACTTCGGCGGGAATTGGAAGCAATGTTTGTATTTGGCAGAGTTCGCGTACAACAACAGTTATCAGGCGAGTATCGGTATGGCACCATTTGAGGCATTGTATGGGCGACCGTGTCGGTCACCTGTGTGTTGGGCCGAACCGGAAGATAGAGTTATTCTTGGGCCGGATGAGATTCGTGACAGCAACGAGAAAGTCGCGGTGATTCGGGATCGGTTGAGAGCAGCTCAGAGTCGGCAGAAGAGCTACGCGGATAGGAGACGTAGACCTTTAGAGTTCGTGGTTGGAGATTTTGTTCTCTTGAGGGTGTCACCTCGTAAGGGAACTATGCGGTTCGGAGTGAGTGGGAAACTCGCGCCGAGGTATATTGGGCCGTACGAGATCACTCAGCGTGTTGGTGTGGTCGCTTATCGGCTTGATCTTCTGCCCGAACTTTCTCATGTGCACGATGTGTTTCATGTGTCGATGCTTAGGAAGTGTCCACCTGAGCAGGGTAAGATAGTATCGTTTCGCGATGTACAGGTTCGGGAGGATACGACGTACGAAGAAGTGCCGATTCAGATCATCGACCGGAAAGTGATTAGCTTGCGTCGTCATGAGATACCGTTGGTAAAGGTCGTGTGGCAGCATCACGGGGTTGATGAAGCCACTTGGGAACTAGAGTCGGGTATGCGGGAGTTATATCGGCATTTGTTTTGTTTTTGAGATGAGTTGTAAATTTCGAGGACGAAATTTCTTTTAGGGGTGGAGAGTTGTAACGTCCCGAAATTTATTTAATATTAATATAATGTAAATGATGAATTAGTGTGCCATAATTAAAGTTTTAACTTTAATTAGATTATTTGGTTGGATTTTTAGTTTTTGGTTGTTTTGTTAAATTGATGTGTTCAAAAGATTTCTTATTGATTTAAAATGATGTTTTGAGTTTTAAAACACAACAATTTGTAAAATGTTAAAAATACTCCGTTTTGCAAAACCGTGGGCGGCACATGGTTTTCGCACAGTAAAACCGCCCACCGATTTTCTCTATTTATTTCTCTCTTCTCTCTCTCTCTTCACTCTCACGAGCTCTCTCTCTCTTTCCTCTCTCTCTCGGCAGCCCCTCTCTCTCTCTCAATCTCTTTCAAAATTTTTGATTTCCATTCGAATCCAAGCTTCGGAACAGCAAGGAGGAAGCTCGGGGACGTGATTCGGCGACCGAGAACGCGGATTGAAGCTTCGATTCGAGGTTAGATTCGAAATTTCTAAACTTTTTACAAAATTTTCGATTTTGTGTGTTTTTGAAATCTAAGTTTGTTTTAGCTTAGAAAACCGTGGATTTGTGTTAAATGGACTTAGAACAACTAGAATCTAAGCCTAGATTGAAGAAAAACGGATTGGATTCAAGATTTTCATTTTTCTCCTCTTTTTCTCATTTTCGGATTTTTGAAGATTTTGAGTTTAAATGTTGTTTAAATGATCTCAAACATGTTCTAGAATGTTTTTCTATCAACTATAGTTGTTTTTCATGCCTGGGATTTGAGAAAAACAGGTTAGAAACAAGATTTGGATTTTGGGGATCGAGAAACCCGTGGCTGGGATTTCTGGATCTTCCCAGTTCGGCAGGGCGAAGTTCATGTTCGGCAGGCCGGAGTGATGATCGGCAGGCCGGTGTTCTTCCGACCGGCAGGCCGAATCTGGGGAAATGTTCGGCAGGCCGAAGCAGGGCGTCCGGCAGGCCGACCGAGGCATGGAAAATTTTGTGATTTTTACCCGATTTCACTGTTTTGAACCCTGATTTAAATCCCAACCTTATAGGATGATTTTAATGATACAAATGGCACACTAGGACATCATGAAATGATTTAGTAACATAGAATGTTTCGAACTAGATATTGATCGACTTAGTTTGTATCTAGGATTGTTCGTGGTTCCGTGGAGCTAACGTATAGCGGATCGGGATTACGGTGTGGGGTACCGGCACGAGTACTGAGGTAGGACTTCTATCCTATTTCTTTGGTAGCCTGGTTTTGAAATGATTTGGCTTTAAAAAGGATTTCTATCAAAATGTTTTCAACGGTTGTTTGAAAATGGTTTTATCGGTTATATTTTTATATACCGTGACATGAAATGAATTCCATAATGAATGTAATTGACAACACTCGGTAATTGGGTTTTGAATGATAATGATAATAAACACATGGGCATGATGCCATATCAGAGATCGGGTCGTGATCGACCTTGGGGGCAGGTCCCGAAACCCAGCTGGGCCACTACGGTGGTGATATCATGGTTTGCCTAGGTAAAAGTAAATTGGTGTTTTGATTTGACGAGTAGACTGTTCTGTGTCAGGACGGTTCCACTCAAATTGTTTATCTATTTATTTATTTAAGTTCCCTTTCTGTATAACTCCTGATAATGTTATGTTTCTTTGCATTAAATCATTTTATAAAACTTAGTCCTACTGAGCCTTTCGCTCACGTTTTATCTGTTTTAAATCCCCCCTTCTAGGTGGTTTCCCATTTAGGTTTGGAGAAGATTCTTCGGACCGAACTCAGGAGCAATAGGAGAATTTATTTACATTCTGTATTTATTAATCAAGGCATGTAAGACTTAACTTTATTTGTACTTGGACTGTAATTGTATTTATGATATTGTCAGATCCATGTGTGTGCACAAGTTGTGGGTTGTGGAACCCATATTCGCGGTTTTTATTCAATTATTGTTATTTGTTTAATGATTTTAAATTCTTTATCAAATGTGGTGGAAAAATCTCTTTATTTCTTGCTTAATTGGATTCTTAAACTCTCGGTTTTTAATTAAATTCTCTTTTAATTAATCTAAATATTCCGCCACGTCACCTCCCGTACTCCGGGGCGTGACAGAACCCCTGCGCGACGACTGGAGACGGGTTTTGGTGGGTTTCACGATAGAACCTGGCGGGTTTCACGATGGAACCTAGATGGTTTCGGGACCGAACTTGGTAGGTTCTATTTCGACATCCAGCATGAGTAAGTGGGAGATAGAAGAGTAACTTGGTCTTTTAATAAATCTTTAATTTCTAATAAAAAGGTAGTTTTAGTAGAAGAGTAACTTGGTCTTTTAATAAATCTTTAATTTCTAATAAAAAGGTAGTTTTAGTAAAGTTGTTTGTTGGAGCGTATTTTTAATAAGATAGTGCTTTTGGGGGCATTCTTATAAGTTGTTCAAAGTTTTAAAATGAAGTAGCCCAAAACTTAAAAAACCAAAAATGCATAGGCAAACACGAGGGTCAATTTACTTTTTTCATGTTTCTAATGATCTGAAATGGTAAGCCTTTTTTCCCATTGCTTCTTTGCACGGTATGGTATCGATAAAGAATGTGGCACATGAAAACTGGTTCATTGCATTTACTTAAAGGAACCTTTATCGCTTCTGCAAAAGTGATTTTGATTTTGCACATCTAATTTCAAGACCCCAAGATCTGAGAAAAGCCTCAGCATAACTTTTACTGCTAGATTTTTGGTTAGTTTTACAATGCCTAGGACTCCTCTTTTAATCAGCACGACCCAAACAGAGAAAAGCTAGACTTCCATTAAATCCACATTAACCCAAAAAATGTACGCTTCACCAAAAAAACTTGTTTTTCGTTCTTCTTCCAAAAAAAAAAATATATATGGGTAATTCATGAAAATTGTTTCAGAGAGAGAGAGAGAGAGAGAGAGAGAAACAGAGAAGCAAAAACTAACACATTCAAGATAACACTAACACATAATCTCAAATTGGAAAAGAAGATGAAATAGTTTAGTTTTGAACCAAACCTAAGGCAGATATGGAAAGCCGGAAAGGATCCAAGAAGAGCAGGGGAAAGCAATGATAATAGATTGGTATGGCACTGGCAGGGCAACGATGGTGGGAAGGCAGCGGTGGTGGGAGGGACAGACGGCGTTGAGGGTTTGGGCAGTAAGGCTTTGTGTTGCGAGTTTGTTCTTTTAGATTTAAATTTTAAATATTTTCATTTTTAGGTCTAAATGTGCCATAAATGGTTGGGTTCATGACGTGTTGTATCGACATGTTTACAGCCCATTTAATAAACGTGTTAAAGTCTGTTAAATGTGTTAACACGAATCCAGCCTGTTTATTTTCGTGTTATTTGTGCCAACTCATTTATAGCCTAATTAATAAAAATGCAGTCCAAACCCGTTTATTTTGTATCATTTTCGTATCGTGTCATCTCTGTGTTTGAAATTACCGACTCTAATATGCAGTCTTATTTATTGCCCAAATGGATATAAGAAAATAAACTAAGAGTAAAATATAACACGAAGACGAAGAACCCAAAAAAAAAAAAAAAACTGAAAGACCTTGCATACATAGGTCAAAAGACCATGTAGAAACACAAATACCCATGATCGTTCAAATTATCCCACAATTAAAGTAAAATACCCACGTGATTAGTGCTTAATCTCCCATACTTTTATTTCATTCTTCCTTGTGTTTTCTTTGTTGGTTCCTTGGTTTTATTATGTTTTTATGTGTATTTTTTGTTCTATAGGTATATTTTGTTTGTTAGTTTCTTGGTTTTCTTATGTTTTTATATGTATTTTGTATTTTATAGGTGTTTTGAGGCAAAGGAATGAAAAGTCAGTGAAAACATGAACTTAGGAGCATTTCAGCATGCAGTAAAGGAACGAGCAGTAAACCGGCGCCTCAACGCCATTCTTTTGGCACCCTAGCATCATGGGGCAAAGAATTGGCACTAGGTGGCTCCCCATGCCAGATTAATTGTCTTGATTTTCTAACCATTAGTAGCAAGTTGACTTTTGTTTGATTGCGATGTAAAACATAACTTGGGTTGAATGAATCAAGCATGTATATTTGTTACTTAGATCAACCTATATTTCTCATCTTTTCGTTTCTATTAGGTTAAATCTAAAAAAGTTTGTTCTAGATTATTTAATGGAAAGATATTTAGTAAAGAACTTATTTTATTATATGACACGGTAAAAAAAGATTAGAATAGCAAAGTTTGTTGTTATTTATAGTTGATAGTTTCAATAGTTGGGAATAATCATGTGATTAATTTAACAGTTATTGTCTGATGGCGGGAATAATCTTTTAGCTAGTTTTATTATTATTATTGTTTTGTATTTATTTATTTTCTTGTGTTTTCTTTAATTTAGTTATTTAGTGAATAAATAAAAACCCCCCAATTTGCTCTAATCTCAATATTTCTTAGGTTTTATAGTAGATATTAATTAATTAGAACTAATCGTCTACGGAAATAACCTTTGCTCGTAACTAAGCTCAACGATGACCATATTCTTAGCAAGATTTAAAATGGTACTCCTTCCAAAACCTATCAAATCTTGATTCCCTTGCTAGGAACTACCACCACGATCGCCAAAATTTCTTAAATGGTGGGGTTTAGGCTACTACAAGAAATTATGTTAGTTACTAACCAATAAAAGAGAAACGAGCAATAGTCAATCACCAATTTATGTCCCCATAACAGAAACCTTCACATCTCTGGTGCTATATTTTATGTTTTGACTACGGTCATAATCATAACTTTTTTAATATCTGATGGTTCAAATATTATTTAACAATTACTAAGTAATAATTTCTCCCACTCTCTTCCTCTCTCTTGTATACCAAACAATTTGCCTCTCTATATTATGGCTGGCAAATTGTGTTATATGCCGTGTTAGTGCCAGCACGATTACAATACGATACGATTACGTTAAACACGAACACGACATAATTAATAAACGTGCCTAAAATAAAAACACGATCACGACATGCCTATAACACACATAACACGACACGACACAATTAACATGATTAATAAACGTGCTAAAAATATAAACACAAACACAACCCGTTTACAACATGCATAAAACAACACGACATGATTAATACAATTAATATTTACAACACAATTATAAATAGTATTCATACCAACACGTTTATAACACACAACACAATTAAATTGCCGTGTTCGAAATTGCCGGCTCTACTTTATATGCATATGCAGTGGTATTTATTAGAAGTGCACAAATAGGCGAAAGAAAATAAATTAAGAGTAAAATATAATACGAAGAAAGAGCAAAAAAGAAGAGTGAAAAACCCTGCACCCATAGAACAAAAGACTACGAGTGCGTTTGGTATGGTAGTAGAAACCATTAGTTAGAACTATTTTTACTATAGCATGTGACAGCTTTACACAGTAGTAGTTTTTTTTTTTTTACTGTTGCATGCAGAAATTTTACACTATTTATAACTGAAAAAATGGTCGAACTGCCCTATGCTAAACACCTTATACATAGGAACACAAATATCCATGATCTAACAACTTATTTCACGATTGGAGCGAAATACCCCCGGTTGCCAAAACTTCTTAAATGGTGGGGTTTAGGCTCCTACAGAAAATTATATTAGTTACTAACTAATAGAACAAAAAAGAGCAATAGCCAATTATCAATTTATGCCCTCCTAACTGAAACTCTTACATTTATCGTCTTATATTTTATATTTTGATTTTGGTCATACTAAAAAAAAAATTTTATCTTACGGTTCTAATATGACTTAACTATTACTATTAATTATCTCTCTCCCTGTCTCTCTCTTGTATATCATATAATTCATCTCTCCATATAATGCATGTTTATGCATATGCAATCTTATTTATTAGGAGTGTCCAAATGGATAAAAGAAAATAAATTAAAAGGAAAATATTAACCGAAGAAGGAGAAAATAAAAAAGTGAAAGTCCCCGCATGCATAGAACCAAAGACCACGTAGGAACACAAATACCCAAGATCATAAAACATCTCCCACGTTTGAAGAGAAATACCTACCATAGCTAAGTGTCCGTTTAGTAAATGGATTTAAATTAGTGATTTAATTTGAGTTTATGTGATTTGAATTAGGATTTAAGTCAGTGATTTAAATTGTTATCTGAATTAACGTTTGGATGTGCATTTAAGTTTTAAAATGAGTATAGAATAAAATTGAAATTTGTATTTGGAGAGATAGTGAAAATAGTTTTGATTTATTAACAAATCTAATAAAATCTTAATGTTAATGATCCCAAAAGATATGCAACATGGATCTTAATTTATTCATCTCTTCACTAGGAACACAATGAAAACAGAATAATCTTAATTGGATATTAAATGAAGAAGTTATAGTTTTTTTCTCAAATATAAGAGGGAGAATTTTTAGTTTTTATTGTAGCAGAGATATACGAGTATCAAAAGTTTAAGGGGATGAAAACTCTAAAAACTTGAATTCTTGATACTCAAAGGATTTGAATTTTGAGAAAAACAAACACGTATTCACAAGATTCTTGATACTCAAATCCAAATTTAAATCCATTAAATCTAAATAATACTCGAAATAAACAGGCCAATTAAATTTCTTAAATGTTGGGGTTTTAGATACCATGGAAAATCATGTTAGTTACTAACCAATAGAAGAGAAAAGAGCAATGGCCACTGACCAATATATGTTCCCCTGACATAAACCCTCACATTTCTCATATTTTGTTCTATACTTTGCTTAAGGTGATAATCATAACTTTTTTAATATCTTACAATTCTAACATGATTTAACCATTATACCTAGTCTGACTGACTCGAGTTATACTTGGGAGCTTTCGTTTTGTAGGATCAACTTGCTTCTTCGGGGGAGTAGACATCCTCTAAGATTTAAACTTAGCATCACAATGAGAGACTGGGAGTCTAGTGATTTCTGCTCTATATATGTTACGTGTTGCTTCCACGAGACTTACTGCAGGCCTCAACTGGTGCTTATCCGAAAAGAACTGTGGGTGAAAAACAAATTAAAATGGGAGAACAATACGGGAGTATATACAATTTCAAGGTTCAATCTATCACGTATTTTACGTTATAGCCAGGTTCATTAATCATGCAGGGCCGGTCCATACACTTTACCACAAATATACCACAATCAAATCCATTTGGTTGTTGGGTGGCGAGAGGATTTGTCTTTACCACGTACTGACTGCAAGTATCACTTGGGGAGAAGGACAAACATAGCTCCTCCAATAGAACCTTATCTAGAGCACGTATCTGGATGAAACTAGCGAATAAATCAATCAAAATTCACATGAACTATGAATGGTATAAACTAGATGAAATATATGAAGAAGATATTGAGACTCAAGATTCCAAATATTGATACTCATGATTCCAAAAGTTGAACCCGGTATCGGCCCGTTTGATAGTGCTTTCATTTTTGTTTTGTGTTTTTGAAAAAAATGTTAAAATAAAAATGTTTTAAGAAATATGTTAAGGCTGTTTTTGAAATTGTGTTTGGTTGTATATATGGTATGTTTTCGAATATAAATATTTCTTAATACCAATTATTAATATAATAAATAAAACCTAAATTTAATTAAAAAAACTATTTATTAATATATTAGTACTTTATTTATTGTAATTGACAAAATGAGGAAGTCTTCCTCTTCCTTTTGCTTTGGTGAGTGCAGCACGTCGGCGACAGCCAATGTGCAAATCAATGACGACAAAGCCAGCCCCACACCACGACGATGGTGATTGAGCCAGCCGCACGCCTGGGATTGACAGTGTGAAGGTGGTCTTCCTCTCCCAAGATCGCACGAGCTGGGATTTTACCGTTGCCGGTTTTGACGGAGATCTGGTGGAATCAAAGATCATCGACTCTAGGATCGAAAGGTCACTGGCAGGGGGTGTTGGGGTCGAGAGGTTGCTGGCGGGGGGCGTTGGGTTCAACAGCAAGGGATGGGGTCCTTGGATCACTGGGCCGTGGGTTGCCATGCTCTGACTGGGTGGTATCGTGATCGTCGGCGGATGAGGGCGGCGATGGGGTCAGTTCTAGGAGGAGATAGAGGGGTTCTGTTTTGTTGATTACAAAGGAGGAGGAAGAAAAAAAGAATTTTCATTTCTTTTTTTTCCAAAAAAAAAAAACCCAAACATGTTTTCGAATTCATTTTCACTTTTTGCATTTCTGAAAATGGGGAAAAAAACACCTTCTTCAGAGCAACTCCTTGTACAGCCAAAGATTCCATATTTCAGCAGCCTTTCTCTGATTGTAAACTCTCACTGGTATTTATTGCCGTCGTTTGTTGGCAAGAAAATATGCAATTAATCAGATAGAGTATAATGCGAACTTATCCATACGATACACTTTCCCACCTAGTTTTCATTCTAAAATAATGGAAAAACAAGGGCTCACCTCCTTACACCAGCTAAACTTGAATATAAACCTTTCTTTTAATCCATGATTCTTCACAAAGTTCACGACCTCATTGGGGTTGATCCTTGCCACTTGCTACAAATCAAATCAATTCTTATACAATAGACGAGTTAGAATATATAATTCAGTAAGCAAATTTACATATTCATAAAAAAAAAAAAAAAAAACTACTGAACCGTGATCGTTGTCGGTAAATACCAAATTACTCTTTTACTTGGTCTACCTCTCTCCACACACTTGTTAAACTAGCATGCCATGTCGATCATGTCATTAACCAGAAGGGTCTATGGCCTTAGTGTAAGCATGCTATGTCATTAAAGAACCCTTCATCACAAACCAATTCGTCACTGCAAAACATATGGCATGGACACAACTAGATTAATTTGGCACAAATCCAAGTAAAACAAAATATGAAGTAATATACAGAAGTGTACTTAAAGCTGTTAGTAGAAATTCTTGTCGTCAGTATTCGAGTCAAACATGTATTGAATGAGCTTTAGGTCATTTACTCAAATTGCACAGGGAACAGCAAACAAGCCAGCTTTGGAAGTTTGGGAACCCCTACCAGTGATGACACCATCCATCGGCGAAAAATGGTAAAGTTGAGAAATATATAGCTTCGCTTTTGGGGAACCTGAAGAAGTCTCAGATCGAGAGACAACCACTGGGTTTTCTTTCGATCCATCTCACCCCCTTAGCCTCCTAGTGACGATCTCTTTAAACCTAACATCTTACGGCATAGCGACAATGTGTTTGGCAAGGGCAGTCTTAACCACTAACTCAGTTATAAATAGTGTAAAGCTCTCACATAATAAAAATATTTTTAACTAATGATTCTAACCATTATACTAATCACCCTAATTATCTCTTTAAAACCAATATCTCTCTAGGGCTAACTAGCACTTTTTTCTAGGCGATGTCATCGCAACTGCTTTCTTTTGAATATCTCCCCATACTTGGTACTTGTGACCTCCCCCTACTGACTGTCTGACTCCTCACCATCTCATTTTTCTTGAGGTTCAAGTTTAAGGTTCGTTTGGTTCGAGTATTTGAGTAGAGTATTTTAATAAATGTTTAAATTTTTGTGAGAAACAATACTGTAGCAAAATGATTCGAACCGTGATTCGAATATCCAACCAAACGGGTCCTAAGTTTCTCCAAAGATCAAATACCACAGTTTGGATGGTTTCTAACATTTGCTTTATCCTCTTGACATTTTTAGTCACTTCTACCATGGCATTCCTATATTTTTTTATAACACCCATGTCCCTCTCAACTGAAGAAATTTTATCATTCAAAGTTTTCAAATGTGTATCAAGATCTCTTTTGGGACATGTCATCTGTAGTGGTTTTAGCTTTTCTATTTTTTTTTTAATTCAAAATCAACCCGTCATTAGAAAGCAACGATCAAACAGAAGTAATGGATATGAGTTTTGTTTTTATTTCTCATCAGATTACAATAATATGAAAACCACAAAAATAGTATGCGCGTCGCCAAAATGTCTAGAAAACATAGAAAGAAATAGTCTAGCAAGTGCAAAAATGAATAGTATTTTCACACGTGTGATAGATCTACCTTTGAGCTACCAATGCTTCTTTTCTCTCTCAAGAGCTCCATGAACTATTTTGTCCTCTTCTCTATCCAGGCAGTCACCGAAATCAGTTGTCTATCAACCAAAGATCATCTGAGAATGACTCTATCAAGTAGAAAAGTTGCAAAATAACAACATTTTATAAATGAAATGAATTGGTAGATCACAGTGGACAATTTTTACACGATCACATTATAAATTACAAATTATGAACAAAAATATATTTTGATGACTCATCATTTCATCAATTTGGTCGTCTTTGATTCTGTCACTTGTGTCCTTACTGCAAGGAAAAATAATAACCCTTGTTCGATCAACAACAAAAATTATAAAAAGAATGAAATAATGGAAGAGTTGCTTACAAAAACATAAAGAAAGGTATGGCCTCCGGCATCACCATTTATTCTTTTTCATCATTCCCATGTCCCTTTCTCTTTTGACCAACGATAAATTGAAGAGTAATTTTAGATCATAAGTACGATGACCCAGCTTTCCAAGCTGTTATTTTAACTTGCTTAAACTTAATTTCTTATTCTCAATCTTATTTACTAGAAAGAAGAAAATGCAGAACTTTTTTTTTTTTTTAAAACAGTTGTAACTCAAGTTGCAATATAAACGAAAACAAAAGTACAATACATATACTCATACGATCTTGAAATGGTTGTCATAAACATGCTTAAAATATTTACTCTTCTTAAAACATTAAATCACATACTTATACCACCTTGTCAACAACAACAATAATTGATTTCTTTTAAAATAGCTGAAATCAACTGTAGTGGTATCGATAGCCCAACCTTCGCGTTCGTTCAACAGTCAAGCTAAGCCAAGCCCTTGAAACATTTATACTAGTGTTCTGCATTATTGGCAGGCTTTAAAGAGCACCAAATTAAACCTTGCTAAGATTATGGTTGTTATTGGGTATGATGATGGGTAAAAGTCATTCCCATAAAGGATTGGCTATAATTAATTAGTCATCGACTCAACAACCTAAAACACACTACAACTAAACACAAAATAGTGAACTAAATCAATAAATTTAAGAAAACACAAGAAAAAACAAAAGAAGGCAAAAGAATGATAAAATCGTTTAAGGGATCATTCTCCGCCACTAAACAATAGCTATAAAAATTATCGCAGAAATTATTCCTAAGTTTTATTGAAACTACCAACCTTAGATAATAACAAGCTCTGTTATCCCAATCTTTCATTATTGTGTAGTTTAATAAAATAAGATATTTACTAAATCTCTTTCCATTAAATAACCTAGAACAAGCTCTCTAGATTTAACCTCACAGAAGCATTAAGATGAGCAAAATAGGTTGATTTAAGTAACAAACACATAAGCTCGGTTTATTTAAACCAAGTTATGTTTCACATGTAATCATACAAAAACTTGACCATAATTAATGACTACAATTCGCTATTAATGATTAGAATAATAAGACAATTATGGATCAAGTATCCTAATCTGATAATAAAATATTCTCAAATCCTATTTACTTGTGCGCTAAAATAAAACAAAAAAATAATCATAACAATAATTATAGAAGGACATAAAAAATATTAATTGAAAAATAATTTTGACAATTAATTAAATAATTATGCCTAGGGTTTTAAATCACCCTCAAGCAAAAATAAAATTAAACTAAAAATGTTGAAAAAGAAAGACAGAAGGAAGAATGAAAAGAATGACTATAGTGTCAAATAATCTTCCACGCATATGATATTCCTTGAGTCACCACCAGAGCCTCTTCCTCATCTCTTCTCTTAGTCTCCTAAACTATGAAAAAAGACACATTATTTGTGTTTTGGAATGAGGTAATTATAGAATATGATGCTAGGGTTGAAGCAAGAAGGTTTGAGGCCTTTTGGACCAATTTTTGGGTCAAAAATCACAACCTCGAGCCGCAACTTGGTCTTGTAGTGCTGTAGCTTTTTTTTCCCCAAAAATTCTTGGATTTTTTCTTGCCTAGCATTGCGGCACCCCAAGATAGCATCGTGGCCCCAACAGCCAAGGCCGTAGCTTCCAACTATAATATCGTAGTCCTCTCATATTAGGCTTTTACCCAGACTTCCTCCATTTTGCAAGCCACGTCGCCTAAAATCGATGATGTGGCGCCCGACAAACTTCCAAATGAATAAATGTGATCCTCAAAGCTTTTAAATTCTCGTTTTCATTCCATTACCACAAAATACATAGAAACACAAAAATACATAAAAGCACAGGAAAAACCCAAAAACTAACAAAATAAATATAAGGAAGAATAATAGAAAAATATGTGAAATAAGCACTTATCAAACTCCTCCAGACTTATCTTTTGCTAGTCCTCAAGCAAAATGTGAACACAAACAAAAAGACAAAGAAACTTACCTTCCAACTTTAAATCTTAGAGAACAACAAAAGATTAAGGTTTTAAAATCAAATAAGAACTAAGTTAAATCCATAATCATTCAAAAACTAATATGTGTGTGTATGAAATAGTCTATTTCAACAATTATTATACTATGCAAACTTTGAACAAGTAAAATCTCATAATCCTCACAAAAAAAATAACACCCTATTTGTTATGAGGGGTCCTAGCGACGTGACAGTTACTTAACTACTTAAACATATATTTAATTAGATTGTATTATTTTATGAAACATTTGTTTTAAAACTATTTTAGAAATTAACTTTTCTAATTCATTTAATTTAAAACTATTTTTACTTGTTGTAATAGAAATAGTAACATATTATAGTGGTTTAATATTTATCCAAAACATGTATATTACTAGAGTCATACAGTTTTGCATAGACATAATTATCAAAAACAAGTGCAGAAAATAAAGCGCGCGGTACCCATTTCCTATGTCTCCACTCTGATCGTCCGCCCCTTTGCCACCAGTTCGTCAAGCATTACTGACAGGTTGCTTACCTACAATATGAACATGCTTGGATAAGCTTTTACTCAGTAAATAGGAACTATAACTTGCAAAACATTTAAAATGACATATAACAATGATATACATATGCTAATTATGCTAAGTTATGATCTTGCTTTATTATTTTATTGGCCTAAGTAGTCGAAGCAATTTAAAAATGAATTAGTTTTCGCATAATCGTAAGAATTTTTTTATCATTATTTTAGATCGTAATTCCTTTCGTCATAGGATCATAAAATTTTGTTATTTCCATTAGAAGGATTAATTAATTAAATCCTCATAAAATTTAGTTTGCTTAATTGCCCTTAATTCGTATTAAGATTAATAATTAATTAATTATCTTATTGTTACTAAGTCTATATGACTTCAATTAATTAAATTAAAAATTACATAACCTTTTGGTTCTTGAACTAAACCATTTTCTTAATTCATTTAATGGGCTCGTGATTGGTTCTAAGCCCATTAAGCCTGAAAACAATCTTAAGGCATTTTATACCTTACATCATTAAAAATATGACCTGAGTGACTTTTGGACTAAGGAGGGCGTTAGACTCGTGTCTAGCATTGTAGTGCTAAGAATCTAGCCATTGTGGTATTGGACTCGTGTCTAGCATTGTAGTGCCAAGAATCTAGCTATCGGGTTTGCACGATAGCTATTTTAATGTTCATTTAAAAACTGTTAATTTTTTTTTTTTTTTTATCTTTTAGAAACTATATCCTTATAACTCAAAGTTTTGTATCAAAATTGCACCTTAATATATCGTCCAAAATTTATAAAACACTAAATCTTAAGCTTGTATAGTATGTCTTGAGTGTGATTATTTCTTACATTGTTGAAAAATAGGATTCTAATGCTCAGCGAACATTATTTATAAAAACTAGTACCAAAACGTAATTTTTGGTTAGTTTTTTTTTAAAAGTTACTGCAAAATCATTTGTTATAAACATTGTTTTAAAAGTGTTTTCATGGAAGTTATTTGTTTTAAATTCGGGGTTTTAAAAACTTCCATGCTCATTTAAAAATCATGTTCATATCTTAAGCATATTGATCTTCTGGTTAATTTTTTTTTGTAAACTTTACTGATTAAAAAGTTTTGATAGTTTTTATCAATCTAATTTAAAGTCCATCTTAAACGCAAATTTTCTCAAAAGTTTCTTCACGAAAATTGTCTGTACCATCGAAATCTAAAAGTTTTGAGTTTGGTGAAAAGTATAATTCGGCCTCGAAACGGCCCAAAATTGTGAAAAACTGCTTCAGCCCAAAAATGTAGTATTTTTAGACAGGTTTAGAAAATTGTCTATAACTGTATTTTAGAGGTAGATTTTTAAAAAAGTTTGTTTAGAAAATTGTTTGTCTCTTGAAAACAAAATTTATATGTTTGGTGAAAATTGTAATTTGGGCCCAAATCAGTTAAAAACGATGGCTGTCAATTGGAGGCAGTTTTAGACAGCAACCAAGAACTATTTTGACAGCCTTAGGCAGTTTTAGAAAACTATCCAGAAACCCGTCCTAGAGTTAAATTTGGTTCAATGTTCAAAATATCTAAATATAAAAGTTTTGTGTTCAAAAAAAGTTTAAAATCAGACTCTAAGATTTCCATTTTTGTGTTCAAATTTGGTGGAAAATTTTTCTACAACATCAAACATGCAAAATACCTAAACCAAACATACATAACCTAACTTATTACAACATAACACATACTAAACTATAAGAACCGATATAAATAAAAATAATTACAAACCATTTCTTACAAAAACGTAAATTTAACTCATAAAAATATAAACTTGAATTACTTAAAAGATTAAGGGAATAAAGTTTAGAACTTTCACCCTTGTAGAAGCTTTCTTGATGATCACATTTAGAAAAGCCTATTCATGTTCCATTCTTTTTGTCTCAAACACTAAAAACACAAGCTTTACTAAGCAAAATGACATCTTCTCTTAGTCAAGAAAATAAAAAGCAAAGCTTAGAGGAATACCTTGATGAACCCTTTAAAAACTTTAACCTTTCTCCCTCTTCTTCTAATCCTTTCTAACTCTTCAATTTTCTATTTTTGGTTAGTGATTTATAGTGGAATAGGAGGCAAATTTTCCTCGGAGAAAATGGCTTAAGGAACCAGTTCTTAAGAGAAGAGAAGGAAGAGAAATTTTCTTGAAAAACCTTGTGTTAGGCCTGGTTTTAGAAGGTGGGAAAGAAGAGAAAAATTCTTGGAGGATTCTTAAGCTTAAATCAGTTTAGGGAGAGAAAATGGGAAGGAATTTTTTTTGGTGAATCCTTGCTCTTGGATCCGGTTTTGGGAACTTAGAGAAGAGAGAAAAGGAAGTAAAAATGTGGTCTTCTATAAGTACATTTATATATAGACCAATGCTAATCAAATTCTCCCACTTAACTAAAATTTAATTAATCTCCTAAGTGATTTTGATGAGTTAAATTTTTGGTTTAAAATTCCCTAATGGTGGCACCAATTTTAAAGGGAGATGAGTGGGACTTTTGTCTCATTAATGCACATAGAACAAAATCAAATCAAGTCTATTTCAAAGTCAACTCTTGTCCTTTGAAACTTATCCTTAAAGATTCCCTTTAAGCAGATGAATTTTGTACTGTCGAGAATGACCAACTTAGGTGATAGGAAATTTTTGGTTTCCGATGGGTCCTTTTTTACCTCTCAAATACAATTATAAACTAATCATAGTGTAAACCGATACTAACATATGTTTTAATCGCGTATTGATTTTCGAATGTTTTTATTCTCAAAATTAATTCTAAACTTAATAAAAATCTAAACTTGACCTTTTCTGCATCTAAACTCGGTAACGACATAGTTTTTGACAGTGTGAATCCCTAAGGTTGGGTAGTATTTTTCTACCGAAATTGCTACCGCATAACTTCATTTTTTGATTAATCAAAAATTAAGGATATGTTGAGCATTAAAGTGTTTCTCGATGCACTGCCAACTTTATACTATACTTGAAAATTTTTGTAATTAAATTTCTCAAGTTATGAATTGAAATTTCTTCCGCCTTAAGTCGCAGTAGAGTTTATCAACCGAATTATTGAATCACGAAAGGTAATAAATTTAACTTTAAAATTTACTATAGAATTTTGGAATATTTATATTAAATCCTTAAATCCCTCAGTCACAAAAATTCATACATGATATTTTCAGGAAAGTCCTTGACTTAAATATGTAACTTACATCATTTAATTTTAGGATTTCTCGGTCATTACACTCTTCCTTTGCTATGAATCTCCACTACGTCGAAGCACGACCTGGAATTAAAAGGTGTTTAATAAGTGCAATGGGGCTAAGGAGTAATGCCTAAGAGAATAAAAGGATATGGACATCACAATGGTTCTAAAGCCTTCATGGATCCCAAGACATTGTAAAATTTTTAAGGAACACCTCTCAAACCCATAGAAGTAAAAACGTAGGCCTCATATCAATTTATTGGGCCTTTGCTTCATTCTAACCAACCATGTAACATCCAAAATATTGACAAGAAAACACAAGATGATTTATCATAAATATATTTTTCCTTTTGCTTTTTTTTTTTTTATTTTTTATTTTTTTGTAGTTTTTTTTCTTCTTTTTGATTTTTTTTCTTTTCTTTTTTCTCTTTTTCCCCTTGAGCTATTCTTCTTACAATTTCCCTGCTCTTCTTATTGATTTTATTACTCCTCATACTTATTTTCTGTCCCTAACCCAATTTTTGCAAAATTTTCCTTGTGTATGAAATAAGTCTCTAATGCTCCAATTAATCTTTAGAACATGATATAAATATGTGCGGGGCTAGTAAAGAAGATGTGGTTAGCCAAGGAAAAAGGTCTACATGAAGGCTCAAATTGGCTTATTAGGAGGGATGTCTTATTGGGAACATTCAATTGGAGCTCTAGTTGATTTGGCCTTCATGCTAGAATCCTAGTGCCTTAATCATTTTCCAAGTGACGCTCGATTAACTGTTTACCTGGAAAGACATCCAAAAAAATTCTAATGTTTAACCCCTTCATGTCAAAACTAAAATAATTGTTAAAGTGAGAGTATACGAATCTACTCATCCTAGCATGCAGGACTCTATACCAAATAACTTGGTATTGTGTAGAAAAGTTGAATATAATTATCACAAAAAACATATTAACCAAAAAATGACATCAAGATTCAAAACAATAATCATAATCAATGAAAGCCATAAAAATTATTGCTCGGTTCTCATCAAATAAATTGGAAGGTTTCATAAGACTCAAAAACCTAAAACCTAAAACAAGACTAAAAAACCTAACTAAAACAAAAAAGTATGAAAAAATTTACATTTTTATGTTTATTTAAAAGAAAAAAAACTAATGAAAAAGAGATCTAAAAATCCTAAAACACTCAATCCTTATATTGAGGATTCCTCGGTGTAAGACTAAGCATAGAAGGAAAGATAAAAAAAAAGCACAAAATAATAAGAACAACAAAAACAATAAAAATAAAAAATGGAGGAGAATAAGAAAAATGAAATCTGTTTTAGCGCGCTCTTCATCCTTTAAGTTGCCTCCTAAGAAGTGCTTAGTTTAATGTCCTCAGCCTGACTTGGAAAAGCATTCGTCAAAGAACGGCTTCCACCTATAACATGTATCATAGAGCACCACAAATGGGTCTTCATTATAAATGCACCCACTTGATTCGGCTTTGTGACGCTTGGGAGGAGAACTTCGTTTGTTGCTTTAGCTTGTAAAGCATAATATGGTGAAGGTGGCATCAATGAAAACTAAGGATTTATTGGTGGTGTATATGCTACTACCATTAATGAGTTCGAATCGATGGTCTCATATGCTTTTGTTGACCCCAAGGTTTCAAATGAAATATTTATTTTTCTTTTGATGACAACAAATAATTAATTGCTTAAGTGGTAATAATTTATCATGAGTATGTAGTGCCATTTAAAATAATTATTTAGCAACTCAAGATTATTGGAAGAAATATATCAAGACTCGGAAGAAACTATTGTGAAGAAGGATCAAATTATTAAGAGCTTGAAGATTGAAGAAATGGCATCAACAATCATGAAGAATAGGTTTAAGTTTTCATTTTAAGCTTGTATGACTTTAGAGCATGCATGAAATTTTATCAAGTTCAATTGGCTCAAGTTTTGATTTAATTACTTATCTTTTAAAATTTGATTTCAAAATTAAGTTAGAAAACATTTAAAGTCTTGAAACTATGTTCTAAAATTATTTCAATGTAATTTAATTTATTTCAAGACTTAGAATTGTTTTTAATTATTTATATCATATTCAATATTTAGAAATGGTTTTGAAATTGTTTAACATTGTTTGAAACTAAAAATGATTTTTGAACCATTAAATTTGGCACCTGGGTCTGCTACCAAGGTGCGGGCCATGCCTTATACGGTCGACCGCACCAGCCCAGAAAGGGTTGGTTCTTGTAGCAGTGTGGCCAATCGTACCATGTATATGACAGTCTACTGCGCAACTTAACGGTAATTTTCTAGCCGTTGCAAATGCGCCTAGTTATAAATGACTAATTTCAAATTATAGCCTATAAATAGCCTTATTTCTGAGTTTGTAGAGATCTAAGAACATCTAAAATCATCCTTGTATTAATCTTTAAGTGTTCAATAAGCCCGTTGGTCATTCTTGAGCCAGACTTGCTAAAAATCCTCATTGTGTGCTTAATCATCTCATAGATTCATTCCAAATTGTATTCTAAAGATTTTCAGGAGTTGTGAGTGTTGAGCTTAAACTTTCAAAATCTTGTAAAATGTGTGCATTAGGTTTTTGAAGCCTTAGTGAAATTTAGAGTTGTTTTGGTTAACCAATCTTAGTAAAATTGATGGATTGTAAGAAGTTATGGTGAGTCTTAGGTAGACAAGTCATCGAATTGTACTTGGAGTGATCGTACGGAAAAGACGATCAAAATAGTGGAAGAGACTGAGGCAAGGTCTTGCTCGATGACGGTGGATGTAGGCATTTTGCCAAACCACTATAAATAACATTTGTATTTCTTTTTTCCTTTCTTTTTATTTTCGCATGTTTGTATTTGTTTGAATTATTATTTGTGTTTTTCTAATAATTGAAAAAAAGTTTTAAAAACCCAATTCACCCGCTCTTGGGTAGCTATTATTGGGCTAATAATTAGCATTAGAGCGGAAGTTCGAACTTATTTTTGAAAAAGATTTCACAATCTTGAGCATAACTACTCAATTTTCACAAATCATGGAAGGTCACTCCACTAATAGACATTCCTTGCTTCAATAGGGTTGACTACAATTATTGGAAAACTAGGATGTCTATTTATTTGCAATCTATTGATTATGATATTTTGTATATTGTGTAAAATGGTCTTTATAAACCAATGAAAGAATTGGACAAAGTTTTAGTTCCTAAAGAACATAGAGAATATACAGGTGAGGATAAATAAAAATTGTCTTTAAATGCTAAAGCTATTAACTTTCTATATTCTACATTAGATAGAATTTAATTTAATAGAGTAACATCTTGCACATCTGCGCATGAGATATGGCGCACATCAGAGGTTGTCCATAAAGGAACAAACCAAGTCAAGGAAACTAAGATTAAATTATCTCTTGCATGATTATGAAATGTTTAAGATAAAAAAGCATGAAATTATCAATGAAATGTATACTAGATTCACGGTTATTGTTGATGGTTTGAAGTCTCTTGGTAAGACTTTTAAAGATAGTGAACTGGTAAGGAAATTGGTCCGATCTTTGCCACCATCATGGCATGTCAAGAGAACAACATTAGAAGAGGCTAAGGACTTATCAATTTTATGGCTAGAATAATTGGTTTGTGTAACGCCCCGAAATTTATTTAATGTTATTGTAATATAAATAATGAATTAGTGTGCCATAATTAATGTTTCAATATTAATTTAATTGCTTGGTTGGATTTTGAAATTTTGGTTGTTTTGTTAATTTGATGAATTCAAATGAATTCTTAATGTTTCAAAATGATGTTTTGAGTTTTAAAACACAACAATTTGTAAAATGTTAAAATTATTCCGTTTTATAAAACTGTGGGCGGCACAAGGTTTTCGTACAGTAAAATCGTCCACCGTTTCTCTCTATTTATTCTCTCTCTTCCTCCTCTCTCCTCACACTCTCAGATTTCTCTCTCTCTTCACTCACACTCTCTCTCTCGGCTACTGTCCTCTCTCTCTATCTCTCTCAAAATTTTTGAAACCAAATTCGAATCCAAGCTTTGGGTTAGCAAGGAGGAAGCTCGGGAATATGATTCGGCAACCGAGAACGCGGATTGAAGCTTCGATTCGAGATTAGTTTTGAAATTTCTAAACTTTTTCCAAAATTTTCAATTTTGTGCATTTTTGAAATCTAGGTTTGTTTAAGCCTAGAAAACCCTTGATTTGAGTTAAATGAACTTAGAACAACTAGAATCTAAGCTTAGATTGAAAAAAAATGGATTGGATTCAAGGTTTTTCATTTTTCTCCCCATTTTCTCATTTTTAGATTTTTGAGATTTTTCAGTTTAAATCTTGTTTAAATGAGTCCAAATGTGTTCTAGCATGTTTTTCTGTCAACTATGATTGTTTTCCATGCCTGGGATTTGAGAAAAACAGGTTAGAATCAAGATTTGTGTTTTGGGGGAATCGAAAACCCGTGGCTAAATTTCTGGGTTTTCCCAGTTCGGCAGGCCGAACCACGTGTTCGGTAGGCCAGAATAGGGATCGGCAGGCCGGTGTTCTTCCGTCCGGCAGGCCGAACCTGGGGATGTTTGGCCGACTGAAGTTTGCTTCCGGCAGGCCGAATCAGGGAGTCCGACAGGCCGACCGAGGCATGGAAAATTTTGTGATTTTTCACCCGTTTTCACTGTTTTGAACCCTGATTTAAATTCCAACCTTATAGAATGATTTTAAAGATACAAATGGCACACTAGGACATCATGAAATGATATAGAATGATTTTAAAGATACAAATGGCACACTAGGACATCATGAAATGATTTAGTAACATAGAATGTCTCGAATTAGATATTGATCGACTTAGTTTGTATCTAGGATCGTTCGTGGTTCCGCGGAGCTAACGTATAGCGGACCGGGGTTACGGTGTGGGGCACCGGCACGAGTATTGAGGTAGGACTTCTACCCTATTCTTTGATAGCCTAGTTTCAAAATGATTTGGTTTTGAAAAGGATTTCTATTAAAATGTTTTCAACGGTTGTTTGAAAATGAATTTATCAGTTATATTTTAATATACCGTGAACTGAAATGGACTTCATAATGAATGTAAATGACAACACTCGGTAATTGGGTTTTGAATGATGATGATAATAAACACATAGGCATGATGCCATATCAGAGATCGGGTCGTGTAGCGATCGACCTAGGGGGTAGGTCCCGAGACCTAGCTGGGCCACTACGGTGGTGATATTATTATGGTTTGCCTAAGAAAAAGAAAATGGTATTTCTGATTATCCAAGTAAACTGTTCTGGGTAAGAACGGTTTTACTTAAAATTGTTTATTTATTTATTTATTCAAGGTTTCTTTTAAATAATTCCTGAATAATGAAATGTTTCTTTAAATTAAATTATTTTATAAAATATAGTCCTACTGAGCCTTTCGCTCACGTTTTATTTGTTTTAAATTTCCCCCTCTAGGTGGTTTTCCATTTAGGTTTGGAGAGGATTCAACGGACAGGACTCAGGGGCAATAGAGGGACTAGTAAATTTATTTGTTTTAATTTAAATCAAGGCATGTAAGATTTTAACTTTATTTGTACTTGGACTGTGATTGTGTTTCTGATATTGTCAGTACCATGTGTGTGCACAAGTTGTGGGTTTGTGGAATCCATACTCGCTATGTTTATTCTTTTATATTAATTATTCATGCAATGGTTTTCTTTAAATTTTCATATTTTATGTTTAATTCAAACCCCTAAACTCTTGATTTTTATTTACATTCCCTTTTAATTAATTTAAACAATCCGCCACGTCATCTCCCGTACTCTAGGGCATGACAGAATGGTATCAGAGCTCAAGGTTATGAACCTTGGAAATTGTGCACACATAGGTTTGACAATGAAATACCTCTGACAGTCCAAATTTTATTTTCAGAAGTGAGAGAATGGCACCTAGACGTCGTTCGACAGCTGACGCCGAGTTTGGAAATGATGAGGGCATGATGAGGTCTATGTTTGCGGCTTTTCGATAGATGACAGCCAGGGCTAGACTGGAAGATTCTAATGTTGGTGGTTGACATGCGTACTTTAAGAAATTCTGGCGGGCGTCTATTCCGACTTTTGATTGTAATGGGGATTCGCAGTTAGCAAAGTATTGGCTGGATTCGGTCTTGAAGCATTTGGATACCCTTGGTGTGCCTGAGGAGTATCGTGTGGAGTTTGCTGCGTATAAGCTTGAGAGTGGCGCTAACAATTGGTGGAAACAAGCTAAGCGTCTGGAGCGCGGTGGCGATATCAGTTGGGACAGGTTTAAGGAGCTGTTCTATGATCGATATTTTCCGCGGGGGTATAGAGATCAGAAAGCAGCTGAGTTCTACAGGTTGCAGCAGGATGATATGTCAGTTCGGGAATATGAGGCAAGGTTTAAGGAGTTGGCTAGGTTTGCTCCATCAGCTGTGGCATCGGAGCGTGAGAAGTGCATTAAGTTTCAGGAAGGACTCAAGGCTCCTATTCGGCGACAGTTGGTTGCTCTGCGGTTTAGGAGTTTTGGAGAGCTTGTGTCGTCGGCGATATCCATGGAGAATGATTATGTGCAGTATTGTGAGGACCAAGCCAAGGCTTCAGGAGGACCGCAGAGGAGTGGTAGGAAGAGCACCAGTAGCCGTCCAGCTCTGGGGAAGAGCAAGCAAGGTGGCACAAACAGTGGTAGCAGCAGTTCGTCTGGCAGTGGGCGCAGCAAGTCCTACAGCTTCCATTGTCATTTCTGTCAGCAGCCCGGACACATCAGGAGGAATTGCCCGATCAGGAGTGCTCGTCTTGGATCTCAGACCGAGGAGGATGCCAGTCGTCAGTCTCAGCCTCAGACCCTACCTCCGCCTCAGCAGTACCCGCAGTTACAGTATCCCTAGTTCTCTCCTCAAAAGTTCTCATATCCGGCACGGGGGCAACAGCCGCAGCATTTCCAGCACAGTGTACCTTAGTATTGAGCGCCGAGTACGGGTAGTGTGCAATCGTCTCCATCCCAGCAGCATCGGTAGAATAATCCCGGACCTAACAATGTTGGTAGCGGAAAAGGGAAGGCGCCAGTGCAGGTTCATGCGATGGCATCTGGAGGTTCAGATTCTCATGTTGGTAACGCGGTTGTCGATGGTACGATCTTGGTTTCTAGATCTTTAGCTCGCGTTTTATTTGATACTGGTGCCTCTCATTTTCTCATTTCGAGTTCTTTTGTACATGCCTTGGGATTAGAGATAAAAGAGTTCGATGAACCCCTAGTCATAACTTCTCCCTTGGGGCGGGTGTGTGTAAATTGTATGTGTAAATCTTGTAAAATAAAGATTGGGGATGAGATTTTGAAAAGTGATTTGATTATACTCCCCATGAGCTCCTATGATGTAATTCTAGGGATGAACTGGTTGTCCAGGTATAATGCAGTCGTGGACTGCCAACTTAGAAAAGTGACCCTAGTGTCTGATAGGGGGACGATGATCACTTACTAGGGTGGTGGTGATTGGTTAATGAGTGAGCATCTCATGAAGTCGTGTCTAGGAGGGCGAAGGAATCTAGGTTGTTGTGCTTTTCTTGCCAATCTAGATTGCGAGCCCTATGCTTCGAGAGGCAGTGTAGCGATTTCGGTGGTTGATGAGTTCGAGGATGTCTTCCCCGATGAGTTGCCAGGATTACCACCGCATCGGGAGATTAAGTTTGGTATCGAGTTGTTTCCGGGGACAGCACCGATTTCTATGGCACCTTATCGGATGGCGCCAGTAGAAATGAAAGAATTGAGGAAGCAACTTCAGGAGCTTGCTGATAAAGGGTATATTCAGAATAGCACATCTCCGTGGGGAGCACCGGTTTTGTTTGCTAAGAAGCATGATGGGACTCTCAGGTTGTGTGTGGATTATCGACAGTTGAATCGTGTCACGGTGAAGAACAAGTATCCCTTGCCTAGGATTGATGAGTTGTTTGATCAGTTGGGAGGTTCGCGGTACTTCTCAAAGATTGATTTGCGGTAGGGTTATCATCAGCTCAGGATTAAGGAAGAGGATATTCCCAAGACAGCTTTTAGGACTCAGTATGGGCATTTTGAGTTCTTGGTTATGTCATTTGGGTTGACGAACTCTCCGACAGCTTTCATGGATTTGATGAACAGGATATTTAGGCCGTATTTGGATCAGTTCGTGATCGTGTTCATCGATGATATTCTTGTGTATTCTAAGACTTGGGAGGAGCATGAGCAGCATCTCCGGATCGTGTTTCAGACTCTGCGGGAGCACCAGTTGTATGCTAAGAGGGAAAAGTGCAAGTTTTGGTTGACTGAGGTCAAGTTACTGGGTCATGTTATCTCAGAGCATGGTATTTTTATGGATCCGTCCAAGATTGAAGCTATATTGGAGTGGGAACGACCAAGGAATGTAGCGGAGATTCGCAGCTTCTTAGGTCTTGCTGGTTATTACAGGAAATTTGTAAAGGATTTTTTGAAGATTGCAGCTCCGTTGACGAGATTGATCAAGAAAAATGTCAGGTTTGAGTGGAATGAAGATTGTGAGCTTGCTTTTCAGGAATTGAAGAACCGGTTGACTTCAGCTCCAGTGTTAGTTATTCCTAGCAGTGACGAGCCGTATGAGGTTTATGCGGATGCTTCAGGGCGCAGACTTGGATGTGTGTTGATGCAGCATGGACGTGTGGTTGCGTACGGATCGAGACAGCTACGACCTCACGAGCGGAATTATCCTACTCATGATTTAGAGCTCACAGTGGTGATTCACGCGCTGAAGATTTGGAGGTGTTACTTGTATGGAGCGTCGTTTCAGGTCTTCTCCGATCACAAGAGTTTGAGGTATTTGTTCACTCAGAAGGATCTTAATTTGAGACAGCATAGATGGATAGAGTATATGGAGGATTATGATTTTGCGTTGCAGTGTCATCCCGGGAAAGCTAATGTGGTCGCGGATGCCCTTAGCATGAAGTCTTCAGGGATTCTTGCTTGTTTGGCTTTTGAGGACTGGAGCAGGGATGCGACGGTGAACGAGTTTAGGCTACGATATCATGAAGACTGTGATCGAGTTTCAGTATATCATGTGGAAGCGACCCCAGCTCTTGTTCGAATGGTGAAGCAAAGTCAGTGGCAGGATCGACATTTATAGGGGATTTGGTCGTAGATTTAGAACGAGGAGCAGTTTGAAGAATGGAGCGTGCATGCAGATGGATCGTTGTATTTTCGAGAGCGTCTTGCAGTTCCAGCTATCAACGAGGTGACGAAAGCCGTATTAGATGAAGCTCATAGGTCTCAGTTTACTATTCATCTGAGGAGTACAAAGATGTATCACGATTTGAAGAGGCAATATTGGTGGAGAGTCATGAAGAAAGATGTTCGAGAGTACGTGGCCAAGTGTTCGACGTGTCTTCAGGTGAAAGCCGAGCATAAGAAGCTTGTCAGCTTCAGCCGCTTCCTATTCCAGGGTGGAAATGGGAGCATGTGACGATGGATTTTCTCACAAGTTTGCCGAGGACGGAGCAGCGGTATGATGCAGTTTGGGTCGTGGTCGACAGGTTGATGAAATCGACGCATTTCATTCGATTTAGGTCGACGTGTTCGAGGAAGATTCTCGGGGATTTGTATCTGCAGAACATTGTGAGGTTGCATGGAGTTCCTTTGTCCATCACCTCTGATCGAGACACCAGGTTTAATGCTAAGTACTTGAGGAGTTTTCAGGAGGCCTTAGGTACAGATTTGAACTTCAGTACGGCGTTTCATCCTCAGACTGATGGGCAGTCTGAGCGGGTTATTCAGATTCTCGAGGATATGTTGCGTGCCTGTGCGTTGGACTTCAGCGGGAATTGGAAGCAATGTTTGCATCTGGCGGAGTTCGCGTACAACAATAGCTATCAGGCGAGTATTGGTGTGGCACCGTTTGAGGCGTTGTATGGGCGACCATGTCGGTCACCTGTGTGTTGGGCCGAGCCGAAAGATGGGGTTATTCTTGGGCCGGATGAGATCCGTGATAGTAACGAGAAAGTCACGGTGATTCGGGATCGATTGAGGGCAGCTCAGAGTCGACAGAAGAGTTACGCGAATAGGAGACGTAGACCCTTAGAGTTCGCTTTGGAGATTTTGTTCTCTTGAGGGTATCGCCTCGTAAGGGAACTATGTGGTTCGGGGTGAGTGGGAAGCTCACGCCGAGATATATTGGGCCGTTCGAGATCACTCAGCATGTTAGTGTGGTCGCTTATCGGCTTGATCTTCCGCCCGAACTTTCTCATGTTCACGATGTGTTTCATGTGTCGATGTTTAGGAAGTGTCTGCCTGAGCAGGGTAAGATAGTTTCATTTCGCGATGTGCAGGTTCGAGAGGATACGATGTATGAAGAAGTGTCGATTCAGATTATCGACCGGAAAGTGATTAGTCTACGTCGTCGTGAGATACCGTTGGTAAAGGTCGTGTGGCAGCATCACGGGGTTGATGAAGCTACCTGGGAACTAGAGTCGAGTATGCGGGAATTGTATCCGCATTTGTTTTGTTTCTGAAATAAGATGTAAATTTCGAGGGCGAAATTTCTTTTAGGGGTGGAGAGTTGTAACGCCCCAAAATTTATTTAATGTTATTATAATATAAATGATGAATTAGTGTGCCATAATTAATGTTTCAACATTAATATAATTACTTGGTTGGATTTTGAAATTTTTGTTGTTTTGTTAATTCGATGAATTCAAATGAATTCTTATTGTTTTAAAATGATGTTTTGAGTTTTAAAACACAACAATTTGTAAAATGTTAAAATTATTCCATTTTACAAAACCGTGGGCGGCACATGGTCTTCGCACAGTAAAACCGCCCACCGTTTCTCTCTATTTATTCTCTCTCTTCCTCCTCTCTCCTCACACTCTCAGATTTCTCTCTCTCTTCACTCACTCTCTCTCTTGATCTCTCTCTCTCGGCTACTCTCCTCTCTCTCTATCTCTCTCAAAATTTTTGAAGCCAAATTCGAATCCAAGCTTCGGGTTAGCAAGGAGGAAGCTCGGGAACGTGATTCGGCAACCGAGAACACGGACTGAAGCTTCGATTCGAGGTTAGTTTTGAAATTTCTAAACTTTTTCCAAAATTTTCAATTTTGTGCATTTTTGAAATCTAGGTTTGTTTAAGCCTAGAAAACCCTTGATTTGAGTTAAATGAACTTAAAACAACTAGAATCTAAGCTTAGATTGAAGAAAACGGATTGGATTCAAGGTTTTTCATTTTTCTCCCCATTTTCTCATTTTTGGATTTTTGAGATTTTTGAGTTTAAATCTTGTTTAAATGAGTCTAATTGTGTTCTAGCATGTTTTTCTATCAACTATGATTGTTTTCCATGCCTGGGATTTGAGAAAAACAGGTTAGAATCAAGATTTGTGTTTTGGGGGAATTGAAAACCCGTGGCTGAATTTCTGGGTTTTCCCAATTTGGCAGGCCGGACCACGTGTTTGGCAGGCCGAAATAGGGATCGACAGGCTGGTGTTCTTCCATCCGGCAGGCCGAACCTGGGGATGTTCGACTGACCGAACTTTGCTTCCGGCAGGCCAAACTGTGCAGTTTGACCGGCCGAATCAGGGAGTTCGACAGGCCGGCCGAGGCATGGAAAATTTTGTGATTTTTCACCCGTTTTCACTATTTTGAACTCTGATTTAAATTCCAGCCTTATAGAATGATTTTAAAGATACAAATGGCACAATAGGACATCATGAAATGATTTAGTAACATAGAATGTCTCGAACTAGATATTGATCGACTTAGTTTGTATCTAGGATCGTTCGTGGTTCCGCGGAGCTAACGTATAGCGGACCGGGGTTACGGTGTAGGGCACCAGCACGAGTATTGAGGTAGGACTTTTACCCCATTCTTTGATAGCCTAGTTTCAAAATGATTTGGCTATGAAAAGGATTTCTATTAAAATATTTTCAACGGTTGTTTGAAAATGAATTTATCGGTTATATTTTAATATACCGTGAACTGAAATGAACTTCGTAATGAATGTAAGTGACAACACTCTGTAATTGGGTTTTGAATGATGATAATAAACACATAGGCATGATGCCATATCAGAGATCGAGTCGTGTAGCAATCGTCCTTGGGGGCAGGTCCCGAGACCCAGCTGGGCCACTACGGTGGTGATATTATTATGGTTTGCCTAGGAAAAAGAAAATGGTATTTCTGATTATCCAAGTAAACTGTTCTGGGTAAGAACGGTTTTACTTAAAATTGTTTATTTATTTATTTATTCAAGGTTTCTTTTAAATAATTCCTGAATAATGAAATGTTTCTTTAAATTAAATTATTTTATAAAATATAGTCCTACTGAGCCTTTCGCTCACGTTTTATTGGTTTTAAATTTCCCCCTCTAGGTGGTTTTCCATTTAGGTTTAGAGAGGATTCAACGGACAGGACTCAGGAGCAATAGAGGGACTAGTAAATTTATTTGTATTATTTAAATCAAGGCATGTAAGACTTTAACTTTATTTGTACTTGGACTGTGATTGTATTTACGATATTGTCAGTACCATGTGTGTGCACAAGTTGTGGGTTTGTGGAATCCATACTCGCTATGTTTATTCTTTTATATTAATTATTCATGCAATGGTTTTCTTTAAATTTTCATATTTTATGTTTAATTCAAACCCCTAAACTCTTGATTTTTATTTACATTCCCTTTTAATTAATTTAAACAATCCGCCACGTCATCTCCCGTACTCCGGGGCATGACAGTTTGTTCTCTCATGACCTACGAAATTACAAGGAGGTAAAATAAAGAAAAGGAAGACAAGAAAAAGAAAGGAAATGTTTTAAAGGCTTCCATTCTTGAAGATGAAGATGAAGATGAAGATGAAAGCTTAAATTTGAAGGAATTCAAAGAAATGGTGATGCTTACAAAGAAATACAAGAAGTTATACTGGAAATTCAATCGAAACAGAAGATCTAGAAGGAGAGAAGGGCAAGGAGAAAAGTTAAAGAAAGAAGAGTAATTTGATATGACCGTAAGAAACTAGGACCTATAAGACCCGATTATGCTCTTAAAAAGGAAGCAAACAAGAAAAACTTCAAGAAGAAGGAATTCAAGAAAGCCTTTTAACCTGCTTGGCATGAGCTTGAATCCAAAGACTCGGATGACGATAAACCAAGAGAAGTAGCCAACATGTGCTTCATGGCAATCGGTGATAATGAAGTAAGTTCCCCAATTTCTTCCAATGATGAATGTAATGATATTGATATAAAATTATCTAGAGCCTTTGTTGAATTGCATGATGACTATGATAAATTAGTTCTTAAAAATTCTATGCTTAAAAAGAAAGTAGCAACTTTCTTAGAAGAAATTGATGTTTTGAAAAATGAAAAATCTAAGAGTGATGCTTTAGTCATTGAGAATGTATCTTTAAAAGAGAAAGTTGATGATTTAACAAAAACCGTTTGAAAATTCATCAATGGAAAGAAAAATTTTGAAATAATGCTAAGTGAACAAAGATGGGGGTTTTTTTAACAAGGGTGGTTTAGGATATAAACTACACATTGATAAAAATAACTTTAAAAATTATTTTGTAAAAGCATCAACTAGCTCTCAGAACTCAAAATATATATGTGCTTATTGCAATCAAGATGGAGATATTGCATCTTATTGCTATAACAAGAAAAGTACATATTTTGTAACAAAACAAAGATGGGTTCCTAAAACTTCAAAAACTAACACCAACGGACCCAAAGTTATGTGGGTACCGAAAATCAAGAATTAAAATTGTTTTAATAGGTACCAAAGACAGAGAAAGTAAAGTGGTTCTTAGATAGTAGATGTTAAAAACATATGACGGGAGACCTCTCATTATTCTTTAACTTCACAAAGAAGAATGAAGAATAGGCACCTTTGGAGACATTACAAAAGGAAAGATTCTTGGTGTAGGTGATATCGGTAACGGTTCTTCTCCTCTTATTGAAAATGTATTCTTAGTTTATAATTTAAAGCATAAATAGTATTAGTCAATTGTGTGATAAGGGACATGAGGTTGCTTTTGAATCTTCTAGATGTTTGATTGAAAATGTTTGTAATGGTGAGGTAGTGTTCATTGGTGACCGAAATAAAAATGTTTATACAATCGATGTTGAAAAATGTTCAAACCAAAACCAGTGTCTTTTAGTTTTAAACGATGAAACATGGCTTTGGCATAGAAGACTTGGACATACTATTATGTATTTACTTTCAAAAATTTCTAGAAAAGAACTTGTTCGGGGTTTGCCAATACACATATTTGAAAAGGACAAAGTATATAAAGTATGTCAATTTGAAAACAAGTTAACACTTCTTTTAAATCGATTTCTAAAATTCCTACCATTAGACTTTTACAACTTTTACATATGGATATGTTTAGTCCTTCTAGGACTACAAGTCTAGGTGGTAAATATTATGCCTTTGTCATTGTTGATGAGTTTTTCAAGATTTACTTGGGTTATTTTTTAGCAAATAAAGATGATGCTTTGAAAACATTTTCATATTATTGCAAAAGAGTACAATATAAACAAGGCTACATGATTACTTTGATTAGAAGCAATCATGGTGGTGAGTTTGATAGTGATGCTTTTGAATTGTTTTGCAATGAAGAAGGCTATGAACATAATTTTGGGGCACCAAGAACCCCTCAATAAAATGGTGTGGTTGAATGGAAAAATAGAGTTTTATAAGAAATGGCTAGGACATATGCTTAATGAAAATGGTTTACTAAAATATTTTTTGGCCGAATCTGTTAATACCACATGCTATGTTATTAATAGAGTTCTTATTAGACCTAAATTGAAAAATCCTTATGAGCTTTTGAAGGGTGAAAAACCCAATATCGGTTATTTTAAAGTCTTTGGATGCAAATGTTTTATTTTAAAACCAAAGACAACTTGAAAAAGTTTGATGCAAAATCCAATATTGGTATTTTTCTTCACTATTCTACTACCGGCAAAGCTTATAGAGTGTTTGACAAAAGAACTCTAGTTGTAGAAGAATCTATGGATGTTATATTTGATGAAACTAACATCTCCGTCAAGAGAGTGGAAGACGATGATGATGATTTAGGTTTGGAACATCAAACGAAGAATCTAAAAATCAAAGACAAAGGAAAATAGGTTCAAGAGGATCCAAACTCTTCTCAAAAGATCATCTCCGAACTAACTCCGCAATCACAACAAGATAAACATCAAATGGAGCATTCAAAAGATAAGCCTACTTCATATCCTTTACCAAAAGATTGGAGGTATCATCCCTATCATCCTAGAACTGATATTATCACTCATGATCGCCCAACTCATGAGGTGAAAACTAGATCATTATTTAAAAACTTTTGCAATAATTTAGTTTCTCTTTCTCAAATTGAACCAATATGTTTTAAAGATATCGAAATGATGAATTTTGGATTTTAGTAATGCAAGAAGAGCTAAATCATTTTAAAAGAAATAATGTATGGGAGCTTATTTCTAGGCCTAGTTCTTAATCAACAATTGGTACTAAATGGGTGTTTAGAGATAAAAAGAATGAGCAAGGTATAATTGTGCAAAACAAGGCTAGACTAATGGCCCAAGATGATAATCAAGAAGAAGGTATCGATTATAAAGAAACCTTGCACCGGTTGTTCATCTAGAATCCATTAGAATATTACTAGCTTTTGCTTGCTACAAAGGGTTCACCCTTTATCAAATGGATGTCAAAGGCACATTCTTAAATGGATACATTTTAGAAGAAGTTTATGTTAAACAACCACATGGTTTTCAAAATCATAAGTATCTGGATCATGTTTTTGAATTGAAAAAGGCTTTATATAGTCTAAAACAAGCTCCTAGAGCATGGTATGATAGATTAAGTAAATTTTTGATTGAAAATGGATTTTCAATAGGAAAAACAGATACTACTCTTTTTACAAAATGAAGGAGGAAGATCTAATTATAGTTCAAATTTATGTTGATGACATTATTTTTAGTGCTACTAATCTTGTTTTGTGTTAAGAGTTTTCTAAGTGTATGTATAGTAAATTTAAAATGAGCATGATGGGAGAATTTCTTCCTCAGACTGCAAATTAGACAAACAAAATATGGCATCTTCATTACTCAAGCAAAGTATGTTAGGGATCTCCTCAAAAGATTTGAAATAGAAAATGTAAAGCGAATGCCAACTCTAATGAGCTCATTAATCAAATTAGATAAGGATGGAAATGGTAAGGCAGTAGACATTATAAAGTATCGAGGTATGATCAGTTCCTTACTTTATTTAACTGCAAGTAGACTGATATAATGTTTAGTGTTAGTCTTTACGCATGGTTTTAAGCAAATCCTAAAGAATCTCATCTTAAGTGTAGTTAGGCATATTTTTAGATATCTAAGTGACAATAAAAACTTAGGATTGTGATATTCTAAAGGCACACACATAGACTTATTGAGTTACTTCGATGCAGATTGGGCCGGTTGCACAATCGATTGGAAAGGATAAGTGGAACATGTCATTCCTAGATTTTCTCACTAGTTTCATGGTTTAGCAAGAAACAAAATTTGGTTGCTCTATCAACCACAGGAGCCAAATACATTTCGACGACTAGTTGTTGTGCACAAATCCTATGGATGAAACACACTCTTGAACCTAGGTTTGCATTATGAGCATGTCCCAATTATGTGTGATAACATTAGTGCTATCAACTTATCCAAGAATACGGTTTTACATTCACGCATTAAGCACATAGAAATTAGACATCACTTATTCCGTGATCATCTTTATAAGGGTGAGATCACACGAATTCGTTAACACCAATGAACAACTTGCAGACATTTTCACTAAGCCTCTTGCATTAGATCATTTTTCATATCTTAGAAAAGGACTTGGTATTTTAGATACTTCAGACTTAAATTTAAAGGTTGAAATTCTCACCATATGCATACTTGTTTTCTTTCCATATTGATTTGTTTTGCAAATTGTTCCAAGTGTGAATGCATTTTATTAAATTCAAAATTCTTATGATTCTTTTTATGATCATCCCACAAGTTACGATATACTATTTTTGTTCTCGATTTACATTATTCCTATTGTTATGCATATTTTGCATTTTAATTGTTTCATAAACATTTATATTTATTTCATAACAATTTAAGCATTGTAAAATGTTTTTAAAATAAATTTTTCTTCCAGAGCTCGGGTTGCATATTTAGCAGCCATGGTCGACCGCGTCGTCGGGGAGGTTCTGTTTGACTCGACCCAAGTTGGCATTTAAGAAGAGAAATCTCTCTTTTTTCCTTCATTTTCTCACACGACCAAGCCATATGAGAGTCGAAAATTCATCTTCTAATCCTCGCATTGCATTTCCTTGGATCTTAAACAAGTATCTTGTTTTCTTAGTTCTTAATTTTGTCAACATCGCTCCAAAAACACTCCACTTTGTGCAAAATCTGACCCTCTCATCTTAAAGTCTTGCTTCCGTGTTTTTGGAGCTTTCTAACCATCTTTTTAAGTGTTCTAATAATGGCAGGGCGTGGAGAATCATCTGGAAGGCGTGGCAAGCGATCAGCTACCAGCGACAACAATGAATTCTGCTTTAAGGTAATTCACCATCCTAATATTTTGACTACCAGTAGTAAGAAAGCATTTGTAGCCTTAGCTAAGAAAAACATTCTCACTGGAAAGAGCCATCATGTTTGAAGATATGCAATACTTAAACCTTAGGATCTTATTTGAGTGGTTAGGATGGCTGAACTTGGTCGAAAGTAGAGCTTAGGTGTGTCCTAGGCTAGTGAAAACCTTTTATGCCCAACTGAATGCTAATCCTTAAAATCTTACAATTTCTTGTGAATTAAAGGGCAAAACCATCATCTTGGACTCACAGACCATAAGCCTAGCACTAGGAATTCCCAATGATGGATTATCTGTTCCTTTTATAAACACATTTGGGAATGATTTTAAGCCTACTGTTATGTGTGGAACCTTGATGGAGGCTCCAAATGGTGTCCATCCACTCAAGCCATGGGCTAGAGACCTACTTATTAGAGTGAAAGTCCTATACCATATTGTTCCATTGAACCTTATTCCTAAGGCTAGCCACAAAGACAATCTAACTGCCTTTGATATACCTCTTATGTATTGCATTCTTAGTGGCACACAAGTAAACATTGGTCAACTGAACCTCAATCATATTATAGCTGTTTTTGGTAGTTAATCTGGCGTGAATTTACATTATAAAATGTTGTTGACTCATATTTTTGAGTACTTTGAAGTTCCCTTTATTTGAAAGGTACAAACTGGCTCCGAATATGTATTTCATTGTCCTCATTCTCAAAAGAATAGGCTTGGAAGAAATTAATGGAATTTGGTCCCGAGAAGCACAAGCACCTATTCCTCATCTCAATAAGGAAGAACAAAAAGAATTTGCACAAGCATAGGAACACTTCGTTGTAGAAGAAAAACCTTTGCAAGCACCTCCAGTTGGCTCATCATCTAGTAGCTCACATCAGGAGCTCGTCTCAAGGTTTGATTCATTTGAATCAAATTTTGCCGATTTTCATACCTATGTTGATGGAAAGTTTACTCGACTTCACAACAATATGGACTTGAACAACACGATATGCAGCATTCTCGAGGAGCTTCGGCGCCTCAACATGCGTGGATTGCCTCCATCTTGTCTCATTTTATAGCTTTGTTTCTTTTTCATGTTTTTAGATGTTTTATGCTTACTTTTTCTCTATTTTAAGGCCATTTTGGGATTTTTACTTTGGATTATGTCTTTTTGGATTTGTATTTTATGTATTTCAGTTTTATCTTTGATTATGTTTATTAATTAGATTTTGTCTCTCTTTTTGTTGATGACAAAAGGGGAGGATATAATTGATTGCTTTACAATGTTCAGTTGTATATTGGTTGCATATTTGTTTAAAACAGAGGGAGAGAATTTGATGCAGGGGAACCTATGCATATTTGGTTCGGTTGCATATTGGTTGCATATTTTGTTCAAAACAGGGGGAGAGAATTTGATACAGGGGGAGCTATGCATATTTTGATAAAAGATTATTTTTATAAATTTCATTGAGATTAAGATTATTTTGAATAAAATTTCCTTTTTGAGATCTTAATAATTTCCCTCAAGAATGCACACATTAAGGGGGGGATACATTATGTTTGACTGAGGGAGCTTAAAATAAATACATGGTAAGAAATGTCTGAGCAAAACTTATTACTAATTTTAAGCAAATTTCTTTCCTTATTTTACCTTAAGCAATCAATTGTTTCTTATCATCATAAAGGGAAATTTGTTGGCTCCAAGGTTTCAATCTAATATGTACTTTTTTTTAATTAAGTCACAAAAATATGTGCTTATTAATTGCTATGTTTAGGTAAATCCTACTTGGTCCACTCAAGGTATGTGAACAATTATTGTTTCCTTGCTCCCTGTCAATAAAATGCACATCATTTGCAACACCATGGGACCCGACGTGGTGATCTCCTTTCACCCCATGAATTGCACAACTATACCCATTCATCGTGGCCTAATTGTATCGAGCGAACATTCGGTGTATGGAAGGTGGGGTTTCTTATATTGAAGCACATTTAATAATCACCCCATAGAAAAACAGGTCATGATTCATGTGGCTTACACGGTGGTCCTTATTCATGTCCACATGGTTCAACAACATGACCCCCTTCTCCATATCTATCGTGATGGAGTGCTGGTATCATCTGTGATGAATTAAAAGTATGTACTATCATGTATCTCTACTATTGTACTTGTATTTCAAGACTAACGTTTCCGATTCAAGACTCCCTTTATATTAAGCTCTATTATTGTAACTTGATCATTTTTGTTCCTTATTCATTTCCTTCATTTACGTTTTCTCAGTCTCTACAACTACAAATTTATTTTCATTACTTTATCATAGATAATTTTCTACTTGTTTATTCTATTTTTGGCATTTCAATTACATTTTCATCAATTTCTTTTTTTTAAATGATTTTTCTATTTACTAGTTTGTGAATTAGAGGAGGAAAAAAAAGAGTCAGAGAAGAGTTTTGACAAGAAGTTCAGAGGGACAAGTGTTACAAGCCCAAACCCTATTTAACAAAAACTTTTAACTTAAAACGTGCACTTTGCGAGCAAAATTTGTTGTACAAGTTGGCACGATCAATGTGACAATCCAAAACTCAATTACCATGCATATAGTAAATTCAAATGTTGCTCAACCAAACAAAATTTGGAAATTAAAACCCACCAAAAATTTCAAATTCGACGCCTATTGGTAAATGATCACTTGGGTGACTAAAGTTTGGTAATCCACCAACAACATCAGATGAGTCCGATTCCGGAAGCTCAAGCAACCTCACCGGTTTTATGTTGTCAGAAGGTGAAAAAAATATGTAGTCTAGTGTATCAGTAAAGTCAGGCGTGCAGTTTGTGAATTTTGGTTCCCCCCATGTAGACCCGTACACGCTGCGTAGAGGAATAGGAGCGTCTTCTAAACCTTCCACCGCTGTTCCCAAGGAAGACGACGAATTGCCTGAAATAAGACACTTGTAAACCTGCAATGCCAGCAGCATCAGAACTAGTACAAGAAAGCTAATTCACAAATTTTTAGTACAGTTTATGAATACTTTTGAAGCAAGTATCTGCAAAGGTGATAGTATTATTTGTTCATGAGATCTTCATTCTTCTTCCTTTTAACCTGAAAACCTTTATGATGTCGAAGGGGCGTCAGTGTTATTTTGGCATAAATCAAGGGGAGTCAATGAAATTTTTCCTAACCAGAACACATTTACGAGAAAATTAAACTAAGATGTGTCCTTTTGACGTGATAATGCAATAAAGGAACTTGCCAAGACGCCTTTTACGAACAGTGAATATTATGCAAACTCGGTCTGTTGAATATTAATTGGTTTTCCTTGGTTGTTCGTTTGATATGTGTCTTATAAGTAGAAATTTAACATGTTAAATTAGATTCAATAATATTGATGTTATTTGACGCCCATGGGGAGCCGACGATATCATGAAACAACTAGGACAAGCCGAAAACTAGAAATAAAAATGTTCCATATTCCACCACAGAGAAAAGTATTGGAGAAAGAACTTAAAGATGTTGTTGTGTTGTCCTGAGGGCAGAACAAAAATGTGGCTACAAAGACAATTTTTGAAAATGATTCCCCACGAAAAAACACCCAAAATGTTCCGTTTTATCTGTTTTGAGAGTACAATAATTTAAACTAAAGAGAGAGAGAGAGAGAGAGAGCCAAGAGTCCGAGGCATAAAAATCCTATTATTTCAGAGAATTTTTTTTCCCATCATTTCTATAGTGGCTGAACTGCCATGGCTATATTTGTTTATGTAGGAAATCAGAGAATGAAATTGATTTTCCTTAATTTACTAGAAATGTACTAGTACAATATATAGACAAGCAACAACCTAAAAGTCTCTACAAAATCTGCCAGATTTCTACAAGTCAGAGACAAAACTATCAGATGATCAGGGACAAAATATTTTCAAAGTCAAACTATTTATAATTTTCCTAATTTGTCAATTCCTAATCTGTCAGGCCAGCTTTTCTCATGATTCCAGCTTGGCCAACCTGACTTTCTTTGACAATACATTGCTAATTCAGTCCTAATAATCAGGAATTGTCCAACAATTATAATTACCGATTCTTAACACTTCCCCTAAGCTGGTGAGTGGATATTTTCCATTCCCAGCTTGCTAACAATAGACTGAAATCTAGAGCTACTCAATCCTTTGGATAAAACATCTGCAAGTTGACCCTTGGTTGACACAAATGGAGTACAAATCATTCCGCTATCCAACTTCTCCTTTATAAAATGTCTGTCTACTTCCACACGCTTGGTGCCATCATGTTGCACAGGGTTATGTGCAATATTAATTGCTGACTTGTTATCACAATATAGCTTCATATGTCTTTTCCATGCAATCTTCAGATCTTCCAAAATTATTTTCAACCATAGAAACTCCAAATGCCATAGCTCTGAACTTAGCTTCTGTGCTTGACCTTGCAACTACATTCTACTACTTGCTTCTCCACGTTATGAGGTTACCACCAAGGAATGTACAATAGCCTGAAGTCGATCTTCGATCATCAACTGATCAAGCATAATTTGCATCCGTGTGTGCTTCCAATGTCAATTGATTGCCTCTTTTGAACAACACTCCTTTTCTCTGAGTACCTTTCAAGTACTGTAGAATTCGATGTACTGCTCGAAAATGCACTTCTTTTGGGTTGTTCATAAATTGGCTCACCACCCCTACAGCATAGGCTATGTCTGGTCTCGTATAAGAAAGATAGATTAGGTTGCCAACTAATCTCTGATAGGATTCTCTATTCACCACTGCAGCTTATGGGGCTTCACAAAGCTTGTGATTCTATTCAATGGGTGTCTACACTGGTTTATGCCCTAGTTTCCTCCATTAAAAAATCCAACACATACTTTTATTGGGATATAAAGATCCCATGTCGAGAGTGAGCTACTTCAATGCCAAGGAAACATTTTAACCTGCCAAGTTCTTTAATCTCACACTCTTGCAATAAACACTTTTTCAAGGTCTCCATTCCTTGCAAGTCATCTCCTGTTACCACTATGTCATCCACATAGACTAATAAAGCTATAACTCCCCCTGAAGCAAAACGTTTGATAAAGAATGTATGATCACCTTGGCTTTGTTTATAACCCAAAGCTTTCATTACTCTTGCAAACCTCCCAAACCAAGCCCTAGAATATTGTTTTAAGCCATAAAGAGCCTTTTTCAACCTACAAACCTTGTTCTTCTTTAACTCAAATCCTGGAGGAACCTCCATATAGATTTCTTCATCGAGATCACCATGTAGAAAGGCATTTTTTTTTACATCAAATTGCTGCAAACTCCAGCTACGGTTAGCTGCTAAAGATAATAGGATTCTTATCGTATTCATTTTTGCAACAAGAGCGAAACTTTCAAGGTAATCTATTCCATAAGCTTCAGTATACCCTTTGGCTACTAGCCTTGCCTTATAGCGTTCAAGTGATCCATCTACCTTGTATTTCACAGTGAAGACCCATTTGCATCCTACTAGCTTCTTTCCTTTAGGCATTTCCACCAGGTCTCATGTTTTGTTCTCCTCAAGTGCATCCATTTCAACCTTCGTAGCTTCTTTCCACTCTTTACTTCCCAATGCTTCACAGACAATTTTTGGGATAGTAATAGCGTTGAGATGGATAAGAAAACTGTGGGAAAATACAGCTGTAGAAAATTTTTATAATTAGTATTCCTAATTGCTAGGACTAAATTTGTGCTTAGAATTAACTAAATTAGTGGTTAGAATTTCTTTGTTGATAACCCTGAAATTATGGGATTAAATTAGCACAGTTTTTTCCCTTCTTAGCCTAGGCGTGTAAACCTTATATAGTCTTCTAACATTCTGTAAAGAAGATAACTTTCAGTCTAATGAAAAGAAGATGATTTTATCTTCCATATTTTGAATAGATGACGTTTTTATCTCCCATATTCTGCAATGTGGTATCAGAGCTGTAGGAAATTACTGGGATTTGATTGTTTCTTCGGCCTTAATTGCCGTCACTACTTTTTTCTTCAGGCCTTCATCGTCGTTTGTGTTCATCTTTTTTTCTGATCTTCATCGTCATTATCCTTCCTATATTTCCTACCGTCTTTGCCTCCTTTTTTCTTGTCAGTCCAACTCTTAGCAGTGAGAATCATGTCTAAGATCAAAGGTACCAATGTTCCTCAATCTGAGGAAGAAAGTTTCCACCATACAAATGGTCATTTGCAGAACATTCGAGCCACCTATAGGCTGGATGGAAAAAACTATTTGAAATGGTCCTAATTTGTTCGAACCTATTTAAAAGGTAAAGGAAAGCTCAATCATCTTATTGGAACAGGACCAAAGAAGGGAGACCCGAAATTTGATGCTTGGGATGAAGAGGACTCAATGATAATGTCATGGCTGTGGGATTCAATGAATCTTGAAATCAGCGATACTTGTATGTTCTTGACCACTGCCAAAGAAATTTGGGACTCCATTCAGCGAACCTACTCAAAGGCCAGAGATGCAGCCCAAATTTATGAGGTCAAAGTCAAAGCCATTGCAATCAAACAGGGTGACAAAACAGTGACTGAGTATGCCAATTCTCTTAAAAATCTATGGCAGGAACTTGATCACTATCGGGTCATTGAAATGAGATGTGCTGATGATGCTGCAACCTTGAAGAATTTCATTGAGAAGGACCGGGTTTATGATTTTCTTGCTGGACTCAATCAAGAATTTGACCAAGTTAGAGTGCAGATTCTTGGGAAAGAAGAGACGCCTTCGTTAGAAGAAGTGATCTCACTTATCTTGTCAGAGGAAAGCCTAGGAGGCATCATGTTGGAGCCTCAAGTTGCAGAAGGATCAACGCTTACAATCAGAACTGAACAAACAAAGGCACCAGAAATCGAGAGAGCACAACCAAGAGCAGAGCTGACTCGGATTGCAGAAAGTGGAAGAGTTGATCAGAGCAGATTTTTTGGAAAGGACAATCGGAGCAGCCGAGACAATCTTTGGTGCACTTACTACAAGAAACCGAGGCACACTAAAGAACATTGTTGGAAATTAAATGGCAAGCCACCTACTTCCAACAAGGAATGGGGTTACAGAGGAGAGCAACCTAAAACTTACAGTCAAGCTCATATGACAAAGCAGGCCAATCTTTTAGAAAAAAGGGAGCAAGAGGGACTCAGTGGTGAGGAACTTGAAAGACTTAGAGGCCTAATAGGGTCTCTCGAAAAACCCTCCGGTACATGTTCATTGGCACTCTCAGGTAAATCTCTACTCTCCTTTGGATTAAATGCCTCAGAGAAGTGTTTTGCGAACTCTTGGATAATCAATTCAGAGGCCACTGATCACATGACTTATTCATCAAAATTTTTTAGTACCTATAAGCTGTGTCCAAGCAATCGGAAAATTTATGTAGCAAACGGTTCTTTTGCTACAGTAGCTGGTCTAGGAGGTATACATTTGACTTCCTCCTTTGTTCTTAAAGATGTACTTCATGTCCCAAAATTAGCTGCCAATCTTATTTCAATCCCAAAAATTACAAAGGATCTAAAATCTCACGTAAATTTCTATCCTTCTTACTGTGTTTTTCAGGAACAGGATTTGGGGAGGAAGATTGGAATTGCTAAAGAAAAGAACGGACTTTACTACCTTGAAACACCGAGTTCTTCAAAGTGAGTCATAAACAATCTATCCTTGTCACTACTTAATTCCTCGAATAAAGATGCCATTTGGCTTCAGCATTTTCGTCTTGATCATCCTTCCTTTAGAGTATTGAAAGTTATGTTTCCTACTTTGTTCAAAGGATTAGATATTATAGATTTTCATTGTGATATTTGTGAATTTGCAAAACATACTCGTGTATCTTTTCCCATTAGCAATAAAAGAAGTTCCCATCCATTTAATCTGATTCACAGTGATATATGGGGACCTTCTACAATTCCAAACATTTCTGGGTCACGTTGGTTTGTTTCTCTAATAGATGATTGTACTCGAGTCACTTGGTTGTTCTTGCTCAAACACAAGTCAGATGAGAGTTTTGTTGTTCCTAATTTCCATTCCATGATTCAAAACCAATTTGGAGTAAAAATAAAAAGTTTTCGGTCTGACAATGCATGAGACTATTTCAATCAAATGTTATCCCCCTACTTTCGAAAGGAAGGAATCATTCATGAGTCATCTCGTGTACAGACCCCAACAAAACGGAGTAGCTGAGAGGAAAAATGGTCATTTGCTCAATTCTACCCGAGCATTGTTATTTCATGCTAATGTTCCTAAAACCTATTGGGGAGAGGCTATCCTTACTGCTACATACATGATTAATAGATTGCCTTCGAGAACATTGGATTTTAAGACTCCCATGGAGTTACTGGCACAATTTTATCCACACATCTGAACTTTTAATGGTCTTCCACCTAAAATAATTGGATGTACCTCCTTTGTTCATGTACATAGTCAGAATAGAGGAAAATTGGATCCTCGGGCAGTTAAGTGTGTCTTTATTGGTTATTCTTCCACTCAAAAGGGATACAAGTGTTACAATCCTCTCTTAAAAAGGCTCTACATAACCAAAGATGTTACTTTTGATGAAACCAAACCTTATTTTTTCAAATCTTACCTTCAGGGGGAGACATCATCAATGGAAGGAAAAGACTTTGACCTTCTTAACCTCTCACTCACATCTCCAAAATCTGTTCAATCCGTGCCCGTCTCTGTCCCAGAGTCTGTCCAATTGCCAATCCAAGAGTCTGTTCAATCCGCACCTGTCCAAGAATCTATTCAACCCGTGCCTGTCCAAGAGTCTAACTACTCCGTGCCTGTTCAAGAAAAAAATCCAAAATCTGTACCCACCTATGAATCTTTTAGATTTCCACAGGTGTACTCAAGGAGAAAGACTTTCAGATCCAACACAAGTCCAAGAATCCAATCCAAATCCTGCTAATGAAGACATGGTGAGTCCAACTTCTCTTTCACAAATATCTCCCACTGAAACACATACAAATGATTTTGATTTACCTATTGCTGTAAGAAAAGGTACTAGAGAATGCAGAAATCGACCCTTATATCCATTATCCCACTGTGTCTCTTAAGTGTTTTTCACCATCACACAGAAATTTTCTTGTGAATCTCAATACTGTGTCAATTCTAAACACCTTATCTGAGGCATTATCTAAAAGTGAATGGAGGGATGCTATGAGAGAGGAAATGTATGCATTGGAGAAAAATAAGACATAGGAGATTGTTGATCAACCGAAAGGAAGAATCTGGTTGGCTGCAAGTGGGTGTTCACTTTAAAATATAAAGCTGATGGTTCGCTTGAGAGATACAAGGCAAGATTGATAGCCAAAGGCTATACTCAGACATATGGAGTTGATTATCAAGAGATGAAAAATTAGGAGAGTTTGAATGAATAATTCACTCCATTATTTTCTAAAGAATAGTACAGGTATAAATAGAGAGGGAAGAGCAAATCTCTCCCTGAAATCAAGGGATAACAATCAACCTAAAACAAGGAATTACAATCAGGAAAAATAAGGAAAGTAAAAAACTGATTGGGGATATCAATATCCCTTTATTCTAGGAAACAATTAAACTAATTTTAGCAACTAATCCCTAGAGTTTTGGTAGAGATTACGGATTTCCACACTCCCCCTCAAGCTAGGTTGTAGATATTGAGTAAACCAAGCTTGGAAGTAAGAACTTCAAATGTTTTCTTAGGCAGAGCCTTTGTGAGAATATCAGCAACTTGTTGACTTGTTGGGATATGTTGAAGTGTTACTGCATTTGTTTCGATCTTTTCTTTGACAAAGTGTCTGTCGATCTCCACATGTTTTGTCCTGTCATGGAGTACAGGATTCTTTGCTATGCTGATTGCGGACTGATTATCACAAAACATCTTCATGGGACCTTTAGTTGGAATTCGAAGCTCATCAAGTACTCTCTTCAGCCAAATTCCTTCACAAATGCCGTGTGCAAGGGCTCTGAATTCTGCTTCTGCACTGCTCCGGGACACAACTGATTGCTTCTTACTCCGCCACGTAACTAAATTTCCCCAAACATATGTACAATAGCCTGAGGTTGATCGCCTCTCAGTTACTGATCCGGCCCAGTCTGCGTCAGTAAATATCTCAATTTCTTTGTCCGTTGTCTTCTTGAAGAAGAGTCCTTGCCCTGGTGTCATTTTTAAGTATCTTAGGATTCTGTAGACGGCCTCCATGTGTTCTTCTAATGGGTTATTCATAAATTGGCTTACCATACTCACAGCAAAGCTGATATCAGGTTGTATGAGACAGATAAATGAGTTTTCCAACCAGTCTTTGGTATCTTCCTTTGTCAACAGGTGTACTATCAGAATCATTTCCCAGCTTCAAGTTAGAGTCCATTGGAGTGTCAGCAGGTTTGCATCCAAGCATCCCAGTTTCCTTCAAAAGATCTAACACATACTTTCGTTGAGAGACTGAAATTCCTCTTTTTGACCGTGCCACCTCCATACCAAGAAAATATTTGAGATTGCCCAGATCTTTGACTTCGAATTCCTTAGCTAGAAAATTCTTGAGCTTGAGTATTTCTTCATCATGGTCTCCTGTTAGAATAATGTCATCAACATACACAATGAGTATTGCCTTCTTTCCTGAGGCAGAGTACTTGACAAACATTGTGTGATCCGATTGACACTGATAAAATCCAAACTTTTTGATAGCTCTAGTGAACTTCTCAAACCATGCTCTTGGTGACTGCTTAAGTCCATATAAAGACTTTTTGAGCTTGCAAACCTTGTTGATGGCTGGATTTTTAAGACCAGGAGGTACCTCCATGTAGACTTCTTCCTCCAGATCCCCATTGAGGAAGGCATTCTTCACGTTTAGCTGATATAGTGGCCAGTTAAGGTTGGATGCAAGAGAAAGTAGTACTCGAACTGTATTGAGTTTAGCTACTGGGGCAAACGTCTCTTGGTAGTCAATCCCATATGACTGTGTGAATCCTTTAGCTACAAGTCGAGCTTTAAATTTGTTGACACTCCCATCAGCATTATGTTTGACAGTGAAGATCCACTTGCAACTGACTGGATGTTTTCCCGAAGGTAACTCAGATATCTCCCAAGTCCCATTCTTCTCTAGAGCACGAATTTCTTCCAAAACAGCTACCTTCCATTCTGGTACACTTAGAGCTTCATATATTGATCTTGGGACTTGTATTTTGTCAAGACTGCTAACAAATGCACGGTGATTTGGTGACAATCTTCCATATGAGACAAAATTGTAAATGGGATGATTAGTGCAGGACCTTACGCCTTTTCTCAAGGCAATGGGTCTATCATCAACTGGAGAATCAACAACAGCAGGATCTGAGTCAGAGCTAGTGTTACCTGGTGAATTTTGAGTATCCAGATTCGGATTGGATTCATGGCTCTGATCTAGTGGCAGTGGTTCTTTTCCTTCTTGAGTCTTGTTTCTCCTAGAATAGACACGTAACTCAATAGGTACTGCAGGTTGTGTTTGGATGGGACGTGGAGTTGTTTGACTGGACCTTGATGGTATCTGAAACTCAGGTTGGGAATCAGACTCGGATCGGATTTCAAGTTGAGATGATTCAGATTGGATGACTGGAATTAGACTTTGGTTTGTCTGAGGTGAAGATGACTTTGGTGGATTTGGACTAGGAGGACCGGATGAATTCAAGATATCAACATCCCAAAGCTGATATTCCTGAGGACAGTTCTCCCCCTGAATATCAGTTTGGTAGTAAGGTTGTTGCTCAAAGAAAGACACATCCATGGAGTTGTAAAATTTTCTTGTGACTGGGGAGTAACATTTATACCCTTTTTGGTTTGATGAGTATCCGACAAATACACATTTGTGTGCCTTTGGATCAAGTTTAGTCCTATGTTGGGCATGTATGTGAACAAACACAGTGCAACCAAACACTTTCAATGGTAGAGTAGAAAGAATACGAGTATTGGGAAAAGATTGAAGAAAGACTTTACACGGTGTTTGAAAGTTCAAGACTCGAGAAGGCATCCTGTTGATTAGATAAGCGGCTGTTAAGACTGCCTCTCCCCAGAAAAATTTTGGAACATGTGTGGTGAACATAATTGACCGAGCCACTTCTAGGAGGTGTCTGTTTTTCCTTTCGGCAATTCCATTTTGTTGAGGTGTGTCGACACATGAACTTTGATGTATGATCCCCTGACTCTCAAGATATTTCCCAAGAACTGTCTCAAAATATTCTTTTGCATTGTCAGTTTTTAACACTTGTATTTTTGTTTGGAATTGAGTTTGAATCATAGTGTTAAACTTCTTGAAAATTTCCCCAACATCTGATTTTTCTTTCATCAGGAAGAGCCAAGTGATCCTAGTATGATCATCTACAAATGAGACAAACCACCTAGTGCCCGTGATATTTTTTATTCTAGATGGTCCCCACACATCGCTATGAATCAATGAGAATGGACGAGATGCCTTGTAGGGTAAAGAGTGGTAAGAACTACGAACATGTTTTGAGAATTGACACACTTCACACTGAAAATGTTTTTGATTTTTATTATTGAATAATGAAGGGAACAATTTGTGAAGATACAAAAAATTTGGATGTCCTAGACGATAGTGCCATAACATGATTTCACTATCCTTATTAAATTTTTCAGATGAGACAAGACTTTTATTGAACTGACTTGTGGACTCTACACATACTGCATTATGAGTTTGTCTTCTAGGAGATTCACTAACTTTTAGAAGAAAAAGTCCCGAGTGCACCTTAGCATTGCCAATCGTCCTCCCCGAATCCAAATCCTGAAATTCACACATCCGGGAAAAACTTAGCAACACAATTATGTTCTTGAGTAAGCTTGCTAACAGATAAAAGGTTGCAGTCCAAATTAGGAACATGAAGAACGGATGTAAGGGTTAGGTCCTTTGAAATAACAATAGAACCTGTTCCAACAACTTTAGAGATCGATCCATCAGCAATTTTTACTGTAAAATTTTCTCGGCATGGGTTGTAAGTGTTGAATAATGTGGCATCTCCTGTCATGTGATCAGATGCACCGGAGTCTATAATCCATGGACCTGTTTTTTCTGATTTTACAGTGAGGGCATTAAGATAATTACCTTTCTGTGCTAAAGATCCTGTTCCAACTGTATTGTTGGTAAGACTCTGCTGTGAGAACATTTTCTGCAGGGCTTCAATTTGCTCCTTGCTGAAAGGGCTTGTTTCGGTGGCAGGGGATTCTTCATTAATGGATGCCTGATTGCCACGGCTCTCTTTATCAGGCGTTGATCTTGTGGACTTCCAATCAGCGGGTTTTCCATGAATTTTCCAGCAATTATCGCGTGTATGCCCTGGTTTTCGACAGTGGTCACACCATGGTCTCCCCTTCTTTTGTCGATTATCATTGTTGTTGTTGTGCTGGGTTCCTCGAGCAACTAGGGCAGAATTTTCTGTGACAGAGGCAGTAGAAAATTCTCCCAACATCACCTTCTTCCTGCTTTCTTCTCGGCGGACCTCAGAGAAAACTTCTCGGATGTTTGGTAAGGGTTTCATTCCCAGTATGCTCCCTTTAACCTCATCGAGATTCTTGTTGAGTCCTATCAAGAATTTAAAAATTCTTTTCTTCTCTACAATTTCTCTAAACTTCTTAGAGTCTTCTGCACAGGTCCATTGATGTTCTTCAAATACATCTAGTCGCTGCCACTGTCGAGTAAGAAGGTTGTAGTATTGGGTGACGGAGAAGTCCCCTTGTCGAAGGTCATGGAGGCTGGTTTCAATTTCGAAGACCTCAGCAGTATTCTCCTTGCTCGAGAAAAATTCTTTCGCTGCATCCCAAATTTCATGCGCAGTGTTGTAGAGTAGGAAATTTTCGCCAATCTCGTTCGTCATTGAGTTGACTAACCATGACATTACCATGTTGTTTTCAATTTTCCACGTTTTGAATTTTGGGTTACCGGCATCTGGAGGAACAACTTCTTTGGTGAGATATTCATCCCTTCCTTTTCCACGGATGTACATCAAAACGGATTGCGACCATTGGAGGTAATTATTTCCGTTCAACTTGTGTCCTGTAATTTGGAGAGGAACACCATCTGCCATGCTATGGTTGTTGGTGATGGGCGCTTCCATATTTGAGGTCACTTTTGATGAGGATGGGTTTTGGTTTTCTGTGGCCATGCCGTACTTGGTCATCGGAGACTTTTGGAGAGTTAGAAACAGAATTTTGGTGTTTCAAACAACCGGCTCTGATGCCATGAAAAATTAGGAGTTTGAATGAATAATTCACTCCATTATTTTCTAAAGAATAGTACAGGTATAAATAGAGAGGGAAGAGCAAATCTCTCCCTGAAATCAAGGGATAACAATCAACCTAAAACAAGGAAGAGGGAAGAGCAAATCTCTCCCTGAAATCAAGGGATAACAATCAACCTAAAACAAGGAATTACAATCAGGAAAAATAAGGAAAGTAAAAAACTGATTGGGGATATCAATATCCCTTTATTCTAGGAAACAATTAAACTAATTTTAGCAACTAATCCCTAGAGTTTTGGTAGAGATTACGGATTTCCACAAGAGACATTTGCACTAGTTGCAAAAATGAATACAGTACGGATATTGCTGTCATTAGCAGCTCTTTTTAATTGGGAACTGCAACAGTATGATGTGAAGAACGCATTTCTGCATGGAGACTTGGAAGAAGAAATTTATATGGAGATTCCACCAGGATTCAAAGAAAAAGGGACTGTTAATGAGGTCTGTAGACTGAGAAAGGCCTTGTATGGACTTAAGCAATCACCTAGAGCCTGGTTTGGGAGATTTGCTAAGGTGATGAAGGACACGGGTTACAAACAAAGCCAGACCACACACTATTCATCAAACACTCTAATTTAGGGGGAGTAACAGCACTACTGGTGTATGTTGATGACATAATTGTGACAGAGAATGATGAAAAGGAAAAGGAGATCTTGAAATAGTGCCTAATTCGATAATTTGAAATAAAGGAGCTCGGGAGGCTAAAATACTTTCTTAGTATCGAAGTGGCATACTCAAGGCAGGAGATCTTTATTTCACAGCAGAAGTATGTAACGGACTTATTGAAAGAAACAGGGATGTTTGCTTGTAAACCAGTTTCTAATCCGATAGAGCCAAATCACAAACTTGGAGAAGCTAGAGAAGATCCGGTTGTGAACAAGGAGATGTATCAACGTTTGGTGGGAAAACTCATTTATCTAGCTCATACTCGTCCAGACATTGCTTATTCAGTGAGTGTTATCAGCCAGTTTATGCATGATCCAAGGGAAGCACATCTACAAGCGGCATTTAGAGTACTTCGCTACTTAAAGGGCAGCCAAGGCAAAGGAATTTTATTCAAAAAAGGTGCTGGACTTACTCTAGAAGCGTATACAGATGCGGATTATGCAGGATCCCCTACTGATAGAAGATCTACATCCGGCTACTGTACCTTTCTTGGTGGCAATTTGGTAACATGGAAGAGCAAAAAACAAAATGTGGTGGCAAGGTCAAGTGCTGAATCAGAATTCAGAGCAATGGCACAAGGTGTATGTGAACTACTATGGCTGAAGATCATTTTGGATGACTTGAAGATCAAGTGGGAAGGACCTATGAAGCTCGACTGTGACAACAAATCGGCAATTAACATAGCCCACAATCCGGTTCAACATGATAGAACGAAACACATTGAGAAAGATAGACACTTTATCAAGGAGAAATTGGAAAGTGGTCTAATTTGCACACCCTACATGTCTTCTGGAAATCAACTGGCAGATGTCTTGACTAAGGGACTCAATAGTGCAACTTTTAATGAAATCATTTCCAAGCTGGGAATGAAAGACACCTATTCTCCAGCTTGAGGGCGAGTGTGGGAAAATACAGTTGTAGAAAATTTTTGTAATTAGTATTCCTGATTGCTAGGACTAAATTTGTGCTTAGAATTAACTAAATTAGTGGTTAGAATTTCTTTATTGATAACCCTGGAATTATGGGATTAAATTAGCATAGTTTTTTCCCTTCTTGTTTTTTCCCTTCTTAGCATAGGCATGTAAACCTTATATAGTCTTCTAACATTCTGTAAAGAAGATAACTTTCAGTCTAATGAAAAGAAGATGATTTTATCTTCCATATTCTGAATAGATGATGTTTTTATCTCCCATATTCTGCAATAAAAACTTTTATTATCACTGGTCATCTTTTCATAGGACACAAAGTGAGACGAAGGATACAAAGGCCGTTGAATACAATTCCTAACACTCCCTTTCTGATTGCAATAGGATGACTATAATCATCAACGTAGGCACATCTTTCAAGAATTTCAAGGTTAGGAGGTACCTCAACATTATCAGCACCAAAGATTGGTTCTAAATCAAGAACCTGCGTTGGATGAACAAGGGGTTCTTTTCTCCTTGAATATACCTGCAATGGGCGAGTAGCACTTTGAACCTGTTTATCCTTTACTGTTGGACCAGGAGTACTTGGATCTGGCTCATTTGGAGATGGAACGAAAACGGATGACGATGAAGAATTATGATTTTGCAAGGATGGGGAGGATGAAAGATCAAGCAAAAACAAATCTCTATCCTTATCTTCCATGAATGATGTCTCCCCCTGAAGATAAGGAGTTGGAAAGTAATTCTCAGCTCCAACAAATGTTACATGTACAGAGACAAAGAACCGTTTTGAAGGAGGAAAATAACATTTGTATCCTTTTTTTGTAGAAGAATATCCCACAAAAACACACTTAAGAGCCCTAGGATCAAGTTTACCATGGTTGTTCGAATGAGTATGGACAAAATACACACACCCACAGACACAAGGAACCAGGTGATTTGTTTTTTTGAAGTCGGGGAAAAATTTTGAGAATAGTTGCATGGGGCTGTTATTATCAAGAACTTGAGTGGGTAATCTATTAATAAGATGTGTAGCTATTAAGACAGCTTCTCCCCAATAATTTTTTGGAACATTTTTTTGGAAGACAAAGGCTTGGGTAACAGCTAGGAGATGACCATTTTTTCGTTTTGCCACTCCATTTCTTTGTGGTGTGCTGATGCATGAAGACTCATGAATGACTCCTTTTTTTTTTTTTTTTTTTAAAGAATGGCAAAAACACTTGATTAAAATAATCTCTAGCATTATCATTTAATCTTAAGCCCAAATTAATTTTTTACCATATGGAAAAAAATTTGAAAGGTGGAACTAACATCTCATTTTTGTTTTAAGAGAAAAGCCCATGACACTCGAGTACAATAGTCAATAAATGTTATAAACTAGTGTGGCCCAGAAATATTATGGACCGTAGAAGGTCCCTAAACATCAATGTGAATTAGAAGAAAGGCAATTTCATCACAATGAAATTTACTCACATAAAATCTTTTAAACAAACTGGGAAACAATATTTTAAGGGTATTGAAGGAAGGATGACCAAGACAAAAATGATATAACCATATTTTATTTTTAATGGAAAGAGAAGACTCAGAAAGTAGAGACAGCAGAATAGGATCCTCAATGCTATTTTGCCCACTAGGTTCCTCAAGAAAGTAGAGCCCATTCCTCTCCCTAGCAAGTCCAATCATCGTCCTTGTACTCTGGCCTTGAAATTAGACTCGTTGACAATTTCGATACATGCAGAACATTTTTTAGAACAAAGTTTTGATTTATAAACACATCCCCTCGACCAGCAACTGTAACCAATGTTCCATCAGCAGTAGCAATTTTCTTGTTACTAGGACAAGGATTATAAGAAACAAATCCCTGCGAAAATTGGGTCATATGATATGTAGCTCTAGAATCCACAACCCAAGTTCCTTTTGAGATTGACACACAAAGTGCATAGGGCTAAGAATCACTTGAAACAACCAAGGAACAAGTACCTGCACCATCTGTAGGTTTCTCTAATTTCTCCAGAAAATATTTGGGCTTCTCAATCTTTCTTTATTGAACTCGGATCGCTCCTGGGAGAACTCTCCCTCTCTTCCTGATTGTATCGTGCTCAAATTTGATTGTCCTTGTCCCCTTCCTTGATTAGTCTTTGTTGTCCAAGAAGTATTTTCAGTATTTGAGGGCTTACCATGGAGTTTCCAGGGCTTCTCCTTGCCGTGTCTTGGCTTCTTGCAGTATGTACACCATAAAGAGTCTTTATTTCCTGCTCCTGATCCTTCTAACAGCCCATTATTTCCTCCTACTCCGCTGGAATAGGCATTCAACTGTGGCCGGTCTGATTTCACAGCTTTGGGATTTGCACCTTTTGTAACAAAGGCTGAACCGTCCACCGATTGAGTCTCCAGCATGACTCTTCTTCGCCCTTCTTCTCCTAGAGTAATGGCCATTGTTGAGGTGTTGGGTTCCCAGGCCAGAGCCTGGCGGGCACCTCGAACGTATTGCCGAGAGGGCTCCAGCTCGGGGAGGGACCCAGCTCGGTATTGCCTCCAGCGGGGGGACCGCGTCCCCCAGGAGTTGAACCCGTATCCTCTTGAATAAAAGGGTCTTAGGGTGTCCCCTCGGTAGGTCCCTCCCCAAGTAGGGGCCCTCTCGGCAATACGTTCGAGGTGTCCGCCAGGCTCCGGCCGGGGAACCCGACACCTCAACAGCCATTGTTTCATTGAGTGAAGGAATTTCTTCCTTTTGTAATACTTGCACTCAAACATGATCAAACTCAATGTTCAATCCGGTGAGAAAGGTGTAAATTCTCTCTTTCTCAATAAAACGTTTGAGAAGGGCCGCATCATCGCTGCACTTCATCTCAATACACTAATAATAATCCAACTCCTGCCATAGGCTTTGTAAACTCTGAGCATATTAGGTGACCGAGTGATTACCTTGTTTGATAGATGAGATTCTTGTCTTAATCTCCTAGATTTGAACTTTAGAATAGGTCTGCCTACAACACTCCCAAATCTCCCTTGCTGTTATCAAAAGCATGCAAGTATCGCTGACTTCTGGCATCATCGAATTCCATAACCAGGACATCACCATGGAATCTTCTTCATCCCACACAATGAACTTCGGATTATCTGGTTTAGGCCGTGTCCCAAGAAGATGACTCAGTTTGCCCTGCCCTTTCAAGGAGGTTCGAACAAACTGAGACCACTTCAAATAGTTTTTGCCATTGAGACGTAAACCTGGTTGAATATTCTGCATCTCTCCTGCTGCAGTGTTGATCATTTCATTTGTTACTGTCAAATTAGGGAACTAGTAGATTCATAAACTTCAGACATGATTTTGGACAGAAGTGGAAAGAATTCTGGGCTCAAGAGCACAGATTTGAAAAAGGAAAATACGTTCTGAAGTAATTGGCAAAGCAGGCCCCAAAAAACAGAACTGGAAGAAGAAAACGAAATGGCAATGTAGGCCAAGAAAAAAAAGAACTGGAACCTTTTTCCAGAGACTTTTTTATGCGGCAATGCAGGCCACAAATTTGCAAGGATTCCCAGAGAGCATTCAGCTCTGATACCATGTAGGAAATCAGAGAATGAAATTGATTTTCATTAATTCACTAGAAATGTACAAGTACAATATACAGACGAGCAACAACCTAAAAGTCTCTACAAAATCTGCCAGATCTCTACAAGTCAGAGACAAATCTGTCAGATGATCCGGGACAAAATATTTACAAAGTCAAACTATTTATAATTTTCCTAATTTGTCAATTACTAATCTCTCAGGCCAACTTTTCTCATGATTCCAGCTTGGCCAACCTGACTTTCTTTGACAACATGCTAATTCAGTCCTAATAATCAGGAATTGTCCAACAACCATAATTACTGATTCTTAACGGTTTAAGTTAACATGGGACTACAAAGAAAGCATTACAAAGATGCAATCCATCAAAAAGGGTTGTGTCATGAAAGGGAGCAAATAAAATATAATAAGAGGGGGGAAAAAAAGAAGCAGTTTTTGCAAAGTCCCAAAGCACGTGATTTTTTATTTTTTTATTTTTATTTACATGTTAAGATGTTACCTAAGTCTATAGCCTGCAGACTTTGGGACTTAAAAAAAACTGTTGACAAATCTGCATGATTTGTGACTCGGATTTTAAGGGAATTTGTTCCCTAATTTTCTGAGTCAATGCAAGCTGGACAAATCTTGTAATTAGGCCTTAATTTGTGTAATAGCTTGTAATTAGGCCTTAATTTGTGTAATTGGTGCTATATATATTTTGTTACCATAAATAGCTCATAGGTAGACTATTCTTGTAATCTATATATATAGGCTGTACAGTTTATCCTTATAGATATAACATAACAATTCGTTCATGGTATCGGAGCGTTTGTGGGCAACTCCCCCCAATATCTATTTCCTTCCTGCCTCTTTTTTTTCTGATAAAAAAAATGTCTGAAACTTCCAACATTAGCACTGCCAGTACTGAGCCCATTTTAAACCATTCCTCTCAACAATCCTCTGGTGAATACCAGATTTTACAGCCCTCGTTTAGGCTCAATGGCCGTAATTATCTCGTATGGTCACAAATCGTGAGGACTTTTCTAAAGGGTAAGGGAAAATTGAGTCATTTGACGGGTCCAATTTCGGAAGAGAGTGATCCAAAATTTGTTGCTTGGGACATAGAAGACTCATCGATCATGTCATGGCTTTGGAACTCAATGGTGCCGGAAATCAGCGGGACGTGCATGTTTCTCACAACCGCGAAGGACATATGGGATACGGTGAAACAAACTTATTCAAAGGTTCGTGATGCAGCCCTTATTTTTGAAATCAAAACAAAGATTCACTCAACCAAACAAGGTAGTCTCTCCGTCACTGATTACTATAACAAAATGAAAGGCCTTTGGTTAGAACTCGATTACTATCAAAATATTAAGATGAAGTGCAGTGAGGACGCAGCCATGATGCTAAGATTTGTTGAAGGAGAAAGAGTCTACGAGTTTCTAGCCGGACTAAATGTTGAATTCGACCAAGTACGTGTCCAAATACTTGGGAAAGAGTCTCTACCGAGCCTAAGTGAAGTTTTTTCCACCATTCGAAGTGAAGAAGGAAGGAGGGGAGTCATGCTTGAGACACCACTGAATGAAGTAACAGTGCTAAACACCATGGCCTCAGCAATAACTACTGGAGATTCTATCAAAACCGAGACTCCAAGGGCCCCAAAGAACATGACCAGACCTTCAAACAGCAGTAGAGAGAATTTGTTTTGTAACTATTGCAAGAAAACAGGCCATACCAAAGATATTTGCTGGAAACTTCAGAGAAAAAACAACCAGCAGCAGCAAAACAACCAGCAGCAGCAGTCTCTAACGCGTAACCGAGTCGCCAACGTCGCCTGCACTGAAGAAGACGCCACTACTGCCAAAGTGAATGGACTGAACAAGGAAGAGATTGAAAAACTCCAAAGCTTCCTTACTGCAATTGAAAAACCAGTAGGTTCATACTCTGTCGCCCAGTCAGGTAAGTTTTCCTCAACTCATTCCTCGAGTAATTCGAAGAACAGTTTTCTTGGAATCTGGGTAGTTGACTCAGGAGCCACTGACCATATGACTAATTCTTCCAACATTTTTTCATCTTATACACCGTGTTCTGGCAGTCAAAAAATAAAAGTCGCCGATGGAACCTTAGCTACCATTGCTGGAAAAGGAACCATAAATCTCATACCTTCTCTTTCCTTAAAATCTGCTCTTCACGTTCCCAAATTGTCCATCAATTTATTATCAATTCAAAAACTTACCTCTGACCTGAATTGTAAAGTGATTTTTTATCCCATGTATTGTGAAATTCAGGACCAGGATACGAGGAAGATGATTGGGTGTGCTAAGGAACGGGAAGGGCTTTACTACTTGGACACTAGTGGTGGCAATGGTGAAATCAGTTACATCCCGCAGTCATATGTGTCAGAAACCCAGTCTGCTCGAAAGGCTCAAATTTGGCTACATCATATTAGAATGGGTCATCCATCTTTTTCTTTGTTAAAAACTATCTTTCCTTTGTTATTCCATAAGATTGATGTTAAAGATTTCAGTTGTGAGGTGTGTCAAATGGCTAAACACCATAGAGTTTCATATCCTTTAAGCAATTCAATAACATCTTTACCTTTCTCTTTAATTCATACTGATGTGTGGGGACCCTCTAGAATTTCAAACATTAATGGGGCTCGTTGGTTTGTTTCATTCATAGATGATTTTTCGAGGACTACTTGGTTGTTTTTGATGAAAAACAAATCAGATGTGAGTATGATTTTTCCCATGTTTCATAAAATGGTTCTCACTCAATTTGGTGTTTGTATTAAACATATTCGGTCTGATAATGCGAGAGAGTATTTCAATCAAGTCATGTCACCATTCCTCCAAGAAAAAGGAATAATCCATGAGTCCTCTTGTGTTGACACCCCCCAACAAAATGGGATTGCGGAGAGAAAAAATCGTCACCTTCTTTATATCACTCGTGCCTTGTTATTCGAAAAAAATGTGCCTAAATTCTATTGGGGAGAAGCCGTTCTAACAACCACATATTTGATTAATCGTTTGCCCAGTAGAGTGTTAGGAAACAGATCGCCTATAGATGTTCTCTCCACTCACTTTCCAGAAGTTAAGAGAACCCAACTTCCATTAAAAACCTTTGGTTGCACAGCCTATGTCCATATCTCACAAAAAAACCAAAATAGCAAACTCGATCCAAGAGCTCTCAAGTGCATCTTCCTAGGATACTCATCAACACAAAAGGGGTATAAATGTTATCACCCGGCTTCAAAAATTTTTTTTGTATCTAAAGATGTCACTTTTGCCGAAAACCAAAGTTTTTATGATCCAAGTTGTCCTCCGGGGGACATGAGGACTGAAGACAACCTTGATTTCCTTTATTTTGATATCTCCAATTCGGTTCTTACAACACCAAACCAATTTAGTCTTGATCATGAGCATCCAGTAAGTCCACCCAGTCAAGAAGAAACAACCCCGTCCAGCCCTGTCTGTGAAACTAGTCCTGTTCAAGAGTCTTTTCCAAATCAATCGAGTCCTACCTGTGAGCCCAATGAAATTCATCCACAGTCCACTGTTCCACTACAAGTGTACTCAAGGAGAAGGCCAAATCCTGAACCCGTGCAAAACCAATCATCTGAATCAAATCCAGGTAATAAATCTAACTCATCTTCACTACCTGAGATTCATGATCTTTATATTCCTATTGCTTTAAGGAAAGGAACACGGTAATGTACCCAACACCCAATAGCCAACTTCATTTCATATGACCATCTCTCCCTGTCCCATAGAACCTTTCTCACCAAATTAAATACCATTGAGATTCCAAAAACTGTTCAAGAAGCACTTGGGAATGGGGAGTGGAAAAAGGCCATGATTGAGGAAATGAGAGCACTTGAGAAAAATAATACTTGGGAAATTGTGGAGTTGCCTAAAGGGAAGAAAGTGATTGGGTGTAAGTAGGTATTCACAGTGAAATATAATGCGGATGGGACTCTTGAGAGATATAAGGCCAGGCTTGTTGCCAAGGGTTACACTCAAACATATGGGGTAGATTACATGGAGACATTTGCCCCTGTAGCCAAAATAAACACTATTCGAATCTTGCTATCACTGGCAGCTAACCTAAACTAGACTTTGCAGCAATTTGATGTAAAGAATGCTTTTCTACATGGGGACCTGGAGGAGGAAGCCTACATGGAGGCCCCACCCGGATTCAACCAAAGCTTTGGAACTAACCATGTTTGCAGGTTAAAAAAGGCTTTATATGGCTTAAAACAGTCCCCAAGAACATGGTTTGGAAGATTTGCAAAGGCCATGGAGAAAATGAATTATAAACAATCTCAAGGAGATCACACTCTCTTTGTCAGAAGATCAACAACTGGGAAAGTCACTGCTCTAATTGTATATGTCGATGACATAATTGTGACAGGTGATGACATAGGAGAAATTGAGAAGCTGAAGACTCATCTCTCAAGGGAGTTTGAAGTAAAAGACCTAGGAAAACTTAAGTATTTCCTAGGAATAGAAGTCGCTCACTCAAAGCTTGGGATTTTCATCTCTCAACAAAAATATATTCTGGATCTACTCAAAGAAACTGGCATGCTTGGATGCAAGCCATCTGAAGTCCCCATTGACTACACTCACAAGTTGGGAGAAGCCATTGATAGTCCAGAAGTGGACAGAGGAAGGTACCAAAGACTGATTGGTAAACTCATATATCTGTCACATACCAGGCCAGACATTGCTTATGCTGTGAGTGTTCTAAGTCAGTTCATGCATGCTCCACGTGAAACCCACCAAGAAGCTGCATACAAGACTCTCCAGGAAAAGGAATCCTATTCAAGAGAAATAACAGACTTGACTTAGAAGCATACACAGATGCAGATTGGGCAGGATCAATCATTGACAGAAGATCTACCACAGGCTACTGCACTTTCCTAGGAGGAAACTTGATAACTTGGAGAAGCAAGAAGCAAACAGTTGTCTCCAGATCAAGTGCAAAGGCTGAATTCCGTGCAATGGCTCAAGGCATATGTGAATTACTTTGGATAAAAATTGTCCTTAGTGATTTGGGGATCAAGTGGGAAGGACCAATGAAGCTGTACTGTGACAACAAGTCTGGCATCAGCATTGCACATAATCCGGTCCAACATGACCGAACTAAGCATGTGGAAATCGACCGACATTTCATCAAGGAAAAACTTGAAAGTGGTCTAATTTGCACTCCCTATGTTCCTACAAACAGGCAACTGGCAGACATCCTGACCAAGGGTCTATCTATCACCGCATTTCAAAGCATCACCAGCAAGTTAGGAATGGAAAACATCCACTCACCAGCTTGAGGAGGGGTGTTGACAAATCTGCATGATTTGTGACTCGGATTTTAAGGGAATTTGTTCCCTAATTTTCTGAGTCAATGCAAGCTGGACAAATATGCAAGCTGGACAAATCTTGTAATTAGGCCTTAATTTGTGTAATTGGTGCTATATATATTTTGTTACCATAAATAGCTCCTAGGTAGACTATTCTTGTAATCTATATATATAGGCTGTACAGTTTATCCTTATAGACATAACATAACAATTCGTTCAAAAACTAACTGCATGCTTCCACAATACTAATTATACAAAGAGCCCAGCGATAGACAAGGATAATGAGAAGACATAAGGAAATGATATAAAGCAATGGAAAATATAATGCTCAGCACTTACGAACCTTATCTCCTGGGGTTGAATTGAAATCACCAGCCACAATTAGTGAAGATGCACACTTAAATCTGTCGGATACTAGAGCTTTAAATTGAGCTAAACGCGATAGAAGATATTTAGCTTGCGCAAGCTTGACATCAGCCCATTCTGGGTCCCTGTAACAAAGACATTCTTTTCATTTGTTTCAACCTGTATGCTACTTAGTCCACATATATGCCAAAGCACATAACCAAAGCAACTTATCGACAACACCGGTCAATAACATTGAGATAACTTACCAGTAAATGTGTGTGTTAGCCACAATAATAATATGATTATGATAGTCCTTAAGTTTAAATGCAGCCATAACACCAACGCAATCACGTTTTAGTCTCACACGAGGATCATTTGGATCTCCTCGATCCTGAGGAACTTTTTGTATTGAAGCTGAAACAGATCATCAGAAAATTAGATGCAGCAAACGTTCTCTCAGAAGCATTAAACGTGACCATCATATCATATAATATCAACCATTATGTAAACCAAAAAACAAAACAACTCCATCGCTAAAGCCAAAAGAAGTAGCATTAGAAGTGTTTAAGATATATAGAATTACATGCTCTTCCCCCCCTTTTTTTCTACTTCCCCCCTTTTTTTCTACAAGTCATTGAAGCATCTTAAAGGCCATTTACTAATATAAGAATTTACAAACTTATTTTTGTCTACAAAACCCATTTAAAGTTTGTCAAAACTTGAATTTGCCATTTTGAAAATTTTGATTCAAGACAGAGCAATGTGGGAGAAAAACTTTACCACTTTTTGGTTTGGCATCGTTATTTTCACTCGCTTGCTCATCATTTTGAATATTATCAGATACAACAGTTCCATCTTGAATTGAGTTCACAAGATCATTGTAGTCTATGGTCTCCTGTAAGATCAACTCTGCACTGAACCAAAAGCAGGACAAATAATTAAGCAGAAACAACAGCAAGATCTAAACATATCAAAGCGATATAGATTATGATAGTACAATCCCAAGTTAATCTTTAACATGTTATTAGTGGTGTTCCCCTGTCTAGCACAATATGCAAGATACAAACCCAAAGAAGCCTGCAATTTAAGCAATCGCGCATACAAAGAAGCTTGCAATTAAAGCAATCGTGCATACTCATTCCACTTCCATATATCTATACACCTTAGACATTCTTTCACCAGATTTTATATGTGCGTTTGGTTACTTAGATTATTATACAGGAAAGGGAGGCGATACTGGTGTGTTTGGTTCTTCAGATTCAAATACTCTGGAGTTATAGTAGTACTATTGACAAACAATCTTGTGGAATCAGAGGATTACTATATATTAAACATTTTCAGAGTGTTACAGACACAAATTGAAGTAAACTAACACTCTTGTTGCTTCTAAACATTGATGTTGTTTGTTCCTCTTCTTGTTGGTGTAGAATACGCCGATATGGAGATATTAAATGGACAATTAAATAAAATGAATTAAAACAGACACACAGATTTAATGTGGTTTTGCTATTAGCCTGTGTCCATGGTCAAAGAGCCTATGGCTTACACCCTTCACTTATCCAAAGCACCCACATATACCAAATAACACTTTTGCCCAAAATCCCCTTGCATCCAAACCCTCCACTCTTTGAATTGGACCCAAGGAGTATACTCCAAGATTTGGCTTAGAGATTTCTATCTCGAATTTGGCTTAACTTTGAAGCCTTCAATTTGTCATGTCTTTAATTGCCAAAAGAGCTATTTAGAGCAATATTGAAACTGTTTCAGAACTAATTTTTTCTGATATATTCATAAGCTAATGAGTACAAATATATAGACACAATGCAGAATCCTATATTCCTAAAAATCAGGGAAACTAACTAACTCTAGATATTCCTAAATATTTGCTCGCAGGCGATTATTCTATAGATTCTGTTTTCTAACTGAAAAATAATAAAATCAAGATTGATCCTAACAAACTTCCCGAGAATCTCTACACTCCCCCTCAAGCTGGTATGTAAATATCGTGCATTCCTAGCTTGTTAACTAGATCCTCGTGACTTGGCTTATGAAGTCCCTTTGTAAGAATGTCGGCAGTTTGCTCTCTAGTCGGAACATACATCAAACAAATTCTTCCGTTGTCAATTTTCTCTTTGATGAAGTGGCGGTCAACCTCAACATGTTTGGTGCGGTCGTGGTGTACTGGATTCCGTGCTATACTCACAGCAGCCTTGTTGTCACAGTAGATCCTCACTGGTGTTTCCATAGGCATTTTCAACTCATCCATTAACCTTTCTAGCCAAACTCCTTCGCATATCCCATGAGCTAAGGCCCGAAATTCTGCTTCAGCACTGCTTCTAGCAACAACTGTTTGTTTTTTACTTCTCCAGGTTACTAGATTTCCCCATATGTAAGTACAGTATCCTGAAGTGGATCTTCTATCGACTATAGAGCCTGCCCAATCTGCATCTGTATAAACTTCGATTAACTTGTGATCTCCCCTTTTGAAGAGTAGTCCCTTTCCTGGTGTACCTTTCAAGTATCTTAATATCTGGTAGACAGCTTCAAGGTGATTCTTCTTTGGTGAATGCATAAATTGACTAACCATGCTCACAGCAAATGCAATATCCGGCCTTGTGTGGGAAAGGTAGATCAATTTTCCTACAAGTTTTTGGTATTGCTCGCAGTTTACTTTTTCACCTCCTTCACTATCAAGTTTATTATTTGGCATTGTGGGAGTAACGGCATTTTTACATCCCAACATTCCTGTTTCTTGTAGAAGATCAAGCACGTATTTTCTTTGAGAAACCATAATCCCTGCCTTACTTCTTGCAACCTCCATACCCAAGAAATACCTCAATGTCCCGAGGTTCTTGAGTTCAAATTCACCAGCTAAATACTCCTTCAATCTGCTAAGCTCCTCTTGATCATCTCCTGTCATGATAATGTCATCCACATATACTATCAAAATGGCAACTTTTCCTTCTCTAGAATGCTTGAAGAAGAGCGTATGATCAGTTTGTGCTTGAATGAACTTCCGACTTTTTACTGCTTGGATAAATTTTTCAAACCACTCCCTAGGAGATTGTTTGAGTCCATAGAGTGATTTTTTTAATCTGCATGCTAAGTTGGGAGCCTTCTCAAACCCCGGTGGAGGATCCATATAGACTTCCTCATGTAAGTCACCATTGAGAAAAGCATTTTTTACATCCAATTGTTGGAGTGGCCAGTCAAGATTAGCTGCCAATGACAATAGTACCCTCACAGTATTGAGTTTAGCTACAGGAGCAAACGTCTCCTGATAATCTATCCCATAGGTCTGAGTAAATCCCTTGGCTACGAGTCTTGCTTTGTACCTGCTGATGCTTCCGTCTGAATTGTACTTAACCGTGAATACCCATTTACACCCAACGGTCTTCTTACCTTTAGGTAGCTCAACAATTTTCCAGGTATCATTTTTCTCTAAAGCCCCCATTTCTTCCAACACGGCTTGCTTCCAGTTTTTATCTGCAAGAGCATCTTGTATATTTTTTGGAACTTCTGTCTTGGACAGGGATGCAGTAAAAGCTCGAAATCCAGGAGATAGTTTAGCATATGAAACAAACCTTGAAATAGGATGCTGAGTACACGATCTTGTACCTTTCCTGAAGGCAATAGGTAAGTATAAATCACCAGCAGACATATCTGTGATACTGGTAGGGACAAATTCCTGACCATGGGTTTTGGGCTCAAATATCTCCGGACTAGGAGCCAAGTTCGGTTCAGATTCTTGAGATGGCTGAGCTTCAAGGTTATTATTTCTCTGAGGATGATTTCTTCGTGAGTAAACAAGCAAATTAGGTTGGTTTAACCGAGAGGATGGACTTGGACTTAAGGACTTCAACCGAGATTGAGTTGAAGGAGACAGAGAAGGGGGACTTTCCTTTGTTTCTGGACTACCCAAGTCTAGATTATTCGTGGAGGACACAATAGGAAGGGGAGTTGGAAGAGACCGCAAGGTGGTATCAATATCTGACTGAAGTGATTCCCAAGGCTCATATTCACTTAATGTCTCCCCCTGAAGAGGAGGCTTGGAAAAATAAGGCTGAGACTCATTGAATGACACATCCATGGATACAAACATGCGGCGGAGTGTGGGTGAATAGCATTTGAATCCACGTTGAGTGGGTGAATAACCTACGAACACACATTTAACTGACTTGGGTTCAAGTTTGGATCGGTGTTGACTAGGTATATGGACAAAAGTACTACACCCGAATGTTTTGAGGGGCAGATCAGAAAGTGGGCGAAATGAGGGATAGGTTTTCAACAGAACTGATAATGGTGAGTTAAAGTTCAAGACTCGGGAAGGCATTCTATTAATAAGATGTGAGGCTGTCAAGACCGCTTCACCCCAAAGATAGTTCGGTATATTCATAGTGAACATTAGAGCCCTAGTGACTTCAAGGAGATGACGGTTTTTCCGTTCTGAGACACCATTTTGTTGTGGTGTGTCAGGACAAGAACTTTGGTGTATGATCCCATTGGTTGCTAGATAATCACTCAAAAAAGAATTAAAGTACTCCTTTCCATTATCTGTACGAAGTATTTGAATTGATGTTTGAAACTGATTTTTAATCATAGAGTGAAAAGTTTGAAATGTCTTTCCTGCCTCAGATTTTTCTTTGAGAAGATAGAGCCAACAAACTCTTGTGTGATCATCAATAAATATTATGAACCAACGGTTTCCAGAGATATTTTTAACACGTGAGGGACCCCAAATATCACTATGAATTAAGGTAAATGGGCGAGACTCTTTGTAAGCTTTGGGTGGAAATGATGTTCGAGATTGCTTTGCTAAATTGCAGAACTCACAGTAAAAAGAACTTGGATTTTTATTGACAAATAATTTTGGGAACAAACGTTTAAGATAAAGAAAATTCGGGTGGCCTAACCTATTGTGCCACAATCTTATTATATCATTACTAGACACAGAAGATGCACTCTCGGTATTTAGTGCTTGTTTCTCAGTACATCCATCATCTCCAAAGAAATAAAGTCCACCTTCCACTCTAGCAGTCCCAATCATCTTCCCCGATCTTTGCTCCTGCAATTCACACAAATGTGGAAAAAATTTAGCAATGCAGCCTAGGTCCTTAGTCAGCTTGTTAATGGAAATTAAATTGCAGTCTAAACCGGGTACGTGTAACACGGATTGAAGAATGACTGTTTTTGACAGTCGGATAGAACCTTGGCCCACAATATAGGAATAGGTGCCATCAGCAACTTTTACCCTTGATTTTCCATTGCATGGTTGGTAAGAATCAAATAACAAACGGTTACTTGTCATGTGATCTGTGGCCCCAGAATCAAAAATCCAGGGCTGCTGCTTGTTTTGTTGTGTACGAGATTGCATACCTGTTTGTGCAAGACTGCATATTGCTGTAGTTGATTCATTACCGCAGGTGGGCTGGCTGAGAAGTTTATGAAGCTGTTCAAGTTGGCTTTTGCTTAGAAGGACATTGACTTGTTCATCATTGGTACCCAAGTTTTCGCCTTTTTCTTCTGCTTTTACCTGATAGCTCTTGCTCCTGTTGTTCACACCTTTGATCCTGGCGTTTGGGGGCCTGCCATGGAGATCCCAACATTTTTCCCGAGTATGGCCTGTTTTGTTGCAATGGTTGCACCAAGGACGCCCTCCTCGTGAGTTCTCCTTCTGGTCTCCATTTGTTCGATCAGAAGAGCCTTTAACTGCAAAGGCCGTGGTTTCTATAGGTCGCTCCCCAGCTGAAGTGATCATTTGATCCTTTTTCCCGAGCATGACACGGCGTCTGCTGGCCTCCCGTCGGACTTCTGCAAATGCTTCGCCGATGGATGGAAGTGGTCTTCTTCCCAAAATCCTGCCTCTCACCTCATCCAAGTCTTTGTTTAATCCAGCCAAAAATTCGTACAAACGTTCCTTATCAAGGTGATTTTTGAATTTGACATTACCTTCTAAATCTCCCCAGTCTGCTTCGTAGTACATGTCGAGCTCCTGCCAGAGAGTTTGAAGAGTGTTATAATATTCCGTGACATCAAGACTGCCCTGCCGCATATCTTTGAGTTTGTTTTTAATCTCAAAGATTTGAGAGGCATTTTCCAGGTCTGAGTAATTCTCCCTTACAGCATCCCATATAGCTTTTGCTGTCCGAAGAAAAAGATATGTGCGGCTGATGTGAGGTTCCATCGAGTTTATGAGCCATGCCATGACAATGGAGTTATTAAGTTCCCATGAAGCATAGGAAGGATCACCTGCCTCAGGTTTACGAATCTCTCCTGTAACATAGCCCATCTTGCCGCGCCCTCGTATCACAAGGAGTACTGATTGAGACCATTGAAGGAAGTTTCTTCCATCGAGTTTGTGATTTGTTATCTGCAGTGACTGCCCTTCGCCAAAGGATGCAGATGTCTGAGTTGGGACCGGCACCTGAGATGTTGTTGACAAGGACACCTCCTGCTCTGCACTACTAATTTTTTCTGATATATTCATAAGCTAATGAGTACAAATATATAGACACAATGCAGAATCCTATATTCCTAAAAATCAGGGAAACTAACTAACTCTAGATATTCCTAAATATTTGCTCGCAGGCGATTATTCTATAGATTCTGTTTTCTAACTGAAAAATAATAAAATCAAGATTGATCCTAACAAACTTCCCGAGAATCTCTACAAATATCATATGGCTTAGAGGCCAAAGTGGCTTTATACAATCCAAAGGACATTGACCTTTCATTCAGCTAATGTCCCAAAGGTCCAAAGGCATTTTATTCTCCCAAAGGGCATTCTTTCATTGCCATACACATGGCTATGTTGAAAGTCACACACAGCTCCACCTTGGCAATAAAAGAGTATCCCCTTACTCTCCCATTGTGCCCTCTTGGGGCCCATATGTTTCGTACTTTAACCAAGTCTAGGCAATGTCTGAACTTGCTTACTGGAACCGACTTGGTGTCCATGTATGTTGGATTATACTTTGAGGTGATCTTCTCAACTTTGACAACACTTAGTGCTATCACATCTCTGATGAAGTGCGTCCTGACATCAACATGCTTGGTCCTTTCATGGTACATCTGATTCTTGGTCAGATGTATGGCACTTTGGCTGTCACAGTCATTTCTTTCTATAGTAGTCCCAACTTGCCAAACAAACCATGTGTGGCTTTGAACATAGCCACATGTATGGCAATGAAAAGCATGACCTTTGGGAAAATAAAAGACCTTTTGACCTTTTGGACACCAACTAAATAAAAGGTCATTGACCTTTGGAATTGTATAAAGCCAGTTTCGACACTTCCTCACTTACCCAAAGCACCCACATTCCAAAGAACACTTTTACCCAAAATCCCCTTACACTCAAACTCTCTACTCTTTGCACTGGACCTAAAGAATATACCCAAAGATTTGGCCTAGAGATTTCTCTTTCCCGACTTTGGCTATATTTTGAAAGCCTTCAATTTGTTGTGTCTTCAATTGCTAAAGAAAAAGCTTTTATAGCCATATCATATGGCTTCTAAGAAGAGCCACAAGGCCAAAGTGCCTTTATACAATTCCAAAGGTCATTGACCTTTCATTTAGTTGATGTCCCAAAGGTCAAAATGCCTCTTATTCTACCAAAGGGCATTCTTTCATTTCCATACACATGACTATGTTGAAAGCCAAACAACACTTCTTGGGAATGTTAGAATGCACTATTGGCACTTTAGTATCACATTGCTTGTAAAACTATCATGGTAAGAATAGGAAAGGGAATAGATACTGAGTTCTTGAAACCAAGAGACCCATCAGTAGGTTCTAGGACTAGAATATTATAGTGTCTTGATCGGGATTTACACAAATTGGTTAGGCTAATTTCTTTTTCTTTTGGGAAAAGAAATGAGGCAACTATTATTTATGAATAAGAGTAGTTACAAAAATAGGAAAAGATTCCCCAAAGAATCAAGAACAAGGGCTACCAATAATAATACAAACAACAGAGGAAAAAGGAAGACAAAGTCACTGATGTGACCAACTAAACTAAAGAACAGATCAAGCTAATCTAGTGAATTTGGTTTTTGAAACTCAATTCAAAAGTTCCTACAAATTTTTGCAGTAAATAACTTTAAGTTTCTCTGACTCGATAATATTGAGTGTCTTGATAAATTCTGTATTGAAACAAAGTAAATTTTACATACCTATCATGCTTAAAGAAAATTCCACATCCATCACGCTTCTGCCCAGTTCTCTGAATATAAATGCTAGAATAGCCACTGCTTTCCATATTTCCTTTGTAAAAACTCTCATACTCATCAACTTCCTGAAAAGATTTGTTAAATCACGAGACATTAAGTTAAACTTACAATCACATGAAAAGAATACAATTAGCAAAAAGAAAATAAGAGGCTATGTATGAAGACGAATCTTCTATTAGAGGGGAAAAATGAGAGACCTGAAGGCAGAGAAAATCAGCCCCAAGATTCTTGAGAACAGATAAAACTGCCTTTGAACGAGCCTTCCATCTACAAGAAGCAATAATACAAATAATAACGTTAATTTGATATAGATGCCGTCAAACCTGATGCAAGTTAACAATTACACTCTATAGATAGCACACTAGGTTTTTTTTTTTCATTTTCTTCTAACAAGATCAAAATGTTTTCTTTCCATTTTTGAAAAAATAAAGTCGAGCATATGACTTTATATGAAAATTAAAAACTTATTTTTCCCATGCATAATTTCAAAGGGCAAAACTTAAGATAGACATACTTTGATTTTGTCTAAATTCAATTCTCAACTTTGCTTAATCCTAGCTATCAAGTATTAGCCTATAGGAACTTGTTTATATCATTCAAAGACCAAGATTTTACAGCTTTAAAAAACCTACTACTAATATCTGAAAACATTAAAGTCTGCTGGTACTTTGAAGTCACCACAGTTTGCAATAGAATCGTTTTTAAGAATGATAACACTGTTAAAGAAATTGATTCACACATTTTGGTAAGTCAAATTTGATTTTAATGTATAAATGAGCTGGTCATAACTATAATGTTGATCAAACAACCTAATTTTCTGCTGGCACAGTAATAATACAAGCACACTTTATCACTATTGTTTTTTACTTCTCTATAAGAAAACAACTCATACACACTTAAATTTGCAAGGCTACGTAGGGGATCACGCCTCAAAGAATGCTTGTAAAAAACCAGATACTATTAGCAAAAACCCTCACAAGTCCATCAAATGAAACACAAAACCAAAATCAACTCGGTAAGCCGACCAACAAAAGTGCCAAAAATAAACTAGTATAGCATTACATACTTGAGACAAGCAGACGGCGAATGAGGGAAATAAGAGCTCTTCACATACACCTACCAAAAAAAAAAAAAAAAAAACCAATTAAGATCTAGAGTCGTACCAAATATGATCTGGCACAAAATTTATTTGAAAACTTGAAGTTATAGAATAAATTAATAAAGAAAAAAAAAACCTTCATCCATTTAGGGTTTGTTTGGTATCATTTTTTTTTAAAACAAAAATACACAAATATTTTCTCTAGTTTTCCCATTACTCTTATTTCTATCTTTTCCCCCCTCAAAGAAACCCTTTACTAGATTAAACTATATTTCACAAACTGATAGAAATGTGGCTAACATATAGCAAAGATTGGACCAAACACAATTAGTGTCCGTCCATTCCATGCTTTAAAATCACAAATAGTATACAATGCAAAGAAGCTATTTGCGACTAACAACAGAGAAAAAATGATAAATGTTATTAATATACCTGAGCCAAAATGTTATAGGAGACAAGCCGAAACCTGGCACCTGAATTGGAAAAGCATTGAAATGTCAAGGGTGCTTCTTCTTCATTTTCTCCTTTTTTTTCCCCTCAACGTATAAAGCAAAAAATAGTGAAAAAATATAAATAATATATATATATATATAGAAATACCTTGAGGTTGAGTTTCTTCTAAGGAAACGAATTTCGGGTGATGTGGGGTAGTTGGAGTTGCGCTCATTCTGCAGAAAACCGTTCTGCCAAAGAGAGAGAGAGAGAGAGAGAGAGAGAGAGAGAGAGAGAAGTCAAGTGATGAGTTATGTATATATTATCTAAATAAAAGGGTTTAAGGCTTTTCGTAGTAATAGTAGCAGAAGAAGAAAGAACCTTGAGAAGGAGGGCATGGGAAGGCGGGGAAGCGCAGGCAAAGGAAAGGGAAAAGCCTTTAGCTTTAACATAATCCTAACACTAACTCCCAAGTCAACTTTGCGCACCGACTGCTTGATGGACGATTTCCAACCTTCCGCCGTTATATGATTTTTCTTTTTTTAAATCATTTTCATCCTCACGCAATCATAACCAGCTACTCACAGTGCCCACCTTACCACGTAACTTTTTTTCACACTAAATTCTACTGTTTTATTAGAAATAAGTTAAAATATCATAAGGTTAAATAAAATTATTTTTTTTCCTACTTTTTAAGGGACATTATACAGTTAATATCCAGTTTGATGTGCTTTAAATTTTGTGAGTTAAAACATAAGAGAACGAGGAAAATATCACATGTTAAAAACTTTTTGAAATAAATAAATATCAGATTTTAAAAATATTTGTAGTAAATGTTAAATTTTGAAAATATTTGTAGTAATTTTGATATTTACTACAATTAATTTTTTAAAAAATAATTTCCTACGATTTTCGTTTTAAAAACATCTCCGGTTGCAAATGATCTAATTGTATTTTTTTGTTAAAAATATTGCATATGTAATTAACAAGATATTTAACAAATCAGTTTAAACTGAAAAATTAGTTCACAAACTATAACATATGAAAGCTATATCCTATAGTAATTTTTTTCCTTTACACTATAATATATAGGACTTTATAATATTATTGATTCAATTTGTCAGACAAAGTGTTAGATACGGTCTACTCCGAGGCCTCTCAAGGATCCAATAGACTATCTTCAAGTTTTTTTGGACCCTTTGTTTCATCGTTTCAAATCGCAAATCATTTTTTAACAAAAACAAAATTTTCGTTCACCCTTCTTACTTTGCTGCTCTTTTTGTCCTTTGAAAATCCCTGCTCCTCGGGCCTAAGGGGTGCGACGCAGGGCCTGTTTGGTAAAGATATTTGAATTATAGTGATTTAGATTCTTTTTGAATAGTATTGTGATTTAAATTGTGATTTAAGTTATAATTCGAGTTATTGTTTGGTTGTCAGAGTATTTAAAATTGGATTTGGACAGAGTATTCAAATATGTGTTTGGTAAGTAATCCAATTTACACCATACATGTTCTTCAAAATTAGGCAATATAGATGAATCATCGTTAGAAAGCTGAAGAATTTTTAGCGTCAAAATAAAAAAGAAGGAAGAAACGAAGAACAATTTGTATAGAGTGGACATTTCTAACTTTGGAGGGGCGAATCCGTTAAGTAATCCAATTCAATCAAGACTCATAGTCAAGGAGCATAACAAAAAAAAACATGCACGAAAAAAATAAAGGCAAAAAAACATTTGGAGGTCGAGGTACTTACCACCGTGTTTGAGCCCACCAACGAGTGGGTCACCTCCGGTTGCACCAAAGCAAATCGCGATAAAGATGGCCGTCGCCTACTACGCCACCAACAACGGCATAACACTAGAGGTCCACAATGTTTCAGATACAGTTTACGCTAGGCCGATTTGCTTTGACGGAAAAGATTAGGAAGTCGATGACAGAAGGTCTCACCAGAGGAAGTCGTCGTTTTGACAGAAAGAAAGGTGAGGAAAATGAGGAAAAATGGCTAGAATAGATTCCTCTGGCATTGTGCTGGAGATTCCCTTGCATTTTGGGTTCTCGAGCTATATCACTGTAGCTAAGTGATTTGAGCCCCAAGAAAATAAGCCAGAGTTGAACTCAAGTTCAAAGATTAAGAGGAACCAGATTAGGATTCAAAAACCCTAACAATTTCAGCCACCAAACAAGTACTCAAAGGACTGAATATACCCAAGTTTTGATTTGAGTCAAGTTAATGCTCCAACCAAACAGGGCCGCAAAAGGTAAAGTGTTATATCTAACATCCAAATATCCAGTATATTAAAAAATAATGAGTTCATTTGACAACAATATTAGAACTTAAACATTTCAACTACTACAGAAAAAATTTCTCACATGTTACAATAAAAAGAAAATACAATAAAAAGAAGACATTTGTTACTATATAAAACTTACGTATTGCAATTTTTAAATCCTAACGTCCAAGTTTCATCGTCATTGTCAAAAAACTCAATACCATCTATAGAGTGATAGATAATACAATAACTATATATGCAATCAATCAGTATTGAGACTCAAATTAGTTTCCTTTTTATCACATGACCATTCATTTTTATTGACCAAAACATGTAATGCATCCCCAATGATGACGAATAACTGTGTTAAATAGCTTATGATCCACCACTTAGGAATATAGTACAAATAAATTTTATCATCATACATCTGCATTTTTTTGGTTGTTTACATGAACTCGATAGAAGCACAAAGAATAAAATTATCATGAGTTAAATACAATATTCTACAAATGACAACTTAAAGCGTCAGCAAGACAATTGAGGTCCCAGTGATGCTGCTACCGAGAACCGGAGACGTCGCTATTCAGAGGTGAAAGTGTACCAGATTTTTGTAATTCCAGTACCCGCTATCGAATTACTTAGAACGGAGCCGTCAGAGCCTATGGAATTACTTTCAAAGGAGCTTAATTCCAGTACAAGCTATCGAATTACTTACAACGAAGCCGTCAAAGCCTGCGGAATTACTTTCAAAGGAGTTGCCAGTCATCTTCATGTGAACAATCCTCAGTGTTGTTGCTGGGAAGTGCATCAAATGAGTCACCAATACCACTGACATCGCCCAACAGATCACCATGGCCAACCTGTTTTGGTAAATTTTTTGTCTGTGTCACAGTGAACAATGGGGCGCCATTTGATTTATCTGCCAACTTGGAAGCTCGGAGACAGAAGTCATCGAAATCGTCTGAAATTGTAGAATAAAAAAAAAAAAGAGTAATTGTCAACCAAAAAGCTTTGCAAGTAAGGATTCACAAAACCATGGAATTTGACCGAGAGAGATTACAGACCTTTATCCCGGCAGTAGAATCCAATAGCCAAAGATGGATCTATCAAGTCGAGGCCAATGTGCCGTATAACACTACAAAGAAAAGCAACAGTGATGTTTAAAAGAGCAAAGTGAGGAAAAAGGCAAACAGAATAAAGGGGACATTTATTAATCAAAGTATAAGTCTCAAAAAAAAAAAAAAAAAAACAAAAAACAAAACAAAAAACCTCACTTAGAGTGGTAAGATAAAGTATCAGCCTCCGCACTGTTCCTACTGATATCAATTACCTGCAGAACGACCAGTATTCAAGCTCTGTCAAGTAAATATAGATTGACCAGGCTGGTCACCATTCATAAAATAAAGTCACAGTTTCCCGCACCTAAACCACCAAGCAAGGGAAATCAATTTAAATATTGATCTTGATTTGTTTTTTGCAGGTATATTTGACTCTTAAAATATCCAGAAAACTTGCGTTGAGAATATTTGAGTTCATTTTGTGGGTGTTCCAACAAAGTTGAGCCAAATGGCCTAAACTACCAAAAAAGTAGCACATATTCTGGGTCAAGAACACATGCACATAAGACGGATAATACATTAAAAAAATAAAAAATAAAATAAAAAAAGCAGGTCGATACCGGCTGAACTTCATGCGGATCAAGGTAGAACGCCTTTTCATCTTGAACGCCCACAATATATGTTGATGCACCAGGTTTCCCACCCATTATGCCAATACTTTGAGGAAACGTAAATGTCTCCCGTAAAGATGGAATGTACCTGTTACAAATTTACAAAAAGCTGTCTATATAATCAAATATATAGTAACAATCTACCATGTCTAAATTTCACCATTTGTTTCAACAATAACATTAGTTTGAAACTATGCTTATGTCGGCTAAATTCAAAAGAAAAAATAACAAGCAGGACTACATGTAAAAGTTCACGAATTTGTGCAGTTAACTAATGCAGACAAATTTGAAGACAAATAAACCACACATAGACACTTGAACTAAATATTTCTCCAATAAAAAAAGTAAAAAAAATTCTTCAAATTCCACCAAAATAAATATGGTATAATGTAGAACATATAGATAAATTTCAAAGAGTAGAAAACCTGGGATTAATTGTATCAAGACCAAGAACTAACGGGACCAACAAAAGCATTGGTGTCCAATTTGCTTGGCCTCTGGAAAACTCAAAACAATGTCTAAAGGCATCTTCCACACATACAACTGGCGCTCCACCCCGTTCACCATCTTCGTCTCCAGAAACAATATAAACAGCCATGGGAAGTGGATGATTCTCAAAGTCACCTTCCTCTCTCCTGAATCGAACTAGAGTTTCCCATGTGCGACACATAGCATATGGTCCCATCCATGATCCTGGAGTAAGGTTGTAAGTTTTTCCAGCTTGAAGGAGATTGTGGATAGAAAAAGCCGATTCTTCAAAATCGCCAAAAAGACTCAAAATGTCAAGGTACTCTTTGTCCAAAGGCTGCATATATACAAATACATGAAGATAAGTTATAACCTATGCACACTAAAGAACGACAAAGGATGTCAAAAATTCAAAATGAAGATTTTATCAGGACAAGATGTCTTTAAAAGGAAAATAGCATATAAGAAATTGCAACATAACCATAAAAGTTGCATAGAAGAAATAAGAGGAGACAATGTCAAACTCCAAGGCACAAGCATTACAGAATAAAAGGGGAAAGGAAGAGCAATAGAAAACTGCCAGCCTAACATTTCAGTGTCGGCATAGTCAGTATAGTATCAGCATGGAAAGCGGAGAAACTTCTCATAATTGGAAAATGCAGTGGCTGATTCATGGCCAAAATCAACTGATACGTCAGAAGTAAACAGGGAAACTGGCCACAAAATGATAGTTTGAGAACCGTCAAGCCTGTAGACCCTAAAACCCTTCCCTTTTCCATTTTTAAACCCTTTCACCGTTTCACCATACCCCAGGGTCAAATACCCAAATTAAAGAAAAGCCCTCCATCACAATCTAGCAAATTTATGATCTAGATCCCAACTCCCATTCTCATTAGCAATTTTGTTAATTTGATTTAATCTGCATCATTGGCAAAATATGGGATCCTAAAACTACACAATTTCATGGTCAAAGTCAAGATTATGATGAAATGGGATTGGCACAATATCCCAAGATAAATCAGAATTTCGCTGGGAAAAAGAAAGTGCACTTTGATAAAATGTCACATTCTATGTTCTCCAATGGTCCATCTTACAGTTTGTACTGGTCTTCTCCAATTTCGTCCCAATCGATGAAAAAGTAAAGCCTGTAGAAATAGAAATCAGCAATTAGGAAGGCATTAAATTATGAGTCATGTTTCAAAGTAACAACGAAGGGCGAGAATGCCACACCTGAGCAACGAGCATCTGACTACTTCGAAGCATACAGCCCCAATTCACATCACTAGTGTACTTCGAATCTCCAATAGCACCAAAACCTGAAGATGTCAAAGATATTAGTTTTGATTCATCAGCTAAGATGTACTAAATCCAAGCAATCCAAGTTCGGCATGTAAACTAAAGGGTACAAACCTTTGCGATATGTCATTAAAATTTTTGATGAGAAATCTTGTTCAAAAGCAGCTAATCCATTGTTAGCGCGGGCCAAATCTGCAGAGGGCTCATCCTGAGAGATTTTATAGCATACACCTAGAAGCCATATGTCACTTGTCGAACTAGAGATGCCAGTCCTAGCAGATCCCAGTATACGCTCTTGAAACCTCCTCATTGAGCCAACAGTCACAACTTTTCTCACTGCTGCTGTCCAAACATTGAGTCGTGATCGAATTGCCTTCTTCTCAACAACCGGTGCCTCGCTACTACTATGTGCTTCAAATGCAGAGAAAGCAGATGAAAGAAAGTTGACCATAGGGAAGCCTTGGAGTAGTAATTATCGTCCCTACATCCAGACTCCAAACAAATTGCTGCCTGACTGTCCTACCTGTGAAATCTGTTCAACTTATCATAACAATACTAACTCTCCTAGTAGAATATATAACAAAGTATAAGATTATATATTTTAGATATTTGAAAACTCACCTAGCAGAATATATAACAGAATATATTATCGTCCCTACATCCAGACTCCAAACAAATTGCTGCCTGACTGTCCTACCAGTGAAATCTGTTCAACTTGTCATAACAATACTAACTCTCCTAGTAGAATATATAACAAAGTAAAAGGTAACAGAATATATTATCTTTTATTCGTTTCTTTTTCAGCAATGTTTTTACTTCCCCCATGGATTTCTACTCCAGTTAATTATGTTAAACATGAAAGATGCATATTATTGAAAATTTTGCTTCTTATGATTTTCTCTCCCTAATTTTTCAATTCTTCTCTTCTCTCAATTCGTCATATGTATAAAACAAACAACAAGGAGCCCGCCTGTTTTGCGTTTCACTTTTTAGTTTTTTGAGACTATCAGGTTTGGAATCAAAATTTGGAAATCACTGATTGAAATCGGTATTCTGAAACCTGTTTGGTTATAGGACATGAGTTGTGTTCAAAGTGAAATTGCACTTGGTTTACTATCTGAAAACAGAAAATAAAGACAACACATGTTTAATTGAGTTGTTTTTTAAACTATTTAAACCGTTTCTGTTAAAGGGCATAGACAAGCACAAGAAGGGGGAAAAAAGTAGAACATGTTTCAACCTAAATACTACATATTGATGATGTCCTGGAAATTTCCACACCTAAATCTTACATATTGAAAGTTCTAAGAATTTTCATATTTAACCAAAAATCACAATAGCAGTTTTCAACAACCAAACAAATTCCAAACACTTCAACCAAATATCAACAAATCCCATAAACTGATTTCTATTCGCTAAATTAAACCACAAAAATTCAATAACCTATAAACCCAACTTCAACTTCAGACAAAAATGACAGACACGATTGAAGCTCTTTTCATTCTTGTGGTCAGCAACTGCAAGCTCATGCGTTATGTTACCAAAATCTTTTGCTCCTTGTCATTCTAGTCTAGTCTTTTTCTCTTTTCTCCAAATAGACCTCTTTATTATCTCCACTCCATTGTTCCCACTCCTCCATGTCTCAATTTCATCTTCACGAGGCAACCCATTTTGCAAATTGTAACAACCGAAAAAACCGAGATGGGGAAACTCAACCATAACCATTATTCTTATCCAATGTGCCAAGATTTCAATTACAAAGCAACCTACTTTGAGATTTGTAAGATCAATGAAATCCCATGATCCCATCATATTGATAGAAAGAAGCAAAGGGATATGAACGATTATTACAGAAAACTTTCACATCTCCTCCTCAAAAAGACAAGACTCGGTTTTTCTACCATAAAATCCCAAACATCAAACAGAAATTACAAAAAAAGAAAAAAAAAAAAACAGACAAAGAAAAACACACTTTGACTTACAGATGGGTTGAAATCGGCTCAACGGCACAATTGCTCGGCTGACTGCTCTGGTCTGGCCTGCTCGGTGGATGGATCACAATCGCACAGGGGAAGGGGATGGTAGGTCGATGGCTGGAGATGGGTGCCGAGAGTCAATGATGTGCCCTTGGCCCCTTTTTTAATTTTCTATTTTCTTGTTTCTTTTTTCAAAATGCATTTTTTCAAAAAACAAAAAAAAAAGAAGCACTTAAACCTGATCAGGTGTTTGATTGCTTTCCGTACCTCAAATACCCAGTTGGCACACGTACGGTTAGTCTGTTTGGTAAATAGATTTAAATTAGTGATTTAATTTAAGTTAGTATGATTTAAATTAAGATTCAAGTTAATGATTTAAATTATTATCCGAATTAAGGTTTGGAGGTGCATTCAAGTTTTAATCCGAATATGAAATAAAATTGAAATTTGTATTTAAAGAGATAGTAAAAATAGTTTTTGATTTATTAATAAATCTAATAAAATTATAATGTTAATGATCCTAAAATATATACAAAATGGATGTTAATTTATTCCTCTCTTCACTAGGAACACAATGAAAAAAGACTCATCTTAATTGGATATCAAATGAAGAAGTTATGATTTTTTTCTCAAATATAAGAGAGAGAAGTTTAGTTTTTACTATAGCAAAAATATTCGAGTATCAAAAGTTTAGGAGGGATTCAAAACTCTAAAAACTTGAATTCTTGATACTCAAAGGATTCGGATTTTAAGGGAAACAAAAACGTATTCAAATGATTCTTGTTACTCGAATGTAAATTTGAGTCTATTGAATACAAATAGTATACCAAATAAACAGAATCGTAATATATTATTTTTTTGTTGGTATTTACTACTGTGGTCCTGGGATTGTCACATATTTGTAATTTGGTTGGAATTTTTAATTTTGACAAGATACATCTAAACTTATAAATTCATAGTAAACCACTTCTTATTGATAGATTTTTTTTTAATTAAAATTGACCTATAATTTTCACATGAGTCATTAATTAAAACTATAAAATAGTTTTTATATAAATATTAACCTAAATTTATATTCAAAATAAATTAATTTAAAATTTTTTATTTCAATAAAAACTTAATTAAATATAGTAATTACAATAAATTTAGGCTAAAATATATGAAAATAACTATTCATGTTATTGATCAACTATTCATTTGTAAATTACATATTAAAATAAATAAGTATGTTTTACAATAACACTCTTATACAAATAAATAAATAAATCAATCAATCAATAAATGATTTCCTCTCTAAACATATTTATTTTTCCTTTTCAAAAGTAAGGGAAAAATTATTTAGATTCGTACTAACCATACACAACTAAGGTAAACAATATAAGTATTATTTTATTTACTTATCTATTTTTTACTTTGTGGATTTAATAAATTTTTCATTTTACTTGAAGTAAAGTTGTTTAAAACGTTTCGAGCTTGGGAAATAGATTTGCTAGCGTGTATTGGTAAAGAGTTTTACGGTAATTATTCTTAATTTATTTATTATTTGTACTAGTTTTATTTTTTGTCAATAAGATAATTTGGATGTTTTTTCAGTTGTTTCTCCTTTTTAGATTATACTACTTATTTTAAAGGGGAAATTTTATAAATTTTATCTTGTAAGACTTAATTTTTTATAAATGTCACAAATATTTATTTGTTGCATAATTTAACATGTAATATAAATGACAGTCTGGTATGAAATAACATAATTTTTAAAAGTATAGCATGTAATTTTCTTCATTTTTTGATAGGTTTATGTTGATTATTTTCAATGTAGTTTAAATTATAAGGTACGCTCTTTATTTAAAAGAGCTCATAAGAAATAGATTGAGGAGAAAAAAATTCATATTTTGGGCATTTTAAGCTTTTGGAAGGTTTGAGTTTCTTGAAAACTCGAATTGGAGGTCAAAGTTTTGAGAATATGATTTATCTTTCTATTTTTCTTATAAAAGACAGATTTTTACATGAGATTTGATGAATTTAATGCTTGACATAACTTTTGTTTGGAACTTTGATTGTAATTGACATTTTAAGTTTAAAAACTATAGCATGTGAAGGCTTTATATTGTAGCAACTGTTTGCTTTTTACTGTAGTTGTTAAGAGTTTTACACTTGTTGAGGGTAAGCTCGGCGCCGCCACCGAGGACCCTAACTTGGTGGTCGGCAACTCAGTTCGGCAGACATAGGCTACCGCCCGACCCAACGACTTATGCTTCTTCCCGAGGTGCCTTCCATTTATCTAAGGGCACACCCCCAAGAAGGCTGCCACCTCGGGGATGTACAATAGCTTGGGCCGGGCCATGTTATTCATCATAATACGTCACTACCCATCCTTGTAGGCCAACACCAGGCAGACGTGCTGCCGTCCGATAGAGTCCAATCCATTGGACAATGGATGCGACACTTGTCACTTATTGCTTGATACATTTTGATGTGACACCTGGGTAATGGGTAAAACCCATCTTACACCCGATCCAGCTGGTGGCCTATAAATAGGATGCATTTATGACGTTTAAGGGAGAGAGACCTCTTCTCACTTAATTAGCTGCCGACCTCTGCCGAGCAATACTTGCCTTGAGCATCGGAGAGCCCTTGTCTATTGACTAACCCCATTTCTCCGAATCATCCCTCTCGCAGGTACTCATTCCCGACCAGGGGCAAGCTTAAGAGGAGGTCAGAAGGTGTATAGTCACACGTGGGTGTTGATCCGACACCGGACAGCGGTAAGCATCAACATTTTGGGGCTAGAAGGAGGGCGAAACGCGCCCCAATCCAAGTTATTGTACCTCAGACTTTCGAAATGACAACACGAGGTAACGCAAGAGATAGTACCGTCCGACGTCAGGAGTCGGGCGATGCCAGACACAAGCAACCGGCTACAGAACGGCCCAGCGGTCGTCCTCGGACCGCCAGATCTCGGTCCGGAGGGCAAGAAACCGCAGCAAGAGCCGAGTCGGTGCAGGCCCGAGCTGCACAAGACCCGATCCGGGAGCTCACAGATGCAGTTCGGATCTTAACTCGGCAGCTCGCACAAGCTCAACAGCAAGCTGCACTGGAACCGCCACCCCCCGCCCAGGTTGACCAGGCAGGGGGTCGGCATGAGCAGAGCGCCACCAATTGGGAGGATCGATCAGAGCAGTCTCCGGGATCCACCAGAGGGCCCCTGCTTGACAATAGACTGGTTCATGAACGTCAGATGGGACGTCAACCACACCGTGTCCCTTCACCACAAGGTTCCAGAGCCTCGGTGTTTGATCGGCTCGGATACCGAGGGATTAATAGAAATCGCCAAGGCGGAGCTGAAGGCCGTGCTGAGGGCGGAGTACCCTATCGGGTCGAACTGCCCGAAGACACGAATAGTCGCCAGTTCCGGGTGCTGCAGCGACAGATCGATGAGATCCGCAATTGCAGGTTCGGTTTGGATGAGATCGGGGCTCAGGATCCGCCCTTCCCGGATCATATAATGCGGGCACCCATGCCGCCAAAGTTTAAGGTCCCACAAATCAAGTCTTACGATGGGGCCACTGACGCAGATGAGCATGCCAAACTCTTTCGCGGGCACATGCTGTTGCAGAATGCCAGTGATGCTACAATGTGCAAAGCTTTCTCGCTCACCCTTACAGGCCCTGCTCGGCAGTGGTTCCGACGGCTCAAACCATGGTTGATTTCTTCTTTCGGGCATTTAACTGACGCCTTCTCCGTCGCATTTTCTACAACCAGGACACGGAGGAAAGAAATAACTTCCCTGTACGCCGTCAAGCAGGGAGACGACAGTGTCAGGGACTATGTCAACCGATTTACCTGGGCTGCTCTTGAGGTCAAGCACGTCGAAGACGAGACCCTCAAACATATTTTTGTAGGGGGCCTCCGAGACGAGAAGCTGACCTGGTCCCTGGCCTTTGAGCAGCCAAACACGTTTTCACAAATGCTCGGGTACGCCCAAAGACATGCGGACGCTACCGAGTATATGAAAAGCCACCGGGAGGAGGCTGGCCCGAGCGGGACAAAAAAGGAGAAGAAGCAGAAAAGAGGGCCGGAGCAGGGTAGTGCCGAGCATGCGAAGAAGCAGAAGAAAGAGAAAGCTGATAAGCCAAAGGGGCCGACCGGCAAGTTCTAAAACTACACGCCCCTAGTGGCAACTATCGATGAGGTGCTCGCCCAGGTCGGCGACAAGAATTTGTTGGCGCCGCCTCCCAAGCTTCGAGGCTTTAGGGCGAAGCGTGACCAGTCAAAGTTTTGTAAGTTCCACCAAGATGTGGGCCATACTACCCGAGAATGCATCCAACTTAAGGACCAAATAGAAAGGTTGGTCCGAGAAGGTCTATTGCAGGAGTTTGTGGAGAAGGCCATAAATCTGAGGGCGACCTCTACAAGGAATGACTCGTCAGGCCGAGACGTGCAGAGCCGACCCAGGACCGATAGTGGGAACGCCCCGGAACCCCCAAATATCGTACATACGATACTTGGCGGGCCTGTTGCCGGGGACACATCGAGTGGGCGGCGATCCTACATCAGAGAAGCTCGGCGGGTCGAACGGGGTGACTTCATGAACGTGTCCGAGCACATCAATAAGATATGCCGCCAAGAGGACACCCCGATCACTTTCACTGAGGAGGAAGCAGACCGACTAATGCATCCCCACAACGATGCTTTGGTTTACGAACTGCCTATCACCAACAATGTTGTACGGCGAGTCTTAATTGACAATGGCAGTTCGGCGGACATCCTTTTTAAGCAGGCCTTTGACAGGCTGAAGATTAGCAACGCACCTATAGTTTCGGTCCGGACTCCACTTTTTGGCTTTGCGGGTGAGTGTGTCCGAGCAACCGGGAAGGTCAGTCTCCCAGTAACTTTTGGAGAAGGTGCTGCCAGGGTCACTCGGGTGGTCGACTTTTTAGTCGTTGATAAACCCTCTCAGTATAACATCATCATCGGCCGGCCAACGCTGAACGGATTAAAGGCCGTGGTTTCGACGTATCACCTGGCAATGAAGTTCCCGATCGATGGTGGCGTTGGAGTAATCCGCTCGTCCCAGGCGGACTCTTGGGCTTGCTATGCAAACGCGGTCCAAGCAGCCTTGGCTCAGCAACAAGGAATCCTGGCTGTATATTCAGTCGACGAAACCGACCTCCCAACTGATCCGACGCCGAAGATGCTCACGGACCTAGACCCCAGGTTTCCCGAGGAAGAGGTAAGGGGTACCCCGGTCGAAGACTTAGTGCCGTTCTCCCTGGACCTCGAAAGGGCAGAGCGCACAGTCCAACTTGGGTCACAGTTACAACCTGAGATCTGGGCCGACCTGGAATCCCTGCTTTCCGAGTATCGCGACATTTTTGCATGGTCTCATGAGGACATGCCCGGCATATATCCGAGCATCATCAGCCATCGGCTTAACGTCCAACCTGGTCACAGGCCGGTGATACAAAGACGAAGAGCCTTCAACCCGGAGAGATATGCCGCAATAAACGATGAAGTCCAGAAACTATTAAAGGCTGGGTTTATTAGAGAGGTCAAATATCCAGAATGGTTGGCAAATGTCGTCCTCGTCAAAAAGGCGAATGGCAAGTGGTGGGTCTGCATCGACTATACCGACCTTAACAAGACCTGCCCTAAGGACTGTTTCCCACTTCCTCGGATAGACCAGCTCGTCGATGCCACAGCCGGACACGAGCTCTTGAGCTTCATGGATGCATACTCCGGGTATAATCAGATAAGAATGGCCGAAGAGGATCAAATCAAAACCTCATTTGTTACTGACCAGGGCTTGTATTGCTACGTTGTAATGCCCTTTGGTCTCAAGAACGCCGGAGCTACCTATCAACGCCTCGTCAACAAAATGTTCGCTCGGCTGATCAGGAAAACTATGGAGGTCTACGTGGACGACATGTTAGTAAAATCTGTCCAAGCGAAGGACCACATAGCCTACCTCAGAGCCAGCTTTGACATTCTCCAGGAGTATGGGATGAAACTCAACCCGACAAAATACGCTTTTGGCGTTGGCTCCGGTAAATTCCTCGGATTTTTGGTTAACCGACGAGGAATTGAGGTGAACCTGGCAAAGGCCCAGGCAATCATAGACATGCATTCTCCTCGGATAGTGAAAGACGTGCAAAGGCTTACTGGCATGGTGGCCGCCCTATCAAGGTTTGTCTCCCAGGCTACCGACAAGTGTCACCCTTTCTTCAAGGCACTTAAGGGGAGGTTTGAGTGGAGCAGGGAATGTGAGGATGCTTTCCAAGGCTTAAAAGTTTACCTAGCCACACCCCCGCTCCTGTCCAAACCTTTGCCCGGTGAGATTCTAACTGCCTATTTAGCCGTCTCTGAGAAGGCAGTCAGCTCGGTGTTGATCCGAGATGAAAATGGGATCCAGAGACCCGTCTACTATACCAGCCACGCGTTCCAAGGTGCCGAGGAGCGCTATTCATCATTGGAGAAGCTAGCCTTCACCCTAATAACATCAGTCTGGAAGCTGCGGCCGTATTACCAAGGCCATACTGTCAAGATCCCGACCAAGTTTCTCTCCGGCAAGTTTTACAGAGCCCGAAAATATCAGGTCGGATGGCCAAGTGGTCGGTCAAATTGAGCCAGCATGATATACATTTTGTGCCGAGAACAGCGATAAAAGGTCAAGTCTTAGCGGATTTCCTTGCCGAGTTTACAGAGGCCAGAAAAGCGACTCCCTTAGTGGAGAAATCACCCGTTGAGGGGCCGGATACAGCTGGCTGTAGTGAGCGAGGCCTTTCCCCAGAGCTGAATTGGAAACTGCACGTCGATGGCTCAACCTGCGTCGACGGGTCGGGGGCAGGCTTGATTTTAACAAGCCCCGACGGATATAAGGTCATTTATGCCCTTCGTTTCGACTTCAAAACCTCTAATAACGAAGCGGAGTATGAAGCTTTGCTCGCCGGATTACGAATTGCCCGAGACCTCGGAGTTGATAGGCTGACCGTCTATAGTGACTCAATGCTAGTGGTGCAGCAAGTCACAGGAGGATTCCAGGCCCGAGCAGAATCAATGACGGCATATTTAAAAGAAGCGAAACGGTTGCTTGGACAATTCAAGTCCTACACTTTTAAGCAAATCCTCCGGTCCGAGAACGTGAAAGCCGATGTCCTTGCCTGACTAGCCTCCAGGATAGGCGGAGTAGACCCGATGTCCGTTTTGTTATTGAAAGACTCTCTGGACCGAGTATCAGTAAGGAGGTCATGAGTCTGGTGGCCGAACCGAAGTGCACATGGATGGACTCGATCATCCGGTACCTGACCCTAGCCGAATTACCCGATGACCGGGAAGAGGCACGTCAGATACGTAACAGCTCGGCCCGGTATTCGATGATCGGGGAAAAGTTGTACCGACGCGGCTACACGACGCCATGCCTAAGATGTTTGGATTCCCAGGAGGCCGAGTACTTAATGAAAGAGATTCATGAAGGCCTTTGTGGCAATCACTCCGGTGGACGCTCCTTGGCCCAGAAATGCCTGCGGCAGGGTTACTACTGGCCTACTATGCAGCAAGACTGCGGGAGCTTTGCACGGAAATGCTTCAAATGCCAGCAATTTGCTAGGATGCTAGGTTCACACGTCGAGCCTCTAAATCCGGTGACTTCGGCGTGGCCATTTGCAAAATGGGCCATTGACTTGATCGGACCACTCCCTCCGGCTCGTTCGTAATTCAGATATTGCATCGTCGCCATAGACTATCTGACGAAATGGATCGAAGTCGAGCCTTGCACCAACATGACCGAAGCTAAGTGCACCAACTTCGTATGGAAAAACATCGTCTGTCGGTTCGGAATCCCGCACACTATCGTGACCGACAACGCTAAGCAGTTTGACTCCTCGGGTCTACGCCATTTGTGCGAGAAGCTCGGCATTAAGAAAGTCTACTCTTCCCCGAGCTATCCGCAGAGTAACGGCCAGGTGGAGGCCGTGAACAAGACAATTAAAGACAATCTGAAGAAGAAGCTCGAGGGGTTTAAGGGTGCGTGGATCGACGAACTGCCCCAAGTGCTCTGGGCATATCGAACAACTACACGAGCTGCAACTGGCGAGACACCGTTCTCCCTGGTCTATGGAGCAGAGGCCGTCATCCCAGCCGAGGTTGGATTGCCGACCTTGAAGGTTGAGCAATACGAAGAGAAACTGAATGAAAAGCTCTTGATGACCGAGCTTGACTTACTTGAAGAAAAAAGGAACCGAGCATCCATCCGTAATGCAGCCCGGAATCAGGTTGTAGCTCGGTATTACAACAAACGGGTTCAGCCGAGAAGCTTTAAAGTTGGTGACTTAGTGATGAAGAAGGTCACGATTCAACAACCCGGTCTCGGGTCCTTTGGTCCGAAGTGGGAAGGACCTTTTAAAGTCGAAGGTGTCGTGCGATCAGGCACTTACAGGCTGACCGATTTGGAGGGGAATCAGTTCCGGCATCCATGGAATGCCGAGCTGTTAAAAAGATTCTATTCCTGAAAAAAGACGAAGAAAAAAAGAAAACAGAACGGAAATCAGAGCCAGATTCCTTTTTTGATCTCTGGCCACAATTCTTTTGTAACTAGACCTGCTGAGCAGGGCTGGAAAAGTCTGTAAATATTACATTAATGGAGCACAACCTCCCTAAACTCATTCCACCCGAGCACTATCTTTAAGGGAGGATTATGCCTAAGACGCCAGAACCCCAGCTCGGAAGACAGGATGTTGACTCCCCATCAAGGGAGTCATCCTCGTCAAACTGGACAGGGGGGCTAGTCAGTATATGTATCATGTCTGTCATGCAGACACCCTTAAGTTGCTCGGCACATTTATGTGCCCGATTAGTCCTATACTTGTAAAGTTTCTTTAAAACTTCAACAAGTCTATGGGGGGCAACAGGGTAAGGGTAGCTATACGCCGTTTATATTCTGCCCGACCGAGACCAGAAACCTAAACTTGCTTGGATAACTAAGCAGAAACGGTAACTACTCGGAACGACCGAGAACAGAAGTCCTCGGATTAACTAAGGACGGAGGTACTCGGATTAACCGAGAACAATTGTACCCTTTACCTCTGCTCGGTCAGTTGTCTCCCAGCCTGGGACCCTCCCGAGAAGTATCTAACTTTAAACATTACGTGGAATGAAAAATAAAACTACACGTAAGAAAGAGTAGATGCAAAACGGGACAATATAAAATGTTTTAACACTTTATTTACTAGGGAGGTACAAGAAAGTTGGGCACCTCCCAAGCCCAGTTACAAAGCAAGAAAAGCAGAGGATCAATCGGCCCGAGTCTCATCACCAGCCTGAGTCTCGTCCCCGGCTGTATTGTCGTCTTGGCCTCCCTCGGCAGCCGGCACATCCCCGTCGTCATCACCATCCACAATGACGACCTCCTCCTCAACATCCCGTTGTTGCTCGGCCTCGCCCTGGTCCGACTTGGCAATGACCGATCAGTCGAATGCAGCCACCTCGGGATGCTTTTCAATCAGATGGTCGCGGAGGTCCACCATTCCATCGAAGTAGAGATCGGTATACTCGGGGAATGTCTTAAACTCCTCGACCGTAGCGGCCAGCTGATCGGGGAGCCCGGCTATGAATCGATGGTGCTCGGCCTATAGAGTTGCTAGCCGACCCTTTAGCCGAGCGGCTTTCTCTTCCTGCCGAGCGGCCTTATCCTCAACCTCCTTGAGCCGCCTCAACATGTCCTCGGCCTCGGATTTTGTTTTCTGGGCCTCCTCCTTGGCCAGATCAAGTTCACCCTTCTTCTCGTCGAGCTCTCTGTCGGAGTCCAACTTTAGCAGGAGGGTCTTCTTGTGCCTTTCTTGCTCCTTGTGGATCTCCCTCGCCCCGACGGAGTGCGCCATGTGCACAACGGCGCCCAGCTACGAAAATTACGAGGGGTTATCCTCGGTGAAAATTACAAGGGGTTTAACAATTGGTCAGCTTAGACACTTACTGAGGCTGCCGTTCAGAGCGCCATGTTGCACAAGTCTCGGAAGTCCTCACCCCGAATGTCCATAAAGAAGTCATTCGGGGGAGCCACATCTCTGAGGCGTTCGAGGAGCATGCCGCGGTAGTTCGGGTGCCTTCTTTGTTCGTCCTCGAAAGAACCTCTAGACGCCTCGTCTACTCAACCGACCTCTACCGAGGTCCTTATTGGCGGTGGTGGTGGGGCTTGGACTGATGTGGAGGTTTGCCCGGTGAGTGTCGGGGGCTCGGGCGCTGGCATCCGCTTACGCTTTTTGCTGGCCTCAATGGCCTTGCCCTTGCCCTTCCTCTGTGTTGACATCTGGGCAAGCCTGCCAGCGCGGGAGCTCAGTGCGGTCATTTCTACAAAAAGAAAATCCCAGTTAAACGAAGGGCGAAATAAAAGAAGAAAGGGCGACTATAAATAAAATTTTAGGCTGACCTCCGATCCAGAGTTGGCCCGACGGGTACAGGAGCCTAATCACGCCCTCGAGGTTCTCGTCGGCTACAGGTGGCCCTGCATCGAGGGAGCCACTGGACGAGTCCTCGGTACTGGACGATGAAGGCTCCCTCGTCGGCTACCCAGACCAGGAAGTGCTTGGCCCTGGAAGATCCGCATCACCCGGACGGGCAACAGTAACCTGCCCGGTTTCCCGGGCAGGACGCCTAGCCCAGTTTCCTTGTCCTTTCACTTGAACAGTTTGACTCTGCTTGGCTAAAGCTCTCTCCTCTTTTTGTACTTTGAAAATCCTTGCTCTTTCCTCCTTATCACGGGTAATTCTAAACTCAACTCTGGTCGCCCGTTCAATGCAATACTCCACATCCTTGGGAGCCTGCCCTCCACTATCCACTATAAGGGCAATGTCGGTTTTGAACATTCTCATCAATCGTCTTATTCGTTCCCGATCAGTGGGTACTAACTCGGGACAAAGCCGTGCTAGCTGATTAAACCTCTTTACAGCGTCAGCTACAGACATATTGCTTTGCTTGAAATTATTAAATTATTCTTGCTGGGCTACCATGGTTTCCACATTAAAGTAAGCCCTGCCAAATTCTTCCATGAAATCTGTCCACATCATTTTGTCGACGTTTCTTCTGCGCTCTACCGACTCCTACCATCTCCTGGCATCTTTAGTGAGAGAAAACAAAGCGCATAGGACTTTTTCATGATCGCTAAGTCCCCTAAAATTTCAGAACCCTTTCTATGCCTGTAAACCAATTGTTGGCCTCTAATAGGTCTATAGATCCATCAAATTCTAGAGCCTTCATCCTTTGGAATCTTTCATAAAATTCAGTAATGGATGCTACCGGAGCAACTGGGACTGCTAGTTTCGCTTGCTGTGGCGGTGGTACTGGAGGTGGCGTGTCCATACATACTGGTGGTACAGGATTTTAGTTAGCTAACTGTTCCCGTAAACCTTGCATTTCCCGCTCCTGAGCTTGGAGCTTCTGTTGCAGTTCCATGATCATGGCCATTAAATCCGGATTCATCGGTCCTCCGGGTGTATCCGCCATCGATATCAATCGTTATATACCTATCGTATAATTTTGTTACTATTTTAGCACATACTATTAACTTTATAGTATCCAGTCAATGAATGCATATATTTAAATAACATAAATACATGCAAACATACACAATTACATGAACTCAATATCTTACTTCAAACATTTCATTTCATTTACCTTCATACATTTCATTTCATGAACCTCTTTCATTTCCTTTTTACATCCTTCATAACATTACATGCATAACTAACATACATACTTACTTTCCTTCCATACATAAACTATTCATATAATTTCCGGGAGCAGTTATCACTTCCGGCTACATATACCTTATTGCCGGGAAGGATACCACTTGCCAGACATACATACATATACAGAGACAACAAAGCCCAAAACTGTACTAATCCCTCATCTATGTACATCATAATACACAAAAATTTTCTTATGAGTTCTTTTTAGTCAGACTCGACTCCAAACATGTCACTATATTCAGGATCCTCCTCAGGGTCCTCTTCTTCCTCTTCATCCAAATTAGTAGATTCGTCATCACTTACAATTATGGGTTCGGGAGGTCCTGGAATATATTCGAGCTCTTCATTATTGTCATCACCATCATCATCATCATCATTCTCCTCCATGCCTACTAGGGGATCCTCTAATGGCGCAGCCACATTCTGTTCTGCAAGTAATATCGCCATAAGAAAATCATGGACGCTAAGGTAATTCCCTAGATATTGCATTTGCTGCTGGACGGCATCCGGAAGATCTCTCTAAACCAGGTTACAGATGCGCCGTAAAGGTATTTTTGGCGGAATCAGTGGTACCATAGTACAATGAAACCTGAGAATGTAATAATCTACTAGCTCACCTACATATCTTCCCCAGCCCAGTTCTATTCGTAGGTACAATCGACATCTCTAATCCGCCCATAACATCGGATTCACCTGGACTTGAATAACATTCACTGGTGGTAAGGGTGCAAACACCGCTAGAATTTGTCCTCTAAAACCTTGCCAGTCCCTTGGTCGCTCGTCAGGTTCAATCCTCAACCACCATACTAATGCTTCCCTCAACAACAATTTAGAAGCTAATAAGACCTGGAGGTACGGTGGCGTATGACAGGCATCGAAGATCACCTCTACAGCGTGAAGCCATTCAACCAGCACCATAGGCTGTCGACTTCTGTAGTATCGCGATGGCATCGCGTCTTGGAAAGCAATACTTACTCTTCGATCAGCTTCCATGTCACGGTTATGATGCGGCTCCGCCATATACTGTATTTATTATCATAATTAATATAACAATGCCATACATAATAATACTGAACATTTTTATACTTAAAATCAAACTATCTTACTTGAACTATGGCAATGGAGCATATGATAATGTGCAGTAGGATGGCAAGATTTTCGCTCTGATACCAACTATCACAACCCGCCTTTTTGGGCTGTGATAAAACTCTTTCTTACTTTCTTTAAGGCAAAAATTTAGGAAACTTTTTTTTTGGAACGGAAATAAATAATTTACTTACATTAATTTTGGTAATTCCCAAATAACTTTCACACACTTATATTTACATAATTATTCCTTTTACTTTTACAACATTTTTCTTTTTAAACATTTCATTTCAAAACACCCTAAAATATACACAGTGGAAATATTCAGTAGCGGACTCCATACCCGATCTGTACACACCATCCGTCCGCCAGCTCATCATTAAGATTTATTCTGACCTTCTCGTCAGAATACCTACAGCATGAAATACTTAATGAGCTAACGCCCAGTAAGTCCATAAATCCCACATGGACATTCAAATAAATGCATGAGTCAATTATGCTTTCTTATAAACTTTCCTAATCTTCATCATTTCTTATCTTTACTAGGGCTCAAGTGTTCGTATCATTGCGCAATTTCATTTGGGTCTACGTAACACCGTGACCATACTATATCCTTTAAACTCCCCTTGAGTCAGAAGTCGGTATGACACTTTTCTTACTTCTGGTGATATATTTACCAGTCCATTTATTATAGTTGATATACCATGCATGAAGTGATAATCGCATATTATCCATGAAACATAAATTCTCTTGCATAGCATAGTATACACAGGTACCTACTTTATATCTACATAGGTATTTATTGTTGTACACACAGGTACGTAATCATAGTACACATACTAATATTCATTATTGTACACCCAGGTACGTAACATATTATACACATAGGTATTCATTAGTATAATCATAGATATTCATACATGACTATACCCCTAGGTATTTATATCATGGCAAACATACAAGTTTACACTTTATTATACTCACAGGTATACGTATACATACATTACTTTCTAAACCTACATTTCACACTGTAGGTAGGAAGGGTACTTACTCGTTTTTGTATGCCACCAAATCGACTTCGATTCTCCTTTCTCCTAGACTCCTAGGATCCTGTTAGCCAATTTCAAAACTATTAGCCAAACTTCATTACATTTTGTTACAAAACGTTCGTTGCTTAATTAATCGAGTTGCATAACTATATACAACTTTGAAAATCACTGGTTTTCCTTATTCTCATCTTATCCTATACCATTATCATTATCGAAGAGCAGAATTACTTCTTGTTCCCTTTTGGGGTCGTTTTAAAACAATTTGGACTACTCAAAAAAATGACAATTTTGTCCCTAGCGAGCTAACTAAATTCCCGAGCTCGGTTTCGCTCTTCTAATGGAAGCAATCACGTACTTATTTCAAAATAATGCCCTAATGGGTCGGGTCTCTTTGTTTCGTCTCTATACCTTTTTTTTCGTAAAACTTACAGTTTAGCCCATTAACTAAAAACTTTAACAATTTTGCCCCTAAGGGTAAAATTGTCCTTTTTAAACCAAAATTTTCTATTTTTCTCAAGGATCATTTTTGTTCAAAGTACCACATTCAAAATCCTTTGGGAAATGACGTTTTTGCCCTTTTTAAAAATTTTTCACAATTTTCATAATTTCTTTGAAAAATCAAAATCTCAGAATCGATTGAGATTTTTGACGAACTGTCTGCGATGCCTTCTAGTTTCGTTGAGATCTACAACTTTCATGTTTTAACTTTTGTGAAAATCTCACTGTACAGGGGCTTTTTGGCCATTCTTCAATTCTGCTGAGAAAGAACTTTTTATTACAATTTAGTCCTTAAAGCGTTTTTGTAAAAATCCATTTCAAAATTGCACATCTACCCCTGCAGAAACCATTTCATCCTTGGTTTAAATTAGTCTCATGCTCAAACATCACTTTTGCTAAGATAACATCAAAATTACAAAAATAATACTTTTTGTAAAAACTACCATTTTGCACCATAAACCAAAATTTGACAACTTCAACATGCCATGCATCACATATTCATGAAATTTCATCAAATAGATGCTCAAGAACCCACATAGGTTCAAAGGAATAAAAATTAAAACAAAATTCATAAAATTTTAAAACTTTGAAATTTAAAACTTACCCAAATACCACTCTTTTGATTTGTAGCCTTCCAAGGCTCCTTGAACTCCTTCCCAGGCTTCATTTTCATGCAAGAACACCATGTATTAATTTCCCCTTCAACCCACTAAAAATCCCTTGAAAACTTGCTAAAAGTTTGGGATTTTACCTTAAATCTTATAAAAAATCTTTGAGCTTGCTTCTAAAACTTGTTTTGGGGTTGTTTTTGTAAAGTATGGGGTTGAGAAATTTTTTTGAGAGGTCTACTTATGGCTGCCGAACATGGGAGGAAAGAAAGAAATGAAATTTTTTGATAAACTTACATTAAATGCTCACTTATCTCTTTTGGTGACTCATGGTCACCCACTTGATTACCCTAAGGTGTCATCATGCTATTGGGCCACATTTCTAAGCTTGGTGGCCCAATCAAATCCGGTTGGGTGTCCACTTTGTGAGGCCCAACAATTTGCACAGTGTAATTTTTCGTCACGCAGTATCTTTCTTGTACTGCCATGGCCACATCAATGTACTTTCTATCCTTAGACTGTATAAAAATATTTGACTTACTTTTCGTTCACTTTTGAAGGCCAAATATGACATTTTTCGTATCTGCGTTTTCACTTAGTAGTATACTTATACTGCTTCGGCCTCCTTTCTATCCCATGTTAGGGTATGGACAACCTCTATATCCTATTTACATTCTAATCACCCATTCGTTTATATCACAATTTTAAAATTAATTGTGATATAAAATTCATTCTACAGATATTATTTACAAATTTTTGAGTAATTAAACTCATAAAATTTGTATTTTTTCAAGTTCAATATTGCATCACATTTGCCATAAAATTTGTAATCAATACCGTTCATTCATACTTTATCGTAATTTTTATAAAAATTACAATTTTTACAAAAATTTACATTTTTAAGAATAAATTCATTAATTAAACCTAATTAAATATTATGTTTTATTAATAAAATTTTCTCGGTCACTACATGCCATAGCATGCAAAAAAAAAAAAAAACACTATGGAATGATTATTTTAAGTTCTAAGTGCTTGATGATAAGTTTAAAATGGTTTAAATGAAATTAAACCCAAGGAAAACAAGCTAAGAATTGTTTTAGTACACAAAGTGTTTTCAGAGCATTTTGGAAAAATTTAAGTGCTTGAGGTACTTAAAAGTCAAACTACTTTCTAAGCTAAACATGAGATTTATTTGAAATGTCGAGTCGGATAACTTTCATGAAAAAAATTCTGCTCAAATTCCAATTCGAACAAGCCAAAAATTGTTAGATTCAGTTATGCCCGTCCCAAAACTCTATGAAGATGAATTAATTTTAGAAAAGTTAAACACTGAAATCATATAACCCATCAAAATTATTAAGGATCTTGAACGATGTTAGGGGTATGCTTGGCGCCGTCCTCGAGGAGTAAATCCCTCGGTGGCTCAGTAATAATGCTCGATAGATGCACCCGGAAGCATGATCTCAACCCCTATGAGCTCAGCCTACCACCCGAGGTGCGCTGCAGGGTCCTTGCTGGCCGTGATGCAAGCTGTCGCCTCCTCGGGAAAGACGCGTGTTCAGGTCAGATTGTCAGAGCCTAAAATAGTCAGACACTCCCCATAAGAACCCAACAGATGGCCATATTTTCGCCGTTGGATAGAGGCCGATCCACCGGTGGGGGCCATGACACATGTCGCCTGCCATCTAACAAGCCTTAATGTGACACACGGGTCATGGGCCAAACCCATCTAACACCTGGTTTGAGTGATAGCCTATAAATAGAGTGCATTTACTATAGCTCATGGCCAACGTGCTCCTTCCCAACTAACCAGCTCCCATCTTTAGCCAAGCAACACCTACCTTGAGCATCAAAGATGTTGGAAAAACAATACGCAACAGAATTTTAAAAATTTTTATACTAGAGTATTTTCCAAAACACAAGTTTGAAATACTATATGATAAATTAACCAGATCTTACTAACCTTGTAAATGTAAAAAAGCCCCGCAATCCGTGAAGAGAAATAACATTCCAAAAGAGCCTCAACCAACTGGTCTTCTTTGCTATTCTCTATCTACGATCGGAGTGCGTGTGGGCACATGTCGTTCGGCCTTTCCTCGATGACTCTTCTTCCAACCATTTGAGAAAACCCAAAGCTAGTGTTCGTGATTTGTGAACAGTAGCTCTCAGGGAGTTATAGAGTCTCACTCTCAATCTCTCAATTGATCTGAATAACAATGAGTCTCACTACTCTTTTTGTAGAGGTTAGGCCTAGGAGTCAGTTCTTATCAGATAAGGCCTCAAAAATTTGAATCAGAATCAAATCAGGATCAATATCTGATAAAATTCACGTGAAAGCACATGATCCTTTTATCGCTCAGTCAGCAGGCCGAACTAGCAGATCGACCTGTCGAACTTGGTCCATCGACAAGCCGAACATAAAGATTGGCCTGCCGAACTTACGATAAATGATCCCTATGAATTTTTATTCCCCACCGAAGATTCTTGGGATAGAGCCTCAATTTTAATTCAAATAACCCAATAGAGAAGTTATCTGATTAAAACAGCCATATCTAGATAATCTCTAGGAAAATAAATATGCCTGATAATTCAACAAGTTTATCTTGAATTAATTTATTTAAAATTAATCCAACTAATAAACAGACATGAATTATCTGATCCCAATAATTCAACAAGTTTATCTTGAATTAATTTATTCATAAAATTAATTCAACCAATAAATAGATATGAATTATCTGTTCCTATCGAATTTCAGCCAATCTTATAATTTCACACAAGTTACCAATTATTGGAAAAGTATACCGTATTGTTATAGTTTTTTTATGAGCTAGCAAAGGGGACCTGAAGGACCTATATAGTTCAAGCTCCCGATAATTATAAAACCCAATATCCCAGATATACATTTCATAATTATCAACTTTAACGCTACTCCACTAAAAGCTTAGAGCTACACTCTCGAACTATATAGAATTACGAAGCACGTGTAATTAAGTCTCCATGACATATTATAATATATCATATCCCCACAGAATTATCCACAATCGGCTTAAGGATAAATTTTGTCTTACCTTTCTGATTATTTTTTATCTTACATTCCATTATCTCATCATCGAAAAACTTACCATCCAAAGACGGTATACCATTTAGTTACACCTATGTATCCAAATGGTTGAGTATTCCAGTTTTCCAATTACAAGATAACGTATATAGGAGGATATCAACTACTTCTAAAGAGAAGCTATGGATTTCATATCTATGAATAACATGTCTATGCTATCAAGAGTCATGCCTCCAACGTACCAACATGCGTACCACTATTAAAATGTGGATGTCACCTTTTGGGACATCAAAAGACATAAATCAAGACAATAGGCCCACTATTCATTTTAGGATTAAGATACAATACATATGATTGTCTAAAGTGAATCGATTGTTCGAGACAGAATTATTAATTCAAATCAATTCACTTTATGTCCTAATCCAACACATCATCACCCATGACAATGTGCCAATGTTTCTATTCACGGAGTCTACCTCCGATGGTCAAGACAAACCATCTTCTGTTAGGGATATAGATAACATAACAATTTTTACATGAATATAGCACCCAACTTTATTTCCTCAATTGCAAATCTTATGATTTAGATCATCACCTTAAGAATCGTGTCTTCTGCATAATCTATCCATCATATACCTAATTCTTAAAGGTTTAGACCGACAGTCTCAGACTTTTGTTTCTTAACATACATTCAACCTATATGAATGCAAAGAGTACAAGATTTGGTATATAAATAATAAATAAATTCTTTATTGATAAAAATGTCTCCAAAAATATATTACATTTTTACTCCTTAGGGCATACATTCAACCTATATGAATGTAAACAGTACAAGATTTGGTATATAAATAATAAATAAATTCTTTATTGATAAAAATGTCTCCAAAAACATATTACATTTTTACTCCTTAGGGCATACATGTCTAACAATCTCCTACTTGCACTAAGTGAATAAATATGATAAATCTCGCATCCCCATAGCTTCCACATGCCTCTTAAAGACTCTCTTAGTAAGTGTCTTCGTGAATGGATCAACTAAATTGTTCTCTAACGCGATTTTGCACGCAGCAACATGCCTGCCTCCAATGACGTCCTTTATCACATGATACTTTCAATCAATATGCTTACTCTTCTTGTGAAATCTTGATTCCTTAGCATTAGCTACCATCGCACTATTATCATAGTACAGTGATACTGCCTTATCCATACCAGGAACTACCTTAAGATCCCCAAGGAATTTGCAGAGCCACACTACTTCTTTTGAAGCATCACTAGCTGCCAAATACTTGGTCTCCATCGTTGAAACCAAAGTGCAATCTTGTTTCACACTTCTCCAACTAATGGCACCGCCGCCCAAAGTAAACACAAACCTAAAAGTCCATCTCCTTGAATCCAAGCAAGATTGAAAATCTGAATTAGTGTATCCTAAAAGAGTTAAGTCCTCACTCGAATACACAAGCATATACCCTCAAGTCCTTCTCAGGTACTTGAAAATATGCTTGACTGCAACCTAATGGTTCGGTCCCGAATCCACTTAAAATTGACTTATAATCCCAACAACATAACAAATATCCGGTTTTGTGCAAAACATGGCATACATGAGACTACCCACTGCCGAAGCATAAGGCACATTCTTCATGTATTCTCTTTCTTCCTCAGACTGGAGAGCCTTTCTTAGAATGAGTAATTCCAGATCTAGATGGTTGCCCACCTTTCTTAGAATCCTGCATTGCAAACCTCCTAAGAATCTTATCTATGTAGCTACCCTAGGACAAAGCTATCATTTTGTTCTTCCTATCCCAAAAGATCTAGATACCGAGAACAAAATTAGCTTTACCCAAGTCCTTCATGTCAAACTACTTGGTCAACCATATTTGACTGATGACAGCGCCCCAACGTCATTACCAATTAGCAAAATGTCATCTACATAGAGCAGTAGAAAAACCAAATTCCTATCCTTAATGTGTTTGTACACACATGGTTTATCCACATTTTGTACGAACCCATAAGTCTTGATCACTTGATCAAATCTTATGTTTCAAGAATGGGAAGCCTGCTTAAGTCCATATATTAACTTTAGCAGCTTACAAACCTTACCCTTCTGACCTTTGACCTTGAACCCGTCTAGTTGTTCCATATAAATAGACTCATCAAGATAGCCATTTAGAAAGGCCGTCTTGACATCCATCTGCCAAATCTCGTAGTCGAGTGCGGCAGCTATAGACAAGAGAATTTGGATAGACTTGAGCATGGCTAAGACAAAAAGGTTTCTTCTTAATCGGTTCCTTCCTTTTGCTTGTATCCCTTAGCTACCAGTCTAGCCTTAAAGGTTTCGACCTTTCTATCCATTCCCCTTTTCTTCTTGTAGATCTACTAACACCTTATGGGTTTAACCCCTTCAGGAAGATTCACAAGCTCCTAGACCTGATTAGTCTCTATAGACTTCATCTCTGTGTTCATGGCCTCTATCCAGAATTTTGAATCAACATCCTAGATAGCCTCTACATAAGTGTAAGGATCCCTATCATGTTTATCCAGTTCAGCCAAGAAGGCCTCACCATTGAACATATATCACTTGGGTTGACGCCTGATCCTCCCACTGCGTCAAAGCCCCTTAGGTTGTTGTTTGGGTTCGGTTGGTTTTTCTACACTGATTGGAGTGGTTTCTATCGGAACCCCTGGAATGATCGAATCACTCCTCAACTCCTCAAGCACTACTTTGCTTCGAGGCTTAAAATCGTTCATGTAACTCTCCTCAAGGAAAGTTGCATTAGTTAAAACCATGACTTTATTTTCCTTTGGGTTATAGAAATAACCCCTTTAGTCCCTTTTGGATATCCTACAAATACGCAAACTTCAGAACGTGCTTCCAAATTATTCGCATCCCAAAACATGACATGAACCAAACATCCCCATATACGAATATGATTTAACGATGTCTTCCTACCTATCCACAACTCGTGAGGAGTTTTGGGAACCGATTTTGAAGGCATATTGTTCAAAAGATAACATGCAGTTTGTAGTGCATATCCCCAAAAGAACAAAGGCAATGATGAATAACTCATTATGGACCTGACCATATCCAATAAAGTCCTATTTCTTCTCTCTACTACGCCGTTTGCTGTAGAGTGCTCGGCGCAGTCAAATAGGATAAAATCTCACTTTCTAATTAGTGTCCCAAGAACTCATCAAAAAGGTACTCCCCACCTCGATCGGATCAAAGTGCCTTTATGGGTCTACCCAATTGCTTTTCCACTTTAGCCCAAAACTCCTTGAACTTGTCATAAGTTTCGCTTTTGTGGTGCATCAGGTACACATACCCATACCTTGAGTAATCGTCAATAAAAGTAACGAAGTACCCATACCCTCATCGTGCTTGGATGTTCATCGTTCCGCAAAATCACTATGTACAAGTTCTAGAACCCCTTCGACCCTATTACCTTTAGACCCAAATGGTCTTTTGGTCATTTTACCCTCCAAACAAGATTCACATTGTGGTATAGATTCCACCTTTAAGTGACTTAAAGGTCCATCCCTTACCAATCTTTGAATCATGTTTAGGGTAATATGATCAAGTCGCAAATGCCAAAGGTAAGTCTTATTAGAGTGAAAAGTTTCAAGTCTTTTAGAGTTATTATCATTCATCTCAGCACTAAGCAATAAGTTTATCTTAGGTTTGATAAAATATAGTTCATCTTAGGTTTGATAAAATATAGATTATTTCCATCCAAAATAGATAAAATATTTATTTTTACGAATCACCACTTTATTATTAAAAGAAACCAAATATGAGTCATTAAATAAACAAGCTACAGAAATTAAATTCCTTTTAAATTTAGGAAAATAAAAACAATCTCGTAAAATTAAATTCTTATAATTATCAAAATACAGATGGATGTCTCCCACTGCTTCAACTAAGACCAAGGATCCATCCCCCATCCAAAGCGTGAAGTCTTCATGCAGCAGACTTCTCATTTCTTTGAACCCCTGTAGAGAAACACAAACATGATTAGTTGCTCTGGAATCTATGACCCAATTGTCACTAGATTCCTCAACTTAATAAGTTTCTAAATACAGAAGATTACATCTACCTCTTCCGGAGAGGAAGTCCTTGCAATTTTTCTTTATATGCCTAACCTTCCCGTAGAAGAAGCACTTGAGCTTCTTCGGGTTCTTTTTCTTCTTCTTCTTGTTCTTACCGTTTGCAGGAGTAGAAGACTTCCCATTCTTGGCTTGTTGTTTCTTTCCATTCTCAGGGTTAGGATTGGAACCAGAAGCAGCTGCCAAGTTGGCTCGCCACCAGTAGGAGACTCCCTGATCAGTAGTTTGAACTCTTGTAACTGTTTCATCAACTATGTTAAGGTCATATCCTGTCTATTGCTTAGATTAAAAGTAGCTCTAAACGGAATGAATTCCTTAGATAGAGTCTCAAAGACCATAGTTATTGAGTTTTAGCATCGATGTCAACTCTATTGGTTCGAGCTACAACGAGGTAACCCATGACTAACATCATATGCTCCTTTATAGAAGTCCACTGTCTCTGCTTATAGTTTAAGAGTTTCCAAAGCGCCCCTTGCTGCTTTGTTAAGGCCTGGCCGCCAAACATGTCTTCTAGATTATCCAAGATCTACCTAGTAGTGTCATAATTCTCATGTTGAGCCTACAACACGTTATTCATGCTACCATAACATAGCAGCGAGCCTGATCGTTAGCATCTTTCCAACGATCATATGCTTGGATTTGATCATTGGTGGAATCTCCCGTAGGCTCGGGAAGACAAGGTGTCGTCAGCACAAATTTTAGTTTCTCAAAGAATAGGATGATGTTCAAGTTCTATTTCCAATCATTATAGTTCTCATCGGTTAATTGGTTTTTGTCAAGTATCGATAATAAAGTGTTTTTAGACATTTTTAATCTACAATAAAGAATCATATTCCAAACATAAGCAAACATATCATAATAATTTAGTAAGATAACACAATCATGTAAAACATATAAATATGTTTATGTGTCAAAACCTTGAAAATATCACAACTTTACAACGATAATTCCCAACTCAGAATTCAACAAGCTTTTAGGGGAGTCTTGCCAAATTCAATTAGAAACACAGATCCCCTCCTGATTAATATATGCCATCCAAGACTCATATGATCCAGCATATATTAATAATAATTTCTTTGGCCATCAATTTTTTTAACAGAGCTCCTTGGGGAGGTTAATAATAAAATCAACACGAGTGTATAACCATCGTTTTAATATTTTATCCATAATTTATAATCATCACCTGAGGTGTGCCACCATAAATCATGCTAAAATACCTTATTCTCTTGGAGATCCAACCTGATACATGATGAAGTCCCTTCTTAGGTGTCAAAACTACCATGTGCTACCTATGGACCAACGATAGAAGCCGTAGGTCCTCTCTTCGAAAACCTTCTCCCACTCATTCTTTTGAAATCAAGGTTTGATTTTATAAAGATGCATGAACAATTTTTAATGAGCAGCACTCCCTATTCTATATGACATGTTATCAATATACATGACAAATCATATTATAATGCAGACAAGCAGAACAATTATGCAAAGCCACAAGCAAAATAATAATAAATAACCGTAATATTATGGTTCCTCTATAAAGAAATGAAAATAGAGATTACAATAGAATAATCAAAACATATTATCGATTCTTCATCATTGAATCTTAAGATTGTATCCTTCTTCATGTAATTTTTATCTTCAAGTGTTCAATCCCGCATATATTTAATACTCCATATTTTCGGTCATATCCAAAATTTAATGTTTCTCATAATTGTCCTAAAAATAAAATCAAAACTGCATCGAAAAATGCACATTTTCTGAAAAATTACAGCTCTCTGCCAGCATGCCGATCCGTGTGATCGGCTTGCTGGTCATGACCCTTCGGCCTGCCAAACTTTATCGATTGGTCTGCCGGTCATGATAGATCGACCTTTTGAACCTGAAAGTTTGGCTGCTGCTAGAGCCACCAGATTTTTGCCCCGTTGACGGCTTACTGATCCTAGAGGTTCGACCTGTCAGTCTGCAACCATTGTCCTGCTAAAGCTAAGGGTTCGGCATGCCGATCGAGTAGAGATCACAACATCTTTTCAATTTTATTTTCGACAATTTAAAAACATAAAATTAGAGATTCGGGAAATACCTAGGAACGCTATCATCCATCTTCTAGATCCGTCTTCTTCGAATGATTATTTAATTACAAAGTTCTTATAAATTTAAAATTAAATAATAATTCCTAGACGGAGATGATAGTATGCCGTTTAATTACGTAAAAAACCTAGATACATATTCTAACCTCTTAGGAATTATAACCTTAAATAATTAATTAATTAATAATTAAATAATAATTTAATCAACCATAATTAATTAATAATCATTTACCATATAATCCATGACAAAACAAAAATATATAGAAACCTAGAGTGCCAACTCTCTAAAAAAAATTAAATTCAAGCATAGGAGAGATCAAGATCACATAATTTATACGTATAGCATGATCACAAACTTGTAAATTTATGTAACTACCATGGCTCTGATACTAATTGTTTGAAAAACAGTACGTAGCGGAATTTTAAAAATTTTTATACTAGAGTATTTTTCGAAACACAAGTTAGACACACTATATGCAAAAATTAATCGAATCTTACTAACCTCGTAAATTCAAAAAAGCTCCACAATCTGTGAACAGAAGTAATGTTCTAGAAGAGCCTCAACCAATTAGTCTTCTTTGCTATTCTCTATCCACGATCAGAGTGCGTGTGGGTGCACGTCGTTCAGTCTTTCCCTAGTGATTCTCCTTCCAACCAATTGAGAAAACCCAAAGCTAGTGTTCGTGGTTTGTGAACAATAGCTCTCAGGGAGTTATAGAGTCTCACCAGCAGAGTCTCACTCTTAATCTCTCAATTGATCTGAATAACACCGAGTCTCACTCCCCTTTTTATAGAGGTTGGGTCCAAGAGTCAGTCCTTATCAGATAAGGCCTCGAAAATTTGAATCAAAATCAAATCAGGATCAATATCTAATAAAATTCGTGTGAAAGCATGCGATCCTTTTATCTCTCGATCAGTAGGCCGAACTGGCAGATTGGCCTGTCGAACTTGCTCCATCGACAAGCCAAACTTAAAGATCGGCCTACTGAACTTATGATAAATGATACCAATAAATCTTTATTCTCACCTAAGATTCTTGGGATAGAGCCTCAGTTTTAATTCAAATAACCCAATAGAGAAGTTATCTGATTAAAACAGTCACATCTAGATAATCTCTAGGAAAAAAAATATTCTTGATAATTCAACAAGTCTATCTTGAATTAATTTATTTAAAATTAATCCAACCGATAATCAAACATGAATTATTTGATCCCGATAATTCAACAAGTTTATCTTGAATTAATTTATTTATAAAATTAATTCAACCAATAAATAGACATGAATTATCTGATCGTATCGAATTTTAACCATTCTTATAATTTGGCACAAATCACCAATTATTGGAAAAACATGCTGTATCGTTATAGGATTTTTTAAGAGCCAGCAAAGGGGACCTGATAGACATATATGGTTTAAGCTCCTGATAATTATGAAACCCAATATCCCAGATATACATTGCATAATTATCAACTCTAACACTACTGCACTAAAAGCTTAGAGCTACGCTCTCGAACTATATAGAATTATGAAGCCCGTGCAGCTAAGTCTTTATGACATATCATAATGTATCGTATCTCCATACGATTATCTATAATCAGCTTAAGGATAAATTCTATCTTATCTTTCGATTATTTTTATCTTACGTTTCATTATCTCACCATCGGAAAACTTGCCATCTAAAGACGGTATACCATTTGGTTACACCTATGTATCCAAATGGTTGAGTGCTCCAGTTTTCCAATTATAGGATAACGTATATAGGAGGATATCAACTACTCCTAAAGAGAAGCTATTGATTCCATATCTATGAATAACAGGTCTACACTATCAAGAGTCATGCCTCCAACGTACCGCATGCGTACCCCTATTAAAATGTGGATGTCACCCTTTGGTATATCAAAAGACAAAAGTCAAGACAATGGGCCCACTATTCATTTCAAGATTGAGATACAATACATATAATTGTCTAAAGTGAATCGATTTGCTTAGACAGAATTATTAATTCAAATCAATTCACTTTATGTCCCAATCTAACACATCATCACCCATGACAATGTGCCAATGTTTCTATTTGCGGAGTCCACCTCAATGGTCAAGACAATTTTTGCATGAATAAAGCTTCCAACTTTATTCCCTCGATTGCGGATCTTATGATTTAGAACTTCACCTTAAGAATCGTGTCTTCTGTATAATTTGTTCATCATATGCTTAATTCTTAAAGGTTTAGACCGACAGTCTCAGACTTTTGTTTGCTTAACATACATTCAACACATATGAATATAAAGAGGACAAGATTTGGTATATAAATGATAAATAAATTCTTCATTGATAAAAATATCTCCGAAGACATATTATATTTTACTCCTTAAGGCATACATGTCTAACAAGAGAGCTCTTGTTCGGCATCGCATCGACGTCCCCTTTTTGTACCTCTGAAGCGTCCCTCCTCTAGTTGCAGGTACGTTCAAATGAGCCGAAACGAGCAGGGAAGAGCCATCAGAGCACCATGCGCAGCGGCACATGATGTTGATTCACCACCATCTATTAGTAAACATCAACATTTTGGCGCTAGAAGAAGAGCCCCTACGCCTTCACTCGAAATCATTAACCACATCCGCCCTTACAATTTAAGCATGGTAACGAGAGGGAATACTCAGGATGAGGGTACCTGATAGAAGGGGTCAGGCAAGGCCTAAAACTAGAACCAAAACCTGAACAATCCTTGGGCCTACCCCTAGGCTACTAGATCTTAGTCTGGCGATCAGGGCAGTGCAGCTAGGGCCAAACAAAACGTAGAAGACCTGGTGGCCCAGGATCCATTACGAGAACTCACTAATGTTGTTAAACTACTAACGCAACAGATCGCCCAGCAATAAGCGCAACATCAACCAACTATTGTCCTTCTTCCATCGGCCTAAGAGGACTAGGCCGTGGGTCGAGCCAGACATGGGGCTGAAGTATGAGACGATGCTGATTCCGAACACTCTAGGCAGACCACCCATAGGGTCTCGGTCAATAACCGACTAGTCCGAGAACACTGACTTGGCCTTTAGGGTGGCTGGAGATAGTCACCTCAGGGCTCCTGAGCATCAGTATTTGATCGGCTTGGGCGCCAAGTTGAAGCTCAGCAAGATAGGCAACCCAGAGGGGCGATAAGGTTGAGGGCAGAGCCCTGCATAGGGTATAACTGCTTGAAGACACCAACAATTGTTAATTTCGAGAACTGCAGTGACAGATTGATCAGATTTCCAACAACAGATTCGGGTTAGACGAGAGCAGCATGTCAAACCCATCATTCACTAACATCATTATATAGGCTCCCATACCCCTAAAATTTAAGGTCTTGCAGATCAAGGCATATAATGGTATGACCGACGTCGATGAGCCCATTAGAACACCAATGATGCAGCCATGTGCAAAGCATTCTCACTCTCACTCATCGACCCTGCTTGGCAATGGTTCAGGCAAATAGAGCCAGGCAGCATTACCTTTTTTTCCCAGTTATCTGATGCCTTCTCCTCTGCATTTTCGATGACAAGGACAAGAGGAAAAAAGTTACTCACCTATTTGCTGTGAAAACAGAGAGATGGGAATGTCAACGATTACATTAATTAATTCACCCGAGCTTCATTAGAGGTGAGACATGTTGAAGACGAGACCCTGAAACATGCCTTCATGGAAGGTCTCTGAGACAGGAACCTAACCTCATCGCTTGCTTTTGAGCAACCGAGCACCTTCTTTTAGATGCTCAGATACGCTCAGAGGTATGCTGATGCGGCCAAATATATGAAGAGCCATCGAGAAGCTGAAGGAAGTAGTAGCGGTGGCAAGAAAGGAAAAAATAGAAGGCTCCACCTAAGCAACACAGCGTCGAGTAGAGCAAGAAGCCAAGGAAGGACAAGCAAAGATTCGACAAGACTAAGGCGTCAACCGGGAAATTCCAAAGCTACACACCCTTAGTTGCCAGCGTTGACGAAGTTTTAACCAAGATGAGTGGTAGGCATTTATTGGTGGATCCCCCCAAGCTAATGGGAAGCAAGGCTAAGAGGGATCATAACAAATATTATAACCTTTAGAAGGACATGGGACTGTATTCAACTCAAGGACCAGATTGAGAGGCTGGTTGAGACAGGTATCTATGGGAATTTTTACACGAGTCCTAACTTCTGGCTTCGTAGCCAGAGGGAATGACAAACCAACCCAAGATGTATAGACTCGACCCTGCAGCGAAGGTGGGAATGCCTTAGAACTGTCGAACATTGTTCACACGATCTTCGGTGGGCTTGTTACTAGGGACACCTCAAGTGGATGGCGGGCCTATGCTTGGGAGGCTCGACTGGTCGAGAAGGGCGACCTGATGAATATGTCCAATCACAACAACAAGATCTGCCAAGAAGAAGATGTCCTCACCACTTTTTCTAAGGAGGAGGCAGACAAACTTGTCTATCTACATAACGACACCCCTGTATGCGAGCTTTAGATCTTTAACAACATTTTCTGGTATATACTGACTGACAACGGCAGCTCAGCCTACATTCTTTTTAAGCTGGTCTGCAACAAGTTGAAGATCAGTAACGCCAACCTTATCTCGGTCCTGACACCACTATACAGTTTCATAGGAGAGTGTGTCCGAGCAGTCGGCAAGGTCAGCCTGTCGGTCACCTTTAGAGAGGGGGTTGCTTGGGTAACGCACATCATCAACTTCTTAGTCATTGACAAACCCTTTTAGTATAACATCATCATTGGGCGACAAACCCTGAACGCCCTAAAGCCTGTGGTCTCCACCTACTACCTTGCGATAAAGTTCCCAACGGAGAATGGGGTCGGAGTCATTAGATCATGATAGAAGGATTCTTGAGATTGCTATGCAAACGCCGTCATGGAGGCTGCAGCTCGGCAGTTAAACGTTTTGGCTATATATAAAGTAGACGAGATACTGCTTCCCACCAAACAGAAATCCAAGATGTTGTCTGACCTAAATCCCCAGCTCTTGGAAGAAGAGGTGAGATCCACGCCAGTGGAGGAATTGGTGTCCTATAGCCGAGACCCTAAGCACCCAACCGAATGGTCCAACTTGGTTCTTAGCTGAAGCCTAAAATCCAGGCCAACCTGGAGAAATTTCTCATGGAATATCAGGATGTATTCGCATGGTCCTGTAAAGATATGCTCGGCATCGACCCAACAACATCTGCCATCTCCTCAACATCCGTCTTGAGCATAGACCGGTCATCTAAAAGAGAAGAGCCTTCAACCCAAAAAGGTATGCCACCATCAACGAGGAGCTCCAAAAGCTCTTGAAGGCTGGATTTATCTGAGAAGTCACCTACCTAGAATGGTTAGTGAATTTAGTCCTGGTTAAAAAAGCAAATAGGACATGGCGGGTCTGCATCGATTACATCGACCTCAACAAAGCATGCCCAAAAGACTACTTCCCACTTCCTTAGATAGACCAGCTCGTGGATGCGATAGCCAAACATGAGCTGCTTAGCTTTATGGATGCTTATTCTGGCTACAACCAAATCAAGATGGCTGAGGAGGATCAAATCAAGACCGCATTCACCACGAACCAAGGACTCTTTTGCTACGTGGTTATGCCCTTCGGCCTGAAGAATGTTGGGCCCACCTACCAGTGCTTGGTGAATAAGATGTTTGCTCGGTTGATTGGCAAGACCATGGAAGTCTATGTAGATGACATGCTCGTCAAATCAGTCCAAGTAGCAGACCACGTCGCTGATCTCCAAGCTAGTTTTGATATTCTCTAGGAATATGGAATGAAACTCAACCCAGACCAGTGTTCGTTTGCTATTAAATCCGATAAGTTCCTCAAATTCATGGTGAACCAAAGGGGGATTGAGGTCAACATGCACTTACCCTGCACTGTCAAAGAGGTGCAGAAGTTAACCGATATGGTAGCAGCTTTGTTCATATTCATATCTTGGTCTACTGATAAGTGCCACCTGTTTTTTCAGGCGCTCAAGTGGAGGTTTGAATAGAGTAGGGAGTGTGAGGAAGCATTTCAAAACCTCAAGGGGTATCTACCCACACCCCTGCTCCTGTCCAAACCTTTATCGGGAAAGGTATTATATGCCTACCTAGTCGTGTCTGAAAAAGTTGTAAGCTCTGTCTTTGTCTAAGAAGAAGATGGTGTCTAGAAACCAGTCTACTAAACTAGCCATGCATTTTGGGGCGCCAAGAAGAGGCACCCTCCATTGGAAAAGCTCGCATTTGCTCTCATCACTTCTGCCCGAAAGCTTCGGCCATATTTCTAGGGTCACACTGTTTGGATCCCGACCAAATATTCCTTGTGGCAAGTCCTCCAAAGTCTAGAGATATCTGAACGGATGGCGAAATGGTCGGTCGAGCTCAGACAATATGATGTTCGCTTCGTCCCTAGAATGGTCATCAAGGCATAGCCTTGGCCAACTTTATTGTGGAGTTCACCGATGCCAGGCAGAACACCTTGTCCGTCAAGAAGGCCCCCATCAAACCCAAGACTGCCCTAACGGCAGTGGAAGCAGCAACATCTCTAAGCCCGAGCCCGATTGGAAGCTTTTCATGGATGGATAGTCCTGCATTGACAGGTCGAGTGTCGATTTGGTCCTCACCAGCCCGGATGGATACAAAGCAATTTATGCCTTTGCTTCGACTTCAAGGCATCCAACAACGAGGCCGAATACGGAGCGCTACTGGCTGGGCTTAGAATTGCATGAGACCTTAGGGTGGACTGCATCTGCATCCATAGCGATTCAATGCTTATCATCCAATAGGTCATTGGGGGATGCCAAGCCCGAACAGAGTCTATGACTGCCTATTTAAAAGAGGTCAGGGCATTGTTGGGGCAGTTTAAAGCTTATTCTTTCATCCAAATCCCAAGATTTAAGAACTCTGAGGCTGACGCTCTTGCTCAGCTGGCCTTGGGATTAGGAGATAGTAAACAGACATCAGTTCTGATAGAGAGATTAGGCAAGCCAAGTATTGCCAAAGAAGTGGCTAATGTAGCAGAAGAGCGGTGAAGTACCTGGATGGACCCGATCATTTGATACTTGACCACAGCTGAGTTGCCCAGTGACCGAGAACAAGCCCAGTGCATCCTCAACAACTCAAGTCGTTATTCAATGATCGGGAGAAGACTCTAAGACATGGCTACATTACCTTATGCTTGAGATGTTTGGGGCCTAAAGAAGCTTGGTACCTCATGAAAGAAATCCACAAGGGATTGTACAGTAACCATGCAGGGGGCATTCATTAGCCCAGAAGTGCCTTCGGCAAGGGTATTATTGGCCACTCATGGAGCAAGATTGCAAAGAATTTACGCAAAAATACCTTAAATGCTAGTAGTTTGCTAGGGCAATCAGACACCATGTCAAGCCGCTTAGCTCGGTCACATTTGAGTGGCGATTTGCTAAGTGGGCAATTGACCTGAATGGGCCCCTCCCTTAAGCCCAATCACGGTTCAAGTATTGTATCATGGCCATAGACTACCTTACCAAATGGGTAGAGGTGGAACCACTCACCAACATAACCGAGGCCAAATACACCAACTTCATCTAAAAGAATATCATCTATCGGTTTGTAATTCTACATACCATAGTTACCGATAACGCCAAGACTGCCATAAAGGTGCTCTAGGCACACCGAACAATTGCCCAGACTGCCATAAGAGAGACCCCATTCTCCCTCATCTATGGGGCCAAAGCCGTCATCTCAAAGGAAGTTGACTTATTGAGCTTCAAGATTGAAAATTATGATGAGCTACGAATGCTGAACTCATGATGTCAGAGCTCGACCTATTGGAGGAAAAGTCGGATTGGGCGACAATTTGTACAACAGCTCATAACCAAGTTGTTGCTTGGTACTATTACAAGCAAGTTCAACTGAGAAGTTTTAAAGTTGGTGACTTGGTACTCAAGAAGGTCATCATCTAGTAGCCTAAACTTGGGTCATTTAGACCGAAGTGGGATGGACCATTTAAGGTGACCGGCATTGCACGACCAGGCACATACAGGACAGTAGACATGGAAGGGCATGTGCTCGGCCACCCCTGGACTATCGAGCACTTGAAGAAATTTTATTGTTAGCAAGAAGCCAAAACTCCTTTTTTGACCTCTGGCTTCATTCTTTTATAACTAAAAGGTTTGCTGAGCAGAACCAAAGTGTATAGAAGATATGCTAATGAAAATATCCATTTTAAAGAATTCCTTTGAGCAATTCGAACAAAAAAGGCTAAAATTCCTAAAGAAGGAAGACTGCCCTAGCACTTATGTAGGGGACCAGACTGTAACTCTAGATGAGGGAGGGCCATCCTAATTAACCGGACTAAAGGGTTAGACGGCACGACTCCGATCACAAGTGGACTTCAAACACCAGTCCATCAATCCATTGCAAAATGGACGACCTGACCAAGAGTTGCCTTAACATGGCGATAACTCCTAGAAAATTAACTCTCGATCACAATTGTAAAAGTTCAAATGACCTTAAACAAGTTTAAAAGAGCTACTGGATACTATATTGTATTATAGTTAACCTGGGCCGAGAAATAAGTCTCTCTTGCTTGACCAAAACAAAAAAAAGGAGGAACTAAGATTTCATTGTTCGAGAAAGTTTGTTTCCGAGAAACGTTGAACTTGGAAAAAATGGAATTAAGATTTCATTTTCTGAGAAAGTTCATTTTTGAGAAGCGTTGAACTTGGAAAAAATGGAACTGAGATTTCATTTTCTGAGAAAGTTCATTTTTGAGAAGTGTTGAACTTGGAAAAAATGGAATGAAGATTTCATATTCCGAGAAAGTTCGTTTCTGAGAAGCATTGAGAGTAATGAAGTTAAAGGTTTCTTTCTCGAAAAGCATTGTACTTGGAAAAATAAAGTTAAAGGGTTGTATTTCCGAGGAGTGTAGAACTTCAGAAAATGAAATTAAATTTTCCTTAAAAAATAAAATAAAATTTATTAGTTTCTAGGAGGTACAATTAACCAGAAACCTCCCAAACCTAGACAGAGGACAATTACAACCAAAATACAAAATCTATGCTTGGGCCCCATCCCTAGCATTGCTGTCATAGCCATTCCTATCCTCGGCGTCCAGGTCCACCATTGTGTCCTAGCCGACCCACTCCTCCTCTTCACCCGCCTCTAGCTCGACCACTAAGGACCAGTCCAAGGAAGCTGCCTCAGGATCTCATTCTCCAAAATGTGTTCTTGTAGGTCTTTCACCCCAAGATAGTAATTGTCCGCATACTCCACAGATGACTTGAAATCCTTAATTGCCTAGACCAGCCTACTGAACAGCTCCTCCTTCAAGAAGCGCTCGTGCTCCTCTATGGCGGCTTGTAGATCGGCCCATGCATGGTTGGCCTCCTCATGGGCTCTTCTCGCCTTGTCCTCGGAATGAGTAGCATTGGCCTTTTCTTGGTTTAGCTTGGTGTCCTTTGCTTCGAGTGCTTTCTCTACCTCGTCCTTCTCTTTGTCGGCCTTTTCGACCTTCCTCTGTTCAAGGCAAAATGTGCACTCGGCAATGATGTTTGCCCTCTTTATATACGCATTGGCCTACGAGGAAAAGCAGTCAGAGCCAAGGAAATGCAAAATATTGCAAGAGAACCTCGGGGAGTAGATTAGCGTACCTTGATGGATAAGCGAAAGGCAGACCAAAAGCAGTCTAAAAAGGTCTCCTATCGAGCTTGCTTGAAAAATTCCCCCAGACACGGCGTCGTCGATGGTTTCAACCATCAGGCATCGTGAGGGAGGACATCTCCTAGAGGGCTCGGACGATGGTGATGGTACAACAGGGACCACGGTGGGTGGATGGTCCCTGCTGGACGACCTGCCAGACCTGGTCGATGGCGGTTGGACGGGTGGCTGCTCGGTGCCAGTAGTGGGCTCAACCCTTGGAGTCCTTTTTCTCTTTGAACCCGTGACCGCTTTCCCTTTTGAACAGCAAAGGTTCTCCATCATCCTCTGCCTTTCTTGCCTGTACTTTTGCTGAGAAGACATATCTGTAAGAGGGAATCGCTAAGTCAAGACAAGCTCGGCAAGATTAAAACAAAAACAAAAACAAAACCAAGCAAATAAAATCAACTTGGGGCTTACCCCTAATTCAGAGTTGGCACGATGGATAAAGGTGCCTTATCATGTCATCAAGGTCCTCGTCGGCAACGGATGGCCCTAAATAAAGGGAACTACCCAAAGAGTTCTTAGAACTAGACGTTAATGGCTCCCTCATTGGCCACTCGAATCAGCTGGTCTTGGCTCCAGGATGTCCATGGCACTGGGCCCGGCCAACTGTTACCTGCACGGCCGACTAGGCAGGTAGGATGTTTTAACGAATGTTTGTTAGGCTAGACCCCTCAAACTAGCCGTAGTGGGTGAGGTTGGTCTTCTGAAGTAGGAAGGATTGTTGCCACGTAGACTCAGGCTTGTATGTTATCATACCTTGGACTCTGGTGGCAATCAGCCTTTCCTCAGCTTCCTCATCCTCAGCGGCCACGTCTCCCACTTCTTCATCACCGAATGACCATTCTTCATCGAAGACGTCGACAGTTATTTGACCTACAATAGGGGCGAAAGCCCTAGTTCTACGGCTAGAGGTACTTGGCACATCAAAAGCCGCCACTAAGCTGGCTTACTCTTGGGCTGTAATTCGGGATGTACCTGCGGCAGTAGCAATGATGTATGGGTCCTTGCCCCTACACAGATAAGTCTTTTTCGAGAAGCGTTGAGATTAATGAAGTTAAAGGTTTCTTCCCCGAAAAGCATTGTACTTGGAAAAATAAAGTTAAAGGCCTATGTTTCCGAGGAGTGCAGAACTTGGGAAAATGAAATTAAATTTTCATAAAAAAATGAAATAAAATTTAATAGTCTTTGGGGGGTACAATTAACCAGGAACCTCCCAAACCTGGACAGAGGACAATTACAACCAAAATACAAAAGCTATGCTTGGGCCCCATTCCCAACATTGCTGTCATAGTCGTTCCCCTCCTCGGCGTCTAGGTCCACCACCATGTCCTGGTCGACTCGCTCCTCCTCCTCACCTGCCTCTGGCTCGACCACCAAGGACCAGTCTAGAGAAGTTGCCTCGGGATGTTTCTTTAGAATGTTTTCTTGCAGGTCTTTCATCTCAAGATAGTAATTGTCCACGTATTCCACAGACGACTTGAAATCCTCAACTGCCTAGACCAGCTTGCCGGGAAGCTCCTCCCTCAAGAAGCACTCGTGCTCTTCCCTGGCAGCTTATAGATCGGCCCACGCATGGTTGGCCTCCGCCCAGGCTCTTCTCACCTCGTCCTCAGCATGAGTAGCATAGGCCTTTGCTTGGTTCAACTTGGCATCCTTCTCTTCGAGTGCTTTCTCTGCCTCGTCCTTCTCTTTGTCATCCTTCTCTGCCTTCCTTTGTTCGAGGCAGAATGTGCACTCAGCAATGATGTCTACGATCTTCATATAAGCACTGGCCTACAAGGAAAAGCAATTAGAGCCAAGGAAATGCAAAAATATTACGAAAGAACCTCGTGGAGCATATCAGCATACCTTGACGGATCCATGAAAGGCAGACTAGATGTAGTCCAAGAAGGTCTCATATCGAGCTTGGTTGAAAAATTCCTCCCTGGACACGGCGTCACCGATGGTTTCAACCATCTGGCGTCATGAGGGAGGACGTCTCCTAGGGGCTAGGACAGTGGCGATGGTACAATAGGGACAGCGATGGGTGGACGGTTCTCGTTGGATGACCCGCCAGATCTAGTAGGTGGTGGCTAAACGGGTTGTTGCTTGGGGGCAATAGAGGGCTTGGCCCTTAGAGTCCTTTTCCTCTTTGACCCTGTGACCGCTTTCCCCATTGAACAACGAAGGTTCTCCATCATCTTCTGCCGTTCTTGCTTGGACATTTGCCGAGAAGACATATTTGTTTGAAGGAATCTCTAAGTCAAGAAAAGCTCGGCAAGATTAAAATAAAAACAAAACCAAGCAAATAAAATCAACTCAGGGCTTACCCCTGATTCGAAGCTGGCACGATGGATAAAGGTGCCTTATTACGTCCTAGAGGTCCTTGTCGGCGACGGATGACCCTAAATCGAGGGAACCACCCAAAGAGTCCTTAGACTAGACGTTGATGGCTCTTTCATTGGCCACTCGGATCAGCTGGTGCTTGGCCCCGGGATGTCCATGGCATTGGGCCTGGCAATTGTTACCTGCCCAGCCGACCAGGTAGATGGGATGTTTTGATGAAGGTTTGTTAGAATGGACCCCTCAAACTAGCCATAGTGGGTGAGGTTGGTCTCCGAAGGAGGAAGGATTGCTGTTGAGTAGACTCAAGCTTGGTGTATAAATCCTCCATTGCTACAACGACCTCGCTTGGCGCCCATGGCCTCTTCGACCTGATGTGTCCCTGCTCAAATTTCCTTAGGACTTGTTGGTCCTCAAACACCACTTCACCAACCCAAGATATATAATTTCCCCCAACAAAGAACCACTCGAACTTTCAAAGCTTGTCCGAGTTGAGGTTGCCTAAGATGAAGTCTTTCTTAAATCCAATGAAGTAGTACCATCCGGACTGTCGGGGAAGCCTCTTAATTTTGTACACTTGCTTGAAGACTTCCCATGGCATCTTGGTTGCCCGATAATACCTTTAGAGAATTTACATCCCCATCATGGAGCGGTAGCAGTTTGGGTTTAGCTGAGCAGGGCACACATTCAAATAATTTAATTCCCACTGGAGGAAGGGATGGAAAGGCAAGCGGAGCCCGGCCTGGAAGAACTCGACATACAATGTGATGTGGCTTTTAGGCAGGTTCAGTGACGAGTCTCCCTCCTCAAGCAGGACAAAGTCGATGTTGTTTGGAATACGATACTCCTGATGTAATGCTTCAAGCCGGCCTAGGGTCATGGCTAAGGTATACCCAGCCACAGAGACCTGGTCGGGCCGTGAGCTCCTGTATGCTATCATACCCTAGACTCTGGTTGCAATTGGCCTTTCCTCGGCTTCCTTGTCCTCAGCGGCCACATCTCCTACTTCTTCATCCCCGGCTGACTATTCCTCATTGGAGACATCGATGGTTATTCGGCCTGCAATAGGGGCAAAAGCCCCAGTTCCACGGCTAGAGGTATTCGGCACATCAGAAGCTGCCACCAAACCAGCATGCTCCTAGGCTATAACTCGAGATGTACCCACGGCAGTAGCACTGATGTATGGGTTCTCGCCCCTACATAGCCTAACCGATCACCGCTCGTTTATCATATTAAGGAACTTTTGCTTGGGTACAGTCTCGATGCTGAGACTTAGTATTTTGGCCAGTTGGGCCATGTCGTCATGCTGGGGTGAAACTCACTCAATATCTATTTCCTTGGTCATCGACTGGTCGGTATCGATGCTGCTATTCGACTTGAAAATATTTATATTAGTTTGGGAGTCACTAAGGTCACTCATTTTTAAGTTCTATTCGAGAAAATTACCTGCTCAGTATGTAGGAACTCAGGACAAGTCTTAAAGTTCTCAGGTTATGACCTACAACTCAGCAGCTAAAACTCAAAAATCCCAAAATCTAGTTGTGCTTACATGTTGGTACAACAGGAGGTTAGCCCCTATTTATAGCCAGACCTCAGGCACAAAAATCGAAGAGACATAATGATTATGCTCGTTAGGGAGATACCTAATCGCGTGTTGACATGTGGCCCCTGAGCTTGACCTCATGACTGTTCGTCTCCTGTCTCCCCGAGACACCGCCCGAGGGCTAATCTGAACCGATCACACCCACTCGGCACAGTCCACCTGGCTGAACACCAACTAGGTGCACTAGGGGCTATTGTTAGGGGCATGCTTAGCGCCGTCCTCGAGGAGCTGATCCCCTAGTAGCTCAGCAAATGTGCTCGAGTAGATGCATCAAAAAGCACGATCTCAACCCTATGAGCTTAGCCTTTCCGCCCAAGGTGCTCTACAGGGCCCCTGCTGGCCAGTGACGCAAGCTATCGCCTCCTCGGGAAAGACTGTGTGCTTAGGTCGGATTGTCAAAGCCTACAAATAGTCAGACACTTGCCATAAGAAGCCAACAGATGGCTACATTTTTGCCATCAGATAGAGGCCGATCCATCAACGGGGGCCATGACACATGTCACCTGCCATCTGACAGGCCTTGATGTGACACACAAGTCATAGGCCAAACCCATATAACACCCAGTTCGAGTGACAACTTATAAATAGAGCGCATTTACTATAGTTCAAGGCCAACATGCTCCTTCCCAACTAACCAACTCTCGTTCTCAGCCGAGCAAAGCCTACCTTGAGCATCAGAGAGCCCTTGTCTGGTATCACACCGGTGTCCCCTTTTTGTACCTCCAAAGCATCCCTCCTCTTGTTGTAGGTACTTTCAAATGAGCCGAGACAAGTAGGTGTCCAAGCACCATACACAGCTACATGTGGTATTGATTCGCCAACATCTACTGGTAAGCATCAACAAATAGATTGTAAAAACTCAGCCATGGTTTATGAGATATGAATTTTACGAGATTCAGTCAAGAAATTTCAAAATGCTTAAGTGAGGAAAACGTTTTGAAATGATTTGAGTTTGTTCAAGGAGCTTTTGTAAGTTACAATCGTTATAAAAAACTAGATGTTTTAGTATAAAGCGGTGATTTTTGGTCATAGGGGCAAAAATGTCAAGATTTTGTATTTTGAGTTAAAATTGTAATATCATATGAAACAGAAATTTTCACTATGTAAATATGACTTTTTATACAGTTATTGTTACGCCCCCTATGGACATAATAGGAATTGTTAACTTTCATCTTTATCTCTTAATTATTCAATGGGAAAACTCGAACATATAAGTATTATCTAATTATTTACCCATAAATTTTAGTCTTTTTTTTTACTAATTAAGTGTATCGTCATACATATATATGAAATAAAACTTTACTTTTAAATAATTAGTCTATTTCTAACTATTTGCTCCTAAGATTTCATATGATCACAACTTTCAAAATAAATTTAATATTTTCTTACCTTGAACAGTTTTCCTCTTTGGTTAGCTCGACGAAATATCCAAGGTATTTGGCTAACCGAGTATTTGCAGAAGTAGTTAGTACTCTGAACATAATAAGTATAAAGACATGTATGATGTACAATCAAAACACAACACATAAATTATTACAAATTAAAGTTCGACAACCCAACCATATGATACCGGGTTTAAGAGAGTGGCAAAACGTAACAATTAAATAAGTCTCGTAATGTGCCAAATTAGATTTAACGTAGCATTATTATTATTTTATTTCTTAACGTGACTCTGTGTTTCAATATCACATTCCTTGCGCACACATTCATCCATCCGTCCTCCTATCTATAGTTGTAGTCTTACCCTTATCTACAACATGATATAACTTAAGTAAACACTAAGCATAGTAAGTACATATGAGGTCTCACAAAACGTTATGAAAACTTTAAACGTAAACATGAGTCATTGTATCTTTGATATAGTCATTATAGTATATAAAGTACACTTTGTAAGAATATATCTTTCCTTTTTCCTTTTTCCATATTAAAATTTAAAATAATTCATTTTATGTTTTAGGGCTCTGGTGTTGCACTATTAACATTAACATCATTAGGGCGAGCCATCACAAGAGGAGAGGGGTAGCTAATATCAAACCAAACATGACAAGTCTACCTTGGAGGACTAACATTATCATTGGGTGTGCAACACCCTAATTATGTGATACCTATACATACATTGAGAAAATATCTAATGCATCATAAAACAACATTAAAAACATTCGTACAATAACATTCTTCAAAACCATCGTAAAAGAGATCTTTTAAAAGAGAAATGCATAACATTAATAACATAATAATATATATCATTTATCAAAACCTTTTATAATCCTTTATCATGTTACAGGTGAGAATGTAATCCTTTATCATGTTACAGGTGAGAATGTACTTACTTGGCTTGAAGCAAATTACTAAACCTCTTGTGAGTAGATGGTTTCCTCTACCTTCGACGATTCATAGTGATAAACGAAGCATTCTTACTATAAGAACATACTTAAAACATTGCATATATTATCATGGAAACAAACAATACCGTACTTAATTAGTTAGAAGAATGTATACAAATAACACCACATTCTAAACAAGTTCACAAACTTAGCCTAGTAGTCTGCACTCAATGATTTTTCTTATATTATACAAAAATCCAATGGTTTTGAAATTTTAATACAAAGTTTCTAACATCCATTCATGTCACGAGATTAAATTTCATAACTTTTAGATTATTATAAGTACTATTTCTATATATTCTAAAACACTACACCGTTTCTGAAAAAAACATCATAGGTAGTTAGCAGTCCATGAATTTTTAAAAATCACACAAAATTCAAACGATTCTGAATTTTTTACAAAGCATACTAAACATCTATAAGTATCACTAGATTTAATTTGATAGCATTTGGATTGTTGTAAGAATTAATTAAAGATTCTAACAGTTACACAAACGTTGTTGGAATTCTGCTGAAACAACTGAGTAGTATACTTTTTAAGATTTTTATCTAAGTTTCTAGCGCTCATATGTAAGCCAAATCTTGCAGACACTAACTAAGCCAAATCTTGCAGACACCAACTATATATATAAATGAACATTTAAGAATTTTTCAGGCATTAAAGACATCTGAGAACATCCTTAAACAATTTAGCAAAGTTGAATGCAAGCTAAAAATAACAATAAACAATATTTAGCATAAATTCTCGAATAAATCAAAGATAGTGTGTTTGAACCTAGAATTTTTATGAGAGGTACCTAACATATATATGAATAATGCCTGAAGGAATTTTCTCAAAATTTTAGTTTCCATACTTCCCAAAAAATTCTACAATGTGGATTTTCCATCTAAAAAGGGTTAAAGATTAATAATTCTATCAATATTATGTCTCAAGCAAAAATAAACATTAAACCATATAAAATCATCTTATAGTATCATAGTAAGATTTTTTTATCAAAATAGATGGAGAATTGACCTTGCAATATCTTCAAAACTATGTTATGGCTCCGTTTATGACTTTAGCAATTATGTCGTAACTTCATTGAAACACTTTCGGTTTAGATGAATCGATTGATATAACTTTAGAGGTGTTTAGAGGTGGTTTCAAGGGATGGATTATGACATTTAGAGAATAGAAAAATCTTAGTTGCAATTGTGTGCTCAAGTGTGTACCTCTAGTGGGGGAATCAACGTGAGAATGAGAATAAGAGCATGAGAGAGGTGAAAGAAGGGAGAAAAAGATTCTAAATCTAGATTTTGTGGGCAGGCAGGACTGTAGGCTTCACATCCCTTTTTCTGTAAAGAACATGAGAGCAAAAATGAATGAGGTGGAGAGGACATGTATGCGCCTACGTTTTGTCGAGAAAAGTACGTGGAAAGGTGGCTTAGAATGTGGGATGATGGAAAGAACTTTGGATCTCATAGATCATTTGTGGACAATGGCTTATGATCTAGCATAGGCATACATAATTAAGGAACTAAATTCAAGAAATAGAGCATGGGTGATGATGTTCCAACATGGGGAGGAATGGCTTTTGTCGGGGAAAACATGGAGCCAACATGGAAGGTTAACGGGTGAAGAAAGTGGTCATCTGTAGTTAAGTTGTTAAAAGGGATGAAGACAAAGAGGAGGAGGTGGAGAGAGATGGAGCTCAATGTGAAGATATAGGTGCTATCGGGAGATGAAAATAACAACAATGGCATCCACCTTGATTTAAAAAAATGGCCAAACACTATAAACAATGATCTAACTGAGTTTAGAGGGAATTTTTAATGATTTTGGAATGATTTGGATGTGTAAAGTTGAAGAAAGTTGCTTCAAAACAAGCTTTGAATCAATGAATAGTAACATGAAAATTTTGGTTTGGGTTGCTACAATGAAAACCAATGAAGAAGAAGCTGCTACAGTTGTGTTGTTTTTGGTAATATTTTGCCGTTTCTACTATTCACATACACAAGATGTTGTTTGACACTATTCATGCTACAGTGCTTTTTTTTTTTTTTTGCAACTCCAAAAATTCTTAAAATTAATTTCTAAAAACAATTAAGAGTCTAATAGTCACATTCAAGTAAATCATCAAAATAAACAATTTACAAACAAATTGTAATAATCATACATTAGGCACTTAATGTTGTTAGAACTTCTTTGGACCATCCACTGCAAAAATGATTAGTTCATAAAACATATTCATAATCATAATATTCATATTCACAAATATCTCATAAAATATGCTTTTAAGTTAAAATTCTCATTCGTACTATTGCATAAAATCGTTAAACTTTGTATATCACCCGTTAAAGAAAACGACGGGTGTTATATTTATGCTCAGCAAGTAATTCAGGTTTGAAATCCCAAAAGAATTTGAGATTTTACAGGAGAAACACGTTAAGGGAGTAATCATCAAGAGGTTCGTATTACAAGTCAAAACCTTAAAGTTTTGGTAAAATAGATTTTTCGCGAAAAGGAAACCGATGTTTTGGTTTTCATAACGTTATGAGTAGCAAGAAAATGTAAGGTTTGGTTGAAAATGAGTTTCAAATGTTTTCTAAGACCCATCAAAAGCAAAACGATCATTTTCTATAGAAAGGTTCAAACAAACTCTGAAATGTTCGATTCAGGAAAACGCCCCTAGTGATTTTTTCGTAACCCATAAATAGTAGAATTGTAAGGTAACGCGAAGTTTTGTAAAATTACATTATTTACAAAAAACAGTTCAATTTTTATAAAATCACTAAAATGGACCTGAGCCTACCGAATTAGCAAAATGCCTTTAGACAAAAAATATTCTGTATCGCTTAAACCAACAAAAACATCAAGTAAGACATGGAATTTGATCAAGGAACATTCAAGTTAAATATTAAAGTTAAGTATTAGAGAAATGAACTGATAAGTTATGAGGCTAAGTAAAAGGAATGAATGGTCAACATTTAACTGTTGTTATTAATCGAGTAGGTCGGTGATGAGATTGTAAAAATGCATACTTCTCAAAGCTAAAATAAATCACTACACATTCATATTTATCGTTAAACTCCTTAATTAAAACATTTGTATGTTAAATAGTATTTTAGTGTCTTACTGTAAAAATATATTTAATTATGAGTTTGTATTATGTTTTTATGTTTAATAATAATTTTGGTAATTTTTTTGAGTCGTTTTTATGTGTTAAATATGTGTTTAGTTTGTAAATAATTAAAACTATAAAAATAATACTTTTATTTTCAATCCTAAAGTATTCGAAAACGTGTTTTCAGTTTGTAAATATATTTTATTATATTTGTAGTATTTTTTAAAAAAAATTTTCGAGTTTTAAATAACATTTTTGTGTGAAACCGAAAAGTTCTATTAATTCCAAAAGTTTGTAATTCTTATTAGTGAATTTTTTTGTGTTTTAATGAAAAAAATATTTTATAATTATTTTAAATATTATATTATAAAAGAATTAATTTTGTTTTAATTATTTGTTTTTTTTTTATTTAAGATCTTAAACAAAGAAGGACCAAAACGGTATAAAAATCACAAAATTCGAAACCAAATCATAACATTGTGTCATTGTCCGAGTCATGATCACATAACAACGGAGCCATCACCATTAAAAAAACAAAAGAAAAGGTCTAGCCGTTAGTTGGCTGTTGCCATGAAGTAAAGTGAAAATAATAATAATAATAATAATAAAATAACAAGAAAAGAAAAGTAACACTTCTTTAAATTTCAACCAAGGGCCCCACTGTTGTCTCCAAAATTAGAAGCAAGTTTTGCTTCTCACATGTGCATCTCGACGCCTCAGCCCCAGCCCCCCACCCCCCCTTTGGGCGACAACCAGGAGCAATCCAGCTCTTCTTTGCTGCACAAGAAATGACCGTAGTTCCCGTCCGAAGCTCCAACCAAGGCTATTTAAGCCTCTCTTGCCACGCCATGTGTCCCAAGCCTCCAAGAAACCAATTCGAACCTACCACTGCCATATTGAATTGCGAAACAAATGTTGAACTTTCTCAGCTGCCTAACCCTGTGAATAATTTATAAGGTATTTGACAAGGTAGTTAGAACTGTTTTTACTATAGCAGGTAAGAGCTTTATACTATAGCAATTTTTTTTTATTATTACTGTAGGAATATAAAAGCTTTACATTGTTTGTAACTAAAAAAATGATTTAGACCATTTTTGTCAAATACCCTCTTAAAAACCTACTCCCTTGAAGGTTTTCTTCTGCATTTTGTTTTCTTCCTTCAACATTTGCATATACAAGTCGGCGAACCTTGCTTGTAAAATTCATCCAACATTTCCTTTAAGGCTTTATCTTTAAGAAATGTTCAGTGACCAATCCAAGTCTGCAGAAGTTCAACCAAAGTTTGAATTTCTCTTAGGCTATGTGTGTGTTTTTATTTTGTGTGTAATATTTAAATAAAAAATAATAATGTTTTGTTTCAAAAATATTATTTTTATTTTTATTATGTCTTTTTAATCTTGCTTTTGTTGTGATGAAAAGGTAAAACTCTGGCAAATTTTATTAAATTAATTTTAACTTTTTAAATAGAAATAATATCAAAATTATTTTACATTGTGGTTAATTTTCGTTTCAACTATTTTTCTAATTGGAAAGATGATTTTGATTCACCGTAAACATAGAATGGCTTGATAATGCTTAAGAGGACTTTAATTATTCGTCGACAAAGAATGAAACGTTAAATACTTAGGATTCATCTATAAGTAAAATGTTAAAATAATAAATATAAGCCAATATTATTGTAATAATGAGTTTTTGCTGCGTTGTCAATATGGACTAGCATAGCAAATGCTTGGTAATTCTTCATTTATTATAGACAGTAAAGGCCAGAGTGTACTCTTAGACCTTATTATAAATAATGAACCTTGATAAATTAACCTTTATTACTATTGTTTCATTTCATATTTTTTTCTTCCTACAACTAAAAAAAAAAACCACTAAAGTCCTGTCATAAAATTGTTAAAACTATAAATAAAATATGTAAATATTTATTTTTATTTTAAATATTTATGCTTAATTATTTAAGGCAAAATTCTTCCCTATTGTGTCCTCCTCAGACTCATCGAATATTATTACTTAGACAACCACGAATATTATTACTTAAACAATCTTATACTTAAGGTTATATCAGACTTATATTTTAGACCCGAACAAGCCATTGGCGTTGTAACAAGGACTGAAAGTTGCGGGTATAATTTGGGTTACATCAGTCGGTAATAAGAAAAATTAGCTAATAGTAAGATGTCGTTTATACAAGACACAAAGCCAACTAATATAAGGAAAATGGATAAAGTTATAACGCTAGAGCGTTAAATAGATAAGTTTTAAAGTTTACATGTAGCATGAAGAAAATGAATTTTCAATGCCTTATAAACGTTTGAAGTATGTTTGTATGTGTTAGTGCATAATGTTTTAAAAGTTCAAGTTCTGATTTGCAACATGTATGCATTTGCTATGCTTACTGCATTAGTCGTTAAGTTAAGTCATACATTATGATCACTAAAATTACAAGATTGATAATCGAAACCACCCTTAAGTTAAGATAAAAAAAAGTGATGTACCAGTCTCTCGATCCAAGAGGGATTTATGATAAATTATGTTACGGTTTCGGTGTTCTATGGTCAGGTGCAATTGGTATGTACAATTGGACCCATAGTTTAAGTAAGATAAGAATGATGATAAGAAGTTCAAAAGTGAAATTCATAATTGAGCGTATATTGCTTGTACTCCTTTCAAAGAAGATTTTACAAGGAATGTTTTATGAAAAACGTTTTAGAGAAATGTTTATTAAAAACATTTTATGAAGAACGTGTTATGAGAAAAGTTTAAAAGAAAAGTTTTACGATGAATGTTTTTAATATTTTGTGAGATTATATTTGAATTTGCTGAGTAAAAGCTCATTACAAGTTCCTCCATATTTTTGGTAGTCCTATGGGAGACCCGTATGATAGGTTGAAGAGCTCAATGTCGTGGAGAGACAGATGTGATGGTTGAGTATAGATACCGCTATAGAAAGTTTCCGTTGTTTTGAAAAAAGTTTTCCAGCATTTTGGAAATATGTTTTACAGGATTTAAAGAAAGTAAATGTTTACTTAACGAATTTTAAGAAATGTTTTTGATAATTTTAAAGTCAAGTTTTGAATTATGTTTCAAGTTTACGTTGTAACAGTTTTAAGTATGATCATAAAGTTTTGGTCGTATTTATGCTTCAGTTTATGTTGCAATGTAAGTTACAACAATTTTGAAGTATATTTTAAAGTATGTTAAAAAAATTTCAGTATTGTTTTATTAGTAAGTAAGACTAAATTTAAGAATAATGTTTAAACAAGTTGAGTGATGACCCAAAAAGACAGGTTGTCACAGTTGTAATAGTTGTGTTGACTTATGAAAAGATTCCTGTATGGAAAAAGTTGCATAAGTTATAACGGTTGCTAGTTATTGTATTTAGGCTTTATTGTATCTTGCCGGTAATTTGCGGTTGAAATCCTGTTAGCATACTATCATAGTGGGGGTAAATTAAACCTTAAAGAAAGTAATCCTTTATGCCTCAAACCCAATAATTGTTTCTATTTTCTTTGCTTTCATTTTCCAAATTTTCTAGCCTTATTATTCAACAATATTTTGATTAGAGTTTTAAAGTAAAATATTATTTCTTTCTTTTATAGCTCAAATCCCAACTTTAAATGGGCTGCAGTTAAACAAAGGTTTAGAAGCTAAAAACAACTTATGTAAATCCATTGCGTTTGCTTGTAAATTTTATGGACTTTCCAGTCGACAACTAGTTCGTGCAACTAGTTTAAATGAAAATACCAAGCGCTAATTTAAGATTGAGGTTATAATTAGGAGGCCATCTTCGAAATAACTCAAAATAAATGGTTTTAAATTTGTTATGTTTAGTATAAGGGTTGGGGGAAAAAGGAGAAATGAAGGGAAAGTAAATATCTAGGGTGAAGAAAATAAAATGATAGAAACAAGAAAAGGGAATTTTTTTCATGTTGTTTAGTAGGAAAAGAAAAAGAAGGTCAGACGGTGCCCTAACCTTTTTATGAAAGTAATGAATTAATCCTCTTTTTATTTTTATTTAGCCAGCCCAAATCTTTTGTTTTAGGTGTAAAAGAACGAATTTAACTAATGGCCGTCAAGTAGCTAGTCAACACTAACCTTTAACCTTCCCAACATTTTGATCATAAAGAACAATAAAAGATTATAGCCTTGAAATTAAACAAGTATTGAGTCAAATCCATATAGTCATTCTGAAACTAATACACCCTACAATAATTATACTCTAGTGTAATGGTGAAATAGCCGACGATGATTATTGTTATGCATGCTTTAAACAAGTAAATACTCATAAACCTCACAAAAACTATCGCCTTGAAAGACCTTGAGAAGAGTTTTTATATTTAACCTATGTATGTCAAAATTAATTAAAGTAAAAGTGAGGGTATAAAAATCTACTCATGTTATCATGCTTGTCTTTGTACTAAATAAAATGCCTACTGTGCATAAAGATATGGGTATAATGATTATAAAAATATATTAACCAAAAAATGATATCAAGATCCAAAACAACACTCATCAACAATCAAAGCCATAAATACTAATGCTCAGCTCTCATAAAAGTAGCTTAAAGGTACATAAGACTCAAAAGCTTAAAACTAAACAAAATCTTAATTTTTTTCTCAGTGTTTTAAACAAGCCAAAATCATAAAAAGAAACACAAAAATTCTATATACTTCCTACCATGTTTAATTCATACATTATCCTCAATGTAGGACTTACACCCCAAATGAAAGAACTAAGTGCAAAAGAAAAGAGAAAAACAAAAACAAACAAAGCAATAAAAATAGAATGGATGTGAGTAAGAAAATCAAATCCGGTTATAGTGCACTCTTCATCCGTTGGATTGCCTCCTAATAAACGTTTGGTTTAATATCCTCGGCATGACTTGGAGAAATGTTCATCAAAGAGTGGCGTCCGCCCATGAAATGTCATAAAATGCCACACATAGGTTTTCATTATTAATGCCCTTAGGCTTGGCAAGATAAGAAATAAGTTTGCACGTTGCAGCAACAACACACGGCTCGAAATGATAAGCTTGGAAGGAGAACACCGTTTTTTACTTCAGCCCATGGAGAAATATTGTGAAGGTGGCATCAATGGGATGTAAGGATTTGTTAATGGTGTATGTGTAATTACCATCGATAAGCTCAAATTCCATGGCCCCCATGTGCTTCTTCATCCACCAACGCTTTTTTTGGCACCTCTTCATGTAGAAACCCTTCTAATTGCTCTTCATTCTCCACTTAGCTATTATTCATCAATGCTTGTAATTTGATCTACATAGCACTCATGGTTTGAATGGATATCGTGTCATTCATCAAATTGAAATCTAGTGTCGTTCGAGCTAGTGTCCAACTTAGTTAAGTATTGAGCTAACACAACTTCAAAGGGGTCTCATTCTTCCATTTTAGACTCTACCAATTCTAGATGCTCGAATTCCTTTAAAGCTTCCATGTACACTGAATTATCCCTCCCAACCTTAGTTGTTTAAGTCATCGTCATTATGCTACATATTTTTCACCATTTAATTATTATCACAAGAGTGAAAGATTTCACGTCATCCCCAGGTGGCTATCTAAAATTGTTCCCATAAAATGCTCCAATAGTTCATCAAGATCCCTCCCAAAGTGGGTGTGGACTTCAAAAGTCTTAGTTCTCACAATAGAATTCTATATTTGAGTTATTATTTTCTTAAAACTTAGTATCTTTTCTTCTTGGTGCTCAGTAGGTTGGTTTATAAAATCAGGGTGATAGATATATGGAGGGTATTGGTGATTCTAACTCTACAGTGAGAGATCCTAATATCAGTGGTAGTCAAAATCTACCATGTCATTCAACAAGTGGATTGCACTCTCATGTCCTCTGTTTAACAAGTGAGTACTAGTTGTCAAAGCTCCATGATGTATCACTCAAAATGTTTCTCTAAACACAGATGTTTGTAGCATAGAAGAAGTTGTCGTATCCACAAAAATGTAAAAATTTGTAATTTGGTATATTAACGAAAATAAACGTTCAAAAAGGCTAGTGGTTTTTCAAAACAAAGTTTAAAATAAAAGAAATATTTTTTTATTTTTGATTTGAAATGTAAAACATAAAACTAAACTTGGTAAGATTCCAAGAGTCACTTATATATTTCGTAACCAGTGTGAAATTTAACTCCAAATATAAATTTTCTAAAACAATTGAAATATTAAATCTTTTCTCGTTAAAACAAGCACGTTTATTATTTTATGTCCTTCTAGAGAGACAATATAGCAAGTTATAATATAGTAAGGAATTTCTCATAAAAGCAACAAAACAATCATCTCTCACTAGTGATTTGATGCGCTAACCATGACAATTATAATCGTTGTCATTTAAGTTATAACTCACATAATTTAAGATAAAAAAGATAATAACAAATCAAAATTAATATTTTAATGGAATAATTTATTACTTTAAGTTCAGTAGGGTTTTGTCTTATGAAATATCTAAAATTGACATTATAACAAGTTATACTATAGTAAAAGACATTTAATAAAATTAAGCATTCTTTCATCATTATTTATATGAACTATGCAACACAATAAAATTAATAAAAAAAGCATGACTGAATTTATACAAGAATTGAGCAGCATAACAACATTAATAATAATTTAAAAGATATAATTTATTCTATAAAAATATAAATATTATAGCACAAACATAGAGTTAAAAACCATACCAGACTACTACGCATACAAGATCATCTCTCTGCCTTACTATACTCTATACACTAATTTTACATTATTTTAATATTTAAAGTGGGGTTGGAGAAGAGAGGAGACTCTTCTTCGTGAGAGGAAACACTAAGCATTGACTAAGTGTGAAGAAAAGGGGTGAAGAGTGAAACTAGAGGTTGAGTATTTACAGGGGTGGATAAATCATTGTACAATATTTTTTTGAATTTTTTATTTAGTTTTATTTATTTATTTATTCAGTTGCTTGCTTAGTTAGATTGCAAAATATGACAATTTTCCTTCAAATTTCCATGTTGATCTACATTCCTTATTATGCAAATTATAGTTTGTAATCCAGTATAACACGAAAGCAAAAGGCACGAGAACGACGCGATTTCGACCCTTAGATGTGTGAACGATGACTCGAAGAATGACCCAGATTGAAGAGATTTGGGTGGGAACAAAAGCGTTGCTAAGGACCATTGGATCGGTCGAGGTATGCAAATCTAACAACTTGGGTGACGCGCTCACATGGAGACCTTTGCACTGGATTTGTAGCTTTTTTTGAAGATAGTGACTTATAACTAGCGACACATACATGGCTGAGATTTCATTGGTGGTATGATCGAATGGTCCTCGGCTTGACACATGTCCTTACTTTTGAAATTTTGAATTTCTTTTCTTTTTTATGCAATAGTTGTCCAATTTTGCTTGTTTGGTGTCGTTATGCTCCTTTTTTCCTCTATAATTTAAATATAAAATTAAACAAACACACTAACATTACAAAACTTAATTTTACAATAATTTAAAAAAATATATTTATTTTACATTAAAAAATACAAATACACCAAAAACAATTACAAACTCATAAAAATTGAAGGCCTTTGCGGTTTCACACAGATATAATTTTTAAGACTGGTGAATATTTTTAGAAATTACAAGAAATATTAAAACATATTCATAGACTAAAAAACATATTTTTAGACACTTTAATACAAAATAAAATCCAACAAAATTATTTTTACTGTTTTAATTAATTTCACATAAAACACATGTTTTATACACAAAAACGTGCCTAAAAATTACCAAAAATATACTTGGACATAAAAACACACTAAAAGCACTTATTTAAATATATTTTCACACTAAGATATTAAAACATTGTTTAACACGAAAATGCTATTAATTAGAGGACTTAATAAGAAATAAAAGTGTAAATAAATGACTTTAGCCTTGTAAATTGTACATATTTTACGGTCCCATCACTCCATTATCTACTAACTTCTTGTTTCATTATCCAATTCATTGTAAAAGAAGAAAGTAAGAGAACAATTTGAATAATTATGGCGGGAAAATCTTTTTACCAAGTCATTGAATCTCCCCCAAGCGGCATAAAATAGCTCAAAGTATTGTTGGGCAAAACTTGTGAATACCTATTGATGGAACATCCCAAAGCACATCACAATAAAACAAGATAAACAAAATTAAAAACAAAGAAGAAAAAAATTTATTAAAACTAACAAAAAGAAAAATAAAAACAAAAAAATCAATGAATTATGTAAACAATCCTCCACGACATGGTACCAAAAATTTGATAGGTTCTTAAGTGAGTTGCAAAATAATCCTAGCCAAAAATGCGGTCACTATTGAGCAAAGTAGTAAGCAAGGTCATTTTCATAAAGGATTGGCTATAATTTATTAGTTATTGACTTTACAACTTAAGACACACAAAAACTCGAAGCAAAATTTGAAGTTTTGATTATTGACTAAATTACTAAATTAAAAAAAAACATAAGAAAATAAAAGATTACAAAAGAAAAATTCAAGAAGTTGTAAACAACAATGACAAAATTGGTTAAAAGATTATTCTCCTACCACCAGACAAAAACTATTAAATTAATCATTGAATTATTCCCAAAAATCTATTGAAACTACTAATCGTATATAACAATAAGCATTGTTATCACAATCTTTTCTTGCTATGTCGTTCAATAAAACAAGCTCTTTATTAAATCTTTTTCCCCTAAATAACCAAGAACAATTTTTCTAAATTTAATCTAACGAAAGCTTTAAGATGAGAAAGATAGGTTAATCTAAGCAACAAATATACAAGCTTGGTTCATTTAATTTGACTATAACCAATTATTACAATTCGCTACTAATGATTAGAAAAGAAAGATGATTACATATCAAGAATTCAAATCTAGGAATGGATAATTCTCAAATAAAATAAGAAAATAATTATGAACAATTATTATGGAAGAAGATAAACAATTTCACTTAGAAAATTGAAAAATATTTCTAATAGTCAATTACATAGCCATGTTTAGGGTTTTGAAATCATCCTTAACCAGAAATAAACCTAAACTAACAACAAAGGAAAAGTAATGAAAGAAGGAAGAAGAAAAAGAACGCTATATGTAGATGATTATCCTTTAGCCACCACCTAAGCCTCTCTCTCATCTCTTCTTTGGGTCTCCTAACTAATGAGAAGGGACCCTTAAATTTATTTAAAATGATCTATTTATAGACTTCTAAAGTTAAGGTGCAAAAAAGTTTTAGAGTGCTTTTGGACCAAAACTTTGTGAAACCTCACATCCAAGCATCATGGCTTTGAAGATAAATTCGCGACTCGTGATTTTTTTTCTCCACTTGGCTGCAATATGGCTGCTGCCTCAAATTTTCAAAGCTAAAATGCCCATAACTTGTCTAAATGTATGCTTTTTAGCTCTAAATCTTTCTTAGTGTCCAAAACACCTACAAAACACAAATAAAAACACAAGAAAACCTAAGAAACAAACAAACAAGACACAAGAAACTTGATAGAAATATATGGGAAATTAAGCACTTATTAGTTGTATATATTTAAAATTAGGGGCTATTTAGTAAATGTAATTGAAAAATTGACATAAATAAAACAACCAATCAAAAACCCCTATGTAGCTTGATGGTTCACATCAAAAGAAAAAAAATAATATTAAGAGAAATCAATATGTAACAAAAAATTTAGAAAATAAAAAAATAATAATAAGAAATATCTTCATCTTCCTTCCTCTTTCCTTTCCCATCTGAAACTCCAACCCACACAAAAGCCTTAAGTGTCGCATGCAGCCATGTCATCGCCATAAACACAGGCACCGTCCATCACACCTGGCCCAATGTCAGTGCCGCTGAGTTTTATGTTGTCGAACCTAGGTGTTGTCATGTTGCAATCTCTCTCTCCCTCTCCTCCATCACCACTAAGTCCTGATCTTTTCGTTGTCATGGAGGACCACTACTAACTACTCTACCTTGCCCATCCACGTGATAGGATTTTAAACGGTGACAGTTAAAATTAGTCATTTTGCACCTAAAACAAAACTGTTCGAGTTGGTCAAATAATTAAGAAAAAGAATGAGGACGATTTTATCACTTTCGTAAAAGGTTAAGGACTATCTGAGCTATTAACCTAGGAAGATAAATTAAAAATATATATATCAAATCTAGTATTATTTTATAATAATACCTTTATACAATTAAAAAATCCTTTTTATTAAACAACCTAAAATTCTCTTTTCCTCTCTAAAATTCTTCCTCTAATTTCTTTCCTCTTCTTTTTCCACTCTAAGCAAAATAGGCCAACTAAGGGAAAAGTCACTCATATCCGTGCTAGTTACAACTGATACAAGCAATATAAGTGTTATTTTACTTAATTAATTTACTATACTTTTTGAATTAATAAATACTGCTAAAATAAATTTGTTAAAATTATTTTAAAAAATAATTGACATTTATCTTTTTTAATAAAAAAATCACATCAATTCGAGCCAATTTTATATTAATCATTTTATTAGTTTGGATCGAATTCTAATCATGTTCACATTTCCGACCCAAATTGCAACCCTTTAATTTTACGAGAGAATTAAGGATTTAAGACAAAACAAAAGTCAAATTAAATTAATAGGCCAAATTTTAGACAATATTAGTAAATAGGCCAATTAATGCAAACATGTATTTACATTTTCATAAAATTTCAAAAATATCTCCATCTCTTTCATCTTCCTCAAAAAACCCTAATATGTGTTTTTGCTCTTCTATTCCTTTCTCCTCCTTTTCTATCTTCAAACTCCAGTGAACCATCTTGTGGCTGCGAGAAAGGCGTCGGACGAGAAGATAAAGGTTTGTGTCCAATGAAGATGCCAACCCGCCTACAATCTATCAACTGTGTTGAAGACTTAAAAGCAGAAGTGGATGAAGCCGCGTCATCACTTAGGCCGATGAGGACGCAACAAAGCTCAACATGGTGCAATCTTTCATGCTTGTGGATAGTTGGAGTTCCTCTCTAGCACCGATTTTTTTTTTTTTTGCGGCGACAGTGGGATTGTTCTTGCCTAGTGTGCTCAGGTGCGACAAGGCTCCAACAAGGACCTTTTCCCTCAAGTTTGTCCCATGGTTGAGCATCACATGGCTTCATTGATGTTCCTCCCTTGCAACAACAAGGTTGAACCTTCAGCGCATGAGGGGAGGGTTTGGGTATGCAAATGTTCTATTTTAACTTTGAATAATTCAAATAAGGAAATATACTCAAAACACCTTTTGTGTTTTGCTTAAATATCACTTTACTCCTCTTATTATTAAAATGCTCAAAAGTACCCCATGTGTTTGCAAACTCAAAATACCTCCTAAAGTAATTTTTTGAAAATTTTAATATTATCCTTCCCAATATATATTAAATGTTTTTTAAATATGACGTGACTTAAAAATTAAAGAAAAGATAATTTAAAATCTTAAAATAAATATTTTAATTAAGCAAATATTTCAAGATAGTTTTAAGTTTTAAGATTTATTTTATTTACTATTTTAGTTAAATTATGTTTCAAATTATATTTAGTAAAGATTTGGAACGACGATTTTGGTTTTTAAAATTTTGTGCATGATTTTGAAAAGACAAAGGATGTTTTGGGTATTTTAATAATAATAAAAAAGTAGTGTTTAATAAAACACATAGGGTGTTTTGGGTATTTTTAATAGGTTTTGGGTATTTTCCTTTAAATAAGAAGGCCTGTTAATTTCTAATCCTGTCTAATGTGTTATTTACTTTTAAACTTAAATGTTTTATAGGCCGTTTGATACGTAGGTTTAAAATCGTTTAAGGCAGTTTAAACCATAAAAGCATTCAAATTAATGTTTGGTAAAGTAATAACTAAAACAAGTTTAAACCATCAAGGCAGTTTTAAAACGGCCTAAATCTCCTAAAAGCAAACTTTGCCCTATCTAAGTTCACATGGTTTGAACCATCTTATACAGTAAAAAATCCCCATTTTTGTTTTTCTTTTATAAACCATAGTTTTCCACACACCAGTTCTCGTTTTAAACTTATGTGATATTTATTCTTATTTTAAACTTTTACATTTTAAACGTTAATTCAAAACTACCGTTTATATTATACAATTTTAAAATTTATAGTTTAAGCTGTAAAATTCTAAATTATACCATTACACGTTTATTGGTTGTAAATTTCCCAATTTTACGTTCTAATTTGTAAATTTCCCAACCCAATTTTACGTTACCAAGCAGGCATATTAAAGAATAGGGCCGACAATACGGGTTGCGACACGACGACACGACACGAATCCGACACGTTTTTTTGCGTGTTAGTGTCAAAAAATTTGACCACGGGTCATTTTAGTGTCGACCCGAAACTGACCCGTCAAAAAATGGGTCGTGTTTGGGTCAACCCGTCTGACACTAAAATGATCCGTTTTTGACCCGTATTTAATTAATTAACTTTAAAAAAATTAATATTATTTCATATATAATATAAGCCCTTAAAAGATCAAACCTTACCTCCCTTATTACTTATCTTCTTGTTGAAGTGGTATAAAAATCTTCTAATTTTATGTTTTTTTTAATATTATATATATTAATGTAGGTGGGTTAGAGGCGCATTGCAGGTCACAATTGGATTACGGGTCAAAAACGGGTCGCGGGTCATTTTTTTTTGACACTGTGCATAAGAAACGGGTTGACACGGGTCGTATTCGTGTCAACCCGTATCAAAACGGGTCGTGTTAGGTTGAGAATTTTCAACCCGTTCATGTTATAGATCTGGCTAATATCGACCTATTTTTTGTAAAAATTAACTACAACTCGATACTAACCTGACCTGCCAACCCGTTACGCCACCCATTTGAAAGGGAAAAGTAGGAAACTACCAAACATTGTACGCCCCCAGACGTGTTGAATAGTTTTACAAACAGGGTACGTTCTTTTCTTTGCTGAACCCCGAATGCTATGATAATGATTGACGTTTTAAGCTTTGTGGGTTTTGGTTAATTCGCATATATTATTATGTAAACTTGTTGAAATTTCTCTACGACTGTACTATAAACAGTGTTGAATGAGGTTCAAATGCCTGTAAAGAAAGAGCTCTGCAGAAACTTTCAGCGTGGAAGGTCCGTTTAATTTTATTTTATTTTTACTTTTATTTTTGATTTTTTTCCCTATAATCTGGAATAACCGAATGGAGCTTGTTTTACAATTTGTGAGTTTTTCTCTGACAAGACTGCTTCCTTCTTGTAAAATTGTTATTGTTTTTAAGTACTAAAGATGTTTACTTTGAAACCCCACGATTCAGTTTCAAATAATGCCCCCCCCTTTTTTTTGTTTCCTTTATCTGTTTCAGCTGTCAGTTTGGTCAAAGGTGTAAGTTTCTTCATGTGAATCCGCAACAACAAAGACCCAATAATGTCTTCGGTGGAGGAGCTCAATCCGGCTCATTTCAACCCCAGAAACCCAATCCTTATGGTTTTGGTGTTCAGAACACTACTCAGCAAAAACCCATTAATAAGGTTGATTTTTTTTGGCTGAATAACTTAGCTATTAGTTATGATGGGTCTTTTTTGTTATGCGGAGATAGATGTTATAATTGAGAATGACAGTGATGAATATTAGGAATTAATTTGGAAATGCCTTGATTTTAACAAACAGATAAAAGTTTCTTAGTATTTGCAAGTTGGTTTAAAGATTTTTCTCATTCTGGTCAGCCCTTCGAAAACACATGGACCCGATTTTCCCCTGTACCGTCCACTGCCCCTTCTTCACGGCAATCTGAAAGTCAGGGCCAAGCTAACCATAAGTAAGTTTTTATTTAGTTTAGGCATCACTTTTCGGAACTGTTTCATTCTTTGTGCCAGATTAAATCACATGACTAATCCATTGTGAATCAATATAATATCCGAAGGTGTACAGATCCTGAGTCCTGCAGACGCATAATTGTTGAGGATTTTGAGCAGGAAAGACCCCTTTGGAAGCTTTCGTGTTATGGTCACTGGAAAAAGTACGTTTAACTAACCGCATTTAGGCATTATGAAAGTTCCAAGAATATTATTTAGCATTTGGGACTACAAGGGAAATTGTCAAAAGTAGTTGCTCACAAATAGATACCATTAATGAATTTATTTATTCTAGGAATTTTGAACAAACATGATATGCTTTGTCATCGATTAAGAACCTTGCAATATCATTGCGAACCAAAAAGGCCCTTATTTCTTTGTCAATTTTTTGGTTGCTTGAAAACAGACCATAATGTTTTATTTGCAGTGGAATTTCCTTTTTTACTTCTTTTGACTTGTTTTGTCTTGTCTATAACTAGATGTTCACTTATTGATCCTTTCTTTCAATGATTAAATATTATCTGTGGTATAAACCATCTTTTGTTTTTGGGTTTGTTTTCTTCTAGTGCTCCTTGTGACATTGTTGGTGATATTAGCTATGAAGAATTGAGGGCAGCAGCATATGATGATGCTAAGCGTGGTTTGAGCTTCCAGTCAATCGTAAGAACTACTAGCATTAGATTATTTTCATATTAAGTATTCAATCTTGAGCTTCATAACTCTACACACCTGTTCCTTTTGTATTCTTCTATGTTGCAGTGGATATTCATGATATCCTATTTCATACTCTTACTTTAGCAATTCAGCTTTTAGAAAGTGGGCCAACAGTAGTTTTGTCTTCTAACACGTACATGATTGAAATACCTTCATCCAACAACTATAACATATAGGCATGAAAGTGATATTTTTTTTTTGCGCTTTTGTTTCCATCACTTAAGCTTCAAGTTGTGAGATTGAGATATATGTATTTTCTCCAATCTATTTTGCATCCCTCAGTTTGTATTGTCTCCTTCGATTGAAATCTATTTAGACTCATATGGCCAAGAAAAGTAGGGAGTTCAACTTTTGATGGATTATCTTCTGTCACATTCGATGTTGGTTAGCTGCTAGGTTGGGTAGCTACTTACTTGAGCTTTCTTTATAATGAACCTTGAGTCAGTGAATGTATATTAGTTGCTACATAAGTTAGGTTATATCATTTCGGTTCGAGAACATGTGGATAGGACGCCCTAGTTTCAAAAAGGAATGCAAGAAGTGGTGGGGATCTTTTTCCCCATCGGGTTGGGGAGGATTAAAAGTAATGGAAAAGCTAAAGAATCTAAAAGAGTCAATTAAGAGACAGAATAAAGATATGTTTGGTCATACAAAGGAATTGAAGTGTGATTCAGTAGCAAAAATTGAGGAGTTGGAAAGGAAAGAGGACTTGGTTAATTGACATGAGTATGAGATCTTGGAGAGGAGGATTCTATGAAATAAGTGAGAGAAGTCAATTTTCAAAGGAGGGGTGGCATGGAAACAGAAGATGAAGTTTAGATGGGTTAAGGACTGGGATGAAAACTCAAGATTGTTTTACAGTATGTTAACCAATAGAAGAAACAATAACACTATTTGAAGATTGGAAAGAGGGGATGACACAGTGTCGGAAAATTGGGGGGAGATTGAACGGGAGTTAATTTCTTTTTATGAGAAGCTTTTCAAGGAGGAGAATGAGTGGGTTTTGGGTTTTGGGGGGACAGAATGGTGTGCTTGTCAGGGGAAAAAGCTAGTCGGTGGGAGAGGAGGTTCGAGTTGGAAGAGGTGAAGAAAGCAGTTTTTTATTGTGGTAGAGACAAATCCCATGGATCAGACGGTTTCACTACGGTTGTTTTCCAAGATTGTTGGGATATTGTCAAGGGAGATCTTTTTAAAGTTTTTGAGGAATTTTTCAAGAATGGTGTGGCTAATTCTTCAATGAATCATATTATTCTATGTCTTATTGAAAAGAAGACAGATTCAAGAAGGCTGAAGGATTATAGGCCCATCAGTTTGGTCACCAGCATGTATAAAATGTTGGCTAAAGTTTTAGCCAATAGGCTGAGAGAGGTCCTCAGGGATACAATTTCTGCAGCACAAGGCGCTTTTGTAAGGGGGTGGTAGATTGTTGATGTGGTTTTGGTTGCTAATGAAGCTGTGGGGGAGTGTTGATCAAAGAAGGAAAAGGGTTGGTTTTTAAGATAGACTTTGAGAAAGCTTATGATCATGTTAAGTGGAGTTTTCTTGACAAAGTTTTGGAGAAGGGCTTTGGTACAAGATGGAGGCGATGGATTTCTGGCTACTTGAAATCTGCAGACTACTCGATCATGATTAATGGAAAATTGACAAGATGGTTTAGGGCAACATGGAGTTAAGACAAGGTGATCCTATATACCCTTTCTAATTCACTATAGTGGCTGATGTGCTTGGGAGACTTATGGATAAGCAGTGGAAGTAGGAGTGGTGGAGGGTTTTAGCATTGGTAGGGAGATGGTGAATGTGTTGCATCTCCAGTTTGTTGCTGATGCATTATTTTTATTGGAGGCGAAATCAGAAAATATCAAGAACGTAAATTGCGTCTTGAAGTTTCACTTTACTTTCGGGTTTGAAAATGAACATGGGGAAAAGTACATTGGCAGGGATTAACACGGAAGACCCTTGGCTTTGTGATCTGGCTGCAAAATTGGGTTGTGGAATGGGGGAATAGCCTTTTAAGTATTTGGGCTTACCACTAGGGGAATAACCCTTTTTCAATGGAGTTTTGGGTCACCGGTTATGGAGAAAGTATCAAAATGACTTGATGGGTAGAAAAAGGAATTTTTGTCTAGAGGGAGGATTACTTTAGTTCAATCAATCCTTGTTAGCAAGCCTATTTACTACATGTTTACTCTCAGGTATAGGGGAAGATTATATTTTTTTGTGGGATAAGATTAAATATTGGGTCTCTTTGTGGGTTTTTAAGGATAAAGCCTTTAGCAATCCTATTTTTTCTGATTTGGTTAGGAGTTGGGCTTCTTTTATTTAGCTCTCTTTTTCTCTTTTGTGAGGAAATCTCTTCCTCGTTGTTGTTCTTGTTCTTCATTTTGTGATTAATAAAGTTTGTCGCTTTCTCCAAAAAAAAAAAATCACTACATGTTTATTTTCAAGATGCCGGTGTTTGTGGGTGACACTTTGGAAAGAATGATTTTTGTGGGATAAGGAAGGGGGAATTTGAGGAGTCTAGTGGCTTGGAATGAAATTAAGAAGAGCAAGGAGAAGGGAGGATTGGGGCTAGGTACCTTGAGATAGAAAAATGTTGCACTTCTGGGAAAATGGTTGTGGAGGTTCCCTTTGGAACAAGATGCTTTGTAGGCAAGAGTTATCAAAATTAAGTATGGGCTTCAACCGAATGGATGGGACTCCAATGTTGTGACTAGAAGATCATTTGGAAATCCATGGAACTTCATATCCCAAGGCTTGGACAATTTTAAGAAGAATTTATCCTAGATGGTGGGGTCGGGGAATAGAATTCTGTTTTGGAAAGATGCGTGGTGTGGGAATCAACCTTTGGAGATTTCCTTTCTTAGACTTTTTTGACTTTCTGTTCCCCCTAACAAGCCGACGTCATCTCTAGGAATGACAATGGTGAGTTGAATTGGGATTTTGGTTTTAGGAGGGGATTTGAAGCTTAATCCCTTGCCTAATTCACCTATTCCAGATCATCTGAGTGTGGGCGTGTGATTCACTGGGCTTTTCTTGTAAATCCAATTTTTCCTCGCTAGTGGAGAATAATTACTGTCCAGAATTTGACTCCTCTCGATTCATTTGGAAATCTTGTGTACCCTATAGGATCAAAAACTTTGCGTGGCTGGTGTCTCATGGTAAACTGAATACTTGTGATATGATTCGGAGAAGAAATCCTCATTTAACTCTCTCACCTTCATGGTACGTCATGTGCAAGGAACAAGAGGAATCTTTAGATCATTTATTGCTTGATTGCAATGTGGCTAGTGGTTTCTGGCAAAAGTTGTTGAAAGGAAGCATATTCTCCAGTGGATTTTCCAGCTCAATGCAACTCATTCATGGTTGAAGACATAGAGGGCTTCGGATCCAATAAGATGGTGAAAGTTCTGTGGAGATGTATAGTCCTATCATTGCTCTGGACAATTGGGATGGAGAGGAATGCTAAGTTTTGAGGAGAAGGAAATGGGGATGCCTGACATCTTTGAAAAGGCTAGTATTTAGCTATTATGGGCTTCAAGAGATGAGGAGTTCAAGAATATCCCATTCCATCTGATTTACTAAGTTGGAAGGATGTAATGGTTGGATACTTAGTGCTGATTAGGATTGTCGAAATTGTTTCAGCTGAACCTACTTTGGTAGTTTGTGTCTTGTGTTTATTTTATTTTTTTCTCTCTTTGAGAGGATCTCTCATGTAATTGGTAAATTTATCAATGAAAGGTTCTTTCTTTTTTTTTTTTTTTTAAAAGAATCTTTTAAATTTGGGGCCCTTTTCAAGTAAGTCGTTGTGGGCATGAATTTATCAGAAGAGTGTTATCGTTAGTATGGTAACAAGTTCTAAAGCCCTTCCCATCAAACAAGCCAACTCTAAGCTCATTTCGCTGCTACTCTGTGTGAATCTTTTCTTCTATTGAAGCATTTGTCAGCATAGGGATAGCAGATAGGTCAATATTCGCAGTTCTTATGGACAACTGAGAAGCTTTTTGATGCAAAACTGTCATCTCTTTAGCCATCTAATATACATATTGTATTAGTCCTTTCATGATGTTCTCAGAAGTTACATATTTTTGTACAGGTTGAGAGAGAGCGGAATTTACTAAGTTCCAAGCTACAAGAATTTGAGAACATTTGCAAACCCCATGCAGTTCGACCGGGCTTGATGCCCGCTATTTTAAACACTTTTCCCGGAGCTGGTCCAAATGCATTTTCACAAACTCCTCAAAGTAGCACCCCTACTTCAGTATCGAGCTTTAGTCAACTGGATTCATCACTAAACATGGGATTTGGACTGAGGCATGTCTTAAACTTTTGAGATTTGTTTGTTTTAATTTATGGATTACATGACACCTTTTTAGTACTGAAACTACCTTTGTTGACGCCATTAGTATCATAGAACCCTATGGGTTGGACAATAGGCATAATGAAATAGTTGCAGTTAGAAATTGCAAAATATATGGAAGTCAAATGTAGCGTTCGCCATGTCGAAGTACAAAAATTTAGATCAGGATTTTCGCACGAAACAGTGTCTTTATTTTTAAGATAGATGAATCAGGGAGATCAATGGTCATAACCGAGAGAAATGGAGTCAGAAGTTACACTCTGACGCTGGAATGGGAAGCAACTTATTGGCTAAACAGGACTGCAAAGGCGGCAATGGTTCAAGAGATTTATAAGAATCCAAAACGCCCCCTGTCAACTATAAATTGTACAAGTCTTCCTACAATAAACCATAATGTAACTTCTGAAAATCAATCTGGAACTACCTTTGTTGACGCCATTAGTATCATAGAACCCTATGGGTTGGACAATAGGCATAATGAAATAGTTGCAGTTAGAAATTGCAAAATATATGGAAGTCAAATGTAGCGTTCGCCTTGTCGAAGTACAAAAATTTAGATCAGGATTTTCGCACGAAACACAGTGCCTTTATTTTTAAGATAGATGAATCAGGGAGATTAATGGTCATAACCGAGAGAAATGGAGTCAGAAGTTACACTCTGGCGCTGGAATGGGAAGCAACTTGTTGGCTAAACAGGACTGCAAAGGCGGCAATGGTTCAAGAGATTTATAAGAATCCAAAACGCCCCCTGTCAACTATAAATTGTACAAGTCTTCCTACAATAAACCACAATGTAACTTCTGAAAATCAATCTGGACGTAGAAATTCAAATAATTAGTCATTACATGGAACTGCATTAACATAGAAATCTTGGTTTGCTGCTTGTCTCTGGACTGTCGTGATCTATTAAGCTGTTCTTTCTCAGGCCGCCTGCACCTACAAACAATGCTTTTGTTCCACCAAGTCCTTTTGTGGTTTCTAGCCAGACGTCAAGTGCATCCAGGATAAAAACTTTGTCATCTGAAATGCAAGGTAAAATTATAAAGGATTTAACCTGTGATTCTTTTTTCTGTATGAATTCTAGCTGTCAAATTCCAGGTTCATCTGGTGACCAATTTGCTGCCTGTCCTGTAGCAAGTCCGTTTACCTCTTCTCCATCGGTCTTTGGGAACAAGAGTTTCGTGAGAGCTGAAAGTAACCTAATTACCCCATCACCAGCGTTATCCCAGATTCCCGGAGCAACTAACAATCCATCACCTGGCCTTGTCATGGATCTCAACTCTACTTCTAATGCGAATGGAGAAGTTCAGCAGGCGTAAGTCTCTCGATTTAAACTTCTGGGACCTTGATTCTGGGAATGCCATAACATTTTGTAGCTTAACGGAATGATTTTGTTGCTGCTGGTGTCTTTTATTGTGTTGCCCTTTTTCTAGTGCCTCATTGTGCTCATTGAATATATATATATATATATATATGTATGTATGTATGAATTTCCCAATAGAAGTTGTTTGTGGATAGTGTCCCGGTTTGAACATGGCTTGTGGAAGTTATACCAATTATCTTGCTTACTTTTGGCTTGTTTTGGCATTTTTTAGAAATCACATGCAAAGTGCGGAACTCTCTGGAGTGAGTGCAAGTATATGGTTAAAAACCAAGTGGGTTCCCGGGGAGGTAATTTCAAGATCCCTTGGTGTTTTGAGGCGCGTAGTTTGATATGTCATTGCGATTATAATCTTGCACGTTTCTTCGCTAGATTCCAGAAGAACCACCTCCTGATGCAGTTTGCTCTTGAGGAAATTATTGCTTGGGATGCGGATGCCTGTAAAAGAATGGTCTTCAGCTGCAATCGTCTTGTTTTTTGTCAGTGCATTAAGCTTGCAAGAACTTTACTCGGTTACTCCTAACAGGACTGCTCACATGGCGAAAAGGAATGGACATTGTACGAGGGCTAAGGAGCCATAGGGAAAGAAAAAGCACATTAACAACGCTTTGTTTGCTATACTCCTCGGAGTGTAATAGCCTCCAAGTCAGTTGGAAGTATTTGTGAGCCTACACAATAGAATATAACTTTTTAATTTTTTGATGTCTTGTTTTGTATAAAGCAATCGTGTTATTTGTGTGGGCTGGTAATGGGCATGAGCCGTGGTCTTCTTTTGTGATAAGTTGAGGGAAATATCTGGAAAAAAAAAAAAAAGAGTAACTTACAAGAATGCCCCTATAAAGGAGCATCTTTTTAAGATTGTCCTATTAAAAGATCCTTTTCAAAACAAACCCTTTAATAAAAAGGAGCCATGAACAATCCTCGTGATCTCCACGAGAAGAGAGAGGGATTAAGAGCGAGGTCTCGCTTCAATTTCCTCAGTGGCGTTGAGTTCTGCTGTTTGGTTGGCTCTCTGATCTCCTTGCAGTAGTGTAATGTCCGATCTGCTTTAATCTGTGGGCGGAGAAGACAGAGGGAGAGGGTGGGGAGAATAACAGAGAAACAGAGGAAGAGAGAGGGGAGGCGAAGTGAAGTAAGAGGAGAGAGAGAGGCGAAGAGGAGAGATGAGTGGAGAGAGAGAGGAAAGACAATCAAATTCAATTAAGCAAGAGACTTCCTTGAATTTGTTAATTAATAATTAAAGAATGGTTAATTTCACAAATGGTTCATGAAGTTTACCTTCAGTTCTAGTTTAGTCTCTAATATTTTTAAAAAATCTTATGTTGGTCCTTAATCTTTTACTTTACTTCAGTTTTGATCCTTTCGTCACTTAGGTGTTAAATATTTAACGAAATATTCTTAAAATGTTTCACTTTGGTTCTTAATCTACTATTTTGTTTCATTTTTGGTCTCTTCATTTGCAAGGTATTATTAAGGATCAAAATTGAAAAAATAAAAAGTAAAAAATAAAGTGAGAAATTAAATATAATGATTTTGGTTCACGTGACTAAAAAAAATAAAAAAACAATCTATCATATTGTTTGTAGATGAGTTTTTATTTTTTTAGAGGTAAAGTTGAATATTTAATGTATGTGTATTATATATGCACATGCATATATAGTAATTATGATGTTCATAATTATGATTATCGAACATAGCATATAAATATATGTATATAAATTATAATGAATAGCTTGTTATTTAAAATGTGTGATTATCTAATATGTATATACATGTATTAAAAATTCAACTTATCTTTTTTCTAAACTAAAATTCATCTTATTAACAATTTGATAAAATTGTTTTTTAGTACATATATCAAAATCATTATGGGGACTAAAAGTAAAATAAAGTAATAAATTAGAGACTAAAGTATAACATTCTAAAAGTTTTCTATTAAATATTTAACATCTAACTAATGAAGGGACTTACAACTGAAACAAAGTAATAGATTAGGGACTAAAATAAAACTTTTTAAATGTTAAGAACTAAACCAAAATTGAGGGTAAACCTTAAAGACTTTTTGTAAAAGTAACCCTTGAAGAAAAATAAAGATAGAAAGAAATAAATAAATGACGGGCAGAGAGCAAGCATAAAGCTAGTGAAAGGATGAGAAAAAAAGAAAATATAAAAAGGAAAGAGTAGAGGCAAAAAAAAAAGATAGAATATAAAAAATGTTTAAAGGAAGGACGTATATAGAAGCTACAGAGAGTGAAAATAGCAAGGAAGACAGAGAGGGAAAGTTTAAAAGAGATTCTTTAAATGGAGCACTACTACTATGATTTGTCATACTCAACAATAGCACCCGTAATACTAAATCCTCTTAAATTCAAGACACATCTCATGTATTCCTTTGATTTGTGAAATAACTAAAAATAATTCTTTTTATTATGATTTTTAATATAAATTAGATAATATCACATAAATAACGAAGATTATTAAACAATTGAGTAAATCATTACGTTGCTAGCTTTTATCATAATGTAGTCATATGAAAGTGATAAGAAATTTTTTAAAATATTTTTTAGTTTATTTTTCTTGCAATTAAAATTTATTAATTATATCAGCTTTTAAATTCAAATTAGCTTTATACTTGATAGAATTATCAAAATACTTCAAAATCATATATTAAATTTTAACTATGTATCAATTTTTATTAAAAGTTTCAATAAAAATGACTTATTCCGTTAATATTTCATAGAACACATGTTACTTTTGAAGTTTGAGAGCACATTTTTCCTTAATAAATTAGACAATTACAACAAAGTGATCAAAACTTTGACATGAAGATATAACCTTCAAAATTACTCAACTAGTCTTTACTATATTAAAATCCCCTAAGTGCAAATTAGATCTTGACACGTGGCATTCGACACCAACAAAAAAGAACGAAAAATTTCATCCCTCATTAAGTGGGACGAGACGTTTCATTCCCCCCTTATTTTTATTTTTATTTTCTTTTTAATTTTTCTCAAAAAGTTTCATCCCTATAGAGAGGGTATGAAAGGTTTTTATTAATTTTTTAAATTTTATAGCTTATTTTTTTCTTCTTGAGCCCCCCCTCCCCCAAAAGGTTTTTTCCTGAAATTTTTTCCTTATCTTTTGCTTTTCCGTTTTTTTTAACTCCCCAATTTGCTCCTTCTTCACTCTTTGGTTTCTTTCCTGTTCCATCTTTACTTTTTTATTTGCTCTCCCATTTTTTTACTTTTACAATTTCACCTGTTTTGTTTTGAAATACTACCTTTTTTTTTTTTCTTACATCTCATCTGTTGTGTTTTTATAATATCCAATCAAAATATTTCTTTCTCCTTTTATCCATATTATGTTATAGTTTTGCTTTAATACCTTATCAAATGTGATCTTTACAACTGCTGTTGCCCTATTAGAATATAAATGCTCTTGAAATACGTCCCATTAAACGTTGTTTTCCGTTTTATATGTATTATCGTTTAAGATTCCATGCACTTTATCCAATCAAAATCCTTGCTTCAAAACATATTATACTCATTCATGAGTATTTTTCAATTTCAGCATAAAAAAATAAAATTAAATGCGCATGTGCATAGCATACCTTTCAATTAGTGTATGGGTTAATGAGACAATTGGCCCAATTACGTTTATTGAATTAAAATATGACTCTAATTTGTAAAAATTCTACAAATATCTCATAATGATATCATTAAAATTATTTATATATAATTATATAGTACAATATATAATATCATTAAGATAACTATTATATCATTAAAGACATTTTAAAGATATTTTGAATATTGTATTAGATTTTAATTTCATAACAATAATTTGGACACGCATTATAATTTTTTCTTAGGTGTATTTATATATACACACACATATGTGTGTGTCAATATGCCCCACCTCCAACTAGTAGAAGCACAACGGCACATGCATTTTCATATTTTATAATACGAAGACCTATAATTTATTTTAAATTTAATAAGCATAGATTGGGAAAAAGTTCAATGACATTTAAAAACAAAATTTCAAAAAAAAAAAAAGAATCAAAATGTACATGGGTTTTTGTTAAACGTATGAGAGAGAGAGAGAAAGCATAAGCGCATGCTGATAAATAAGGTATATTCAACAAAAAAAAAAGTTTGCAAATTCAAATGGAAAATAGCACAATTTGAGAAGGACATGAGAAAATAGCACAATTTGAGAAGCATACATCAAAAAATTTATTTGAGAAGGGCTATATGGGCGAGTACTTGCTTTGATTCGATAAATTAGAGGAGTAACAATAATAAGAGAAAAAGCAGTTAAAAGTACTAATAGGAAAAAAAACGTGTATTTAGGAAAATATTTGAACACTAAAACGATCAAAGGAAGAACTAGGAATAAAACTAGGAGGCCAAGATCAATAAAACAATTTTTAGAGGATGTAGAGAAATATGAAATAAGGGTAAATTATAAAGTAAAAGTGTTTTGAGGATATATATTTAAAAAAGCAATTTAATGAAGTATATTTGAAAATATATAAGATTTTAGGGGCAAAACAACAAAAAATGTGAGAAAAGAAAAAAAAAAACAAAGGACTAAAAATGGAAATTAAAAAGGAATGAAGACAAAGAAAACAAAGGGAAAGGTCTGGCACGTTTGTTCCTTTAAGCGTTTCGCAATTTTGTAATATAGTCTTCAACCTTTTTTGTGACAATTGAGTCTCCAAACTTAATAAAGTATGGTGATTAAGTTTTAACCATAAACTTCCATCAAAATTGGGATGGAAAATGATCATGTGAAACACATGTAACCTATTTACAAGATCTATGCACCTCATTTGCTTCTAATAAGAGACAAAGTGTTCAATTTTATATTCAAAAAAGGAAAAAAAAAAAAAACAAAATTACATCATTATCAATTTTTTTTGTCTATTGATTTATATGCATATTTTAACCATTGTAGTACTCTAACCCACACCCTTTCCCTTTTAAATAGGTCATATGCGATCGTTTTCTATCTTAACTTTCACAAACTTTGTGATTAGGGACTTAATTGTAAAAAAAAAAAAGTTTAAGGACCACATTGCAAAAAAAATAATGTTTAGGAGGTAAATGCGCCAAAAACCCAAAAAAAATAAATAATAAAAAGCAAAAAATACGAGGTAAAAAAAAAAAAGAAAGGCCAAAAAAAAAAGCAAAAAAAAGAAAAGGAAAAGAAAAAAAAAGGTCAATTTGCGAAATATTATTTCTGTGGTATTGTTTTCAAATTGTACCCCCTTTTATGAGAAAGTTTAAAACATACTACTTCTAATGAATATAAAGACACTATTATTCTAGAGTATTTGGGATTAAAATTAGACCAACATGTGTTATATTATAGCCTTTTTTGCTAGAAGAAACCATATGGATCAAAAGGAGGAAAAAATAGAGCACAAAAATGGTAGCAAAAAAAGTGATGTGCTGCCTAATTTATTGAAAAAAAAAAAGAGGAATGTCCTCATTTCATTCCACTGGCCACACGTTAGCATAAAAAAAAAAAACAAAGATGAACATGAAAAACATGGTGAAAAAATGCAAATTAAAAAAGATGGAAAACAAAGAAAAAAAAAAAGAGAAGGGGGAAAAAGAGAAATGGAAAGAGAGATAAATAAAAAAATAAGAGCAAAAAAAAAAGAAATAAAAAAAATCTCTCCCAGCCATGCATTAGCGCCAGTGGAAGAAGAACATTCACACTTTCAATATGGCAGAGACAAATATAGTTAGTAAAATCAAATGGAAAATTAATTAAGAGTCATTATATGAAAATAATAATTGAGAATGCCACATCAAAAAATGTCTTTGAGTAGGGAAATTTGTGACATGGGAAATTCGTTGGGGCAATTGTTTTAATAAGTATGGATTAGAAGCATAGATTTATAGGAGAAAAAGTAGTTAAAAGTGCTTCGGAAAAAATATTTAAGTTGGAAAATATTTAAAAACTAAATCAAAGAAAAACTTAAATAAAAAGTAGGAAAGAAATTTGGAGGTCACGATTGAAAAAAAAAATATTTTAGAAGATATAAAGAAATATAAAATAAGAATAAATTAAAAAAAATATCTTGATGATACATAATAAGGAAACAATTTACTAAGTGAATTTGAAAATATTTATGAGATGTTTGAAAGAGTGATTCAAACCATAAACAATATAAAGATTTTTCATACGAAAATTCTTAAACTTAAATTAATGATTTAAACTACTTTTTAAATACCACCGTGTTGTTAGGACACGAGGATGGAAAAAAACCACAAATGTAGGAAACAAAGGGCTACAAGACGGTTGTTTCTGTCCCAAAAGATATTATCTACGAAATCAGTGGTAACACCACTTTTCAAATTGTCCGTTTGAGTGTCCTAAAGATGAAGAGCTTTAAGAAATGGCAGGTGTGCCATATTCTTATGCAGTAGGGAGTATTATGTACTCCATGGTGTGTACAAGACTGACTTATGTCACATGCTGTCAGTGTGGTAAGCAGATTCATGCCAAGACCTGGAAAGGAGCATTGGAAAGAGGTGAAGTGGGTATTAAGGTACCTACAAGGCACTGCAGATGTTGGTTTATAGTATGGAAGCTATCAGAATGTTGAAGAAGAGGTAATTGGGTTTGTAGATTCAGATTATGCTGGCGTGTGGATAACAGGAAATCACTTACAGATTATATCTTTCAATTTTTGGTAAAACAGTTAGTTGGAAGGCGAATCTACGGCCCCAAAGCTGAGTATATAGCTTCAACAAAGGCATTAAAGATGCTTTGTGGTTGAAAGGCTTGGTTGGTGAGCTGGTTTTCAAACACGACTTGGTGAAAGTATACTGTGATAACCAAAGTGCAATTCACCGAAGTAAGAATCATATGTTTCATGAAAGGAAGCCGAATCCTCTATCCAAAATGCCGGTTTATTTCTCTGTCTAACTACTATATGATTGACAACCCCACTATTGCTATTGTTGCCAATTAATTGTCTCTCTTACAGCTTTCTCACTCTTCTTTGTCTCTCTCGCATACTCTCTCTCTCTTTCTTTTCCTCTCCAACGGACGATTTTTCTTCACCAGTTATCTGCTTTCCTCTCTCCACTCCCACCCTTTTTTTTTCCCACTGAAATAAAGCACTAGTCTCAAGGACTAGAAACCCAGCTAAAAAGAGAGGGATTTTAAAAAATGACCTAAAAAAATCTTTTTAGGTAAATGGTTTATTTTTTTAGATATTTTTAGACATTAAAAGAAAATTTAAATATTAAAACGGCTTTATTTTTTTTATCTTGTTGACATTATTGATCTTTTTATTTTTTAAAAAAAATTAAAACAATTTATCTATATAAAAAAACTTATTTTTTAATTAAAAAAACTATTTACCTAATTAAAAAAAAATTTTTGACCCTGCCATCAAAATCTTCCCTAAAGGTAAAAAAATAACAATGTGGGGGATTATAAATCTTTTTTTTTTTGTTTTCAAAACCCTCTTTTGCAATTTGGGTGTATGATTCAAAGGGCAAACAAGATGCAGAATTTTCAATGGGGAAAAGAAGAGGTACTACACAAATACGAGAGGGCTTCAAGTCAATGCATAAATATTCAGAAGACGGCAATTTGTTTTAGCCCCAATGTGACAGATGATCAGAAAAGGATTATTTTGAACCGCTTGGGACTCGACACTGAGTAAAACACGACTCTTATTTGGGTCTTCCGTCTTTTGTTGGACATAATCAAGGACGGTTGTTCAACAGCATTCGAGGGAAGGTTTGGAGAAAGTTGCAGTTGTGGAAAGGCAGGCTGTTTTCTGTGGGTGGTAGGAAAATTCTAATTAAGGTTGTGGTCCATGCTGCCTTCGTATATGCTACGAGTGTTTTCAAATTGTCATCTACTTTATGCGTCGATCTTCAATTCCTGGTTGCTAAATTTTGGTGGGGAGGAGATTGCGATGAGCAAAAAATTCATTGGATTTGATGGGAGAGGCTATGTCGTCCTAAATCATTAGATTCAAGACATGTCGGCTTTCAACCGGACCCTAGTTGCAAATCAAGGATGGCGGATCCTTACTAATCCAAATTCTCTAATGGCACGCATCCTCAAGGCCAAGTACTTCAACCAAGGGGTCTCCCTAGAAGCACAACTAGGGCATGATCCTTCCTCTGTGTGGCATAGTATTTTATGGGGGCGAGATTTACTTCAAAAGGGTGTGAGGTGGAAGATTGGAGATGGCCAACATGTTAAGGTTTTCAAAGACCCTCGGCCTCACTCCTTTAAAGTGATAACGACTTCACAAGAGGAGACCATGGGAATGCTTGCTGTTGATCTATTGGATCATGGATCATGGGATGTTGATGTTTTATGCCAAACTCTATGGGAAGTGGATGTGAACCTTGCTATGAGCATCCCTTTGAGCACTCGTGGAGTTGAAGATTTATTCGTTTGGCACTTTGATAATAAAGGCTAATATTCTGTTTAGTCAGGCTACAAGCCTCTAGAAGGCTCTGCGAGACGTCGAATCCGGGGCTGGATGTTAACTGGTGGAAGAAACAACGGGCTTGCAACATCCCAGGTAAAGTTAAAATCCACTGTTGGCGCAGTTTCCATGATGCTCTTGCAGTCAAGACGAACCTCAAGATGCGTGGTGTCAATTGTCAATTATTATGCCCACAATGTAATGAGGAGGTGGAACATACTATCCATGTTCCTTGGACATGTCCTATGGCTAGAGAAATTTGGGCTAGTAGTGTTTTATGGGATTGCATTAGCTCCTTTAAAGGTGGGCCCTTTCAACTACTATGTTTACTTATTGGACAGAATGGAAGCCGTGAGCAATTGGAACTCTTTTGCTACAGGTCTTGTAGCAAAGTGGACAGAATTTGTTAAGACCATAAAGTGCCCAAAAAATTATGGCAGGCCCGGTTGGTTCAACTAACAAAGTGAATGTTGATGCAGCTGTATTGAGTTTTCTTGACCTTGTGGGAATTGGAATAGTGGCACGTGAATGCAATGGAGTGGTGTTGGGCGCTGCAGCAGTTCGTGTTTATGGCCGATTCTCTCCCCATATTGCTGCATATCTAGCAATTCGAGAGGGTGCTAGATTTGCCTACTCGCATAGTTTCGCAGATTAGATAGTTGAGTCTGATGCTATCAACGCTGTACGTGCCTTTAAGGATTCTCAACCTTGAGCGTTGGAAGCTAACGTAATAGATGATGTTAGAGACATCTCTCTTCATTCTTCAAGCTTGGTGTAGTTCTTCTTGTTACATTTCTCACGACGGGAATAAACTAGGCTACACCTTAGCTACACATGCTCTTTTGATTTCTAAGAATGTACTTTGGTCTAGTTATCTACCGTCTTTTATTAGTCGTTTTGTACGCAATGATTTATTAAGTGATTAATTGTGACAACCATGATTTCCTTAAGGCGAAAAGGGCCAAAAAACGGTAGGTTGTGCAGTCCATATCGTCTGAAAATAGTCATAGGTAGTAGTTCATAAATAATGACATCACCTCCCAATGACATGAGGCCTTTGAAGTGAAGCCCAAGAGCAAAATGGCTGGTTATATATGTCAAAGTTATGTTTCTTTAAGTACATGGGATGATGAAGATGTATAAAGATTGGTTAGTGGGAATAGTCAGGTACAAGTTAATAAACTAATCATTGTAAGTGGGCAAGCGAAGATTCTGAAGATGTATAAAGATTGGTTAGTGGGAATAGTTAGTTACAAGTTAACAAACTAATAACCTGGCCGAGTTTCATTGGGGAATGTGGTTATAAGGTTGTATCGACTAGTTTTTAAAGCCAACAGAAACTCATCATTTGATCGAAACTCTTTAAGCGACTTGTGTTCTTTGTGTGTGTGCTCCTCTGTGTGATTCTTTGGGTTGATCTTGGATTGGATTTTTGAGTTGTTTACTAAATTGTACCTGTATCGACTTGTCTTTTTGGGCAATCACTAACTTGCTTAAACATCATTTCTTCAACTTAATCGAGCAATCACTGAACTTGCTTAAACATTCTTTCTTCAACTTAATCTTACTTTTTAGTAAGAAAAATACTGAGTAAATTTTTTTCTTAATAACATACTTTAAAACATCCTTGAAACCGTTGCGACAGAAAACATATTTGAAATCGTTGCGACTTTTGCTGTAACAGAAATTGGGACATAGCTAAAAACTTGACTTTATTCAAAAATTTCGTAAATATATCTTTTGAAATGTTTTTCGTAAAACATTTCTTATAAAACACTTCTTTAGATGTTTACTTTCTTAAAACTTTTAGAATAATTTTTCAAACCATGAAAACCTTCTCATAGCATGACGGAAAACTGTCGTATTGATATCCATACCCAACCTTTGCCTCTATCACTGCAACACCGAGCTCGTCAACTAGTCATACTGTTTTCTCGTAGGACTACCTACAGCACGAAGAAATTTATAATGAGCTTTCGCTTAGTAAGTTCAAATATAATCTCACAAAACATAAACATTCTTTATTAAATATTTTTCATAAAACTTCTCTCTTAAAACATCTTACTTATAACAATTCTTGTAAACATTTTTCATAAAATGTTTTTCATAAGCATTTCTCGTAAAATATTTTCTTACAAAATGTTTCTCATAAGAACATTACTTAAAATGAATGCAAGCAATATTATAATACATGATTTCAACTATGCTCAATTATAAACTTCTTATTATCATTCTTAACTTATTTAAACTTCTTATCTTACTTGAACCTGTGGGCCTAAGTGTTCGTACAAACATCATTAATTTTAAGATCATCAACATAATGCTTCCTCTATGAAAGACTAAAGACAATCAATCAACAAGATCATAACTTTAAGATAACTTGTAAACCTCTTATCTAGGAGGCTGGTACAATACTTTAATTATCATCTTTGTTTTACCCTATTGTAAACTTTAATGAGCATATCAAATACTAAACATACCATATACTACAACTTAATACTTATTTAAACGTTAAACACAACAAATACAAACATATTGCAAATTGTAACTTGAACTTTTAAACATTATGCCTAACACATGCAAACATCTTCAAACATACAAAAGCATTTGAAAACCATTTTTTTAATGCTATAGGTGAAGTTTGAAACTTACCTAGTTAGCGCGCTAGCATTCCCACTCTATCCTTTTTCCATCTATTAGTCGACTTTGTGTCCTATTCAAACGACACCTGACTATTAGTTAGATTTTCTTATTATCAATTTACTTGATTGATAATGGAACTTAAACATTAAATGTGCATTCTTTTTACTTGGCTATATTATTTATTGGTTTATTTCTTCGTTACTTAACTTGAATGTTCTTTGATCAAATTCCACGTCTTACTAGATGGCTTTGTTAGTTAATGCAATACGAAAAATTTTTCGTCCAAGGGTGTTTTGCTCATTCGGAGTGCTCGGGCTTCGTTTTGGCCTTTTTATAAAAATAACAATTTTACCCTTGATGGGTTTTCGTAAGTTTTATAACTTTACTAAATTTCTCATCTTACTTTACTATCGCGGTATTTATGGGTTACGAAAAAAATCTCTACTAATGAACGTTTTTCTAAATCGGGCGTTTCAGGGTTCGTTTCATCCATTTTACAAAAATGATCATTTTGTCCTTAATGGGTCTTAGAAAGCTTTTCGTAATTTGTTCTGAACCGAACATACATTTCCTTGCAACTCTTATGTTGCAAAAAACAAAACAACAGTTTTCTTTTCCTGAGAAATTCATTTTATCAAAACTTTATGGTTTTGAATCATAATTTATGCCCTTGTCATAGGGCTGAACAAAATCTGCCTCGCCCTGCCTGAAAAAAGCGGGTCCATGTGAACAACCCACTCGTAGGTGGGTTGAACCTGCTCGCCAACATATATAGGCGGGTGGGTTTGGTTTTGAAATTTAGGGGGTGGGTTCAACCCGACCCGTTGCTTAGGTTAAAAAAAAAACTTAATTTTAATATGCCCGAGACTCCATAATTCTAATATATTGTGTGAATTTGTGTATATATTATAGTCTGTAAGTATATATTGTGGTTAATTGGTATATAATTAATTTAATCTAAAACTCAAGTTCATTTGGTTAATTAGTTAGTTACTTTAGTTTGAACATGTAATGGTTTAGAAATGCAGATTAATTTTTTGTCATTGAGTGTTTTCCACAGCTTTGGAGACTTTTTCTTCAAGTGTTTTCAACAGCTTTGAGTGTTTTTGGTCTTTTTTTTTGCAAAAACCCCAAAAAATTACATTTGGCAATAGTATAAGTCCATGCTGCCTTATCTCGCCCGCACCCAAACCGAAACCGCCTGCCATTCCATGGGCAGACTATGGATTGATTAATCACCAACCCGCCATCCAAAAAAACCAATCCTCACCCGCCCAAAAACCACTAAATCGCCCGCCGTTTACACCTACCTGGTTGTGTTTCTCCCGTAAAATTTCTAAAATCTTTTGAGCTTTCAATCATAAAATTTTTATTGATTATAAATGTATAAAAACCATCTTTACACAGCGAACATTCCCATTTTACAAGGTTTTACAATTTTCGCATGGAACAAAAAATCTTGATCTTTTTGCCCTAAGAACCAAAAATAATTTATATCAAAACATCTAATTTTTAACAAGGATAAAAACTTACAAAAGCTCCATGGGCAAACTTAAATAATTTCAAAACATTTTCCTTATTTTCTCATTTTGAAATTTGTGATTAAATCTCATAAAATTCATAACTTAAAATTGATGTGGAATTTTCACAAATCGTTCATGATTTGTAAACATTTTGAAGAGATCTACAACTTTCATGTTTTAACTTTTCTCATCTTCATTCATCTTCTTAGAGTTTTGGGATGGGAAATACAAAATCTAACATTTTTCGCCTTGTTCTAATTGGAATTTGAGTGGGATTTCTTATGAAAATTATCTGGCTCAACGTTTCTAATAAATATTATGTTGAACTCTGAAAATAATTCGGCCTCTAAGAGCCTCAAACACTTAGATTTTTCAAAAATGCCATCAGACACACTTTTTGTATCAAAACTTTGCTTAACTTACTTTTCTAAGGATTAATCTCATTTAAACCCTTTCAAAATTTTTATCGAACCCTTATACTTAAAATAATCATGCCATAACATTTCCTTTACATGCCATGGCCAAAATAATTTTATCAAGCACCTAAAGTACTAGAACTTAGTGTTTATCATAAAGTTTATCACACTTTGTCTTTTTAGTATTAAACCCTTGTTTTTTGTCTTTCTATCATCACCATCATCCACTTATCATAACATATAACCATGCCTTAGAGTCTTCTTACATTCCATAGTCTATAAAGTTTACAAACCATACACTAATTCCATGAAAATAACAAACTTTTCAAAGCTATAGTTTTGGATTTACCAGGGATTTCTTCAAGCTTTTGATCCTACTTTAAGAAACTTAAATCTTGATCTTCCTTCTTGACATAAACCATAGCAAAACTCCCATCAAACCCTATCCATAAACTTGAAGAAAATCACTAAAAACCTATATAACAAAGTTGGGATTTTTACCTCTAAAATGTTTTAGACTTAATCACCAAGACATAAACTTGATTCTAAGCTTGATTAGGAGTTGTAGTTTTGAAATATATTAGAGATAATAAGGGGAGGGGTTGTCGGTTTCATGGAGGAGAAAATAGGTTGTGTTTCTCTTCATGGGTCAGGCAAATGATGACAACTTTTGCTTTACCTTATCACTTAAGGGCCTGCTTGCAAAATTAATTTAGGGGCTTATTTGAAATAATGTGCCCCACCACATATCCCAACCGGCCATCAAAAAGTAGAGATGTGGAAAAGTTTTTACTGTTTAGGTGGCACCAAGTGGGCCCACACATCATTTTTTTAATGGTCTAAATTTCATAATGGAAGATTTTGATGAATAGGATAAAAAAAAATTTGAATTTGATAAAAGGCCTCTCTTTTTTTGGAATAAAAAAAATACGTTTTTCTGTGCAGGTAAACTGTCTCAGTTTTTTTCAATAAAATAAGAAAAATGACTGTAACAAAATAAGGAACCTCAACATAATGAAAAAAAAAACTGGAACCGTTTTGATGTCTAAAAAACCTTTTTTTTGGTGCCAAAAACTGTAAAAAAAAAACAGGTCTATTTGTCAAAAAAAATTTCTGCCGAGCCCAGTTATCAAAATGCCTCATTTATAATGCATTGTGCTTTTCCTACACTGACAGTATACTTCTTATGCTGTCAATTTTTTTTTTTCATGGTCCACAAACATCCACATATTTTACATAGTATAATTCCTATATTGCTTAATTTTATGAAATATAATTACTATACTGTTTAATTTTATGCACTATAATTCTTATACTGTTTAACTTTATGCAGTACAATTTCTATACAACATAATTTTATCAATATATTTTTACACTATATTATTCTCATGTTGCATGCTTTATTGCTTAATTTTTATACTGTATAATTTTTCTCTATTTCTATACAATATTTTTCTTTTATAGTTTTTCCATCTTAAAATTTAAGAACACCTTCTACAACACTTAAGCTTTTTAGCTTATTTTTCATATCATTCTTTTCTTGCTTAAGATTATGATATGATTTTAACCTTAAAAAAAAAATCCTATTTTTATTTTTATAAATTTTTTCATAAAATCATATTTAAACAATAATCGTTGTGACTCTTTTTATGCTGTTAAAATATTTAATAAATTTTTGAGTATAAAATTTAGCTAGCAAAATTTATTCATAATTTACTCAACATAATCCTTAGCTATTGCATATTGAATACACTAGAAATTCTTGGATGTCAAGTGCCACTGCATCAACAGTTGACCATTCAAAATGCTGTCCATTTTCAAATAATGCAGTGGAATTTCAAATGCCAACACGAGATCAAGGCTTTTTTTTTTTTTGGTCAAACAGCTTCAATTCCTGCATACAACTAAGGAAATGCAAATAAACATGTTTTCTTCGTAATCTTGCAGCACCAGATTGTCTTGTTGAACATACTGGCTTCTGAAGCATGAAGTGATGAGAAAACAATCCACAAAGGTTTTTCGTGCGTGGATTTTCCAAATACAGGAGACCAAGCAATAAAAATGTTGTCGCACTTGCATGCATAGAGAAGCTCTACGAGTCCTCTTACAACCATGGTTTTGCAATCATGCTTTCATTGCGTTCAAAATTGAAAAGTTTCTTTGGAAACAAGGACAACAAGAACTGCTCTAAAACTCTTCATCTGTGACACTATAGGAGGACCAAACACACAGCACAATAAAAATCCTCCTGTGCCGCACATGTTCGTCAGAGGACAGAGCTATTCTCAACAACTCTTAAAGACCAAGTTGCAAGATCTTGCAACAAATAGAGGCAAAACAAGTCAGCCAAAGGAAAATGCTTTTAGTATAATAGTTTAGAAGGTGGTGAATGAAGGATGAAGGGTTGGCATAATTGAGAGCCACATGAGATCAAAAGTTAATCAATGGCAAAATAAAAAAATAATAATAATAACCAAGATTAGCATGTCTCTTCGAAATATTCGCAATGTGAAAGTGCATCAAAATTGCCTTAAAAGGGAAACAAACTCGCTTTCTTCCTCATCTTAATACTCTACTGTGCCAAGGATATGACAGTTAAATGCAGAATTGGAATCTTATTAAGAATAAGATGTCCTAATTCTATACCATTGAGAGCGATAAAATCCAAGGAAAAAAAAGGCATGAAGATGATTTATGGCTGTTCACTTTCAATGAGAGAGATACATCTACTTTCAGCCATTGTAATTTTTACTATGATGAAGAAGAAGATTATAAGAGAAAATTAAACACATCTCAAACTCTCTTAAGTTTCTTTTTTTCCCTAACATCACTCTCAAATCCTAAAATGGTGTCCCTATCAAGAACAATCTGCGAGTCTTCTCTGCATAAGGACAATAATTACCCTCCACAACTTAACAATCTAACAAGTTTCACTTAGCAACAGGTATTGCTTAAAACTCGCAGTTCTTTTATGAGATACATGAGTTGAGAGGACAAGTTGTTCAAATAAAAGTGCACTTATTATCTAGCTTTAGTTTGGAGAACCAATGTGATATTTTTTCTCCTGTAATATTTCCTTTTTCAAATTCCTTTTGAGTTCACGATTCTTAGCAATCCAATGGATTAATGAAAACTAAGAACTAATTGACAAAGAGAACTCAAACAATTTCCAATGACTGAATCTGTTAGGATTTATAGTTTGTTTGAGAAATATGTTAGAAAAAATAAATTCAAACTGTTACATTGTAAAATTTTCGTATGTTGCAATAAAAAAAAATTAATACAGGATTGAAATTCTACCTCCAAATCCCAAAGAACTCTTATTCAACGAATATATAGAACTACAGTAGATTGTTCATTTTGTACCTGCCATAGCTACTCGGTCCAATTTTCAATAATTTGATCCAACACCACCAAAACCTTGGTACTATTCACTTGATCACCGCGATGATGATGATCCAAAGCCTGACTCAACTCCACTGCCTCCCAAACCCTGGCTTCCCTCAGCAAGCCCTTACAAACCAGCCCTCCCAGCCTTTCTCCACATGCCGCACGGCCCCTGGAGGAGGCCGTCAGCGCCCTCAAAACCTTCAAACTCTCAAGCACCATCCGATTGCGGCAAAACCCATTAACCAAAACTCCACAAAACCCCGGATCGAGAACAAAAGAAGAGCCGGGCCTGACAACCCAGTTGAAGAGCTTGAAGGCCTGCTTGGGATTGGCAGTACGGAAGTAGGAGGAGGCGAGGGAAGTGGCGATGGGGCCCACGTGGCGGTGGTGGGAAGGAGGGGAGTGGCGGAGGCGGGCGAGGAGGGACATGGGATTGGGGAGGGAGTTGTCGTTAGGAGGGAGAGAGGCGAGGGAGAGGAGGAGGGGAGAGAGGGAGAGAGATTTGGGAGGTGGGTTCGTGAGGAGGGCGGCGGTGGCAAGTCGGGTTGCGGTTTTGAGGTGGGAGGAGGAGGAGGAGAGGCAAAGGCGAGGGAGGAGGAGGTTAATTTTAGCTAACTCATCTTCGGTTAGAGAACGACAACAAGAAGATGGTGATATTGATGATGAAGAAGCAGAAGAGAATGCTTGAAAAGATATTTTATTGTTGAGTTGACGATTGGTCCTTGCAAGTTCAGTGTACAAGGGCTTACAGAGTTGCTTTGGTCTAGGCATGGGGATGGATTGGTGATTTTTTTTTTTTTTTAATAGATTATGGGAGTAAAAGAAAAGTGTTGTTTAGCAGGTCGGTAGTATTTTGTAATTCAGCCCTTTCTTCCTTGCTTTAATCGAAAGTTCAGATTTAGACTCACAGGGTTGGATGGGTTGGCAAAAGGAGTCCTTGAGTTTCACCTCTCCTAGGTCATCACCAGACCTTTGGACTACCAAAAAAAATTTTTTTTTGAAAGTTCATATTTAAATTAAACAAATTGTAAAAGAAAATACTATTCGAAAAATCGGTTTCAATTATTTTCTTTTTTGTTGAAATTAGTAAAGCAAATGATAGACTGGTTTTATAATAAATTCTAATAAAGTACACCAAGAGATTAGATGTGTATCATGTCCTAACAAAATTATGGTGCACTAATAATTGAGCACACAAAATAACCATAAATAAATTTTAATCTTGCCTCTTGAATTTTGGTTAATTTGTCACTTTGTTTCCCAAACTTTAAAAACCAGCATACACATCCTTCAAACTTTAAACGTTAACAAAAATGTCTTTTTTGTGACATTCTTTTCATAAAGTTTTATTTTGAACTCTTGAACTTTAGTAACTATGTCACCTTACCCATGAACTTCAAAAACCGGTATTTTATCCTCTAAACTTTTTTTTTTCATTTTCTTTCATAATAAATAATTTTTCACATAAGTCAAAACTCAAATTTCTCACCTAAATAATAGTTTTTTGTATTGTTTAATGCCCATTTTTGTGAAAAGTATTTTATATAGGCCTATGCATATATACACATATTTGGAATATATATATATAAATATATATTATGGGTGCGATTTTAATGGTTACAATTCCAAAGGGTATTGTTAGCATTGACCGTTTGATATAAATCTAACGGTTGTAATTGTGATGACCTGAAATCTCAAGCCATCAACTTTCATAATTTATTTTAAAACTTTTCTTAAATAATCTTAAATATAGTTTAAGTTGTCAAAATTTCGAGAACTTTTTTTTCAAACCATAGTATAGTAGCTACGTAAACTCGTAATAGTTTTAATGTTATCAATCTGAAAACCCATTGTTTTCATAAGAGAAATGAATCACGTTCATGAAATCAAAACCATACTCTTACGGAAGTAATTTATTTTTAAAATAAGTGTATAAGTAATTACTAATTAAGATACAAAATAATATTTTAACATGAGTAAATACTAAGCTTGGTCTAATTAAGTGATCAAAACAAACATAATAGTTTAGGTTGTCATATAAGTCTCAAAATAGAGTTTCATAAAGCGGAACATAATAAATAGTATCCACACCTTGATCGCCGCCTTCATGTGCCAAGCTAGCTTGTACATCATCGTCAAGGCTGAAAAGGTGATTTCTTATCAGGATTCCCTACAGCATGAACAAACACAATGAGGTTTTTCTCAATAAGTGCAAATGTTCATTCTCACAAAATAGTTTTAAATTAACAATGCATGAAAATTATGTGTATACCGATTATGCTTCGTTATGAAATTATTTATGTTCATATGGGCCCTACGTGTACGTACTGATGCGCACAACCACTGAGGAGTTGGGCCAACCCAAAACTTTTAATCAACCATACCAATGGTTAACATATCATAATAGCCTCCCTTAGGTTTGAGGTTGGTACGACACAACTTAACTTATATTTTCATTACTATCTTGTCATTTAGTGAACATGCTATTATGATCATGCCACATAAACTCATAGATAATCATATAGATGAACATATTTCTCGAATATATAAATCGTATCATGGAAATCATGAACATATTTCTTGAACATATAAACTGCATCATAGAAGCATGACATTTCATAATTACCTTAATAATACATACGTTCATAAACATGAATAAATACACTTTAACAATCTTGAAAACAATTCATGCTGTGGGTGAGATTTGTACTTATTTGGATTCCAAACTTTAAGCGTAGTCTCGTAACTTTATCTCACCTAATTAACAATTAGCCTAACATCTTGATTAATCCGACACTCCACTGTTAGGATTTTTTCTTAGTGGATTTGTAAACCCAAACTTGTCTTCTTATTGTTAATTAATTATTAATAAATCAACAATTAGTTAACTATGGGTTTGATTCATACAACTTGACTTACTACTAAGTAAAGTCCCAACTATTTACTGTCACTAATAATCATTTATTTTTCAAGTAATAATTAATTATTTTTTATCTTATCTGCCTAACATAACCCACCAAATTACCTAGTGAAATCCTTTGTGTCTTTTGGGCCTATCTTAGGCCCATTTAGGCTCTTGTAGAGCTCAACATTGTCCCCATCATCAAAAGTATCTTATTCTCTCATCAAAGTACTTGGGTTAATCTAAAACTGTCTCGAAACTGAAATTACGATTCTATTCTTACCTTGAAAATCGTAACTTTATACAATTTTATTATTTCTAAGTTTTCATTAAGTATTATACTTGATTCATAACTTAAAGTATACACCAAATAACTTTTCATTGGTCAATTTTCTGCCTTAATTCACACCGAAGTGTCCAAATTACTAATTTACCATAATTGAGAAAAAAATTACATTTTTATCCCTAGTGGTGGTTCTTAAACTTTTCCAACTATTAGTTTTGCTTTCAAACTTTATAAAATCTCAAATATCATAAACACAACTATAGGTAGGGAATAAAACTATTCATTTAGCTCTTAAATTTACTTTTATAATCTTAACCATATAAGACTAAAATTACCAGTTTGCCCTTATAATTAAAATCAGACTGTCGGGGGTATGCTCGACATCCTATTTCCGAAGAGCACTCCTCGTCTGTTTAGTCACCCTACTTGGATATAGCCATGTTTTTATATGTATCCATGCTCCCCCTGATCGGCACTTCTTCCCGAGGTGCTCCCTAGGGCCTCCATCGACCGCCATACAAGATGTCACCACCTCAAGAAGAACACTTGCTGGGGACGAACAGATATGGCCTGCAACTAAGTAATAGCTCATTCCCAAGGGTCGACACATGGCCTCACTATAGCCCTTAGATGACAGGTTGCCCATCCTTTAGGATCGTGACACTTGTCACCTACCACCTTACATCACCTAATGGGACACCTGAGTCATAGGTCAAACCCACTTAACACCTAGTCCAAGTGGTGGCCTATAGATAGAAAGCATTTACTCCACCTAAGAGTTAATGTGGAATTTCTAACCTAACCTTACTCCCAATCTCGGTCGGACAGATACCTAACTTGACCATAGGAGAGCCCTTGGCCAACACCATACCGGTGTCCCCCTTGACCTCTAAGGCATCCCCTCTTCTCATTGTAGGTTCACCTTGAGAAGCTGAGATAAGCAGGCAGGTAGTTTGACCACTGTGTACAGCTGTACGTAGCGTTGATCAATAGCAAAACAAGCGGAGCAACAACACCGACGCTTTAAATCTTTTATTGTGCTTAAATTTCATTTTTCATGTGTTTAAATAGCATTAAAAATAATACTTTTAGTATCTTATATAGATTTATGATACAAACTCATATTTTCACCAAACTTTGCACTTTTGTCCTTGAATTAATAATATTTACATTTTTGCCCCTAAACGTTTGGGAACTTTCTAAAACACTCCAATTAGGGTTTAATTATGCTTCTATACTGTCTCTAAAAATTTCAGCCTAAAATCTAGGCTCTATCCTAGACTTTTAATTATCTTTACATTTTGACCCAATTTCGACAATTTCTACATTTTAGTCCCTATAAACTTAAAAACCACATTCCGAATTCATTTCCTCACCAATCCCTCTCAAATTTTGGCACATGACTCCTTACATATCCTAATAACTACCACTAAAGTAGTTTTTTAAAATATCAACTGCTAACTTAACCCATTTAGGTAGTTTATTCTCGGGTCCATGTACTAGTTTCTTGTTTTAGAACCTTGGTTTAAAAAATTCACTATAAATTGTACAAGTATCATACCTAGGCCTATGATAACTCTTTCGAAAGGTAAGATGTGTAATTTTTAGATCCAAAATTTATTCTCTTTGGAAAGGTAAGATGTGTAATTTTTAGATCCATCATTTATTCTTTGAAAATAGGTATCCTTTAAGGTCTAAATATTGGCCCTTTTGCCTTTGGTTTTTGCGCTTAAGTAATTTTTTCCAAGTTTAAACCTAAACTCATAAAATTCACTATAGATCATATACTTATCGGATTTGGACCCATGATAGCTTGTTAGAAAGCATAAGACATTTAGTTTTGAGATATATAATTTACTCTTTAAGATTTTATATGTAACTCGTTAGTAATATAACATTACAGTGGCTTGTTATAAAATACTAGGGTTCATTGTGAGTGTTCTTAACAAAATATAAACTTGTTAACTAAGTTCTATTAAAATCCTTGACCAATAGGGCTGTTCAAAAACCGCCCCACACCCGCCAACCGCCCACGCCCGTGCCCGCCCATCTCGAAAAAAACGGGTTTACTTTAGCAACCCACTGGTGGGCGGGTTCCAATATATTCGCTGGGCGGGTTTGGTTTTAAGTTTTTGAGGGTGAGTTCAACCCGCACCCGCCCGCCTATATATTTTTTTAAAAAAACTTATCATTTATTTGATTTTGTTCTTATTTTAGAGATGATTGAACAATCCAACACTCCAAGCACGGGCTCGGCTGCCTCTTGACATATTGAAAACTGAAAATTCTCCTATTATTTTGTGAAGTGATCAAAATTCAAATCAAGTAAGTTAGTAGAGAAAGCCCTAAAAGAAAAAGAACACTTGACTTTGTTCATTAGTTCATTTGTAGCATTCTATTATTTTCGAACCCAGTGAATAGGCTTTAATCTCTATGGACTCTTGACTTTGTTTATCACTTCATCTGTAGTTGATGTTTCTTGTTGCAGTGAATGATTATGTTTCTTAATTTGTACTTTTGAATATGGTCACTGTCTTTAAGCATTAAACTTGTTGGGAATGCTTTATGTATTATCATCTTATATTTTCTACAAATTTTCTTCACTTTCTAAAAAAAAGGTCCAAAAAATTACATTGGGCAATAGCATAGGTCTAAACCGCCTCAACCCGCCTGCAACCACCCAAAACCAAACCGAAACCACCCGCCATGTGGTGGGCGGTTTGCGGGTTGGTTAATCTCCAACCCGCCATCTAAAAAAACCGCACCGCACCCGCCCAAAAACCATCAAACCGCCCGCCGTTCACTCCTATTGACCAATACTAAAATTCATATCCTAGTAATTTGTTTTCAGTTTAACTTACTAACTTTTAATACAGACCACAAATACTTATAAACCCCAATACAAAGTTACGTCTATGTACATACATACAAAAACCAAAGTCTCAAGTATAAGAGATACTAGATCATTACCTAAAATCAAAGGGTGAGATTTCTCCTTTGTTGATTCCTTGAGAGCTTTTGAGTCCCCTTGTTAGCTAAGATAAACAATATTGAAAAACTTAATACTAAAACCATAAACTTAGATGAATTTAAACTATGAAAACTTCATTTCTCATTCTTACTTTGCAAAAGCTCCTAATCCCTATTCACTTCACTTAGCCCTTAGTTCGGTCCCTTCAACACTTGTAACCACCAAACTTAATTATAGTAGGGTACGATAGGCTTGGTTGTGGGAAAGAATTAATAGTTTGAGTAGTGAAGTGTTTGACAAAATATTGGCTATAGAGATACGGATGCTTACGGAGGAGGAATGTGCATAAGTTGAAGAGTGTGGTGTTAAGTGGCTCTTCTTTATGCAGAGTAAGAGATGTTTCTAGGATATTACAACTTGAGTGAGTTGCCCACATGATAGTATTAATTATCCACTTAGCTTGTAATAATAGCTAATAAATATTAGATTATTTGGTGATGAACATACTAGGAATGGACAAAGTCCTCATCAAGACAAGAAAATGGGGTGAAAAACTGACAATATGTCCATCATATTGATTTCCTTGGATTCCATATATCGTTTACTTCTTTTGTCCTCTAGTCTCTTTCTCATCAATATTTCAATCAAATTTTACAATTTCTTTATGACTGAATCTTCCTTTACTTCATCCAAGACCCCATTGTTGAATCATCATCATCAATTTTTTTAGCATCACTTTTCTTTACTTGACAATTTTCATTTATTTTGCTTTATAAGTTTGAATACAAATTGTCTTCATCCTCCTTTATAAGATCCGGTTGTGAATAGGGATTTTTTTTATAAAAAAAATCTCTAAATATCTGACCATCTAAATACATAACCATTGAAATATGTCCTCAATACATATCAACCTTCAATCTTTTTCTTGACTTGGCTCGATTATCTTACCACCTAATCTATCTTAACTTTGTCTCAAGACTACTATTAGAACCATGACAACACTTTAAATTTTTAAACTACAATTTTATGTGATACAAGTCCTAATAATTTATTTTCATAATAGTTGGAATTCTCAATATGGCATTATGCCATAGTGCATATAAGTGTGCCATATATATATAGCACCTAAAAATATGACATTGAACATGCATATAGACTAGAGAAAACTTGTGAATTAAAATCTTTAATACAAAAATTCCACTAGATAAAATTTGTGATTACTACATTTGGCATAATTAAACCGATATGAGTAAGATCAAATTTAGTTTCATATAACATAACTTCTTAAATAATTACTTATGACTACTGTCATGGTCTTTAGTGAAACAATTCAGCTTATCCTTGTTTATATCACACATGGGAGTTTTCATAAGTAATTTCAATAATTTCCATAAGATCATTTTGTTAATTTTATTCATATCATAAAATCATAAAAATTCATATTGGATATAATGCCATTCATGTCAAGGCACAATATCCATAAGATTAATTAAAACAAAGAGTTATTACGTAAAAATTTATGCTCCAAAATTGTGATTAATTTCACAATATAAAAATAAAATTTAGTGTTTAAATCTTGATATAATTCAAGATTTAGTTCGTTGAATTCCTTGGCCATTACAGTAGTGAAATGGATAGTTAACCAAAAAATTTATGATAATTAATAAGGTTGATTCTTATCACGCTACATCATTAATTGCTGTTAAAACATACTATTTTTAGATATATAACTATTAAAAACATAACCATTAAAAACAAATCCATATATTATATATGCATATATTGTCACGCCTCGGAGTACGGGAGGTGACGTGACGGATTATTTAAATTAATAAAAAGGAGAATTTAGTTAAAATCAAGAATTTTAGGGGTTAAGATAAAAATATGAAAGTTTCAAAAAGACCATTTTGTAAAAGAATTCATGATCTTTGAACTAATAAATTCATTGAGCAGAAAATAAATAATAAGTATAGCAGGTATGGGTCCCACTAACCTACAACTTGTGCACACACATTGTACTGACAATATAATAATATAATCACAGTCCAAGTACAAAGAAAGTTAAACATTACATGCCTTGTTCAATTTTTACAAATAATCTACTAGTCCTTCTGATGAGTCCTCTCTGAACCTAAGAGGAAATCTACCTAGAGGGGAAAGTTTGAAAACAAGTAAAATGTGAGCGAAAGGCTCAGTAGGACTATTTTCAAGAAACCATTTACTTTAAAAGAAATCTCACTAAACAAGAGATTATTTAAAAGAAAACTTAAATAAATAAACTTAAGTAAAATTGTTCTTACCCAAAATAGTTTATTTGGTCGACCAGAAATATCATCATTTTCTTTACCTAGGCAAACAATATGAATAACACCACCGTAGTGGCCCAGTTGGGTTTCGGAACCTGCCCCCAAGGTCGATCGCTACACGACCCAATCTCTGATATGGCATCATGCCCTTATGTTTATTTTCATCATTATTCAAAACCCATTTACCGAGTATTATCATTTACATTCATTATGAAGTTCATTTCAATTTACGATTTATTAAAATATAACCGATAAATTCATTTTCAATCAACCGTTAAAAACATTTTGATAGAGACCCTTTTTAAAGCCAAATCCTTTGAAATTGGGTTACCAAAGAAGGGGTAGAAGTCCTACCTCGACACTCGTGCTGGTGCACCACACCATAATCCTGGTCCGCTATACGTTAGCTCCGTGGAGCCACGAACGATCCTAAATACAAACTAAATCGATCAATATCTAGTTTGAGACATTCTATGTTACTAAACCGTTTCATGATGACCTAGTGTGCCATTTGTATCTTTAAAATCATTTTATAAGATTGGAATTTCGATCAGGGTTCAAAACAGTGAAAATGGGTGAAAAATCACAAAATTTTCCCATGCTCTGTCGGCCTGTCGGACGCCCTACTTTGGCCACCGAACTACGAACTGTGCAGTTCGGCCTGCTAGAAATCAAGTCTGGTCGGCCGGACATTTTCCAGGTTCGGCCTGCCAGACAGATGAATTCGGCCTGCCGATCCTTTGAATCCGGCCTGCCGAACTGGAAAAACCCAGACTTTCCAGCCACAGGTTTTGGGTTTCCCAAAACTCAAATCTTGATTTTAACATGTTTTTCTCAAATCCCAGACATAGAAAACAATCATAGACGATAGAAAAACATAATAGAACACTTTTGAACTTATTTAAACAAGATTTAAACACAAAAATCCCAAAAATCCAAAAATGGGAGAAAATGAGGAAAAATGAAAAATCTTGAATCAAATCCGTTTTTCTTCAATCCAAGCTTAGATTCTAGGTGTTCTAAGTTCCTTTAACTCAAATCAAGGGTTTTCTAAGCTCAAACAAACTTAGATTTCAAAAATGCACGAAAATTGAAATTTTAGAAAAAGTTTAGAAATTTCAAAACTAACCTCAAATTGAAACTTTAATCCACATTCTTGGTTGTCAAATCATGTCCCCGAGCTTCCTACTCGCTAACCCGAAGCTTGGATTCAAATGTTATTTCAAAAATTTGAAAGAGAAATGAGAGAGAATGAGAGAAACCGAGAGAGAGAGTGAGAGAGAGTGAGTCACAGGTGAGAGAGAGTGTGTGTGTGTGAAAGTGGGCCAAAGAGAGGGAGAGAAGAAAGAATAAATAGAGAGAAACAATGGGTGGTTTTACTGTGCGAAAACCAAGTGCCACCTACGGTTTTGTAAAACGGAATATTTTTAACATTTAACAAACTGTTGTGTTTTAAAAGCACAAAATGACATTTTAAAATAATAAGGAATTGTTAGAATTTATTAAATTAGCAAAACAACCTAAAATTCAAAATTTAACCAAATGATCAAATTAACGTTGAAACATTAATTATGGCACACTAATTCATCATTTTATATTACAATAACATTAAATTAATTTCAGGGCGTTACAACTCTCCACCCCTAAAAGAAATTTCGCCCTCGAAATTTACAACTCAATTTAAAAACAAAACAAATGCGGATACAACTCCCACATACTCGACTCTAGTTCCCAAGTGGCTTCATCAACCCCGTGATACTGCCACACAACCTTTACTAATGGTATCTCACGACGACGCACATTGATCACTTTTCAATCGATGATCTGAATTGGCACCTCCTCATACGTCGTATCTTCCCGAACCTGCACATCGCGAAATAAAACTATCTTACCTTGCTCAGGTGGACACTTCCTAAGCATCGACACATGAAACACATCATGAACATGAGAGAGTTTGGGCGAAAGGTCAAGCCGATAAGCAACCACACCAACACGCTGAGTGATCTCGAACGGTCCAATATACCTCGGTGCAAGCTTTCCACTCACTTTGAACCGCATAGTTCCTTTATGAGGCGATACTTTCAAAAGAACGAAATCACCTACTGCAAACTCTAAGGGTCTACGTCTTCTATCCGCGTAACTCTTCTGTCGACTCTGAGCTGCCCTCAATCGATCTCGAATCACAGCGACTTTCTCGTTGCTATCACGGATCTCATCCGGCCCAAGAACAACCCTGTCTTTTGGCTCTACCCAACACACAGGCGACCTATACGGCCGTCCATACAATGCCTCAAATGGTGCCATACCAATGCTTGCCTGATAGCTATTGTTGTATGCAAATTCTGCCAGATGCAAATATTTCTTTCAATTCCCGCCGAAATCTAACACACAGGCACGCAACATATCTTCGAGAATCTAAATAACCCGCTCAGACTACCCATTAGTCTGAGGATGAAATGTCGTACTGAAGTTCAAATCTGTACCTAAAGCCTCCTGAAAACTTCTCCAGTACTTAGCATTAAACCTAGTGTCTCGATCAGAAGTGATGGACAAAGGAACTCCATGCAATCTCACTATGTTCTGCAGATACAAATCCCTGAGAATCCTCCTCGAACATGTCGACCTGAATAGAATGAAATGCGTCGATTTCGTCAACCTGTCGACTACGACCCAAACTGCATCATGCCACTACTCCGTCCTCGGCAAACCTATGAGAAAATCCATCGTTACATGCTCCCATTTCCACCCTTAAATAGGAAGCGGCTGAAGTTGACCTGCAGGCTTCTGATGCTCGGCTTTCACCTAAAGACACATCATACACTTGGCCACGTATTCTTGAACATCCTTCTTCATGCCTTTCCACCAACATTGCCTCTTCAAATCACGATACATCTTTATGCTCCATGGATGAATAGCGAACTGAGACCTATGAGCTTCATCCAAAATGGCTTTCGTCACCTCGGCGATAGTTGGAATTGCAAGACGCTCCTGGAAATATAACGATCCATCTGCATGCACTCTCCATTCTACAAACTGCTCTCCGTTTTGAATCCGCGTCCAAATACTTACTTTTCTTGTGAAATCTTGGTTCTTGAGCATTAGCTATTGCCACACTGTTATCATAATACAACGATACTGTCTTATCCATACCAGGAACTACATGAAGATCCCCAAGGAACTTGCGAAGCCACACTGCTTCCTTCGAAGTATTACTAGCTACCACATACTCGGCCTCCATCGTTGAATCTGAAGTGCAATCTTGCTTAACACTTCTCCAAACAATGGCACCACCAACCAAAGTAAACACAAAATCTAAAGTCGATCTTCTCGAATCCAGACATGGTTGGAAATCTAAGTCAGTGTATCTTAGAGGTGTTAAATTCTTACCCGAATATACAAGCATATACCCTTGAGTCCTTCTCAGGTACTTGAAAATATGCTTGACTGCAACCCAGTGGGTTGGTCCTGGATCCAACAAAAATCGACTTATTATCCCGACCGCATAACAAATATTCGGTCGTGTGTAAAGAATGACATACATGAGCTACCCACTGTCGAAGCATAAGGCACCTTCTATATGTATTCTCTTTCTCCATCAGACTTTAGAGAGTCTTTCTTAGAAAGAGTAATTCCAGACCTAGATGGTTGCCCATCTTTCTTAGAATCCTACATTGCAAACCTTTTAAGAATTTTATTTATGTAGCCTGTTTAGGACAAAGCTATCATTATGTTCTTCCTATCTCGAAAATATGGATACTGAAAACAAAATTAGCTTCACCTAAGTCTTTCATGTCAAATTGCTTGGTCAACCATAATTTGATCGATGACAATGTCCGAACGTCATTGCCAATTAGCAGAATGTTATCTCCATAGAGTAGTAGAAAAACTACCTTCCTATCCTTAACGTGTTTGTAAACATATGGTTCGTCCATATTTTGTGTGAACTAATAAGCCTTGATCACTTGATCAAATCTTATGTTCCAAGAACGGGAAGCTTGTTTAAGTCCATAAATTGACTTTAGCAAGCCTTGAACCCATATGGTTATGCCATATATATGAATTCATCATGATAGCCATTTTGAAAAGCTGTCTTAACATCCATCTGTCAAATCTTATGGTCGAGAGCGGCAGCTATGGATAAAAGAATACAGATGGACTTAAGCATGTCTATAGGTGAAAAAGTTTCCTCATAATCGATTGCTTCCTTTTGTGTGTATCTCTTAGCTACAAGCCGAGCCTTATAGGTTTTGACTTTTCCATCCACTCCTCTTTTTCTCTTATAGATCCACTTACACCCTATAGGTTTTACCCCTTCGGGAAGATCTATAAGCTCCTAGACCTGATTACTCTCCATAGACTTTATCTCTGTGTTCATGCCCTCTATCTAGAGTTTTGAATCAACATCTTCTATAGCCTTTTCATAAGTGGAAGGATCCCTATCTTGTTCATCCGGTTTAGCTAAGAAGGCCTCACCATTGAACATATACCTCTCAGATTAACGCCAGATCCTCCCACTACGCTGAAGCCCCTTAGGTTATTGTTTAGGTGTGGTTGGTTTTTCTACACCGATTGGAATGGTTTCATTCGGAACCCCCAGATTGATCGAATCACTCGCCAACTCCTCAAGCACCATTTTGCTTCGAGGTTTAAAGTATTCCGTGTAACTATCCTCAAGGAAAGTTGTATTAGTTGAAACCACTACTATATTGTCCTTTGGGTTATAAAAATAACCCCTTTTAGTCCCTTTTGGATATTCTACAAACTCACAAACTTTCGAACGTGCTTCCAACTTATTCGCTTCCTTAAACAAGACATGAGCCGGACATCCATATATGTGAATATGGTTTAAGGATGTCCTTTTCTCCATCCACAACTCGTGAGGAGTTTTAAGAACCGATTTTGAAGGTACATTGTTCAAAAGATAACAGGCATTTTGTAGTGCATATCCCTAAAAGAACAAAGGCAATGATGAATAACTCATCATAGACCTAACCATGTCCAACAAAATCCTATTCCTTCTCTCAGCGATGCCATTCTGTTGCGGAATGCTCGGCGTAGTCAAATGGGATAAAACTCATTCTCTAATAAGTATCCCAAGAACTCACTAGAAAGGTATTCACCACCTCAATTGGATCAAAGTGCCTTTATGGATCTACCCAATTGCTTTTCCACTTCAGCCTGAAACTCCCTGAACTTGTCATAAGTTTTGGTTTTGTGTTGTATTAGGTACACATACCTATACCTTGAGTAATTATCAATAAAAGTGACAAAATACTCATACCTTCCTTGTGCTCAGATATTCATAGGTCTACAAACATCGCTATACACAAGTTCTAGAACCTCTTCGGCCCTATTGCCCTTAGAACCAAATGGCTTTTGGTCATTTTACCCTCAAAACAAGATTCACATTGTGGTATAGATTCCACCTTTAAGTGACTTAAAGGTCCATCCCTTACCAACCTTTGAATCATATTCAAGTTAATATGACCTAGTTGCAAATGCCGAAGACATGTCTTATTAGAATGAGAAGTTTTAAGTTTTTTAGAGTTATTTTCATTAACCTTAGTATTCAATAGTAAATCCATCTTAGGTTTGATAAAATATAGATTATTTTGCATCCATCCATCACAAATAAAAGATTTATTTTTACAAATTACCACTTTATTATTAAAAGAAACTACATAAGTCTTTAAATAAACAAGCTACAGAAATTAAATTGCTTTTAAGCTTAGGAATATAAAAACAATCTCGCAAATATAAATTCCTATAATTATCAAAATAAAGATGGATGTCTCCCCTTGCTTCAACCAACACCAAGGATCCATTGCCCATCTGAAGCGTAAAGTCTCCATGTAGTAGACTTCTTGTTTCTTTGAACTCATGCAGAGAAACACAAACATGATTAGTTGCTCCAGAATCTATGACCCAAGTGTCACTAGATTCCTCAACTAAACAAGTTTCTAAAGCCAAAAGATCACACCTACCTCATCAGGAAAGAAAGTCCTTACAATTCTTTTTAATGGGCCCGACCTTCTAGCAAATAAAGCACTTGAGCTTCTTTAGGTTCTTCTTTTTCTTCTTTTTGTTCTTGCCATTTGCAAGAATAGAAGACTTTCTATTCTTAGCCCATTGCTTTTTTTCCATTCTCTGGGTTAGGATTGGAACCAGATGCAACCACTAAGTTGGCCTCACCACCTGCAGGAGTTTTCTTGATCAGAAGTTCGAATTCCTGTAACTGCTTCGTCAACTTTGTTGAGGTCATATATCATCTATTGCTTAAATTAAATGTAACTCTAAAAGGAATAAACTCTTTAGACAGAGTCTCAAAGACTATAGTCATCTGAGTTTTAGCATCAATATCAACTTTATTAGTTTGAGCCTTAGCGAGGTAACCCATGACTAACATCATCTGGTCCTTTATAGACATCCCCGGTCTCTGTTTGCAGTTTAAGAGTCTTCAAAGCGCCCCTTGCCACTTTATTAGGCCTTGGTCTTCGAATATGTCTTTAAGATTATCCAAGATCTACCTAGCAGTCTCATAATCTTCATGTTGAGCCTGCAGTACGTTATTCATGCTAGCCATAATATAACAATGGGCCTGATTGTTAGCATCTTTCCAGTGATCATATGCTTAGATTTGCTCATTAGTGGAATCTCCCATAAGCTCGGAAGGACATGGTGTCGTCAACACAAACTTTAGTTTCTTAAAGGATAGGACGATGTTTAGGTTCCTTTTCCAGTCATTATAGTTCTCATCGGTTAATTGGTTTCTGTCAAGTATCAAAGATAAAGGGTTTTTAGACATTTTTAATCTACGATAAAGAATCATATGCCAAACATGAGCAAACATACAATAATAATTTAGTAAGATAACACAATCATATAAAACATACAAATGTGTTTATGTGTCAAAACCTTGAAAATATTATAACCTTACAATGATAATTTTCAACTCATAATTCAACAAGCTGCCTAAGGGAGACTTGCCAAATTCAATTAGAAACACAGATCTCCTCCTAATTAATATATGCTATCCAGGACCCGTATGATCCAACAAATATTAGTAATTATTTTTTTGGTCATCAATTTTATTAACAGAGCTCCTTGGGGAGTTAATAATAAAATCAACATGAGTATATAACCATTCTTTCAATATGTTATTCATGATTTATAATCACCACCTAGGGGTGTGCAATGATAAATCATACTAAAAATATCTTATCCTCTTGGAGATTTAACTCGGTACATGATAAAGTCCCTTCCTAGGGGTCGGAACCATCATGTGCTACCTATGGACCAACGATAGAGGCCATAGATTGTATCTTCGAAAACCTTCTCCTACTCAATTTTTTGAAATCAAGGTTTTATTTTAAAAAATATGCATGAATTTTTTTTTTAAATAAGTAGTACTACCTATTCTATATGACATGTTATCAATATATATGGCAAATCATATTATAATGCAGACAAACAAAGCAATCATGTAAAGCCACAAGCAAAATAATAATAAATAACCATAATATTATGGTTCCACCCTAGAGAAAAGAAAAAAAATATTACAAGAGAATAATCTAAACATATTATCGATTCTTTATCCTTAAATCCTCAAATTGTATCCTTCTTCATGTATCTTCCATCTTCAAGTCTTCAATCCCGTATAGATTGAATACACTATATTTCTAGTCATATACAAATTTAAATTGTCCCAAAAATAAAATCAAAACTGCACCAAAAAATACACCTTTTTTGAAAAAAAAAATTTACAGCTCTCTTCTAGCATGTCGATCTGTGTGATCGGCCTACCGGTCATGACCTTTCAACCTGCTAAACTTTATAGGTTGGCCTGTCAGTCATGACAAATCGACCTGTCGAACCAAAAAGTTTAGCCTACCACAAGAGCCATCAGATTTTTGCCCTACGAACGGCCTACCGATTCTAAAGGTTTGGCCTGCCAGTCTACAACCATCGGCGTGTCGGAGCTAAGGATTTAACATGCCGACAGAGCAGAAATCACTTTTTTCAAAAAATACAGTTTTTATGCAATTTATCAATTTTATTTTCAACAATTCAAAAACATAAAATTAGAGACTCAAGAAATACCTTTAGAACGCTATCATCTGTCTATTAAGTCCATCTTCTCCAAATACTTATTTAATTATAAAATTCTTATAAATTTAAAATTAAATAATAATTCTTAAATGGAGATAATAGCCTACCATCTAATTACAAAATTCTTGCAAATTAAAATCTGAGATAAATAGTCTATATATATATAGAAACCCTAGAGTGTCAACTCTCTAAAAAATTAAATTCAAGCATAGGAGTGATCAAGATCACATAATTTATTCATATAACATGATCACGAACTTGCAAATTTACATAAGAAAACTGGCTTTGATACCAATTGTTGGAAAAGTAGTATGCAGTTTAATTTTAAAATTTTTATGCTAGAGTATTTTTTAAAACACAAGTTTGAAATGCTATATGCATAAATTAACCAGATCTTACTAACCTTGTTTGTCGAAAAGCACCGGCAATCTTTTAAGAGAAAGGAATTCTAGAAGAGCCTCAACTAACTGGTCTTCTTTGCTATTCTCTATCCTCGATTGGAGTGCATATGGGCTACATCGTACAACTTTTCCCTGGTGACTCTCCTTCAACCAATTGAGGAAACCCAAAACTAAGGTTCGTGATTTGTGAACAATAGTTCTTAGGGAGTTGCAGAGACTCACAGACTGGAGTGCTCACTCTTAATTCCCCCATTGATCTAAATAACTTATGAGTCTCACTCCCTATTTATAGAGGTTGGGCCCAAGGGTTAGTCCTTATTAAACAAGGCCTTAAAAATTCAAATTAGGATCAATATTTGATTAAAAAAATTGTATCTAAAAACGCGTACTCATAAATCATTTGGTCGGCAGGCCGAACTGGCAGATCGGCCAGCCGAACTTACTCTATTGGCAGGCCCAGGCCGAACTTGAAGATCAGTCTACTAAACTTATGATAAATGATCCCTGCGAATCTTTTATTTTCCACCTGAGATTCTTAGGATAGAGCCTTAGTTTTAATTCAAATAACCTAATAGAGAAGTTATATCATTAAAATAGTTATATCTAGATAATCTCTAGCAAAAGTAAATATTCATGACAATTCAACAAGTTTATCTTGAATTAATTTACTCAAAATTAATTCAATCGACAAATAGACATGAATTATCTGATCCCGATAATTCAACAAGTTTATCTTGAATTAATTTTTCACAAAATTAACTCAACTAATAAACATACATGAATTATCTGAACCTATCAAATTTCAACCAATCTGATAATTTGACATAAATCACGAATTTATGGAAAAAGCATGTCATATCGTTATAGGATTTATTATAAACTAGTAAAGGGCATCTGATAGACCTATATAGTTCAAGCTCCCGATAATTATAAAACACAATATCCAAGATATACATTTCATAATTATCAACTCTAACGCTACTCCACTAAAAGCTTAGAGCTGCACTTTCGAACTATATAGAATTAAGAAGCTCGAATAGCTAAGTATCTATAATATATCATAATGTATTGTATCCCTATAGGATTATCCATAATCGGCTTAAAAATAAATTATGTCTTACCTTTCTGATTATTTTTCTCTTTTGTTCCATTATCTCACCATCGAAAAACTTACCATCCAAGGATAGTATACCATTTGGTTACACTTATGTATCCAAATAGTTGAGTGCTCTAATTTTTCAATTATAGGATAACGCATATAAGAGGATATCAACGACTTGTAAAGAGGAGCTATGGATTCCATATCTATGAATAACAAGTCTATACTATCAAGAGTCATGCCTCCAATGTATCAGCATGTGCATCATCATAAAATATAGATGCCACCCTTTGGTACATCAAAAGATATAAGTCAAGACAACGGGTTCATTATTTATCTCAGGATTAAAATACAATACATATGACTGTCTAAAATGAATTGATTTGCCGAGACAGAATTATTAATCCAAATCAATTACACTTTATGTCTTGATCTAATGTATCGTCAACTATGACAATGCACTAATGTTTCTATTCGTGGAGTCCACGTCTCACATTAGGAATATAGACAACATAATAATCTTTGCATGAATAAAGCACCCTACTTTATTCCCTCTATTGTAGATCTTATAATTTAGACCATTATCTTTAGAATCATATCTTCTACATAATCTGTCAATCATATGCCGATTCTAAAGGTTTAGACAGACAGTCTTAGACTTTTATTTGCTTATTATACATTCAACAAATATGAACGTAAAGCGGACAACAATTTGGTATATAAATAATAAATAAATTCTTTATTGATAAAAATATCTTCAAAAACATATTACACTTTTACTCATTAGGGCATACATGTCTAACAATAACAGCTTAAAAAAGAAGAAAAACTAAAAATATTTAAAGTGATTTTGCCAGAGTTTCCCCTCCTTACTTCAGCTAAAAAGAAAATTTAAAAAGACATTTAAAATAAAATACTGGAAATATTATTGAGCATAATTTTCACAGCATAATCTAAGAAATATTTTACAAAAACTTAAACTAAAAACTAAAATAAAAACTAAACTTAAAAAATAACTATTTCAACAAATAGTACTTTTCATACTACAAAGGGGGCGTAGAGCCGAAAAACCTGCCCCTTTTATAGGTAAATTTTACCACTATTCACCAATTTTTTAAATATTTTTACTGTACATTCTTTAAAAAACTCAGCCAACAAATTGGCCATTTGCTAAATTTTTTCCTAATATTTTCTTCTGTATTTTGCTTGACATTTTTGGAGGGAGTTGCACATTTTTTAAAACTTTTCTTCCCTTTTTTTTCCTCTATTCTCAGCTCTTTAGAATGCGTGTTTCCAGTTGAAATCCTCTACAGCATGGCGTCGGGAGGAGGTACAGATGCAATGCGATCTAAGGCATCAATATCGAGATCCATCTGCCAAAATCTGAGGAGAAGAACTGGGATGAGTAGGACCGTATGGGCCTTTAAGCTGAGTAATGGGCATCGTTACATTTGGAAACGCACGCATGTGATCTGATAGGCGAATCAGACATGGAACCCACTAGCGATTGCGTTGAGGAGATGATACATAGCACGGATCTAACAGTTTGCAACGAATGGTGACAATCCAAGGGCTACGGAGCTACCACGTGTCACCTTCTAAATTAAAATTTGAATCTTTGACTTTTTGAGGCATTTGTTATCTGATTTTGCCTGTTTTGACACTGATTTGCTCCGTTTCTCTTCCAGATTTTAAATCTTAAGTCAAAAAATTAAAAGCAAATTAATTATTTTACAAATATAATATTTATAATAATATTAAAAATATTTATTTTACATTAAAACACATAAAAATAATTACAAACATCTAAAATTTTAGCCTCTTTTGGTTTAAGACGGATATAATTTTTAAGACTTGAAAATATTTTTAGAAATTACTAAGAATATTATAGGACTTATGTACAAACTTAAAACATATTATAAAAGATATTAAGACTAAAAATAAAATTATCACTTATTATTTTTACGGTTTTGTTTAATTTCAAACTAAACTAATATTTTACATACAAAAATGATTCTAAAAATTACAAAAAATCTTTGCAAACATAAAAACCTATTAAAAACACATAATTAAACATATTTTCATATTAAGACACTAAAATATTGTTTATCACTTTATTGCTATTAATTAAGGAGTTTAAAAAGAAATATTAATGAAAAATGATTGATTTTAGCTTTAAGAAATGAGCATTTTCTAAGTCTCATCATACCTCCCAACTAGCTTATTGCTAGTCCCAAGCAATTAAAGTGATAAAGCTTAAAAACATGCCAAAAGTTTGGTTTTTCAAAGGCTAGTAACTCCTCGCTGATTTTCTTTAGGGATTATCTTAGATTCATGCCTCAAAGTAAAAATGTAAATATTAATTAATTTATAGTTCATTTCTAGAGTATGTCTTATATTTATGATAGATTTTCTTATGAGTGTGTGATTTTCTATCACTAATCAATGCATACTAATCAAATAAAGTTAAATTAATCTAAACTAATTTATTTTAATGAAATCTTATAAGTTTGTTTTTCATCCATTTCTCCACTAATATAGTATAACACTTTGTTAAAGATCATTAAGGCTTTATTTGGCTTGTAATGTAAAGTTTAGGTAAAAAGTAAGATGAAAGATAAATTTGAGGCTAAGTTTACCTATAAAACACTTACTAAATTCCCAAACCCTTAAAAATATATAATCTAATTCCCAAAGTCACAATCCCAAACTTGAAATGAAATTTCATTATCTAATTTTATTCAACTTTTTTTTTTTAATTTTCCTTTAAACTTTTTTAACTCTTTTTCATATATTTTTTCTTTTTTTTCTTGACTTTTTTTACTTTTATACTTTTTATTCTTTTTTTAATAGAAATACAAAATAACTAAAAAATCCAATAGAAACAGAGTAATTTAAATTATAGACTTAACAGACGTTCTTATTATACCCTACCTCCCATAACATTGGCATAAACCCAATTACGCTTAAAAGATTAGATGCCTTATGAGTGAATGGTAAAAGAAAGGATTATAAATTCATTAAAAATGCTAGGCTAAATATGTGGTGACAAAGCAAAACGGAAATAATAGGCTTAACAGGGTGACTAGAGATATAGAATGTGAATAGACAAGTTTAAAAAGGCTCAAAAGATCCAAAGATGGACTAAATTATTATTGGAAAATAATATGTAGTGAAATTTTAAAAATTTTAAATTAAAGTCATTTCCAAATAACAAGTTTGACATGCTAAACATACAAATTAATAACATATCTTACGTACCTCTTTTGTATACCAAAGTCTATAGAAAAATCAAGAAGTGAAGAATATTCTAGAAAAGCTTTAACCAACTAGTCTTCTATACTATTTTCTATCTACGATTGGAGTGCGGGTGGTCGCATATCGTACAGCTTTTCCTCTGGTAACTCTCCTTCCAACCACTTGAGAAAACTAAGAGTTAAGATTCTAGATGTTGAACAATAGCTCTATAGTAGTTTCAGAGTTTCTCTTCACTAGAAAACTCACTCTATACTTCTCAAATGATCCAAGGAACAATGAAAAATAGTTCCCTTTATATATCTTTATCAGATTCTACTTTAAAATTCGAGTTTGGATCAGTTTTTGATTGAAAACGCGTAAAACACATTTCCTGTTATCCAAGCGTGGTTGACCTCGCCTTTGTATCGTGGTTGATCGTAGCATCACAACATAGTGTAGCGCTCTACATGGCGTGGGACTATTTGCTTTTTCAAATTCGTGCTAAGTATGGTGCATGGATTGGAGAGCATTTTTACGCCACTTTGGCATTTTCTTTCAATATGGAGCATTGATTGGCGATGCCCTTAAATATTTTCTTTTTTTTCTTTGAAAGGATATTTTTTTCATGTTGACATGCGATCTCACCTTATATTGGTGAAAAATGCATATGTATAAAGTATAATAAAGTTTGAAAGAATTTTCATTATATAAAAAAGGGGTTAATTACATAATTAAACATTTTAATTTTAATTATTTCTTGATTTGTCCTCTGTTTTAAAATTTTAAAAGTATCACTTGAATTTAAAAAACTTATTTTAATTTTATTCTTATAAAAAATTTAGCAAAACAATATAACTACCTCTAAACAGTTATGATAAATATTTCATATATTTAATAACATAAAAGTTCTTAAAACAAAACATCAAAATTCAAAAAAAAAAGATGGTAAGTTTAGAGGCATTTTAAATGTTAAAATATTTTTAAAAAATATTTCTCAAGAAGAATAAATATTTCAAATATTAAGAATATTTTTTTTCTGTATCACCTTGTTCTTTTTGTCTAAAAACTTTGTTAGAGATAAAATTGAAATAACTTTTTCAAATTGAAAAAAATACTTTATAATTTCTAAAAACAAAAATATGAACTGAGAATTAATTAAAATTAAGAACTATAGTTATGTAATTAACCTTTAGCAAGAAAAAAAGAAGAAGAAGAAAAACTAGTCTCAATACCTTGTCATAAATGGGAAAAAAATATAAAAATTAGTAGGATCACAAATAGCCTTAGAAGTTTATTCCCAATTCCACTTTAATTTTAACGTTAACAAATTTTCACTTTGATTCCTAATTTGTTTTTGTTTTTTTTTTGTTTAAGTTAAGGATGATGTTAAATATTTGACGCCTAACTAACAAAGAGATTGGAACTGAAATAAAATAATAAATCAAACATTAAAATGAGATTGTTTTAAAAGTTAAAAACTAATTTTTTTTAAAAGTTAAAAAGTAACACTCTGTTTGGTAGGAGGGATGGGGAATAAGAATGGTGTAGAGAGCTGAAGGGATAAAGAGTAAGAAGAATGAAGAGAATTATAGCAATCATTTATAGTATTTGGTAAGAAAGAGAGGAAGTTGAGAAGATATATGATAGTTATTTGTAAAATTATTATATAATAAATTTATACTAATTATAATTATTTATTTAGAGCTATATTATAATTATTTATTTAAAGAGTAAAATAATCTTTTTAAAACTTAAAGTAAACGATTGGTATGATCCAATTTGATGGGCCATAGAGAGATCATATCCCTTTATCTCTTCTCTTCTCCTCATTTGATAGCTCCTTGTATCTATCTTCCTTCACCCCTATCACTCTTATCAAATCGTAGTGTAAAGTGAGATTATGTGTTTGTTAGGAGAGTATTTGACAACGTTGCTTAGAAAATATCATTTCGATTATTACAATGTGAAATAAAAATAGACTACAAAGTAAAACATTCATATGTTAATTAAAATTATTTTAACTTTTGGTTTATATTGTCAAATGCTTGAATACTTTGCTAATAGGCCGTTAGGAAGAACTGTTAGAACCAACAGTTTTGGTTTATGAACTGTAACATGTAAGAGTTTTATAAGATGTTTAACAAAGTTAATTAGAATCAACTTTTTGATTCAAAATACTATAATATGTAAAATTTTTACATTATTTTTTACCTAAAAAAGTTAATTAGAATTAATTTTTTTAAACATTTAATAATACTATTTATAATTACAAGTGATAGTTATAACCGTTCATTAGACCGGTTAAGGGATGGGCAAATTACGTTTTTGAGTTTTCGAGAATTTGCGAGGACATTGTCTCAAGGGTCCCACCAAAACCCCGATACTACTTCCTTTGGTTTCACCACGTCATCCAACAGTTAGGTTGAGATTCTCCTCTCTTATTTCTTCCCCAAATTTTGCCTCCTTCAAACCCTAATTTCCTTCTTACACCAATTCAATATCTCTGTCAAACGCCCTTCTCCGGCCGATTCCTCCTCACTTTCCGGCAATTCCTCTCCGTTCCGACCACAAACTCCTCCCATTTCCAACCATGTCCACCTCTCTAATGGCCGTTCTCGATTAAGATAATGGTCAAAGCGTCGAGGTCTTCGTTTCAACCATTTTATGGGTCTGAGCAATGCCGGAGCTTCGCAGGCGAGTCCGCAGAGGCTGCGCTAGGGTAGCCCCTAGGGGATCGGACTCGGATTCTCCTCCTCCACCTCTTCCTCCTCTGCGGAATTACGTGAAGACGCGAGCCGCCGTCGCGAGAGAAGCTGCTGCAGCAGCTGCGAAGGTCTCGCCGAGGCCTCGGAGAAGACTTGTGGAAGCTGGAAATAGGAGGTTGAAGAAGAAGAAGAGCAGGGTGATTGTGATTTCGGAGAGCGACAGGGATTCTGAAGGTCAAGAGAAGTTTGAGGAAGAACAAGAAGAAGAAGAAGAGGAAGAAGAAGGAAGAGAAGGAGAAGGAAAAGGAAAAGCAGTCATGGCTGACGATAGTGGTGGGTTGAGCGCCAATAAGGCTGCGGGGCAAGAAGACGAGGGCACTACTGTGCCTTTTCCTGAGAAGGTATGTTCTATGCTATTAATTCTCGAGCTAACGCTTTCTAGTTGTCTTTGGTTTGGTGTTTTCCTCTGGTTGTTTTAATTTGTTTTTAACAGTGTTTTTCTTTTCTTTTCTATTTTTGCTGAATTTTTGTTGCCGATATTTTCTTATTAATTGTTGAAGCAGCTATTTGCTAATTAATGGTGGACTGTGATGGGAAAGGGAAAGTGTTTGAGACGGAAATTGGAGGAATGAGGAAGTAAATCAAATGTTTACTTATCCATTAGGAGTTAGAATTACATTCCTCATTTAGTAAGTAAACATATGAATGGAAGTAAATGGAAATATTCCACTCATGTCTCTTTACATTGATGGTATGTGAACATTTCAATGGAAATGTAAGCATGGCCTATAGATTTTGTAGTTCATATTGGATAGTTAGAGCCTGCTTGTTTTGTTGGTAAAGGCTCCCGAGGTCAACTTCAAGGACCTGGGATATAATCTCGCTTTCGCTAGTCTGGGGAAGGCTTGGGGTTAAGGAGAATACCTTCTGTTAGAGTATGCCGTCACCATGTTTTATACCTTCTGTGCATACGCATGTATTATTGTATTTTCTTATGGTTGCAGTTGTTATGCAACTTACGATTGTGCAGTTATTGCAGTTAATGTCTGTTCTCCTTTTTTTTTTTTTTAAATTAAGCTGGTTATGTAATAATTGTGAAGATGGCTCAGATTTTGCAGTGGGCTGAGTAGAGCTATTGATAACTTTTTTTTAAAAAAATTCTGTTTCATTCTTTATCTGTTAAAGTGTTTTGGGATTTTTTCCTTTCTCAAGGTTCAAGTAGGAGGTTCACCTATGTACAAGGTAGAGAGAAAGTTGGGTAAAGGAGGGTTTGGTCAGGTGTTTGTTGGTCGGCGCGTCACAGGTGGCAATGATCGCACATCTGGTCCAAGCGCTATGGAGGTTAGTTAAGCTCTAATATCCTTGTATTGCAAGAACCTTGTGTATCTGTTGTGTAAAAATTAATTTTGTTATGTATAAAAACTGGTGTTTGGACATTCATTTTGAGTTTCTACTTTTATCAGGTTGCTCTAAAATTTGAGCACAGGAACAGCAAAGGTTGTAACTACGGCCCTCCATATGAGTGGCAAGTGTACAAGTGGGTATTCTATTTTCTTCTTTCTTCTTCTATCTCCCTTTTTCACTCTTAGGAGGCTGTAAGTTTCATTTCCAATATGGCCATATTATCTATGAATAAGCGCAGATATCTTTATTGGTATTTGGTTGTTGTTGTTGTTATTATTTGTTCTTTTTTTTTTTTTTTTTGAATAGCGCACTTGGTGGCAGTCATGGAGTGCCTAAAGTGCACTATAAAGGAAGAACTGGAGATTATTATGTAATGGTATGATCAACTTTTTGTTTATCCTATCTCCTTTGCTGTCTTTCTAATATAATTTACTGATTAAGCGTTCTTGGTTTTGAAATCTATTCTAGGTTATGGACATGCTAGGACCCAGCTTGTGGGATGTGTGGAATTCTTCGGGACAGGCGTATGTACTCTAGAATATTAAGCTTTGTTCTTATACTCGTCTGTCTTTTTTTCTGTTGTTTTTGGATTAGCGACTTGAATATGTCACTGACGCTTAAGATAAATAGCTAGTGTCAGATTTACTAGGTTCATGCCTCTGTCTTTTTTTATGTTGTTTTTGGATTAGCGACTTGAATATGTCACTGACGTTTAAGATAAATAGCTAGTGTCAGATTTACTAGGTTCATGCCGTGAATTTGTGAGGAGGCAAAGCTTAAGGAAGATTTCTTGGAAAAAAGTGTTTTAGCTGAGGCCTAATAATTCAAGCATATTCACCTAGCCTATATATAAAATATAAGAATCACATGGTTATTTTGTAATTTGTAGATAATTTTTGCCCTTATCCATCAGAAAAAGAGAACATGTAATTATGTGAATTATTATGTCCTTGATCCAATAAACTGATTGAATGCATCTCAACTGAATCAAGGTAGAAATATGAGCTACTGATGGGCATCCTTAACCATAAAAGCTTGTTCCTCTGAAGTAGGACTTTTTCTTAGGCTTCTTGAGGAAATGACCCGACTTCTTGATGTGCCATAAGTTTGTTATTGCATGTTTTTAGGGCATCCTTGTGGTTTTGAAATACATTATCTGCACGTACGTAAACTATGTATTTAGCTACTCTGGAACTAATGGAGCTATGTTTCATAGATTCTTCCCTTCACTTTCCTTAGCCTTTTCGGGACATTAAATATGTGGAGAACCTTCTACTAAAGTCATATAATGCTCAGCATGTTTTGTGCATAATCTGACGTACTTTAATTTTTGGCGATGGAGTCCTGTCATCATCTATGGGAAATTGGAAAATGCTTTCAAATTTAATTAAGGAATTTTTATTTTTAATTTTTAATTTTTTTTAACTTATGTAGTATGATGCGTTCTTTTGTGTGTTTCATAGAATAAGATTCGACTTTATATATTTTGTTCAAACTGGTTGTCTAGTCTACATCTGCATTAGTTTATTAGCACATTTTTTGTTGGCATAATCTTATATATTCCAGACATTGTGGCATATTCTCATTATTGTTTTACATGACGGACCTAATTTCAGATATATTTACCTAAATGCTTGAATATATACAGGATGTCTGCAGAGATGGTGGCCTGTATTGCTGTTGAGTCATTGTCAATCCTCGAGAAGATGCACTCAAGAGGGTAAGTGAAGGCCCCTTATGTGAGAGAGAGAGAGAGAGAGAGAGTTTTTTTTTTTTCTTCAACTTACAAAATCTGTTTTCTATCAGTTATGTTCATGGAGATGTTAAGCCAGAAAACTTTTTACTTGGTCAACCATCTACAGCGCAAGAGAAGAAGTTGTTTCTTGTTGATCTTGGATTAGGTGTGTACAGTTCACTTAATCGTTACAGTTTCAATTCAGTTGTTTCATGCACATGCACTTCACTTTCTTATGTTCTTTTTTTATGTTTTTTCAGCAACGAAGTGGAAAGACAGCTCTAATGGGCAGCATGTTGATTATGATCAGCGTCCCGACATGTTTAGGTGGATATATGATTGCAGGTTTTAGGGTGTAGTGTGTCATGTTAATCTTTAACTATGATTATAATTCTTCTCTTTTCAACCTCAGAGGAACTGTTCGATATGCTAGCGTTCATGCTCATTTGGGAAGAACTGCTAGTAGAAGAGACGATCTTGAATCTCTTGCATATACTTTGATTTTTCTTCTCCGAGGCAGGCTACCATGGCAAGGTTATCAGGTATGTCATGTAATGCTACTCTAGAGCATGCTTGATTAATGGGCGCTTTTTTAGTCCCTTAAATAGATTTTGTTTTTTATGGGTCAAACTTGTTTGAACTGTCTTTTGTTCTGGTTCCCTCTCAGGGTGATAACAAATCATTCCTAGTTTGCAAGAAAAAGATGGCAACTTCTCCTGAAATGTTGTGCTGCTTCTGCCCTCAACCTCTTAAACAGTTTCTTGAGATTGTGGTGAACATGAAATTTGACGAAGAGCCCAACTATTCTAAGCTAATATCTCTGTTCGAAGGCTTGATAGGACCAAATCCAGCCGGTAGGCCGCTAAAAATTGATGGTGCTCAAAAGGTAAAACATATAAACATATGGATTAACTTTTGTTACTAGGAATTTCCCTGCGCCCATAATACATTCCTGGATTCCTAATTTCGTACATTTATTTATAATTTCAATGTAACCATTGCTAGATTATTAGTCAAGTTGGACAAAAGCGGAGTAGATTGAACGTTGAGGAAGAAGATGATGGGCAACCAAGGAAGAAGGTTCGTATAGGAGTTCCTGCGACACAATGGATTTCAGTTTACAATGCTAGGCTGCCAATGAAACAGAGGTGAAATACCATTTGTTGTACTTTTGTCTTTTCTTCTGTCTAAGTAGTTTGGTGTCATCTTTACTATTCATAATTCGTTATTTTCTCTCTTTCAATTTGAATGGTCCTTTTGCCTTCTTATGTACGAAATTCCTCTTGGTAAACCTTACTCGTTTGCCACTTCATTAAATTATTTTTTTAATGTCTATCAATAAAATACTTTTTCCTTCTGCTTTATCTTTGTTACATATTTTTTTATATCCTCTAAAATGTTATTTTATCAAGCTTGACTTCCAAGTTTCGATCTTTTTTTGTTTTTCAACTTTTCTTGCTTTCTTCATTTTGGTTTTTAAATATTTTCTTTCTCACATATCTTTAAAAATGTAAAGAACGCATGCGCGGAGTGTGTGGTATTAACTAGTATCTTTAAATACTTGAAAGGTGCATATACACTGCATCTCTGGGTACCAACTTCACATGGTCAAACTGGTCTCTATCCACTTTTTCTATTTTGGTTTAACCTCATCAATTTAAAGTGTTGAGGTTTTTTCCTCAACATATCCCCGAGTTCCCGGCCGAGTTACATCCCAGCCGAGGTCCCAGGAACGTATTGTTGATTTGTCCCCCTTGTGTGGATTGGTACCTGGGAGATACCTTAAGGCCTCTTATACAAGAGGTCACAGGTTCAACTCCTGGGGGACGCGCTCCCTTAACCACAAGGGGGACAAATCAACAATACGTTCCTAGGACCTCGGCTGGGATGTAACTCGGCCGGGAACTCGGGGATATGTTGAGGAAAAAACCTCAACATAAAGGTTTCAATATTTATTTACTAGTATCTTTAAATTCTTGAAAGGTGCATATACACTGCATCTCTGGGTACAAACTTCACATGGTCAAACTGGTCTCTATCCACTTTTTCTATTTTGGTTTAACCTCATCAATTTAAAGGTTTCAATATTTATTTATTTATTTATTTTTCAAGACACGTTGCAGAAAAATCAAGGAATATTTTTGATTAGGGGCTACATTGTGCCGTTGAAGCAAGCATTTGATTTACCTTTCATATTGATGTTGTCTTCAGTGCTGTTTGAGGATTTTTCCTGCCCTGCAAAGCACAAGAGTCTCATGATGACATAAGCTTGTCGTGACACAAGGATATGGACCTTGTTACGAGGTTTTAAGTTGACAAGTATGTGAGAGTGTTTGGGAACCAAGTTCCAACACCAAAATTCCAACTGCTACAGTGTAAAGCTTTCACATTCTACGGTGTTTAAGTTCTTGGTTCCCAAACACACTATATGTGTTAATATTAAGTGTACTTTAACTTTTAAGTGTAGTTTGCCTCGCTACAAATAACTATGCTGTTCATCCAAGTGTCTGCATACTCGAGAAAGAGGATAAACAAAAGGAAAAATGAAATTGAATTTTCGAAAGAACAAATGTCTCTACATTGGGGGTATACCCCTTGTCGAGCCACAAGACACTGCACCGTCTACTTCTCTCTGTAATCTTTGTTAACTAATGACCTGCTTATTACTGTCTTCTTAGGTACCATTACAATGTGGCTGATGCAAGGTTGGCACAACATGTGGATAAAGGTGTTGCAGATGGTCTGCTTATAAGTTGCGTGTCATCTTGTTCTAATCTCTGGGCACTTATTATGGATGCTGGAACCGGTTTTACTAGCCAAGTTTATGAACTTTCACCGTTCTTCTTACACAAGGTGTATGTTTGTGTTGTCTATAGTCATTGTTATCATGTTGAATATTGTTCTTCTGGGGCAATTGAATTCACTTTCTGTTCCTGCTGCCTTCTATAGTCATTGTTATCATGTTGAATTCTGTTCCTGTGGGGCAATGGAATTCACTTTCTGTTCCTGCTGCCTCCTGTTGTACCCCTTTGTCTTCAATAAAATTTCATTGTTTCTTATTAAAAAAAGAGAGAATTCACTTTTTGTTCCTAATACCACAGGAATGGATCATGGAGCAATGGGAGAAGAATTATTACATTAGTTCTATTGCTGGTGCCAACAATGGAAGCTCCCTTGTAGTGATGTCAAAAGGTTTGCTTTTGTCCCATCATTAGCTATATATATACATATATATATTTTTTTCATCCGTGACAATTTAATTCCAATTAAGTTTTTTCCTTCCAAGAGCTGTAAGATTCTTCTGGGATGAGGCACATTCAAAAGCATCTTTGGGGTTTGTTTTTACATCAAGAAAGCCTGAATGCAAGATGTTTTTAATCGTTGGGTTTTCTGTGTTGGGATTTTGTTTTCCATTTGGACAAGAACAGTGGGAGGTTGAGTGGGGAAGAGGGGCTCCAAGATGAATTAGTGTCAGCTACTACTAAAGTAATATTTTGGGACTAACTTGGTTACTGAAGTTGTGTCGGAAGCTTAAAAAAAAAAAAAAGAAAAGATAAGAAGCATCACCATGATTTTTAGCTGGTTCTGTACTTGAGTCTTGCTTTTCATGGTTCTAAAAATTTGAAAGGACTTGACCTGTCCAGGTTGGTTTGGAAAATTGTATTATACATATGTGTTATTGGTTGTCTTAGATGGTAAAACCTTTTTCTTTTGTGCTAAATCCCAACTTTACTGGGGATGCTGGCTAAAATGGCCGAAACCTACATCCTAAAATTCAGGTTAGAAAACCTCCAGTAAACTCTGTGAGGGAAAGGATTATTTGCAGACTTGTATTAATACTTTTATGCATGCTTGTATTTCAATATCCAACCGTGCACGATATCTTACAGGAACCCAATATTCTCAACAGTCTTACAAAGTAAGTGATTCCTTTCCCTTCAAGTGGATCAATAAGAAATGGAGAGAAGGGTTTCATGTCACCTCAATGGCAACTGCTGGAAGCCGATGGGGTGTTGTTATGTCTCGCAATGCTGGCTTTAGTGATCAGGTCTGCCTATATTTATATCAGTTTTTGCTATTCCTCCTACTATGTCATTTTCAGTTTTCTATGTCCTTTTCATGTAGTTCAAAATTTTGGACCACAATTTCATTACACCGTGCTTTTAAATTGAAGTTCTCTGATCTCTGGAATATTCTTTTGCACAGTAATATATTTCTATCCTGGGTGCCTATGATAACGTCAATAATTGCTATGTCCATGTCTATATGCTACAAACAGGTTGTGGAACTTGATTTTCTCTATCCAAGTGAGGGCATTCATAGACGCTGGGATAGTGGTTATCGCATAACAGCGACAGCTGCAACTTGGGACCAGTCTGCTCTTATTCTAAGCATTCCTAGGCGCAAACCTGGGGATGAAACTCAGGAAACTCTGCGCACTTCGCAGTTTCCAAGCACACATGTTAAGGTATGTCTGAACCTTATTTAAGCAAGTTGATGGACTTTTCAGGAAAGTAAAACTTTTTAGAGTGAATAATATTGGTATGTTCTTCTGGTTCTGGACTTTGAATTGAAGACTAAGAACTCTGTCTCATCATGGAGATTGTCGTTTTTGTTTGCAGGAAAAATGGGCTAAGAATCTTTATCTTGCTTGTCTATGCTATGGCCGAACTGTATCTTGACTCTTGTGCACTTTGCTTGAAACTTGTTTCCAAGAAAATATAAATTTTGTGTAACCTTTGTCCCCTCAGTTGGGTTTCTCATTTCATTTGTAAAAAAGGGTTGTAGTCTCATCCAACTAAGCTGCAGCAGCACCCCAAAAAAAAAAAAAAAAAGGTTCGTAGGTTTTACTTTAGCTGCAGCGATACAGACGTGTATTTTAAATGTTTTTCTTGAAGTTGTACGGTCTGAATTAAATTACTTATTACATGCCAACACCTATAAATTAACAATTTATGCCCTATCTGTTCCTCGCCCTTTTCCATATAAAAATCTTTGATAGGTGAGAAATATCAGTGCTAAGATTGTCTCAAATTTATGTGGGAAAATTCTGTCGGCTTGCAGAAGCCGCCATTGAAACCTCCAAAACCAGCTCAAAAATATCTGGCCTATTCAGGCATCGAGATGGTGTGCTTTGCCACAAAAAGAAAATAATAATAATAATAATAATAATTTTGGGAATTTTTTTGACCTATAAAAGTTTTTTTTTTATGTAAAACTTCACCACTGGCTTTTGCCACTTGTTGGCATATTGAAAAGGGTGGATTGTATTGTTGTATCAAAAAGTATTTATTTTTTGTGTAATGTATTTTGTATTTTCAATTTCAGTAAAATATATTTTGAATTTTAAAATTATTGACAATTGAGGTTTAATAGCTAACGAGCATTAAAATGTATAAATAATTTTGATAACCGGATTATTTGTATGTGAGTTTTTTGAAGAAAAAAGCTCGTTATTTTAAAGAAAAAACTTGAATCTCAACACGCAGAAAAGAGTATTGAAAGGCAACGAAAAATAACTATTGATCTTAATTGTCAATTATTTTAAAATTTAAGGTAAAATTTAACAAAATTAAAAGTTGAGATGCAACTCCACAGTTTATTCTATTGAAAAAAGTAAGCAAGCTTGGAACGGGCTATAAACGGTGTTTTGTATCGGTAAATGCAGCACTTCTGTAGGAAAGTTGAAGTAATTTTCGCATATCGTTATCTTCTTTGATTTTGCAAAGGTGGAAATGGTGGTGGCAGCTATAACTCTCAAAGTATTAGTAAGGTTGGTATCTTTAAAAAAACATTATATTAACGTCTTATTGTGTAGAAAATATCAAAATGGTCTCTTATAATTTTTTTAAAAAATCATTTTAGTATCATAATTTTATGTTTTAGGACGTAACATTTTGTACTTAAGTTTTTATTAATAAATCCCATATTATTTCGTTAAAGCGGTAAAAGAAAATAAGTCCAAATAATATAAAAAAAGGGAGATAAATGTATGATCTGTTAATACTACGTAAATAATAATTGGAATCTGCTTAGCATGGATGAGCCTCTATGAAAGTAATTCAAATTCTCGTCTCTCTTTGGGCAGAGCTCTTGTATTAAGAGATGCATTAATGCAAATTGTTTTTAAGTCTTGGTTGCAGTTTTAATATTTGTTTTCACCAAGAGGATTTGAAAAGTTAAATGAGTTAGCTAAGGATGTTCTTTTTTAATTGACGTATTATGGTAATAACTAGTCAAAAACACGCATACATTTTGTTTATTATATATATACACACACACACTAAATACGGTGATCTGTAATAGACACATAGACACATCTTAATAATAATAATAATAATAAGATAAAAAGAAAGAGGATGGAAGAAAGAAAATTAGTATGTGAAAAACAATAGGGAGAGAGTGAGTGAGGGAGTGACACTAATCAAAAATTATAGAAAGTACCAAAACATGCATTATCACTTTTATATAGGTAATAGAATTGGATATTTAAGAAAAGTTATTGTTGGATAGAAAATATTGGGAGATACTATGAAAAATAATAGTTGAGATAACGCAATGAAAAATGTTTAAGGATGGATACATTTAACCAACAGGCCAGTTCAGTTAGTAGACGGTTGTTCTGTTTAAACAAGCAATTCGGTTCGAGTCCTTGTAGACGTAGCTGCTAGTGTGGGAAGACTCTTGCCGCCTTCGGGTCTCTTTATAGGTCGACTTCAGATTAATCGAGCTAAACCACCCGAATGTTGAGGGGCTCTTAAGGGTTTGTGTCATTCGTGATGGACCGGGATACTGGGGGATTTCACCAAAAAAAAAAAAGATGATACATTTAAGATTTTCCAGTAGGGACAAGAAAAAAAAAAACAAAAACAAAAAGGAGTAGGCAAAAAAAAAAAAAAAAAAGAGGGAGCGAGAGGGTGTTTGTGCACCTCATGGCAATATTCACACTTTATGCCTTTAATGTTGAGGTCTAAAGTTTGAAACTCCCCACTTTCAAGTTTCAAAAAATGATGAAAGATATTCACAAATAGATATTTCTTCTTTCCTACAAAAGAAATTAAATAACAAAATAGAAAGATAATGCAAAATTTTGAGGATAGTTTAGTCAGCCAAAAGCTGTGTACCACAAATAGGGAATTCGGACAAGTGGAATTGAAAAATGAGAATTTGCCTGCTAAACCTTGAATATAACAAGGGGAGGATGTTCTTTTTAGACTATTTCCCATCCTCTTCTTTCGCAATTAATTTATCACCAATGGAAAAGAATTTTTCTCATCAAAAGAAAAAATAAATATATAACAAGGAGAAAATGAAAAATAAAGAGAGATTATTGAAATATCTTAACAAGTTCTTAAGCTATGAAAATAAGTTATGAACAATCTTCTCCAGCATTATACATTCCTTGAATAAATTCCATCCATTAAGTAATGAAACAAACATTTTTATAGCGACCTGCGCTGCCAGAAATTATCTGGGTTCTCTTTGTCAGCCAGTTCTTAGTTTTCACCAATCCATTAGATTGTCTATCAAAGAAATATAAAAAGGATTGCCAAAAGAGAAGTTACAGGAGAACCAAGATTAGATTTGGCTCTCCAATTCAGTCTGACCTAGAGAAAAGAGATAGATTAAAGGCTTATGAATAGGCATGAATATTGAGAGGAACAAGGATGGGTTTGCTTCCCCCTCCCCGCCTTCACCTTTTCCCTTATACCCGCTTCCATACCTATGTTATTAGAGTCAAGGTTGGGGTCGAGAAATCCCTAGTGGGACACTTTTGTTATACCTATAATATATCTTTAAGCTAATAAGCATAACTAGGAAGATTATTACGAGAACAAGCCATATTTAAATATGATTATTAACTTATAATATTATAACACTAACATAAATGGTATGTCATTTTAAGTTTCTTTCCTACATGTGATTGTAACGAGACTCGATAAAATTATGAAATTATGAATTTTAATGTTTTGATACGAGGAATTGTAATTATTATAGATTTTTTATTCATTGTATATACAGATTTAAAATTTTTTAAATATTTCTTGTATAATTCATGGCCTATTTTATTTAAAATTTATGCCTCTAGGAGCGCAAAGTAAATTATAGGGTGTTTGGAAGCATTGGTTAGAATATTAGTTTTAACCACTAAATAGTATAAAGTTGTCACATGTTATAGTAAAAAGAAAGTTGCTGTAATATAAAGCCTTTCACATACTACAGTGTTTTGAATCAAAATAAACTTCAACCATGGTTTTAACCACACTATCGAAACATCCTATAAGAGTAACTATTGTAATTTAAGGGCCTCTTTTGATTAGTTTATATATTGCAATTATCTTTTCTATGCACTTTATTTTTTTTCTATTTTTTTTTTAAAATTTTATAACTAGTATAGTAATATTTATTTCATTTTTAAAACATGAATAGAAAAATTAAACAAAACAAAAAAACTACTCTTAAACCGTTATGAAAAACTTTTTTTTTATATATTTAATAAAATAAAAAAATCCTAAAACAAAATATATATATTTTTAAAAAGTACTTAAGTTTTATGCCTTTTTAAATGTTAAAATGTTTTTTAAGAATTTTTCTTAAAAAAATAAAAATATAGTTCATACACAAATTTGGTCTAATTAAGGATTTCATTATCTTATCTCCATTTTTTTTTGTCCAAAAAATCTACAAGGTATAAAATTGAAACAAGTTTTTTAAGTTCAAAAGATACATTTGTAGTTTCTAAAAAAATAAAAAATAATTAAAAACTAAGAGTTATAATTATGTAATTTGTTAGGATTGATGCCCTAATGAATGTATACTTTAGTTGTATTTATGAAATTTTTTGGTTAAATAAATAATAATGCGAATGTTTCATGTATTAATAATGGTTCTTATATTACCATCATATTCATGATTCTATATCAGCAAATATGTGATCTATAACTATTAGAACTAAATATTGGAATTGATCATATATGGACTTTATATGTAGAAAGATTCAATTCGAAAATTAATATTCTAAATTATTTAGTTCGTAGTATATGTATAAAGCTAGACACTTTATACATGATAAGACTGTAATAGGGATCTACCTCCAATTGAGGAGACAACTTATCTTGACCGTCAGAGTGGATTGACTCAATGGTAGATATATTGCTATGTTAGACCTAATGGTGGTCGCACACTAGATTGGACTTAAAGTTGATTTAATTTAATAACAATTCCATTTCACTTAAATCAATTCTCTTTGATAACCATTTCTGGATCATCTTAATCCTGAAGTGGATTCATGACTTTATGTTTGTAGTTTGTATCTTTTGATATGGCAAAAGCAGGAGTTCTGATGCACGGAGGCTCCATTGTCGGTTTGTTGGAGATGTAACCTATATTCAATGAGTGCATAATCCACAAATACTAAATCCATAACTCTCTAAGAAAGAGTCAATGTTATTGTTATGAAGGCATTATTTAGGTATTGAAAATATAACGAGGTCTTAATCATTTGGATACATATCACAAACGGATGATATTCCTTTTGTAGGTATTATAAAAGGAATAAATTTTCTAATGATGAAATAATAAAACTTTGAGATAAAATAATTGGAAGATAAAACAAAACTAAGTAGCCTATTGGGATACATATAATATGAGAGGTCATAGACAAGACCTAGATTTCAAGAGTCTCATGATACGGTACATTATCAAGAGACTAGCTTCGCGTCCAAAGTGGAGAGACACTGAAGTTACTAATTAAATGGATTAATTGAGGATAAATCTATCTATTATTATTGGAGTTTGATAATATATGTCCATCAAGTCATAATGCTAGCTCATGAATTCCTTTAGTACAAAATGAGCAAATATAGATTACCAAAGGTAAAACAGGAGTATACACGAGTCGAGCCGTTAGGTCTGATGGAAAACGTGGGCAAAAATCTAGGATTAGATGTTAGTAGGGAAGGCCTATAGCTGGTGGCACCAATATCTATAATTTCTAAAAAAAGATAATTATTTAATTAATTCTAAAAAATAATTATTCAAATTAGTAATTGAGATTTTGAATAATTAATTATTTAAATTTGATATTTAAATAATTAATTCAAATCCTAGTTGAGTTTGAATTATAGATAATGGATAATTATACATATTTATTTAAATTAGATTATTATTTGAAATAATAGAATTCTAATTTAAATTGAATTGTTTGAATTAGATTTATACTGGATGATGTAAATAATCATAGATCTCTAAACTGTGATTGGTTGAATTTTTAGAGATAATGCACCTACTGTTGGCACCAATTGCTAGGGATAGGAGAGAGAAAATTCTTTCTTATTATGATAGACTTCTGGCTCACTTTCCTACTTCTATAAATAGAGACATAAGGTCTTTATTTTTTCTTAAACTGCTATAGTGCAATTTTTAGAGAGTAGAGCTTTGATTATTTCTCTTTAGTGTTCATAGTTCCTTACATAGTCCATTTGGAAGAAGTGTAGCTGTAGTGGAGATTTGTTGAGTTATGTGTACGCACACAATGATTTGAAGAAAGAGAATAGTATTGGAGATATGATAATAGAGATTGATTCTTGAAGAATTATTTAGTCAAAAGTGTTTCCGTTCTCCAAATTAATCAATAAAATACCACAAATCACTCATCAACCTTCTAATTTTTTTTTCCAAGTTAACAAAACCAAGATCATTTATTGAAAAACAAAACTTCTCCAATGGGAACCCCACTGGTGGTGTGTATTTTGAAACCTTTAGATTTAGTCAAAATTATTTTTTCTATAGATTTAACGACTAAAAGATAGATAACTCACTCGTGGGTGGTTTTTTTTTTTTTTTTCTTCTTTTCAACTAGAGAAATTGCCAATAAAAAAACCACCTCAAAAAACAGACATGTACTTTGAACCTTTTTGGCTGCGGAGATACGATGTCGTTTGATAGAAAAACGACATGTCATTATATGTTTTGAATACGTGGTGTCTGCCTAGTCGTTTTATATGTTAAAAAAAAAAAAAAAAATCAAAAATCCTGCGGCAACCAATGGCAGATAGGGTAGCCATGCCAGCCAATTTGTAATACTTCTTGGAACTTCCAAAATTATCTTCTTTCATAGATTGAGGTTTCCTTCTTTCTGTCCCACGAGGACAGCAAAATAGAAGAAATACAAAGGAAGACATGAGCATGGCGTCTTCTTCTCATCTCTCAGCTATTCCACAGCGCCTCTGTAAACCCTCTTCTCCCCCCTGTGAGTCTCTCTCTCTCTTGCGACTCTGGGGCTTTACTTACATGTGAAATAGGTCTGTTATTTGAAAAGGCGTTTACTGCCCATGAATTTGGCTGGCCCATTTTGTGTCCTTTGCTTTCTTCTTCTGAAATGAATATTTGCATAAAAAATCAACGTAATGTATGAAAAAGCCTCCAGCAAGCGCAGAATTGAAACTGTTATGTTATCACATCATCAAAGTTTTTGAGGGCTAATATTACTTTTACCAAAGCCTTGTTTTAGAGAATGAAAAATGAAGTTCAAATCAGTGTTTAGTAAATGCTTAGTATGGGTTTTATACAATGTTTGAACAGTTAAAATCATGTCCGTTTTCTTTGCTCTCCGCACCTATCTAAGTATAAATTCGGATTTTATTCCCCGATTTACACTTTAGTTGCACATCCAAATGTTCGTTTTGATTGCAATTTAAACCACACAATTCAAATTAGTACAATTCTGACAAGCAAACCAAACAGGATCAATCATGGCCACCCAAACATGAGAAATTAAAATAAAAAATTAAATGGGAAGAGAGGACACTGAGAGTTAACGAGGTTGAACACTATGCCTACATCCACGGATTAGGAAAAGTGAGAGAATTTATTAGCAAGGAACACTATTCCATATAAATAGAAATTACAATTACCAAAAAAAACAAGGGGGTAATAACTCAAGACTATCAAATCTCCTAAAATCAATAGATTTCCTAACATAAAAATTGAAACAAATAAATTCAAACTACCAATAAAACTAACTAAATATAAAATATTAACTTTCTTGAATACCAAATCCATACATATTCACCCTTTGGTAATCAGGGGTGGAATTATCCACTGGAGATGTTGCTTAAGAGAACCTCAATCATTCTATACAGTTCTAAAATAAATAAATAAATAAATAACAAACAATCCAATCATGTTTTTGTGAGTGGGAAAGACTTATTTCACTGTTACTTGCCTGCCTAAACTTGGCAGTGAACTCTAAGGGAGTTGGGGTCCATGTGAGATCCAGTTTTGAAAATGAGAGATGCAGTCCTGGGGAGTCAGGTTACTCATCACAACCTCTCAAGGTAAGGCCTCCACCCTCCATGTGTTTTACTATCTAGTTAATTATCAGTCATTACATAGTTTATCTTGTATTATTTTTCAAATCATTAAGTCACTACTTTTTTTAGGAGGACATGACATCACAAGGATTAAAGAGAGCTTTTAAACATTCTATAAAACTCCTGTTCTATTATGTGTCCTAATTCTATCTTCTGCACTACTTGTTTTGATATTGTGGAATTATATTAAGCTTCTAGGTGTGCTTCAAATTCTGAATTAAGTGTGCACTGCTAGTTGGGGTTGTTTTATCTATCTTCTAGGACTTCACTTTGGCTTTTGAAAGCAGAAACAACTCTGTCCTTTCACACTTCTTATATTGAAAAGTTCTAGCATGTGGTTAAGATTGAAGAATGGGGTTGTTTTTTGTTGTTTAATGTATCTTTCTTTCTTTCAGGAAAGAAGTGTACTATAATAGATAAAACATATGGTGCATTCGTAATCATTTAACAATTTTTTATTTTTTATTTTTAAATAATTATGGCACCATTCTCGTCCATGGAATGTTCATTTTTTCTTCCGTTTAGGTGATATGTGTGGTGGTACAGGAAAATGGAAGGCTCTCAATAGAAAACGCGCCAAAGATGTTTACGAGTTCACGGAATGTCCAAACTGTTATGGTATGTTCTTTTCTGCATCATCTCATGCCTAAAATTTCTGTTGTATATTCTAAAGTTCAAATCTCTAGAATTGGTTGTTGCTTTTTAAGTTAAAGACTGAAGCGTATTAGTAGTAGTACTAGTAATAAGAATTTTTATGGCATGGACTCTGATGTTAAAAGACTGATGCGTTTTTTTAGCATACTAAAAACGAGTATTGTCCCGCCTCCTGTTAGCATTTCTCTGGGGGATTGTTAATTTAATGTAGATTCATGGAAGGTTGTCTCGAGTTCAAATTCGAAAATCGTGAGTTGCAACGTATCCGATCTATGTTCACCCTTTCTATTCTTCATGTCCACTTTAGAATGGGAAGGAGTGTTAGAAATGTTTCAAAATGTTTCAAGCAGCGTTGGGACAAATCCTTTGGAAAAATGAAAATCTCGTGCATTGCTGCATAAGTGGTCATTCTACTCTATGCTTTTGAAAATGATTGATAGTGTTTACCATCCCGCCTTCCATGGTGAATGGTGTTCAATGTTTGTCTTCCTCCCATTCTCAGAGAATCTTTATTTTCTGTTTTATTCCAACTGGCTCAAGCAATTTCACTCTTTAAGCCCTATTGTGCTTCTCGCTCAGGATCGCGTTTTTGTTTTCGATACTTGATTGTTGTTCGTATTCATGGACAGGACGAGGAAAACTTGTTTGTCCTGTTTGCTTAGGGACTGGTTTACCGAATAATAAGGGGCTTCTTCGGAGGCCTGATGCGCGCAAGCTGCTCGATAGGATGTACAATGGTCGGCTATTGCCAAATTCTTGAGTGGGTTCTACAACTTATGTAATTCCCAAAAGTCTACCATGTTTGTACATCATGTTTGAAGGGTCAAATTATTGAAGGTCTGTCTAGATAGCAAGGCTTCCATTCTACTCTTTTGTTAAGGTAGGGGTTTCGTTTACAATACATTGATTTTGAGGGATGCGAAATTTTACTTCTTAGAACTTTTGTGCTTTATAGCACCTGAGGAAAGGCTAGGCCAACAGTCGTTATTTAAATGACCAACCCAGTTCCACTTATTTGAGGCAATAGCTAGCTAATTAGTTCCCAGACTTTTACATGCTTGTTGAGTACCGCTTGGAAGTCTGAGTATGAAATAAATTATCATTCCGGTTCACACATGTAGGCATGTAACACGACTCTGGATTGACCACACTTTGAGAACCAAGGACGTCTGAAAGCACATTTCAAACCACAAAATAAAGTTCCAACCGATTTTTGTTTTAAATCTACGTTCCCAAATGCCCCAAATGTATCTATCTTTTTAACAGCCAAAATCCATATATAAGTTCATTGAACATGAGAGACGTGTCCATGGAAACTGGGAACATTTGAATTTGTCTTAGTTTTCATGGAGTGCAACTCGGGAAAGTTTCTCAACCATTCCCAAAAATTTTCTTGAAGTAACTAGACTAGTAGATTTGGCGTTTTTATTAAGTAGACCCATGACAAACAGAGAATATTAACTTCTAATTGCAATTTTGCGAATAAATTTCCTTCCACTGCAAAGATAACACAAATGGCATGAAGGCCTGTGTTTGATAGCAAGATTGGGGCACTGCGAATCAAGGCTGAGAATTTGGCAGTCTGTAAAGTACAGAATGCTCTGGTTTGTGCTCACATTCAAAGTCCAGATGGACAAATGCCCGCTCGACTTCCGGAAGCTTCTCGATCTTTATCTGCAAGGTCTCTCCAATCATATGTGCTTCTTTCAAGGGCAAGTCCTCCGGAAGTTCAATATCAACCTGTTTCAACACACAACAGTTACTGCTAAAATTTAAAGCGCATGACTGAATGTGTAACTTGCAGAAAAGTTTTTAAAGTAGGATGCTACGGTTCACATAGCATTGCATAGATCCTAGGCTTTTATTTTATGACAAATTAACTAAAGACAAACCGTGCTCTATGCAATAATGTGTTCAACCTCCGTCTCCATGACCGAAGCCGTGGAGTTCTATAATGATACTAAATCCTACAATTCCAAAGTAAACCAAAATTTGCTTGTAATAATAAGCCAACCTCTACAAAATAAAGAACGCCAAATGTGTAAGCACGAACGGTGTCAACACGCTTAACTTGAGGGTGCCTTATCACAAGATAAGTCAACTTCTGCAAGACTTCAGGAGGAGCGGATTGTCCCACGAGTGACACTGCATCAAGAGAATATGACTTAATCTAGTTCGTAGACAAAAAGTCTAACATGTCTAGTTTATATTGCCAAGAATATAATAAAATACTACATCTGCATTTTTCATTTTTCTTTTTAAATCATTAAGAAACAGACAGCTTTTTTCTGTTTCCTTTTCTATTTTAAGTTAATCTCCCGGAAAAAATAATCTCCCATCAATTCTGAAAGCAATGAAGAGACAGATACACCTTGAGGATTTTTTCCCGTGGGGATGCAAATATCATACACATGTTCTGTGTTTCCTCCCTTTCCCCTTTTTTCTTCTTCCATTGCTCATCTTATATGAGAACTTTATAGAATGGAAGTATATTAAGGAGACAAATGAAAACATTTTCCAACAAACTGAAAAAAAGAGAGAGAGAGAGACAGAGAAAGAAAGAAAATGCATGCACAAGTCAGTCACGCTGAGATCCTATCAGATCACAAACTTTCCAAGATGTACAATTTGACATTTTCCTTCTTCTTTTGGTATCACTGGTTTTGAATACTAGGATATTCCGTTCGGAGGATGACACAAATTTTGAGAGACCAAAGGAGCTAAAAGAGGAGCAAAGGTACCTGCATTTTCTATTACAGTTGCAGACCAATTTGATATTGTGTATATAGCAAGAACAATGGCACCAACTGGATCAATCCACCAGTAGAATTTGTCAGCAAGTACGGCAGCAACTAATCCCACCACATTCGTTACAACATCAAAATAGTGATCCTGGTAGTTAACATTTGCAAGAATTCATACAACTGAATATTCATTTAATTATCCTCAAAAACTAAAAAATGCATTTAATTAAAAGTACCATGGGAAAAAAAAGAGAGAGATGAAAAGACCTTTGCATAGGCGCGAACAATCTTGTTTCCCGAACTTTTGCAGTAAACCCAAAGCGCAAGTTTTACCACAGTTGCAGATATCATGATCGCGTACAACCAGACCAACTGGTCTGAGGACATCTTATCCGAAGGTTCGTCCTTGATTAGCTGTTCTACAGCCTGGATGAAGACCTGAAAGCCTGTAAAGTGAAACTTCAGCTGGACCCTACTTTTCAGATAAATCTAGAAACTAAGGAGTCTCTTCTTTGAGATTTCTCAGGCTGTTCAACGTTTAGAAATGTCTGAAACTATTACAGTTTAAAGCTCACTCTCACATGCAACGGTTGAAGTTATCAGATGTCCACAAAGGGACCAGGCTGTTCAATGTTTAAAGCATCAAGGTCTTAAGTTTGCAGAGGTATAGAACATAAAAAATTACTGTGCTCCACATTCGGAAGTCACTTAGTTTAACGTTGTACAAATGCACGCAGCATGGTTATGAAAACAACTATGCAAGTGCTTCCCTCATTTTTTCCTACCTGATAATTTAAAATATTCATCTCTTGCAACTCAAAAATCCTACTACAAAGTGACCCCCCCCCTCTTTTTTTTTTTTTTTTCAAATCTCATGCGGAGTTAAAACCATTGTCAAATAAAGCCTAAAGTGACTTATTTCAGGCTCAAAAACATCCCTTCCTGTCATTCTCCTGGAGCTATCTTTCATTCCTAACATGACCCCAACATGGAATCTATAAAAAGAAAAATTTCAACCAGATATTTTTAAATAGAATGTATAAGAAGAAAAAAAAAATTCAGTAGAAGAAAGGCTCAAATTGATGTGGGCACCTCCAATTGCATGTAAGTAACTAGGTCTTCTAGAAAGAGGAGCTCTTTTTCCTAGATTTATCGCAGGCTCAAATACACCCCTGCCTGTCATTTTCCTAGAGCTATCGTTTCTAGCTAACATGACCCCAACATGGAATCTATAAGACGAAAAAATTCAAGCAGATATTTTTGAATAGAGTGTATAAGAAGAAAAAAAAATCCAGTAGAAGAAAGGCTCAAATTGATGTGGGTTGGTCCAATTACATGTAGGTAACTAGGTCTTCTAGAGAGAGAAGCTCTTCCTTCTCTCTAGAATTCTAGGACGGTTTTTCATGGTATTTTGTTTATATTTCCACAATAAGTCTTACTTACGATCAGGACTTCAGAACAAAATGTCTTTATTTTCCAGGTTATAGATTACGGTCAGAGCATTAAAATCACATAGAAACAAACTCTCCAAATTTCACATATGTTTGGATTTAGGCAGTGCTTGTTGGCTTTTAAAAGTCATGTCCAAGGCTATCAGTGCAGATTAGAAATAGAGTTTCATCAGAAAATTGAGGAGCTCTTCTTTTATCCCAGTTGTGGAGATTTTGATAAATGGAGGGAATTTGGCATACGCTACAGAATTTTTCTCACATTCATTTGCAATAAAGTAGAAAATACCAAATGAAAAAATATATTTGACAAATGAATCTGACAATCCCACAACGCAAAAATGAAAAATAAAAGAAAGATATTTATAGAAAGTAGCAGGAAATTATGCCGAAATATCGTACCTAGTGTAGCCATGACAGCAGCAAAAATGATTATTCCAACAGGCTGCACTCTCAATTTTCCAATTGGATATCTATAAATATTTATATTTTTCATTGACAAGTGAGTGAACCAAAGTATTCCACCAGCCATTAGATCAAGCAAAGAGTCTAGTGTTGACGCTGCAATGGCTAGGGACCCACTCTTTACGGTAGCATATATCTGGACATTGCAATAGGAACTATTAGTTTTACTCGTATAATATGGACATTACTTGGTGCTATTCAATCGAGCAACTGTCTATGCAACTTCATTCAGTTATCATGTCGTCAGAATTAAATGAGTCACTTTTCATGCTTGACATTAAACTTTGTGTTTTCTTGGGTATAAATTAGTAAGACGAGAAGAAAGCAAATATTTTACATGATCAAACGCTTCCTGAGCAAAAGTGTTTAACATAACCATCAAACATGAAGAGTTTCCTGTTTCGGACGTAACCCGAAATATTAAAGACACCATTGGAGTTATACCTTAAGTGCCAAGAGAATTATGTTTGCGTAATTAGAAATCTTCATGGCTCTTTCCTGTTGGATTTGTTCTTCAAGATCTTCCTCAAGGCACTCTGATTGCACTATAGAATCAACTTCCTCGAAAGACTTCATAGTTGCAAATTGCCTTTCATAGTATTCCTTTTCTCCTGATAATAGACATACTTTGTAAGATTAAATAAAGCATATAAAGACATCCATTCTAAGGCTCTCTTTATGTCCTTTGTTTTCTGAAGACCTAAAAAGAGACATTATAGGAAATCGATAGTCGCCGAATCTACGAGAAAACAAGAGAGAAAAAAAATTTCAATACAGTGTTTTTGTTTCCTTGCAACATAAAAGTAAGTAGAAAAAGAAAAGAAAAGAAAAAAAAAAACAGAAAGGAAAATTGTTTCCTTAAAAAATAAAAAAAAGAGAGACCATTTTGTGTTCTAACACAAAAAATGAACAAAAAAAATTGTACTCTCTACTTGTCAACAAACCTTTCAAATCCTTAATTACTTGGCAACAAAAAACATTGCAAGTTGTAACAAACTCATAATCCTCATTTTCTGACAAAAGACAAAAAGAAATCCTTTGTCTTCTCATTTTCTAACCAACCAACCAGACGGAGTTGAAAATCGAAATTCCTCTATTAGTTTCCACTGAAAATAAAAATAAAAAAATAATTATCTGATTCTTCATTACACAGCGCATTCTCTCAGCAAAATCATTTTCCGACCAAGGAAAACAACAAACAAACAAACAAACATGATTTTCCATAAGCGCATTTTCTCGGTAACCAAACAGAGTTGGACAAGCATACCTGTACTCAAGGCTTTGGAACGCGAGAGGTCGAAGTCGTAGGGGCTAGACTCGACGTCCATACCATCTCTGACCTTGTCAGGCAGTCTAGAGACGAACTCTGTCCTGAGCGAGTTGACGGAGTATCTCCGACTCAGTGAGCGATTCCGTCGACCGTTTTCACTCGGCCTCCGACCGAGGAGCGGGGATTCGGGAGTCGTCTCCGAATTTCCGTCCATTGTTAAGAAAGAAGAAGAAGAAGGAAGACACAAGAGAAGATATATAAAGTGAATTATGCACCAAAAATATTAATACTTGTAATTGTCTTTTATTTATTTACGCAAACACGTGGCGGCCATTCATCGCTGTTGCGTGTATTTGAGGGTGACATTCGCTGGGTCCTACATACTACGTCACCACTATCAGCGTTTTAAGTCATACTTTAAACAATTTTTAATTTAAATTTTTTTTTTTTTGGACTTTAGTTAAAATTTGAAAAAAACAAAATTTTGGTGGTGTGTTTCATCTATGGTGGGAGTGTTTTTATCCCCATCAGTAGGGGCAAATTAAAGACCGTCAGATCAAAATCGTAGAAATAGACAAAAATAGAACTTCCCACACGTGATGTTAATACATATTTATTCCAAAAAAAAATAAGGTGGTGTTTGAAAGGCGGCGAGAATCAGTGGTGGGAACTATTTTATTGTAACGTGTGAGAGTTTTATACTGTAGTAATTTTTTAAATTGTTATTATAGCATGTAAGAGTTTTACATTATTTATAACTGAATTTGTGGTGGAAATGCCAAACAGGGGGTAAAAGACAAAGAAAAAGAAACTGCCGTTGTTGTTGATCAGCCAACCAAAGGAGCTCCACAGCTCGACCCTCGCTGCCAGCAGCCCGGTCAACGCACGCTCTCGTCCGATGGGTTGGAATCTTTTTCCGCTTGGCGTTTCGAACAACCTCAAGGTACTACATCGCGACGGACTTGTCCTGGCAGCCGCGGGCGAAGATGCCGCCGTTGGTGGGATTTGGTTGGAGGGCTTGGCGGGATGGAATCAGGAGGGAGTTAAGGAAGAGAGAAGGGACATCGGCAATGACGAACTTGCTCATGAGAATCGGCGACGTCGAAGGCGATTTGGTGAAGCAAGCCTTGGCGGCGTCGATTCGGCCTGCAAGTTCGAATCCTTCGATTACTCCAAGAATTTCGAAGACAAATGGAAAGCCCCTTTGGTTAGGTCAATTATTGCCCATTTAATTTAAAAAAGTTCTTAATAAATTGCAGGATTTAAGATTGAGATAAAAAAAAAAAACGAATTTTACAATTTTGTCAGGGATTTTGTTTTGGCTATTCTTTTTAATCAATGTTCATGCACGTGAAAATCAAAATAGACTATAAAATTAGCATAGAGATTAATATTCTGTGTTTGTGAGTTTAATGTCGTGCAAAGTCTAGTGTTTCCAAGAAAAAGATTTTGGGGCTCAAAAAATCTGAATATTTTTAGTAGGGGAGGGTGTGTTTGAGATGCGAAGGCAACAACAAATTCCGGCCAGTGGTGGTGGTCGGTTTCGACGGCGAATGGCGGCATCATAGTTTTCCAACTAAATTTGGCTTTTGAGACCTAATGGCGCGAATAAAAGTCGATTATCAATGGGCACTCATGCCTGTCTTCCTCTATTTTGTTGAAGCATACCTCGTTGTCGTTATCGAGCTTCTCCGGCTGAGGAAGAGGAGATCAAAATCACATGTGGTTTTAGTTAAAAAAAAAAAGAAGGGGTTTTGAAGAAAATAAAAAGATGTGATTTGCTTCACTCTTTTATTATTATTATTGTTGTTGTTGTTTTTGTTTTTTCTTTTGAAAATAATAAGTATAGAGTCACATGTGGTAGGGTGTATCAAAATTTTTTATTATTGATTCGAAGCTAAGGTTCGCGTGCTATCATCAGATTACACACCGTCGATGGGGAATAAAAAGGCCCCATAGCCGTTCTCTAAAATATGTACATATATAATATTTGTGTTGTGTGTATAAATTTGGCAAAACTTTGACAAATTTATTTATTTTTTTAGGGTCAATACAAATTTGTATTGGTTTAATTGTTTAAAGTAAGACATGGCTTACGATGGAGTGAGCTTTGCTCTCCATTGATGGAGAATGACCTAAGTAAATATTAAATCACAGTGAAGGTTTACCTCATCCCTCCCACACCATATTATAAACAAAAGATGTAATATTGAGTATTTATGCATTGATTTCTTTAGGATAATCATTTGTAAATTGATTAAGGACCATTTTTTCGAGAAATATTTAAAAATAAAAGAAAATTGTCAAACAATAAAAGTTTAAGGATGCAAGTACTACAAAAATCTCTTACCCAACTGCCATTAACGTAATTTTTTTAAATTGTTTTTTTCTTTTATAATGTGTTTGGCAATGTCTATTTCAACCAAAACTTTTAGTTACTATAGTGTAAAGCTCTTATGTGTTATAGTATCTAGAAAAAGTGAGCTATATTGTAAAGCTCTCACATGCTACAAAGTTTTTAACCAAAATAAATTCAACCCATAATTTTCAAACACCTTATTAATCTTCTCTTGCATTTGGTTAATGGCAAATGGCAATAATTTGGCGATAAAAAAATGATACCTCTTTTATTTGATAAAAAATGAAAATTAAAAGCATGCTACTAATATGAGACGAATTAAGTCATAAGCTAATATAATTTTTAAACTATATAAATTGACCACAATATTTTTTTGTTTAGAAAGAGTATGATGTTGTATATACATATGTTTTGAATGGGTAGTTATATTCCAGCTCAACAAAAAAATACACCAATATAGATAAAAGTGAACAAATTACACAAGAATACCTAATCTTGATCCCAAACTGGCTCCACTAGTAAATTCTAGTGAAACATTCAAGGGGATTAAACTTTCACCAATAAGGCGTACTAACAATAGAGCACCTTGGCTCGTTCATCAAATTCGCTATTAGCGATGGTGAACTCCAAGCAATAGAGACGATAATGCCTATATTAAAATAGTCACCTATAGTAGCACCATAGAGGACAACCTCAAGTAGGCTGGACTTAAGATAAAACCAGAGAGTGGAAAGGCCACTCTTGTTATTACAAACTAGGAAAACAACTACAAAACCAAAACCGTAAGTCAAAGGCAAAACTGCCTTTACATTACAATACAAAACCAGAATATGAGCATAGCAAAGGTCCTTGGAGTCGATTCGGACACCATGAATGGGGAGCCCAAAGATTCTACAACGAACAGAGCAAGAGAGACAAGAAAAAATGCAAGCCTTTGCTAGCGTGTGTGTTGGAAAAACAGTATGTAGCAGAAATTTTAATATTTTAATTAGATTATTTTCTAAAACACAAGTTTAACACATTATATGTTAGAAAAATAGTACACAACAGAAATTTTAAAAATTTTATATCAGAGTATTTTCCAAAACATAAGTTTGACATGCTATATGCATAAATTAACTGGATCTTACAAACCTCTGTGTGCCAAAAAGCTCCTGCAATCAGTGAAGAGAAGTAACGTTCCAGAAGGACCTCAACCAACTGGCCTTCTTTGCTATTCTCTATCCACGATCGGAGTGAGTGTGGGCTCACATGTACAGTTCTTCCTCCAAGTGACTCTCCTTCCAACCAATTGAGAGAACCCAAAGCTAGTATTCGTGATTTGTGAACAAGAGCTCTCGGGGAGTTTAGATTCTCACTAGCAGAGTATCACTCTTAATCTCTCAATTGATCTAAATAACTTATGAGACTCACTCCCTATTTATAGAGGTTGGGTCTAGGGTTAGTCCTTATCAGATAAGGTCTCAAAAATTTGAATCAGAATCAAATTTGGATTAATATCTGATGAAATCCGCGTGAAAACACATGTTCTTTTTTTAGCACATAGGCAGGCCGAACTTGCCCTATCGGCATGCCAAACTTGAGGATCGGCATGCCAAACTGCCTAAAAAATATCAGCAAATCTTTTATTTTCCACCTGAGATTCTATAGGATAAAGTCTCAATTTTAATTCAAATAACCTAATAGAAAAGTTATATAATTAAAACAACTTTATCTAGGTAATCTCTAAGAAAATAAATGAATTCCTAATAATTCTACAAGTTTATCTTGATTTAATTTATTCAAAATTAAATCAACTAATAAACAGACAAGAATTATCCGATCCCAATAATTCAACAAGTTTGTCTTGAATTAATTTTGTCATAAAATTAAATCAACTGATAAACAGACATGAATTATTTGATTCTTCTAAATTTCAACCAATCTAATAAATCTGACATAAGTCACCAATTATTGAAAAAGCACGTTGTATCGTTATAGGATTTTGTGAGCTAGCAAAGGGGACCAAATTGACCTATATAGTTCAAGTTCCTGATAATTATGAAACCCAATATCCCAGATATACATTTCATAATTATCAACTCCAACGCTACTCCACTAAAAGCTTGGAGCTGCACTCTCGAACTATCTATAATTACGAAGCCCGTATAGCTAAGTCTCCATGACATATCATTGTGTATCATATCCCTATAGGATTATCCATACCGGCTTAAGTACAAGTTCAGTCTTACCTTTTTGATTATTTTTATCTTACGTTTCATTATCTCACCATCCAAAGACGGTATACCATTCTGTTACACCTATGTATCCAAATGGTTGGGCGCTCTATTTTTCAATTACAGGATAAAGCATATAAGAGGACATCACTACTCCTAAAGAGGAGCTATGGATTCCATATCTATGAATAACAGGTCTAGGCTATCAAGAGTCATGCCTCAACGTACAGGCATGCATACCACTATTAAAATGTGGGTGCACCCTTTGGTACATCAAAAGACACAAGTCAAGACAACGGGCCCACTATTCATCTCAGGATTAAGATACAATACAAATGATTGTCTAAAGTGAATCGATTTGCCAAGACATAATTATTAATCCAAATCAATTCAATTTATGTCCTGATCCAACACATCGTCACCTATGACAACGTGCCAATGTTTCTATTCATGGAGTCTACCTTCGATAGCCAAGACAGACTATCTCACAATAGGGATATAGACAACATAACAATCTTTACATGAATAAAGTGCCCAACTTTATTCTCTTGATTGCGGATGTTATGATTTATACCATCACCTTAAGAATTGTGTCTTTCGCATAATCTGTCCATCATATGCCCAATTCTTAAAGGTTTAGACCGACAATCTCAGACTATTGTTTGTTTAACATACATTTAACAAATATAAACGTTAAGAGGACAAGATTTGGTATATAAATAATAAATAAATTCTTTATTGATAAAAATGTTTCTAAAAACATATTACATTTTTATTCCTTAGGGCATACATGTCTAACAATCTTCCATTTGCACTAAGTGAGTAAATATGATAAATCTGGCATCCCCATAGCTTCCACATGCCTCTCGAAGACTCTACTAGTAAGTGTCTTCGTGAATGGATCAGCTAAATTGTCATCTGACATAATTTTGCACACCGTGACATGCCCGCCCTCAACGAAGTCCTATATCACGTGATACTTCCAATCAATATGCTTACTCTTCTTGTGAAATCTTGGTTCCTTAGCATTAGCTACTGTCGCACTGTTATCACAATACAGTGATACCGTCTTATCTATACCAGGAACTACCTCAAGATCCCCAAGGAATTTACGGAGCCACACTATTTCTTTCGAAGTATCACTAGCTGCCACATACTCGGCCTCCATCGTTGAATCTGAAGGGCAATCTTGTTTCACACTTCTCCAACTGATGGCACCGCCGCTCAAAGAAAACACAAAACCCCAAGTCGATTTCCTAGAATCCAGACAGGATTGAAAATTCGAGTCAATATATCCTAAAGGAGTCAAGTCCTCACCCGAATATACAAGCATATACCCTTGACTCCTTCTTAGATACTTGAAAATATGCTTAACCATAACCTAGTGGTTTGGTCTTGGATCTGCCTGAAATCTACTTACAATCCTGACCGCATAACAAATATCCGATCGTGTGCAAAGCATGGCATACATGAGACTACCCACTGCCAAAGCATAAGGCACCTTCTTCATGTATTCTCTTTCTTCCTCAGACTTTGGAGTCTTTCTTTGAAAGAGTAATTCTAGACCTAGATGGTTGCCCACCTTTATTGGAATCCTACGTTGCAAACCTCTTGAGAATTTTATCTATGTAGCTAGCTTGTGACAAAGCTATCATTTTGTTCTTCCTATCCCGAAAGATCTAGATGCCGAGAACAAAATTAGCCTCACCTAAGTCCTTTATGTCAAACTGCTTGGTCAACCACAATTTGACTAATGACAATGCCCCAATACATTGTCAATTAGCAGAATGTCATCTACGTAGAGCAGTAAAAAAATCACCTTTCAATCCTTAATGTGTTTGTAAACACATGGCTCATCCATATTTTGTGAGACCCCATAAGTCTTGATCACCTGATCAAATCTTATGTTCCAAGAACGGGAAGCCTGCTTAAGTCCATAAATTGACTTTTGCAGCTTACAAACCTTACCCACTTGACCCTTGACCTTGAACCTGTCTGGTTGTTCCATATAAATGGACTCATCAAGATAGCCATTTAGAAAAGCCATCTTGACATCTATTTGCCAAATCTCATAGTTAAGAGCGGCAGCTATAGACAAGAGAATCCGGATGGATTTAAGCATGGCTACATGCGAAAAGGTTCCTTATAATCAATTTCTTCTTTTTGCGTATAACCCTTAGCTACCAGTTTAGCCTTAAAGGTTTCGACCTTTCCATTCACTCCTCTTTTCCTCTTGTAGATCCACTTGCACCCTATGGGTTTTATCCCTTCGGGAAGATCCACAAGTTCTCAGACTTGATTAGTCTCCATAGACTTCATTTTTGTATTCATGGCCTCTGTCCAGAGCTTCGAATCAACATCCTCCATAGCCACTGTGTAAGTATAAGGATCCTTGTCACGTTTATCTGGATCAGTCAAAAAGGCCTCCCCATCGAACATATACCTCTCGAGTTGATGCCTGATCCTCCCACTACGCCAAAGTCCCTTAGGTTATTATTCAGGTTCGTTTGGTTTTTCTACACTGATCGGAATGGTTTCATTTGGAACCTCTGAAGTGATTGGATCACTCCTTCACTCCTCAAGCACCACTTTGCTTCGAGGTTTAAAGTCGTCCATGTAACTCTCCTCAAGGAAAGTTGCATTAGTTGAAACCACGACTTTATTTTCCTTTGGGTTATAGAAATAACCCCCTTTAGTCCCTTTTGGATATCCTACAAACACGTAAACTTTCAAACGTGCTTCCAACTTATTTGCATCCTTAAACAGGACATGAGCCAGACATCTCCATATACGAATATGGTTTAAGGATGTCTTCCTACTAGTCCATAACTCGTGAGGAGTTTTAGGGACCGATTTTAAAGGCACATTGTTCAAAAGATAACATGTAGTTTGTAGTACATATCCCCAAAAGGATAAAGGCAATGATGAATAACTCATCATGGGCCTTACCATGTCTAATAAAGTTCTATTCCTTCTCTCCGCTACACCATTCTGTTGCGGAGTGCCCAGTGCAGTCAAATGGGATAAAATCCTATTCTCAAATAAGTGTCCCAAGAACTCATCAAAAAGGTATTTTTCACCTCGGTCGGATCGAAGTGCCTTTATGGGTCTACCCAATTGCTTTTCCACTTCAGCCTGAAACTCGCTGAACTTGTCAAAAGTTTTGTTTTTGTGGTGCATTAGGTACACATACCCAAACCTTGAGTAATCATCAATAAAAGTGACAAAGTACTCATACTCTCCTCTTGCCTGGATGTTCATCGGTCCGCAAACATCACTATGCATAAGTTCTAGAACCCTTTCAGCCCTATTGCCCTTAGACTCAAATGGTCTTTTGGTCATTTTACCCTCCAAACAAGATTCACATTGAGGTATAGATTCCACCTTTAAGTGACTTAAAGGTCCATCCCTCATCAACCTTTGAATCCTATTCAGGTTAATATGACCAAGGCGCAAAGACAAAAGATAAGTCTTATTAGAGTAAGAAGTTTTAAGTCTTTTAGAGTTATTATCATTCATCTTAGCATTAAGCAGTAAGTCCATCTTAGGTTTGATAAAATATAGATTATTTTACATCCATCCAGAATAAATAAAAGATTTATTCTTACGAATCACCGCTTTATTATTAAAAGAAACCAAATAGGAGTCTTTAAATAAACAAGCTATAGAAATTAAATTCCTTTTAAATTTAGGAACATAAAAACAATCTAACAAAATTAAATTCCTATACTTATCAAAATAAAGATAGACGTCTCCCACTGCTTTCGCTAAGACCAACGATCCATCGCCCATCCGAAGCGTGAAGTCTTCATGAAGCAGACTTCTTGTTTCTTTGAACTCCTGCAGAAAAACACAAACATGATTAGTTGCACCAGAATCTATGACCTAAATGTCACTGGATTCCTCAACTAAATAAGTTTCTAAATACAAAAGATCACACCTACCTCCTTTGGAAAGGAAGTCCTTACAATGCTTCTTTATGTGCCCAACCTTCTAGCAGAAGAAGCACTTAAGCTTCTTTGGGTTCTTCTTCTTCTTCTTCTTGCTCTTGGTGTTAGCAGGAATAGAAGACTTCCTGTTCTTGGCCTGTTGTTTCTTTCCATTCCCAGAATTGGGATTAGAATTAGAAGCAGCCGCTAAATTGGCCTCTTCACTAGCAGGAGATTCCCTGATCAACAGTTCAAACTCCTGTAACTGTTTCATTAATTCTGTTAAGGTCATATCCCATCTATTGCTCAAATTAAAAGTAGCTCTAAATGGAATAAATTCCTTTGATAGAGTTTCAAAAACCATAGTCATCTGAGTTTCAGCATCGATGTCGGCTTCATTGGTTTGTGCCTTAGTGAGGTAACCCATGACCAACATCATGTGCTTCTTTACAGATGTCCCCCGCTTCTACTTACAGTTAAGAAGTTTTCGAAGCGCCCTTTGCCGCTTTGTTATGGCCTGGCCTCCAAACATGTCTTCAAGATTATCCAAGATCTACTTAGTAGTCTCATAATCCTCATGTTGAGCCTGCAGCACATTATTCATGCTAGCCGTAACATAGCAACGGGCTTGATCATTTGCATTTTTCCAGCGATCGTATGCTTGGAATTGCTCATTGGTGGAATCTCCCATAGGCTCTGGAGGACAAGGGGTTGTCAGCACAAATTTTAGTTTCTCAAAGAAGAGGACGAGATCCAAGTTCCGTTTTCAATCATTATAATTCTCTCGGGTTAAGAGGTTTTTGTCAAGTATCAAAGATAAATGTTTTTAGACATTTTTAATCTAAAATAAAGAATCATATACCAAACACAACATAATAATTTAGTAAGATAACACAATCATACAAATGTGTTTGTGTGTCAAAACCTTGGAGGTATCATAACCTTACATCGATAATTCCCAACTCAGAATTCAACAAGCTCCTAGGGGAGTCATGCCAAATTCAATCAGGAACACGGATCCCCTCCTGATTAATATATGCCATTCAGGACCCGTATGATCTAGTATATATTAATAATCATTCCTTTGGCCATTAATTTTATTAACAGAGCTCCTATGGGAGGTTAATAATAAATTTAACATGAGTGTATAACCATCATTTGAATATTTTATCCATGATTTATAATCACCACCTAGGGGTGTGCAACCATAAATCATGCTAAAATACCTTATCCTCTCAGAGATCCAATTTGGTACATGATAGAAATCCCTTCCTAGGGGTTGGGATCACCATGTTCTTCCTATAGACCAACGATGGAGGCCTTAGGTCCTTTCTTCTAAAGCCTTCTCCCACTCAATCTTTTGAAATCAAGGTTTTATTTACAAAGACATGTATGAACAATTTTAATATGAGCAGCACTCCCTATTCTATATGGCATGTTATCAATATACATGGCAAATCATATTATAATGCTGACAAGCAAAGCAATCAAGCAAAGCTACAAGCAAAATAATAAATAACTGTAATATTATGGTTCCACCCTAGAGAATAGAAAAACAAAGATTACAAGAGAATAATCGAAACATATTATCGATTCTTCATCTTTGAATCCTCAAGTTGTATCATTCTTCATGTAATGCCTATCTTCAAGTCTTCAATCCCATATGAATCGAATACTCTATATTTTCGGTCATATGCAAATTTAATGTTTCTTAGAATTGTCCCAAAATAAAATTAAAATTGCACCAAAAACTGCATCTTTTCTAAAAAAATTTCTAGCTCTCTGCCGACATGCCGATTTGGATGATCGACCTGCCGGCCAGCGGTCATGACCCATTGGCTTGCCGATCTTCACTGATTGACCTACCGGTTCATGAATAATCGGCCTGCCGAACCAGAAGTTTAGCCTGCCACCAAAGCCACTTGATTTCTACCCTGCTAACAGCCAGCTGAACCTCACGTCTGGCCTACCGATCTGTGATCATCGGCCTGTTGAATTGGAGGGTTCGGCATGCCGATCTAGCAAAAATCACCTTTTTCAGAAAATACAATTTTTTAATGCAATTCATTAATTTTATTTTCAACAATTCAAAAACATAAAATTAGAGACTCAGGAAATACCTAGGAGCGTCATCATCCATCTTCTAAATCCGCTTCTATATCTGTTTTTTTTGAATGATTATTTAATTACAAAATTCTTACAAATTTAAAATTAAATAATAATTCTTAGACAGAGATGATAGTCCGTCATCTAATTATATGAAAAACCTAGATACACATTCTAACCTCTAGGGAACCATAATCGGTATAAATTAATAAATAAATAAATAAATAATAATTTAATCAACAATAATTAATTAATAAACATTCACTATATAATCTATGACAACCAAAATATATAGAAACCTAGAGTGTCAACTCTCTATAAAATTAAATTCAAGCATAGGAGAGATCAAGATCACATAATTTATACATATAGCACGATCATAAACTCGTAAATTTATATAAAAACCATGGCTCTGGTACCAATTGTTAGAAAAATAGTACGCAACAGAAATTTTAAAAATTTTATATCATAGTATTTTTCAAAACACAAGTTTGACATGCTATATGCATAAATTAACCGGATCTTACTAGCCTCTATGTGTCGAAATGCTCCTGCAATCAGTGAAGAGAAGTAACGTTTTAGAAGGACCTCAACCAACTGGCCTTCTTTGCTATTCTCTATCCATGATCAGACTGAGTGTGGGCTTACACGTACAGTTCTTCCTCCAGGTGACTCTCCTTCCAACCAATTGAGAGAAGCCAAAGCTAGTGTTCGTGATTTGTGAACAAGAGCTCTCAGGGAGTTTCAGATTCTCACAAGCAGAGTGTCACTCTTAATATCTCAATTGATCTAAATAACTTATGAGACTCACTCCCTATTTATAGAGGTTGGGTCTAGGGTTAGTCATTATCAGATAAGGTCTCAAAAATTCAAATCAGAATCAAATTCGGATCAATATCTAATGAAATTCGCTTGAAAACGCGTGATCTTTTTTCCGCGCATAGGTAGGCCGATCTATCTAATAGGCAGGCCGAACTTGAGGATTGGCATGCCAAACTGCTGAAAAAAAATCTCAACAAATCTTTTATTTTTCACCCGAGATTCTATAGGATAAAGTCTCAATTTTAATTCAAATAACCTAATAAAAAAGTTATCTAATTAAAACAGCTTTGTCTAGATAATCTCTAGGAAAATAAATGAATTCCTAATAATTCTACAAGTTTATCTTGATTTAATTTATTCAAAATTAAATCAACTGATAAACAGACAAGAATTATCCGATCCCAATAATTCAACAAGTTTATCTTGAATTAATTTTGTCACAAAATTAAATCAATCAATAAACAGACATGAATTATTTGATTCTTCCAAATTTCAACAAATCTAATAAATTTGACATAAGTCACCAATAATTGAAGAAGTACGCCGTATCGTTAAAGGATTTTGTGAGCTAGTAAAGGGGACCAAATGGACCTATATAGTTCAAGCTCCTGATAATTATAAAACCCAATATCCCAAATATACATTTCATAATTATCATGTGACGACCTGCATTTTTGGGCAGTCACTTAACTTACTTAAAACATCATTACTTAATTAGTAATCTTACTTACTTAGTAAGAAAAATATGGAATTTTTTTTCTTTTAACAAATGTACTTAAAAACTGTTGCGACTTCTATCGCCGTTCAAATTGAGTCACCACTCAACACTTATCTTTAAAACTATTTCAAATCGTTTCTTAAAACTTATTAAGAAACATTTACTAAATCATAGCTTACAACCACACTTTATAATTATATAAAACATTTCATAAAATGTATCTTAAAACTTTTATCTAATTAAAACAACTTTGTCTAGATAATCTCTAGGAAAATAAATGAATTCCTAATAATTCTACATGTTTATCTTGACTTAATTTATTCAAAATTAAATCAACTGATAAACAAACAAGAATTATACGATCCCAATAATTCAACAAGTTTATCTTGAATTAATTTTGTCACAAAATTAAATCAATCGATAAACAGACATGAATTCTTTGATTCTTCCAAATTTTAACAAATCTAATAAATCTGACATAAGTCACCAATAATTGGAGAAGTATGCCATATCGTTAAAGGATTTTGTGAGCTAGTAAAGGAGACCAAATGGACCTATATAGTTCAAGCTCCCGATAATTATAAAACCCAATATCCCAAATATACATTTCATAATTATCATGTGACGACTCGCATTTTTGGGCAGTCACTTAACTTACTTAAAACGTCATTACTTAATCAGTAATCTTACTTACTTAGTAAGAAAAATATAGATTTTTTTCTTTTAACAAATGTACTTAAAAACTATTGCGACTTCTATCGCCATTCAAATTGAGTCACCACTCAACACTTATCTTTAAAACTATTTCAAATCGTTTCTTAAAACTTATTAAGAAACATTTATTAAATCATAGCTTACAACCTGACTTTATAATTATATAAAACATTTCATAAAATGTATCTTAAAACTTTTATCTAATTAAAACAGCTTTGTCTAGATAATCTCTAGGAAAATAAATGAATTCCTAATAATTCTACAAGTTTATCTTGATTTAATTTATTCAAAATTAAATCAACTAATAAACAGACAAGAATTATCCGGTCTCAATAATTCAACAAGTTTATCTTGACTTAATTTTGTCACAAAATTAAATCAATCAATAAACAGACATGAATTATTTGATTATTTCAAATTTCAACAAATCTAATAAATTTGACATAAGTCACCAATAATTGAAGAAGTACGCCGTATCGTTAAAGGATTTTGTGAGCTAGTAAAGGGGACCAAATGGACCTATATAGTTCAAGCTCCCGATAATTATAAAACCCAATATCCCAAATATACATTTCATAATTATCATGTGACGACCCGCATTTTTGGGCAGTCACTTAACTTACTTAAAACATCATTACTTAATCAGTAATCTTACTTACTTAGTAAGAAAAATACGTTTTTTTTTTCTTTTAACAAATGTACTTAAAAACTGTTGCGACTTCTATCGCCATTCAAATTGAGTCACCACTCAACACTTATCTTTAAAACTATTTCAAATCGTTTCTTAAAACTTATTAAGAAACATTTATTAAATCATAGCTTACAACCTGACTTTATAATTATATAAAACATTTCATAAAATGTATCTTAAAACTTTTAAAAACATTTCTTAAAAACTTTGATTTTCTTAAAACTTTGAAAACACTGCATTAAATAATGGAAAACCTATTCTTTGGGTAGTAGAAGCAAACCATGGTGGTATCCATACCCAAATCTTCACATCTGCCCTTTGCAGCACCCAGCTCTTCTAACAGGTCCTAGTAGTCGCCCACATACTACCTACAGCATGAAGAAACTTTTTATGAGCTTTCGCTTAGTAAGTTCAAACATATTCTCACAAATCATTTAAAACATGCTTTAGAAACTTTTCTCATGAAAACCTTTTTCTTAAAACATGTTTCATAAACGTTTTTTGTAAACATTTTTCATAAAACATTTCTAAAACGTTTTCATAAAGCATTTCTGTAACGTTTTTCATAAACGCTTTTCATAAAATATTTAACATAAAACAATCTTCAAATTGCTATTCATAAACGTCATTTATGTTTTCATAAACACTTAATATAAAACATTCTTCAGAATGTTTTCCATAGCATATAAATGTTTCATAACAAGGAAAACTAGTAAAATCAAAATGCATGTTTTCATTTATGCTCAATTATGAACTTCAATTATGAGCATCTTATGAACATTCTTTTCTTACTTTAACTTTCCTTATATTACTCTAACTTTCTATCATTGTTCTTTATCTTTCCTTATCTTACTTTAACTTTCCATCCTTTGTTCCTTAACTTTCTTTATCTTATAACCTTTAGTGTTCATACTAACATCTTTAATCATGAGATCATAATAAATGTGACGCTTCCCTTGTGGAAGACTTAAGACCATCGAACTTTGAGGTCATGTACCTCACATCTAGGAGGTCAAACTTTAACTTTACTTTCATTACCTCACAATAAGGAGGCTGGTATGACACTTTCTTTTTATCTTTACGTTATCTTCTTATTAACTTTAGTGAGCATATCAAATACAATTACATCATATGCAACACACTTGCAAATCATAGCTTGTACTGTAAAACCTATTGCATAACAAATGCAACTTATTGCATAACAAATGCAACGTAAAACGCAATCATATTTTGTAAATCATAACTTGTACTCTGAAACTTATTGCATAACACATGCAACTTATTGTATAACAAATGCATCATATAACACAATTATATTTTACAAATCATAACGTTTATTTTGAAATTTATTGCATAACAAATGCAACTTATTGCATAACAAATGCATCATAAAACTTATAGCTTAAACTATAAAATATTATACATTGTCAAAATGCAGAACATACTTTAAATACTTTAAAAATCATAACTTGAACTTTTAAAAATATTATGCATATCAATATGCAAATAGACTTTAAACATAATAGTTGCAAATTTGTTGTAAATCTTGCTTTGAATCTTTAAAATCTTTTGCATATAAAATGCAAACATACTTTAAGAACAACTTGCATAACAATTGCAAACACATTTGTAAACATATAAATAAGCATTTAAAAGTTATTTACTTCATGTTGTAGGTGAGATTTAAACTTACCCGGACTATGCTCTAGCATTATCTATTTCGTTCTTTTTCCTTTTCCTTCAATTAGTTGGCTTCTGTGTCTTGATCATACGACACCTGACTAATTAATTAACTTTTTTTTTATCAATCTACTCGATTGATAATAAAACATAAATTACGTTACTTAACGTATTACAGAACATTTTCTGTCTAGGGTGGTTTTGCTAAATCAAAACGTTCAACTCCGTTTTAGCCGTTTTCCTACTAATGACGATTTTACCCTTAACGGGTTTTTTGTCCATTTCTTAACTCTATAAAACCTATTGCTTAACTTTAACATTTTATTACTTACATATTATGAAAAAATCCCCACTAAGGAGTGTTTCCTGACATCGGGCGTTTCGAGTCAGTTTTGGCCATTTTTTATAAAATGACTATTTTGCCCTTAAGTCTTTTTCCTCCATTATTTTCTTAACTCGACTTTAATTTCTTTAAAACTTAACATCTATGGTACTTACTGCCTACAGTAGTGTAGGAAACCAACGTTCCCTAGTGAAAACCCAGTTTTTCCACAATTTACGGTGTTGACCTGAAACACAAAAATATTTATATTTTTGCCCCCAGAACCAAAAATAATATTTTTAAATCATCAGTCCCCATTTTTCATGAGGACCATTTTTGCTCAAAGTACCATATTCAAAATCCTTTGGAAAAATGACATTTTTACACTTTAAAATTTTTTCCAATTTTAATAATTTCTTGTAAAATTAAAATCTCACAAACGGTTGAGATTTTTGATGAACTGTCTGCATTACCTAATAGTTTCGTCAAGATCTACAACTTTCGTGTTGTAACTTTTACGAAATTCCCACTATACAAGGGTGTTTTTGGGCATTTTTCAATTCTGTCGAGAAGAAATTTTTTCTTTCAATTTAGTCCTTGGGGTATTTTTGTAAAAATTCATTTTTAATCAACATCTCTACCCTTACAAGGGCAGTTCCAACTCTTGTTTCAATCATTTTCATGCCCACTCATCAATTTTGCAAAACTAATATTAAAATTACAAAAATATCCTTTTTACATAAACCACCGTTTTCAACATTCACCCCTTAATATCAACCATACCCTCATGTCATAAATCATATCCCCATGGAATTTAATCAAAGTTTTGCTTGAAAACCCACATGATTTTTGAAATAACAAAAATCAAAACAAAATCACTAAACTTTAAATTTAAAGAATCAAATCTTACCCAAATAGCAGTTTGTGCTTCTAGCCCTTTCAAGAGCTCATTTAAAACCTTTTTCCTAGGCATTTCTCACACAAAAATGCTTTGAATTAACTTTCCTTCCTTAACCCGAGAAAAACCATAAGAAACCTTGAAAAAAGTTAAGGTTTTTACCTTAAAACTTGATAAAATCCTTGGGCTTTGCTTCTTGAACTTAAATGGGGTCAATTTTGCAAAGATGTGAAGTTGCAAAATTTTTGGGAGAGCTCATCGATGGCTGTCGATTTGGGAGGAAGAAGCAAATGGGATTTTTTTGGCTAAACACCCATTTAATTCATGCTTATCCAATTGGGTGGCTCACCAAGTAACCCATTGGTTCACCCATGTGGCCTAATGTGATTGGGCCACCTTTCATGGCATGGTGGCCCAATGAAATCCAATTGGGTGTCCACCTGGTGGGCCCTAAAATTTACACTGTGTAATTTTTTACCACACAGTATTTTTTCTATACTGTCATGGTAAAATCAGCTCAAAAATATATCCTTAGATTGTATAAAATATTTTACTTGCCTCTGGATTATTTTTAGAGGCCAAACATAACATTTCTTATTCATCCATATTCTCTAAACAGTATTATTCTTATACTACTTCAACTTAAACAATCAAATTTTTATACAATATGACCTTAAATAGTCAAATTTTTACACTGCGTTACTTTTATAGTGTAATTTTCATACAATATAACTTTATCAATGTACTTCCTTACATTGCATCATTCTAATACTGTATAATTTTTCATGTTATTATACAGTATTTTTCTCCTAAAACTGTATTTTTATCTTATATAATTCTTAATTTATTGCATTTTATTGTATTGAAAATGCTCGAGTGTTACATATCAACTCCAACGCTACTCCACTAAAAGCTTGGAGCTACACTCTCGAACTATATAGAATTACGAAGCCCGTATAGCTAAGTTTCCATGACATATCATAGTGTATCGTATCCCCATAGGATTATCCATAACCAGCTTAAGGACAAGTTTTGTATTACCTTTTCGATTATTTTTATCTTACGTTTCAGTTTTCCAACTATAGGATAACGCATATAAGAGGATATCACTACTCCTAAAGAGGAGTTTTGGATTCCATATCTATGAATAACAGGTCTAGGCTATCAAGAGTCATGCCTCCAATGTACCGACATGCATACCACTATTAAAATGTAGATTTCACCGTTTGGTACATCAAAAGACACAAGTCAAGATAACAGGCCTACTATTCATCTCAGGATGAAGATACAATACAAATAATTGTCTAAAGTGAATCGATTTACCAAGACAGAATTATTAATCTAAATCAATTCACTTTATGTCCCGATCCAACACATCGTCACCTATGCCAATGTGTCAATGTTTTTATTCATGGAGTCCACCTCCAATGGCCAAGACAGACCATCTCCCAGTAGGGATATCAACCACATAATAATCTTTACATGAATAAAACGCCCAACTTTATTCTCTCGATTGCGGATCTTATGATTTAGACCGTCACCTTAAGAATTGTGTCTTCCGCATAATCTGTCCATCATATGCCTAATTTTTAAAGGTTTAGACTGACAGTCTTAGACTATTGTTTGCTTAACATACATTCAACAAATATGAACGTAAAGAGGACAAGATTTAGTATATAAATAATAAATAAATTCTTTATTGATAAAAATATATCCAAAAACATATTACATTTTTACTCCTTAGGGCATACATGTCTAACATTATATATGTAAATTAACTAGATCTTACTAACCTTTAAATGCTAAAGAACTCCCGCAATCTATAAAGAGAAATGCATTTCAAAAGAGCCTCAACTAACTGGTTTTCTTTGCTATTCTATATCCATCATCGGAGTGCATGTGGGCACATGTTGTATAGCCTTTTCCTAGTGACTCTCCTTCTAACCAATTTAGAAAACCCAGAACTAAGGTTCGTGATTTGTGGACAATAGCTCTTTAGGGAGTTTCAGAGACTCACAGATTAGAGTGCTCACTCTTAATTCCTCAACTGATCTGAATAACATAGAAATCTCACTCCCCATTTATAGAGTTCATCCCCATGTTGGTCCTTTTTAGAAAAGGCTTCAAAAATTTGAATATGGATCATATATGATAAAAACGCGTGAAAATACGTAATTAAATTATCGTTTGGTCGGTAGGCCAAACTGGCAAATTGGCCTACCAAACTTAGTCCATCGGCAGGCCAAACTAGAAGATCAGCCTGTCAAACCAACGATAAGTGATCCCTACAAATCTTTATTTCCCACCTGAGATTCTTAAAATAGAACCTAAGTTTAAGTCAAACAAAAGTTATCTGATTAAAATAGTCATATCTAGATAATCTCTAGGAAAATAAATATTCCTGATAATTCAACAAGTTTATCTTGAATTAATTTGCACAAAATTAATTCAACTAATAAACAGATATAAATTATTTGATCCTATCGAATTTCAGCCAATCTAATAATTTAACATAAGTTACCAATTTATTGGAAAAGCATGCCATATCGTTACAGGATTTATTATGAGCTAGCAAAAGGGACCTGATGGACTTATATAGTTTAAGCTCCTGATAATTATAAAACCCAATATCCCAGATATAAGTTTCATAATTATCAACTCTAACACTACTCCACTAAAAGCTTAAAGCTGCACTCTCGAACTGTATAAAATTATGAAGCGTAAATAGCTAAGTATCCATGACATATGATAATGTATCGTATCCCTATGGGATATCTATAATCGGCTTAAGGATAAATTCTATCTTACCTTCCCGATTATTTTTCTTTTACGTTCCATTATCTCACCATTGAAAAACTTACCATCCAAATATAGTATACCATTGGTTACACTTATGTATCCAAATGGTTGAGCTCTCCAGTCTTCCAATTACAAGATAACACATATAAGGGGATATCATTAACTCCTAAAGATAAGCTGTAGATTTTGTACCTATGAATAACAAGTCTACGCTCTCAAGAGTCATGCCTCCAACGTACTGGTATGCGTACCATCAAAAATGTGGATGTTACCCTTTAGTACATCAAAAGACATAAGTCAAGACAACGGGCCCATTATTCATCTCAAGATTAATATATAACCTAAATGATTGTCTAAAGTGAATTGATTTGCCAAGACAGAATTATTAATCCAAATCAAGTATGCTTTATGTCCCGATCTAATACATCGTCACCTATGACAATGCACCAATGTTTCTATTCGTGGAGTCTACCTCCGACGGCCAAGACAAACTATTTCCCGTTAGGGATATAGACAACATAACAATATTTGCATGAATAGAGCACCCAACTTTATTTTCTCGATTACGGATCTTATGATTTAGACTGTCACCTTTAGAATCATGTCTTCCATATAATCTGTCCATCATATGCCTGATTCTAAAGGCTTAGACAGATAGTTAGGCTTTTGTTTGCTTTTCATACATTCAACAAATATGAACGTAAAGAGGATAACATTTGGTATATGAATAATAAATAAATTCTTTATTGATAAAAATGTCTCCAAAAACATATTATATTTTTACTCTTTAGGGCATACATGTTTAATAGTGTGACAATCACCCGCTGCTATTGCTTAACGCTGAACTAGCCATGGAGGCCACATGGAGGAACGTCTCTTCGAGGAGAGCAAGACCCCTAAGTCATTAGAGCACCTAGAAATCTTTGCCCGATGGAGAATATTCAAGGGGATTAAACTTCTGCCAACGAGGCATACTAACAATAGAGCACCTTAGCTTGTTCAACAAATCTACTTCGATCGATGGAGAACTCTGATCGATCGAGATTATAAGACTCGTATTATAATGGTCACCTACAGTAGCACCACGGAGAACAATATCAATTGGGCTGGACTTAAGACAAAACCAGAGAGTGGAAAGGCCACTCCTGTTATTACAAACTAGGAAAATAATCACAAAACCAAAACCACAAGTCTAAGGCAATATTGCCTTTGCATTACAATACAAAACCAGAATATGAGCATAGCAAAGTTGTTGGAGTAGATCCGGCCACCATGAACGGGGACTTGGAGATTGATGCAACAGACAGAGCTAGAGAGATGAGAAAAAAGGCAAGCCTTTGCCACTGCCCAACACTAAGCCAGCCACAGAGGCCACATGGAGGAACATCTTTTCGAGGAGAGCAAGACCCCCAAGTCATTGGAGCACCTAGAAACTTTTCCCGATGGAGAACATTCAAGGGGATTAAACTTCTGCCAATAAGGTACACTAACAATAGAGCACCTTGGCTCGTTTAATAAATCCGCTACGATCAATAGAGAACTTTGATCGATTGAGACTATAAGACCCGTATTATAACTGTCACCTATAGCAGCACCATAGAGGACAAGCTCAAGTGGGTTGGACTTAAGATGAGGAGAAAGGCCACTCTTGTAAATACAAACTAGGAAAACAATTACAAAACCAAAACTATAAGTCTGAACCAAAACTGCCTTTATATTACAATACAAATCCATGTTAGACATGTATGCCCTAAGGAGTAAAAATTGTAATAAGTTTTTGGAGACATTTTTATCAATAAAGAATTTATTTATTGTTTATATACCAAATCATGTCCTCTTTACGTTCATATTTGTTGAATGTATGTTGAGCAAACAGAAGTCTCAGACTGTTGATCTAAACCTTAAGAATTGAGCATATGATGGACAGATTGTACGCAAGACACGATTCTTAAGGTGATGGTCTAAATCATAAGATCCATAATCGAGGGAATAAAGTTGGGCGCTTTATTCATGTAAAGATTGTTATGTTGTCCATATCCCTATTGGGAGATAGTTTGTCTTAACCATCGGAGGTGAACTCTGTGAATAGAAACATTGGCATGTTGTCATAGGTGATGATATGTTGGATCGGGACATAAAGTGAATTGATTTGGATTAATAATTTTATCTTGGCAAATCGATTCACTTTAGACAATTATTTGTATTGTATCTTAATCTTGAGATGAATAGTAGGCCTGTTTTCTTGACTTGTGTCTTTTGATATACCAAAGGGTTACACCCATATCTTAATAGTGGTATGCATGCTGGTATGTTGGAGGCATGACTCTTAATAGCGTAGACCTATTATTCATAGATATGGAATCTATAGCTCCTCTTCAGGAGTAGTGATATCCTCTTATATGCGTTATTTTATAATTGAAAAACTAGAGCTGTTGAGGTGTTGAGATTCCTGGCCAGAGCCTGGTGGACACCTCAAACGTATTGCCAGGGAGGCTATTTGGGGAGCCTCCACACGGATTTGCCTCCTGAAACGCCCCTTATTGGACGTCACAGATGTCGTTACATTCTTACGTTCATACTTGTTTAAACTTTAATCATAAACATAAGTCCAAAACTTATACAATACTTTAAATTGTAAATATAACAAAACATACTTATCCAGGATCCATTCATACATTTTTTTTTTAAACTTAACATTGTTAAAAATAACATTGCTTAACTTATTCCATATCATAATTTATTCAATTATACTTTAAATTAATCATGAACTTATTTTAATAAAATAGACATACCAAGTTGTAAAATCATAACTTATAAAAAACATCACATCACTTAAAAGTTACATATTCCCACAGTTCGGTAGGCCGAACTTGGGACTTCGGCAGGCCAAACATGATCGGCAGGCCGACAGAGGCTATGCAAAACTGACTTAAAAACTCATCATCATCCGGCAGGCCGAAAACGTGATCGATAGGCCAAACTTTCGGACATCGGCAGGCCGACCAAGGATGTTCGACAGGCCGACCGAGCCAAATTCCTAAAGAAAACTTAATTTTTAAAACAAAACCAACTTTTCATAAAAATGCGGAAGATCAAAATTCCTTAAAATGTTAAAATGGAATATTAAACCATAGTTCAAATATTCTTAAAACTTAACATAAAAATAATGTTCAAAATAGAAAACTTGATTTAAAACATAAAATCATTCTTCTTGGCGTTCTTTTGGTTACAATTCATCATGCCTTGTGCTCACACGCCTTCTCATGTCCTCCACCTATTTCATGATTTTCTTACCCTTATCTGCAACATGACATAAAACATGATTAAGCTAATGCTTAGTAAGTACAAATAATTCTTGCAATTTAAAACATTACATAAACATCATCATCATCATTGTCGTCATATCATAAAAGTGCCTTAAGCACAATTTCATAGAAACATATCTTTCATCACATTGACCATTTTAAAACTTATTCCATTTTATCTTAAGGGCCCAAGTGTTGCACCATGAACATCATTGTAGGTGCACCGTCATGAGAGGAGAAGGGTAGCTAATCCCAAACCAAACATGACATCATAACATATCATTTCATAACATTGGTGTGCAACACTTATTAGGTGATACATATATACATAGTTTTCATACTTTGAAACATGTCATCATCATGCATACATAACTTTAAATCATGAAAATCTTTCTTAAGAAATCCTTTAAGGAAAATAGCCATAAGATCATCATGAATAACATTGTGAATATATCATCAAACCTTGTAAAACGTGTCATATTGCAGGTGAGAATATACTTACCTTAAAGCTAGCTTACTTAACCTTAATGTGATTTGGTGACGATGCCGCGGTCTCGAAGTGCTCGTTCCTTTGTGTGTGCATGCCATTATTCCATTTAAAATACAATAAAATTAAAACTTATCATAAAACATTCATTCATATAACATTCATATATACATTCATCTTATATTACAAACATAATTCATAATCATCCTTGTGACAACATAAAATTATCATTACATATAAACATTATTCATAACATGCTTCCTTAAATATTATCATCAAAACATCTCATACATTACAAACATGAAAATCTTTTGAAAACGTTTTCTAATAATTTAAAATACATACATTTTAAAATTCATACAAACGTCTTATTATCATATATTTCAACATCATAAAAATATTTCATCATCAATCAAAATCCTTTAAACATATAAAACATTTCATAACATAAAATACATTCATCATACATTATACATGTATATTCTTGACAACTTTCATGAAAAACATCATTCATTAACCCTTGAATAAACATTATATTTTTCATGCATCAATGTTAAACAGTAATATTTTACTGTGAGGGGTAGAGGATAGAAAATTCATATTTTAGCATAGAAACATTAAAATGACATGAAACTTGGAAAAATGACACTCAATACACACATGAACATCATATTAAAAACTCAGAGCAAAATACAATACCTAGAGGAAGATATTGTAGATGAATTGAGGAGGAGAGATTCTTTTCAGAGTTACCGAAAAAATTGAGTTCTTACCTTGAAAATTTCTTCTCAAAATTCTTGAATTCAACCAGCAAAATATAACTTTTTCTTTCAATATTCTTGCAGAGAATTTTTGAGAGAAAAGGAGATAGGATTCGTGGAGAAGAGAAGAAGAATGAAAAAAAACAAACGTCTAAGAAGTTTGAGAGAGAAACGTGAGAATGAGAAAAAAAATGAAAAAGGAACCTTAAAAATTTTAACATAATGAGCATAATTGATGGGAATTCAATTCCCTCCATTAAGTCAGAATTTTCTGACTCAAATGGTGCTAATTGGCGTGGAGAAAAGGAGAGAAAGAAGGAAAGTCGAACAATCACTCCCTACTTACCATGTTTTGCCCTCTTAAAATAGGAAACCATTTAAAATCAGACAAATCAATGCAAAGTCAACCTTTTAATTTCCTTAACTGACAAAATTATTCCATTATTATGCCAATTAATCACAATAAATCATCCAATTAACGTAATTAACTTAGCCATAATTTTAGAGAGATTTCTGCTGACTGCTCGTCAGCCGTGTTTGGCCTGTCGATTTTTCCCTTCGGCCTGCCGAACTTGAAAGTCTGGCCTGCCGAACTTGAAAGTCCAGCCTACCGAACTGTCTTTAAATACTAAACATTAAAACATTCAAGTCATCATTACATCATAATTAAACATACATTAAAATAATCATGAACACTTGAGCATAACGATTCCATGCGGTCGTCACCTGTCATAAAACTTGACATAAAAAAGTTAGTAACATTAACATCATATATCATTACATATATCATAAATTATTAATAGAATATCATTAACATCGTTACTAACTTAACGCAATTCATTACATAAAATAGGCGGGTGTTACACCTCCTACGAGGGAAGTACATCCCCCAGGAGTCGAACCCGTTTCCTCTTGAATAAGAGGGTTTTAGGGTGTCCCCTAGGTACCAATCCAACCAAGTACCCGGGGGACACCCTCAAGCCCTCTTATTTAAGAGGAAATGGGTTTGACTCCTGGGGGACACGCTCCTCCCGCGGGAGGCAAATCTGCTTGGAGGCTCCCCGAGCAGCCTCCCCGGCAATACATTCTAGGTGCCCACCAGGCTCTAGCCAGGGATCTCAACACCTCAACATATAAATGCATGCTTTGGGTGGATACTTGACCCCTGAGTGGGCCCCTGCTCAAGGAGGGACCTCGGCTCCACGGGTGGATCCCCCTAACGAATTGTGGTCGAGGGTCCCTACTCGAAAGAGAGACCCAGCTTGGATTTTGCCTCTAGTGAAGGAGCACGTCCCCTGGGAGTTGAACCCATATCCTCTTGAAGAAGAGGGTCTTAGGGTGTCCCCTAGGTACCAATCCAACAAATTATGAGGCTGCCCAGATCAAAGAGTAGCTGGTGGCTCCATAGGCCGAGCATTAGCAATTTTTTGAAAAGCTCCCTGGCCATCTTGCATAAGCCATGGAGGAATTCAAGGCATCTCTAGGGTACGCTGATTACTACTACTTCAGCATGATGGAGCTCCGAAATCATCTGATCCGGCAGCACCCTAAGGCTGAGGGCTTCGACTGGTCGCTCATAGTCGAGCCAGAGCAAGGCATTGCTCAGCAACAACAAGGAGAGGAGGTCATCGAAGTAGATGGTGACAACGGGGACGAGCAGAGCACAAGTGATGGAGGAGGCAAAGAATACAAATCCGGAGATAGGGCCCAGGCTTAGGCTGGTTTTTTTATGTTGTTTTGAATGTCTGGGCTCAGGAGGTGCCCAGATAATTATACCTTCCCACCGCTATTAATGAAATTTATTTTTCGTGTTCTTCATTTCTCATATTTTTCATATTATGTTTTTAATATTTTTCAAATGCGATTGTTCTTGGGAAAATATTTTCATATTTCAGGGTGAGGGGTTTCTCGAGAATATAGTTAGACCTTCGTCTTACCGAGTTAGAATAGACCTCGGCCTTGGAATTGAATTAGAAATTTGGACCAAGTTGGATGCTCCTCGGAAGGGCATTCCTAGACCATAGTTTTCTGAGCTTCCATCTTTTCCATTATATTAATGCTGAGTTTAATGTCTCGATGATTACTGAGTTAATCCGAGCAGGGAAGGCATCCCTGTTTTCTCAGTTAGGTAGAGCACAGCGGCATGTGAATACCCTTACCCTGTCACCCCCTAAACTTGGTTAAATTTGAGGAAACTTTTCAAGTCTAATATTGTTCGAGCATATAGTCGTGCTCGGTGACTCATAGGATGGTCTACACGATGACAGACCTAACAATTGGCAAGGTGCCGATCATCCCCCCAATCCGGTTATTAGGACAACCCTCCCTTTTCAGGAGTTGTTGTTTGGTCCTCTGGGCCGGAGTCATGGGTATCCCTTTTTGGGTCTGATATTTCCTTTAGACAAGCATTGCTCAATGGAATGGTGTAGGAAATATGCATTTAATTGATGTGCAGTATTTACATCCCAATCCTATTGAATAGGTCTAGTTACAAAAAGAATATATAGCCAGAGCCCAAAAAAGGTCTGGCATTGATTTAGCAAAAGATTCTTTTAAGGAGCTCGGCATTCCAAGGATGACCAAGTTGGTTTCCCTCCATATTGGATAGTTTGTATGTGCCTGGTCGGACAATTCCCTTGACTCTATATGGCCCGTCCTACTTCAGGCCAAAAGATCCTAACCTGGGTTGTTGAATCGTGGCTTTTTTTAATACCAGATCTCTGACTTTGAAAATTCTCGGTTGGACTCGTTTGTTGTAGTACCGAGCAACAACTTAATTTCAAGCTGCATAATGAATTGCAGCTCGGTTTCTTCTTTCCTTGAGTAAGTCTAAGTCGGACATCATGACCTCAGCGTTTAGAGTTTCTTGGTACTGTTTGACCCTGTAGCTTGGTAATCCAACCTCAGCCGGTATGACAGCTTCTGCCCCATACACTAGCGAGAACGGGGTCTCTTCGGTGGCTATCCATGCAGTAGTTCGGTAAGCCCAGAGTACCTTTGGGAGCTCATCAATCCAGGCTCCCTTAAGGCCCTCAAGCTTTTTCTTCAAGTTATCCTTGATTGTCTTGTTGACTACCTCTACCTGCTCGTTGCTCTACGGGTAGCTTGGAGAAGAGAAGACTTTCTTGATGTCGAGCTACTCGTAGAGTCGGAGGAGACTTGAGGACTTGAACTGCTTGACATTATCGGTCACGATTGTATGTGGGATTCTAAACCGGCAGATAATGTTCTTCCACACGAAGTTGGTACATTTTGCTTCGGTCATATTGATACATGGCACTACCTCAACCCATTTGGTTAGGTAATCTATGGCCACGATGTAGTATTTAAATTGCGATCGTGCTTGAGGAAGGGGTCCAATCATATCGATGGCCCATTTTGGAAATGGCCAAGTCGAGGTCACCGAGGTGAGAGACTCGGCGTGGTGTCAAGGCATCCTTGTAAATTGCTGACATTTGAGGTATTTTCGCACAAAATCCTTGCAATCCTACTCCATGGTCGGCCAGTAGTAGCCCTACCGAAGATATTTTTGGGCCAAGGACCGCCCCCTGGAATGGTTACCACATAGGCCTTCGTGGATCTCTTTCATTAGGTATTCAGCTCCTTTGGGGCTTACGCACTGTAAACATGGCGTTGTGTAGCCTCGTCTATATAACTTCCAATCAATTATCATATATCAGGCCGAGCTGTTGCATATCCAACGTACCTCTTCTCGGTCGTCAAGCAATTCGGTTGTGGTCAGGTATCGGATGATCGGATCCATCTAAGTGGTCTCGAGTTCTTCAGCTACATTCGCCACTTCTTTGTTAATGCTCGGCTCATTTAGCCTTTCAATGGGGACCAAAGTCAGGTCGCTATCACCGAGGCCAGAAGCTAGTCGAGCAAGGGCATCGGCCTCTGAGTTTTTTGACTTGGGGATATGCTTGAACGAGTTATTCTTGAATTGTCCAAGCAGCAACTTGACCTCTTGTAAGTATGCGGCCATTGAGTCCGTTCGGGTTTGGAATACGTCAATGACTTGTTGGACGACGAGCATCGAGTCACTATGAATGAGTATGCGGTCTACCCCAAGATCTCTGGCGATTCAAAGTCTGGCCAGGAGTGCTTCATACTCTGCCTCATTATTTGAGGCCTTGAAGTTGAATCAGAGTGCGTAGATCACCTTGTATCCATCCGGGCTTGTTAATATCAGCCCAACACCTGATCCTTCTACACAGGAAGACCCGTCAGCATAAAGTTTCCATTCTGGCTCTGAGGTGGTGCAATCTTCACTGCAGGTGGGGGCGTCTGGCACTTTTATAGGTGCCTCTCGGCCAACGGTCTAGCTTGTTCGGCATCAGTGAATTCAGCGATGAAGTCTGCAAGGGCTTGAGCTTTGAAGGCCATCCTCGGGATAAAGTGAACATCATATTGGCCGAGCTCGACTGACCATTTGGCCATACAGCTCGATATCTCTGAGCTCTGTAGAACTTGTCAGAGAGGGAACTTGGTCGGGACCTTTATTGTGTGGCCTTGAAAGTATGGCCACAATTTATGGGCAGAAGTGATTAGGGCAAAGACCAACTTCTCGAGTGGGGGATACCACTCTTCGGCACCCATGAATGCATGGTTGGTATAATAAACCAGCTTTTGTGCTCTGTCTTCTTCTCAGACAAGAACTGAGCTCACTGCCTTCTTGGATACAGTTAGATAGGCAGTTAAAACCTCACCGGGTAAAGGTTTCGACAGGAGCGAGGGTGTGGCTAAATACTTCTTTAGATTATGAAAAGCTTCCTCACACTCCCTGCTCCACTCGAACCTCCCCTTGAGTGCCTTAAAAAATGGATGGCACTTGTCGGTAGCCCAAGAGACAAACCTTGAGAGGGCCTCTATCATGTCGGTGAGCTTCTGCACGTCCTTTATAGTCTGAGGAGAATGCATGTCGATAATTGCTTGGGCCTTTGCTGGGTTACCTCAATACCTCGTTGGTTGACCAAAAATCCAAGAAATTAGCCCGAGCTTACCCTAAAAGCACACTTCATCGGGTTGAGTTTCATCCCATATTTTTGAAGAATGTCGAAGCTTGCTCAAAGATCAGCCATGTGGTCCTCTGCTCGGACGGACTTTACTAACATGTTGTCCATGTAGACCTCCATTGTTTTGTCGATCAGCCGAGCAAACATCTTGTTGATTAGGCATTGATAGGTAGCCCTGGCATTCTTTAGTCCAAAGGGCATTACTACGTAGCAGTATAACCCCTGGTCGATAACAAAAGTTGTCTTCGCTTAATCTTCCTCGGCCATCCTTATCTGATTATACCCAAAATAAGTGTCCATGAAGCTCAGTAGCTCATGGCCAGTAGTTGCATCGACGAGCTGGTCGATCCAGGGGAGTGGGAAGCAATCTTTAGGGCAGGCCTTGTTCAGGTCGGTATAATCGATGCAAACTCGCCACTTCCCATTCGCTTTCTTGACCAGGACAACATTTGCCAGTCGCTCCAGATATTTGACCTCTTTGATGAATCCTGCATTGAGGAGCTTTTGGACCTCTTCATTTATAGAAGCGTACATCTCCGGATTAAAAGCTCTCATCTTCTGTATCACAGGCTTATGATCGGGTCAGACGTTGAGCCGGTGACTTATCACGCTTGGGTCGACGCCGAGCATGTCTTCATGGGACCATGTGAACACGTCTTGATACACGATAAGAAGTCCCTCCAGGTCTACCTGGATCTTAGGTCTCAGCTGGGATCCGAGTTGGACGGTGCGTTTAGGCCTCGCGGGGTCTAAAGGGAACAGTACCAAGTCTTCGATTGCGGTGGTTCTTACCTTTTTCTCGGGCAGTCAGGGGTCAAGATCAGAAAGCATCTTGGGCACCAGGTTGGTAGGTAGATCTGTCTCGTCGACCGTACATATGGCTGAGACGCTTAGATGCTGAGCTATCGCGGCTCTGACAGCATTGGCATAACAAGCTCGGGAGTCCTTTTGGGATGAGCGGATTACTCCAACTCCATCCTCTGTTGGAAACTTCATCGCCAAGTGATATGTGGAGACCACAGCTTTTAATGTGTTTAGCGTTGGTCGGCCGATTGTGATGTTATATTGGGAGGGCTTGTTGACGACTAGGACGTCGACGACACGAGTAATCCGAGCAGCGCCCTCATCGAAGGTCACAGGCAAACTGACTTTCCCCACTGCTCGGACGCATTCACCCGTGAAGCCATAGAGCAGGGTCTGGACAGGTACTATGGTAGCATTGTTGATCTTCAATTTGTCAAAGGCTTGCTTAAAAAGGATGTTAGCCGAGCTACCGTTATCAATTAACACTCGTTGCACTATGTTGTTGGCAATGTGTAGCTCGCACACTAGGGCGTCGTTGTGCGGGTGAATCAGCTTGTCCACTTCCTCCTCGGTGAATGTGATCAGGGTATCCTGTTGGCGACAAATCTTGTTAACATGTTCGGACATGTTTATGAATTCGCCCCTTTCGACCAGCCAAGCTTCTCGGATGTACGCCCATCGCCCACTCGACGTGTCCCCCGTGACAGGCCCTTCGAAGATCGTGTGAAAAATATTCAGGGGTTCCAAGGTGTTCCCGTCGTCGTTTCGGGAGCGGTTCAACGTGTCTCAGCTCGATGGTTCATTCCTTCCCAAGGTGGAGCCTGGGGCTATAACCCGCTCAACAAACTCCCTTAAGTGCCCATCGCAGACCTGTCTTTCAATCTGGTCCTTCACTGAATGCATTCGTGAGTATGGTGTCCCACATCCTTGTAGAACTCACAATATCTATCTTGGTCTTGCTTCGTCTTGTTGCCCTTAAGCTTAGGCGGCGGTACAAGCAGGTTCCTGCCGCTGACCTGGGCGAGCACTTCATCAATAGTCGCTCCCAAGGGTGTGTAGCTTTGGAACTTCCCGGTTGGTGCTTTTGGCTTCTCGGGTTTCTTCTCTTTCTTCTACTTCTTATTTTGCTTGGTGCTAGTCTGCTTCGGTGCCTTCTTTTGCTTCTTGTCCTCCTTTGTCCTGCTGAGGCCGGCCTCCTCCCTATGGCTCTTTATATAATCTGAGGAGTCGGCGTACCTCTGGGTGTAGCCAAACATTTGTGAAAATGTGCTCGGCTGCTTGAAGGCCAAAGCGGTTGTTTTGGATCTCATCTATTTGGCACTATAATGCCTAGAATTGACGACTATTCGTGTCTTCAGGCAGTTCGACCCTGTAGGGTGCTCCGCCCTCCACGCGGTCGCTAGCCCCTGGCTGGCGATTTTGACGTGCCTCTCCCTGGCGTCCTAGCCGATCAAATACTAATGCTTGAAAACTTTAGGGTGATAGAACCCGTGCTGCTTGAGGGCCAAGATGACCTTCTTGAACTAGTCTGTTATTGGCCGATGTGCCACGTGTGTAGTCTCTTAAGTGCTCAAAATAGGCTTCTTCGTGGTCTACCGTATGCCGTCCTGCCCGACCTCTAGCCTGGTCAGCCAAGGCTGGAGGCGGTAGGGTAGGCACGACCTAACGTTGAGCCTGTTGCGCGAGCTACTGCGTGAGAATCTGAACAGCATTTGTTAGTTCCCAGATGGGGTCCTGTGCAACTGGATCTTGCACTTGCTCGGCCCTGGCCGTGCTTCCCTGACCCCCGAATTATGACCATGTGGCCCAGGGGCGCCCCCTAGGCCTACGTGGATTCTGCTATCGATTTCTTGTGTCTCCCAACCCCTCTTGTCGGGCAGCATTGTCTCAGACGTTTCCTCGAGTCACCATTTCGGTCCTCAGAGGTAATGCGGCTGGTGTCTGAGTAAAGGCGTAAGGTCCTTTCCTTCTAGCACCAAAATGTTGATGCTTACCAAGGTCTGGTGTTGAATCAACACCATGTGCAGCTGTGCATGGTGTCTAGCTCTTCTCGACTCACCACTGCTTGATTGGGTGTACCTGTAATAAAAGGAGGGACGCTTCGGAGGTGAGAGAAAAGGTGTCAGTTAACAGACAAAGGCTCTCTGATGCTCAAGGCAGGGGTTGCTTGGCAGAGGACAGGAGCTTGTTAGGTGGGAAGGAGCCTTTCTCCTAGAATGCAATAAATGCATCCTATTTATAGGCTACCATTTGGACCGGGTGTCAGGTGGGTTTTGCCCATAACTCGAGTATCACATCAAGGCATGTCAGGCAGTAGGTGACAAGTGTCACGTCCCTCCGTTTATGGATTGTTGGCCTATGGTGGCGAGTAGCAGTCCACTTATGGATGAGAATAATCCGATCTGAGTTGGTACATAGCCCGAGGTGGCAACCTACTGGGGTGCAGCCCTAAAGGCCCTGAGAAGCACCTCAGATGCAACGTCCATTGTCATCAGGGTCAGTAGTTTGCTCCCTGGTAGCTCCGTCAAGCTGTTTGGCGGACCACCCAGAGTTTATCCCTCGACGGTGGCGCCAAGCTCACCCTCAATAGGAGCGCTCAACCATTTAGATACATAGGTGTAACTGAATGGTATACTGTCCTTGGATGGTAAGTTTTCCAATGGTGAGATAATGAAACATAAGATAAAAATAATCGAAAAGGTAAGACAGAACTTGTCCTTAAGCCGATAATGGATAATCCTAGAGGGATACGATATATTATGATATGTCATGGAGACTTAGCTATACGAGCTTTGTAATTCTATGTAGTTCGAGAGTGCAGCTCCAAGATTTTAGTGGAGTAGCGTTAGAGTTGATAATTATGAAAAGTATATCTGGGATATTAGGTTTCATAATTATCGGGAGCTTGAACTATATAGGTCCATTTGGTCCCCTTTGCTAGCTCACAAAATCTTGTAATGATACGACGTGCTTTTTCAATAATTGGTTACTTATGTCAGATTTATTAGATTGGTTAAAATTTAGAAGAATTAGATAATTCATGCCTGTTTATCGGTTGAATTAATTTTGTGATAAAATTAATTCAAAATAAACTTGTTAAATTATTGGGATCGGATAATTCTTGTCTGTTTATCGGTTGATTTAATTTTGAATAAATTAAATCAAGATAAACTTGTATAACTATTAGGAATTCATTTATTTTCCTAGAGATTATCTAGATAAAGTTGTTTTAATTAGATAACTTTCTATTGGGTTTTTTGAATTAAAACTGAGATTTTATCCTATAGAATCTCGGGTGGAAAATAAATGATTCTTTGAGATATTTTTTCAGCAGTTCGGCATGCCGATCCTCAAGTTTGGCCTGCTAATGGGCAAGTTCCGCCTACCAATGTGTGAAGGATAAGATTACATGTTTTCACATGGATTTTATCAGATATTGATTCGAATTTGATTCTGATTCAAATTTTTAAGACCTAATCTGATAAGGACTGACCTTGAACCTAACCTCTATAAATAAGGAGTAAGTCACATAAGTTATTTAGATCAATTGAGAGATTTAGAGTGATACTCTGCTGGTGAGAATCAGAAACTCCCTGAGAGCTCTTGTTCACAAATCACGAACACTACCTTTGGGTTCTCTCAATTGGTTGGAAGGAGAGTCACCCAGAGGAAGAACTGTACGTGTGAGTCCACACTCACTCCGATCGTGGATAGAGAATAGCAAAGAAGACCAGTTGGTTGAGGCTCTTCTGGAATGTTACTTCTCTTCACTGATTGCAGGAGCTCTTTGACACACAAAGGTTAGTAAAATCTGCTTAATTTATGTATATAGTATGTCAAACTTATGTTTTAGAAAATACTCTGACATAAAATTTTAAAATTCCGCTGCTTACTGTTTTTCCAACAATTGGTATCAGAGCTATGGTTTTTACATAAATTTACGAGTTTGTAATCATACTATATGTATAAATTTTGTGATCTTAATCTATCCTATGCTTGAATTTAGTTTTATAGAGAGTTGGCACTCTAGGTTTCTATATATTTTATATGTTGTCATGGATTATGTGGTAAATGTTCATTAATTAATTATGGTTGATTAAATGGTTATTTAATTATTAATTAATTAATTAATTTATACCGGTTTTGGTTCTTTAGAGGTTAGAATGTGTATCTAGGTCTTTCATGTAATTAGATGGCGGACTATCATCTCCGTCTTGGAATTATTATTTATTTTTAAATTTGTAGGAATTTTGTAATTAAATAATTATTCGTAGAAGATGGATCTAGAAGGCGGATCTAGAAGATAGATGTTAGCACTTCCAGGTATTTCTTAAGTCTTTAATTTTATGTTTTTGAATTGTTAAAAATAAAATTGATGAATTACATTAAAAATTGTATTTTCTAGAAAGGGTGATTTCTACTCAGTCAACATGCCGAACCTTCTAGTTTGGCAGGCTGATGGTCGCAAATCGATAGGCCGAACGTGAGGTTCGGTAGGCCAACAACAGGGTAAAAATCAGGAGGCTCTGGTGGCAGGCCAAACTTCCAGTCCCTGATTGAATTTGGCATGACTCCCCTAAGAGCTTGTTGAATTCTGAGTTGGGAATTATCATTGTAAGGTTGTGATATTTTCAAGGTTTTGATACATAAACATATTTGTATGTTTTTACATGATTGTATTATCTTACTAAATTATTATGATATGTTTGCTTATGTTTGGTATATGATTCTTTATTGTAGATTGAAAATGTCTAAAAACGCTTTATCTTTGATACATGACAAAAACTTATTAACCATAGAGAATTATAATGATTGAAAACAGAACTTGGATAGTGTCCTCTCCTTTGAGAAACTGAAATTTGTCCTGACAACCCCTTGTCCTCTCGAGCCTATGGGAGATTCCACTAATGAGCAATTCTAAGCGTACGATCGCTGGAAAGATGCAAATGATCAGGCCCACTGCTATGTTATGGTTAGCATGAATAATGTGCTGCTGGCTCAACATCAGGATTATGAGACGACGAAGCAGATCTTGGATAATCTTGAAGATAATTTTGGAGGCCAGGCCATAACAAAGCGGCAAGGGGCTCTTCGAAAACTTCTTAACTGTAAGTAGAGGCCGGGGACATCTGTAAAGGAGCACATGATGTTGGTCATGGGCTACCTTGTTGAGGCTCAAACCAATGGAGCTGACATCGATACTGAAACTCAGATGACTATGGTTTTTAAGACTCTATCAAAGGAATTTATTTCGTTTAGAGCTACTTTTAATTTGAGCAATAGGCGGGATACGACCTTAATAGAATTGATGAAATAGTTACAGGAGTTCAAACTGCTGATCAGGGAGTCTCTTGCGGGTGGAGAGGCCAACATGGTAGCTACTTCTAGTTCCAATCCCAACTCTAGGAATGGAAAGAAGCAACGGGCCAAGAACGGGAAGTCTTCTATTCCTGCTAGCACCAAGAACAAGAATCAGAAGAAGAAGAACCCAAAGAAGCTTAAGTGCTTATTCTGTGGGAAGGTCGGGCACATCAAGAAGCATTATAAGGACTTCCTTTCCAAAGGAGGTAGGTGTGATCTTCTGTATTTAGAAACTTGTTTGGTTGAGGAATCCAATGACATTTGGGTCATAGATTTCGGTGCAACTAATTATGTTTGTGTTTCTCTACACGGGTTCAAAGAAACGAGAAGTCTGCTACATGAAGAGTTCACGCTTCAGATGGGCAATGGATCCTTGGTCTTAGCGGAAGCAATGGGAGACATCCATCTTTATTTTGATAATTATAGGAATTTGATTTTGCAAGATTGTTTTTATGTTCCTAAATTTAAAAGGAATTTAATTTCTGTAGCTTGTTTATTTAAAGACTCCTATTTTGTTTCTTTTAATGATAAAGTGGTGATTTGTAAAAATAAATCTTTTATCTGTTCTGGATGGATGCAAAATAATCTATATTTTATCAAACCTAAGATGGACTTATTGCTTAATGTTGAGATGAATAATAAGAACTCTAAAAGACTTAAAGAGTCTCACTCTAATAAGACTTATCTTTGGCATTTACACCTTGGTCATATTAACCTGAATAAGATTCAAAGGTTGGTAAGGGATGGACCTTTAAGTTAGTTAAAGGTGGAATCTATACCTCAATGTGAATCTTGTTTGGAGGGTAAAATGACCAAAGGACCATTTGGGTCAAAGGGCAATGGGGCCAAAAGGGTTCTAGAACTTGTGCATAGTGATGTTTGCGGATCGATGAACATTCGGGCACGAGGAGGGCATGAGTACTTTGTTACTTTTATTGACAATTACTCAAGATATGGGTATGTATACCTGATGCACCACAAAAGTGATACTTTTAACAAGTTCAAGGAGTTTCGAGCTAAAGTGGAAAAGCAATTGGGTAGAGCCATAAAGGCACTTCGATCTGATCGAGGTGGAGAATACCTTTCTGATGAGTTCTTGGGACACTTATTAGAGAATGAGATTTTATCCCATTTGACTGCGTCAGGCACTCTGCAGCAGAATGGTGTAGCGGAGAGAAGGAATAATACTTTATTGGACATGGTTAGGTCCATAATGAGTTATTCATCATTGCCTTTATCCTTTTGGGGATATGCACTACAAACTGCATGTTATCTTTTGAACAATGTGCCTTCAAAATCAGTCCCTAAAACTCCTCACGAGTTGTGGACAGACAGGAAGACATCCTTAAACTATATTCGCATATGGAGATGTCTGGCTCATGTCCTGTTTAAGGATGCGAATAAGCTGGAAGCACTTTTAGAAGTTTGCGTGTTTGTAGGATATCCAAAAGGGACTAAACGGGGTTATTTCTATAACCCAAAGGAAAATAAAGTCATGGTTTCAACTAATGCAACTTTCCTTGAGGAGAGTTACATGGACAACTTTAAACCTTGAAGTAAAGTGGTGCTTGAGGAGTTAAGGAGTGATTCGATCACTCCAGAGGTTCCGAATGAAACCGTTTAGATCAGTGTAGAAAAACCAAACAAACCTTAACAACAACCTGAGGGGTTTCAGCGTAGTGGGAGGATCGGGCGTCAACTTGAGAGGTATATGTTCAATGGGGAAGTCTTTTTGGTTGAATCGGATGAACATGATAGGGATCCTTATACTTACGCAGAGGCTATGGAGGATGTTGATTCAAAACTCTGGACAGAGGCCATGAACACAGAGATGAAGTCTATGAAGACTAATTAGGTCTGGGAGCTTGTAGATCTTCCTGAAGGGGTTAAACCCATAGGGTGTAAGTTGATCTACAATAGGAAAAGAGGAGTGGATGGTAAGGTCAAAACCTTAAAGGCTAGACTGGCAGCTAAGAGTTATACGCAAAAGGAAGGAATCAATTATGAGGAAACCTTTTCGCCTGTAGCCATGCTTAAGTCCATCTAGATTCTCTTGTCCATAGCTGCTGCTCTCGACTACGAGATTTGACAGATGGATGTCAAGACGGCTTTTCTAAATGCCTATCTTGATGAGTCCATTTATATGGAACAACCAGACGGGTTCAAGGCCAAGGGTCAAAAGGGTAAGGTTTGTAAGCTGCTAAAGTCAATTTATGGACTTAAGCAGGCTTCTCGTTCTTGGAACATAAGATTTGATCAGGTGATTAAGACTTATGGGTTCTCACAAAATGTGGATGAGCCATGTGTTTGCAAACACATTAAGGATAGAAAGGTGGTTTTTCTACTGCTCTATGTAGATGACATTCCGCTAATTGGCAATGACGTTGGGGCATTGTCATCCGTCAAATTATGGTTGACTAAGTAGTTTGACATGAAGGACTTAGGAGAGGCTAATTTTCTTCTCAGTATCCAGATCTTTCGGGATAGGAAGAACAAAATGATAGCTTTGTCTCAGGCCGGCTATATAGATAAAATTCTCAGGAGGTTTGCAATGCAGGATTCTAAGAAAGGTAGGTAACCATCTAGGTCTGGAATTACTCTTTCTAAGAAAGACTCTCCAAAGTCTTATGAAGAAAGAGAATACATAAAGAAGATGCCTTATGCTTCGGCAGTGGGTAGTCTCATGTATGTCATGCTTTGCACACGACCGGATATTTGTTATGCGGTTGGGATTGTAAGTCGATTTCAAGCAGATCCAGGACCGAACCACTAGGTTGTGGTTAAGCATATTTTCAAGCACTTGAGAAGGACTCGTGGGTATATGCTTGTATATTTGGGTGAGGACTTGACTCCTCTAGGATATACTGACTCATATTTTCAATATTGTCTGGATTCTAGGAAATCGTCTTCGGGTTTTGTGTTTACTCTAGGCGGTAGTGCCATCAATTGGAAATGTGTGAAGCAAGATTACACTTCAGATTCAACGATGGAGGCCGAGTATGTGGCAGCTAGTGATGCTTCGAGAGAAGCAGTGTGGCTCCGCAAGTTCCTTGGGGATCTTGAGGTAGTTCCTGGTATGGATAAAGCGGTATCACTGCACTGTAATAACAATGCAGTGGTAGCTAACGCTAGGGAACCAAGATTTCACAAGAAGAGTAAGCACATTGATCGAAAGTATCATATGATAAAGGACTTTGTTAAGGGCGGGCATGTCATGGTATGCAAGATCGCATCAGAGGATAATTTAACTGATCCATAAAGACACTTACTGGCAGAGTCTTCGAGAGGCATGTGGAAGCTATGGGGATGCGAGATTTGTCATATTTACTCACTTAGTATAAGTGGGAGATTGTTAGACATGTATGCCTTAAGGAGTAAAAATGTAATAAGTTTTTGGAGACATTTTTATCAATAAAGAATTTATCTGTTGTTCATATACTAAATCTTGTCCTCTTTACGTTCATATTTATTGAATGTATGTGAAGCAAACAAAAGTATCAGATTGTCGGTCTAAACCTTAAGGATTGGGCATATGATGGACAGATTATGCGCAAGACATAATTCTTAAGGTGATGGTCTAAATCATAAGATCCATAATCGAGGGAATAAAGTTGGGTGCTTTATTCATGCCAAGATTGTTATGTTATCTATATCCTTATTAGGAGATGGTTTGTCTTAACCATCAGAGGTGGACTCCGTGAATAGAAACATTGGCACGTTATCATAGGTGACGATGTGTTAGATTGGGACATAAAGTGAACTGATTTGGATTAATAATTTTGTCTCAGCAAATCAATTCACTTTAGGCAATCATTTGTATTGTATCTTAATTCTGAGATGAATAGTGTGCTTGTTTTCTTGACTTGTGTCTTTTGATATACCAAAGGGTGACACCCACATCTTAATAGTGGTATGCATACTGGTACGGTGGAGGCATGACTCTTGATAGCGTAGACCTGTTATTCATAGATATGGAATCCATAGCTCCTCTTCAGGAGTAGTGATATCCTCTTATAGGCGTTATCCTGTAATTGAAAAACTATAGCGCTCAACCATTTGGATACATAGGTGTAACCGAATGGTATACTGTCCTTGGATGGTAAGTTTTCCAATGGTGAGATAATGGAACGTAAGATAAAAATAATCGGGAAAGGTAAGACAGAACTTGTCCTTAAGCCGATTATGGATAAGCCTATGGGGATACGATACATTATGATATGTCATGGAGACTTAGCTATACGGGCTTCGTAATTCTATGTAGTTTGAGAGTGTAGCTCCAAGCTTTAGTGGAGTAGCGTTGGAGTTGATAATTATGAAATGTATATCTAGAATATTGGGTTTCATAATTATCAGGGGCTTGAACTATATAGGTCCATTTGGTCCCCTTTGCTAGCTCACAAAAGCTTGTAACGACACGGCATGCTTTTCTAATAATTGGTGACTTATGTCATATTTATTAGATTGATTAAAATTTGGAAGAATCAGATAATTCATGTCTGTTTATCGGTTGAATTAATTTTGTGATAAAATTAAATCAAGATAAACTTGTAGAATTATTAGGAATTCATTTATTTTCCTAGAGATTATCTAAATAAAGTTGTTTTAATTAGATAACTTTTCTATTTGGTTATTTGAATTAAAACTGAGACTTTATCCTATAGAATCTCGGGTGAAAAATAAAAGATTCAATGAGATATTTTTTCGACAACTCGACATGTTGATCCTCAAGTTCGGCCTGCTGATGTGCGAATGATAAGATTACGCGTTTTCACGCGGATTTTATCAAATATTGATCCGAATTTGATTCTGATTCAAATTTTTGAGACCTAATCTGATAAGGACTGACCCTGGATCCAACCTCTATAAATAGGGAGTAAGTTACATAAGTTATTTAGATCAATTGAGAGATTAAGAGTGATACTCAGGTGGTGAGAATTTGAAACTCCCTGAGAGCTCTTGTTCACAAATCACGAACACTAGCCTTAGGTTCTCTCAATTGGCTGGAAGGAGAGTCACCTAGAGGAAGAGTTGTACGTGTGAGCCCACACTCACTCCGATCATGGATAGAGAATAGCAAAGAAGACCAGTTGGTTGAGGCTCTTCTGGAACATTACTTCTGTTCACTGATTGCAGGAGCTTTCCGGCACACAAAGGTTAGTAAAATCCAATTAATTTATGCATATAGCATGTCAAACGTATGTTTTAGAAAATACTTTGACATAAAATTTTAAAATTTTGCTGCGTACTGTTTTTCCAACAATCCAAAATATGAGCATAGTAAAAGTTGTTGGAGTCGATCTGGCCACCGTGAATGGGGAGCCTGGAGACTGCTGCAACAAACAGAGTCGGAAAGACAAGAAAAAAGGCGAGCCTTTGCCGGAGCATGACAATCATGCGCTGTTGCCACTCGACACCAAGCCAGCCATGGAGACCACATGGAGGAACGTCTCTCTGAGTAGAGCAAGACCCCAAGTCGTCAAAGCACCTAAAAACACCACCCCCCCCACCCCCCCCCCCCCCCCCCCCCCCCCCCCCCCTCTTCTTAATAACTTCATCGAACACCCTCTTCCATGGGGCTTTGACCTTTGACGCCCCCAATATCTCCGGCAGCCTAGAGCTTAAGGCCATCGACGTTCTTCCAGTCCACATTAGCCCCTCCCTTACCCTGCCCTTGTTGCACGCAAAGGATGCCCGTCGTGTTGGCCTCCCCTCTCTGACACCTTGTGCTCACGAGCCAAGCTCCTCCGAAGCCACTTTTCCAGCATTATCCTGGTACCAAAACTCCGGGCCGAAATTCTGAAAGCTAGCCCAGAGGCAACGCCGGACTTTGGCCCTACACGGACTTGGCGGTGCACGAAGAAAACCAAGGAAAGCAAACCCTAGCATACCTAAACCAAGGAGAGCAAGCCATTTTCATTAATCTCCTCACAATTCAGTAGGACGTTATATATTTGTGGTGACTTTTTTTTTAATATAATCAAGACTCATTCCCAGAACTTTCTTTAATAAGTATAACATCATTTGTTGAGCCAAAAAAAAACCTAATTCGAAAGGGGAAAAAAATTGCGCGAGTCAAACCGAGGCAGAAACAATTGGTTATTTGGTTAGCCTTCACTTTCATGTTGACATGAGCCCATAAGGTCGACAATAGAAAAGATGAATAATAAATATTTATATTTCTTAGAAAGCAATATTTAGGTAATTTAGGCAATTATGGTTTTACCCACTTCCTCATTTTGTTTTCTTTAAGTAAGGACAAACTAGTCGTTACTTGTCAACACCAATCTTTCCATCTAATAATTACCGAACACTCTGACGGAGATAACAAAGGAAAAACTCACAGAAGTGTGGGACTCATCTTTGAGCGAGCTCTCTTGTCGGCAAATCTGTGAGTGACTCATGTGAGGCAGCTGTCCTGTCGGGATGTCCCACCTGGGGCCTACACTCTTGGGAGTGATAGGGTAGCTGTCCAGTTAGGTTGTTCAGTTATGCTCCTAACAAAACTGCTCCAGCAAAAAAAAGTATGGGACCAATCTATCGCTTTTATCCTTCCTTTTCTTTGATCTGTCACTTCCTTATCTGCTAAACATCCTCAACAATATGTTCTATGTTCCATACATTAATCCATCAGGCCGTTTTCAAACTTCTCATTTTTCTCAATCTACTAAATATGATAGTGCTGTTACATGCTTTCACAAAAGAAATGGTCTGCGCAAAAATAATTCCACGGAAACAATTAATCTTGGCTGCTATGAATTCCTCTAAAGTTTCAAATACGAAGAAAAAGACATTTACCAAAGCCTCGTGTGCATGAAAGGACTTACAAAAGCATGTCCCACACTGAGTCTGCAGGCATGAAATCAAACAGCCTGAACCCAACACGCAAGAGATAACATCAAACTCTTTCATCTATTAAATTGCAGAAAAAAAAAAAAAAAAAAATTACTTCATATAGGATTTTCTTTGATGAGTTTTATTTAATTATTTGTTTTAATTTTTTTATAGTTTTACGAAAATAAATAGATGAGTCAAAAATTTTACATCACAAAACAATATGGTACTAATATAATGTTTTTTTAACCAAAATGATAATAACTTAAAATAATCAATCAAGTTGTATTATTATAGCGATGTGGATTTTGGCCATGGGGGAGTAATTTCCTCTTGTTTTTTCCACATCAAAGCTTAGCAGTTAAGAAACTCTTGGTCAAACCAAAAACATAATAAATCAATAAAAATTAAGAAACTCTTGGAAGATGTTGCAAAAGCCCACCAACCATTTTTGTTTAGCAAATTAATATTACGTGTCTTTGGCTGTGACCAATGCTGATCGCATCTGATTGGCATTATCGAATAGGTTGACTTTTTACAGCAGAATAAAAAAGAAAAAAAAAAACACAAACAAATTGAAACATGAAGTTACAACTCAAACATTGCATGTAAAATTTTGTAGAACATTTTTATTTTACGCTTCTAATCATTGTATTTGTTTTAGGCATAAAATAGAAATGTTAGTCAATATATTAGATGCCACTTCAATATTCAAAATACAATCTAATGAAAAGGGAAAAGTTGTGGTAGGGGCGAGTTTATACTCCTTTGATAGACGGCAAAATATAAGCCTTCAGATAAAATTTATGGTCTAAAATGATTTTGTCTACGAAGTTAAAGACGAAGACTACCAAGCTTGATAGTTGATTAAACTCATCTTTTCATTCCATAAATACGATCTTATCCTAAATTTCATAAAAAACTATTTTTTATTTAATTAAATCTCAGTCATACATCTGATTAATTTTAGATCTTGGCCCTTAACTCCTCTTCACTCTAACATCATATCACATTTCAAGGTTTTGAGCCCCAAATTTTTTAGAATAGCCTCCCAACCTCGTTAGTCTCTATCGCTCTCACCGCCTACCTAGCCTCCCACCAAAGATCCACAATGCCCCACCCTCGCTTGCACATCGGACCTCTGTGTAGTCTCAAAGTCGTTGTTCTTCATGTCGCTCGCTTGCCACTCGCCTCCACGCTCATACTGACGTTAAAAGCTTGGCTCCTAACACTCCTTTCTCGACGTTGTAGAAATCTCAGTGGTAGGTCACAGCCACCACATGCGGTAAATGCGAATGCATCTCAATGTCTCACGGATGGTGGTTCACGCAACCACCTACGAACGCCAAGACCCACCCTCCTGTCAACGATGCTCTTTTCATGGCGCTCCTCCTAGCATCTCCGTTTCTAAAACCAAGCAATTTCTTTGTTTCTTTTTTTCTTTTGTATTGTGGAAATTAATTGGGTTTTTGGAAATTAATTGTGTATTGTGAAGTTAATTTTTGTGTGTGTGTGCATGTGTGTTTTTTTTTTTTTTTTTTTTAAGTTGAGATAGGAGGATTCAAACTCTTCATTTTTTTGGTGGAGTTAGGTGTAATTATGATGATAGGTTATGCCTGCAACCATAAGTTAATTTGTGTTAAGGCTAAAGTTAATTTGAGAAATTTATGTATTAGTTTGATTTTTAACTTATAAAATCAATTTGTGTATTCATGTAAAATTTACATGATTAGTAAGTTTAGTTTTATGATTAAAGTAAAAATCATTATAAAAAACAGTATTATCAAACCTATTTATTGAGAAAATAACCTAAAAAGTTTATTATTTTCTAAGGAAAAAAAGTGCATAATGGTTGTATAAAAAAGAAAGAGAGAAGAGATTTGTGAAATACAGTAGATTTTCATTAATACTTTAAAGCATAAAGTGAGAAATTGAAATTAGATAAAATAGAATGGTTGTTTTTATAATTGTTTTATTGTACTTCGGCTAAAATTTGATGTAAAAAGGACTACTATTCTCTTGGTGCTCCATCATTTTTTACCATTGATTTAAATTTATGAACCATACACGACCTTTTGATTGTTCTACTAGTGAAGAATAAAACCATTTTCCACCGTAGAGCTTCCACTAATCAACTTAATTGCAAAATTTACGCCTTACAAATGGGTGCGTCTATAGTGCAGTGAGTTCTTACTCTCCACCGATGGGGAAGTATTACTAACAGTAAATATTGGATCTTAGTGAGGGTTTACATAGACCTTCCCCCACCAAATTATTACTAAATAATAATAATAATAATAATATGATTTAAACTCTTTCTTAAAAAAACAACAAAAAAGTCTTTTTAATAAAACCATTTCAACACTTCTAAATTCATACGAAATCCCTTAAAAATTTTTAAAAAAAGTAATCTAAATCAACCAATTACAAATAATACACCAAACTTTTTCAAGCTAATCTGAATCAAATTAATTTCATAAATCAAAATCAAACCAATTACACATTTTTTTTTCACAAATAATACAATAGATTAATACATAAAACAATCTCAAAAACACAACTCATTTACAAAATATATTTAATTGCACAACAAAGAAAAATATTCCAAAACCAATTCAATTCACAAGTTTCATAAAATTTTCCCTAAAATAATAGGAAAAAACACAAATTAATTTCAAAATTAATAAAAAATCATAAGAAGAAACCCAAAATCCAGCCGCCGAGGCAGGGGTACTGTCTTGAGGTTCGTAGGTGGGTTGTGAGACCCATTGTATGAGAGACCCATCAAGGTCGAACAAACAGCTGATCTATCGTCGGAATCCACAAGGAGAAAATCATGAATCGCCATCATCAATGAGGCCACTGCTTGGTTCACGTGCAACGTCATGGATGGAGGGGACTAAAGTTCTTGTTGACGAGAAGTAAAAGTAGGTAGAGCTTATTATACACTCAGTACTCGTTTAAACCTTTTCACCGTTAGAGCAAAGTCCAACAATCTTAACAAAAATTCTCCACTTCCAGTGGAGAATTTTACTGCCCTCTACCATAGTTTTTCTCAATTTTTATATGTTCAAATATTGACACATATAATAAATTGCAAATTTGGTTCAAAAGAATAAACAACTCGACTTAAATTTTCATCTCATTTATTTTTTCAATAACCCTAAAAAAAAAAACTGATTTTTGTAAAAATAAAATATGTATGAAAAAATATTTTGATTTGTGTTAAACATATATCTATTTTTGTCCTAATTACTTGAATCGTTCTACTAAACATAATTGCACCTTTTTTTTTTTGAAAAGGCAAAAACACATTACGTAAACTAGTCCTAAGACCCAACCAAGCTCTAGGAGAAACTCATCAATCTCAACTATAAAATAATCAGTTGATATTTCCAATTAGGGATATTATCATTTTGGTACCTTGTGTTTTAGAGAAACATCACATTAGTACCCTATTGTTTAGAAAATATCAGAACAATACTCGATAGTTTTCAAAAATACCATTTTGATATTGTGACACCTGAGAATTTTTAATGCATTAAAAATGTAATAATTAAAGGATTATGTTAAGCAAAATACGTGTCATAAGGATTATTGTTTTAATTCGATTTTATGATAAATTTCATAAAAGTAAAAATGGGATTTCTCGGGCTAGAAAATCATACCATGGTCTTATACAATAAATGAAAGATATGGAAATAAGCTAGAACTTAATTGTTGCAAAATGTGTTGCAACAAATGTTAAGACAAAATACAGTTTAAGGAAAATTTTGTATAAAAATATGAAACATTATACAGTATTAAAATAATATAGTATAAGAAATTACACTGATAAAGTTAAGCAGTATAAGAATTATACTATGTGCAAGATATTGATGAGTAAGGAATACTATGTAAGTTATTAGAGTATACAAAAGGAGTATCGACAGTATAGGAAAAATACTATCAGTATAAAATTAGACTGTTAAAAGATGAAGTGGGATCCACCAATTACACAAAGAAAGTGGAAATTAGGCCACCTCACCTCCCTAAGTGCATCGGTTTTTGATTCATAAAAGGAGCCAAATTGGTCTCCATCATTTCTTTTTCATGCAAAACATGAAAAAAAAAGAAAGAAAAAAATTATGGGACCCTCCACAAAGTGCCACCCAAAAGGGTGGAATTTTCCACATCTCCCTTTATGTGTGACGGGTTCTACCATATCTTTTGAGCTAAATTTTTATCACAAATGGCTTTAAGTGATGACTAGCTTAAGTAAGTCATTAAATTGGGAAAAAAAATCTCATGTTGTATTCGTACTTTTCATGCAAAAATTGAAGAAAAAATTTTCTTTCTCTTAAAATCAAAATCTGGCAACCCCTCTAGCATTTTCTAAAAAAATTTCATAAGAATACAACCTCCAATCAAGCTTTAGATCAAGTATAAGTGTTTTAGTTCAAGATTTGATACTTTTGGAGGTAAAGCTCCCAACTTTCTCTTAGGGGTTTAGTCATTTTCTTCAAGCTTTAGATCACCTTGATGGGGTTTTGTCATGGTCTTTGTGGAGAAGGCACAACAAGGTTTTGAGCTCAGCAAAGGAGGATCAAAAAGATTGGAAACCCTGTGGTAAATTCTAAACCTAATATTGATTTTGTTTATGTACAACAAGTGATATCGTAATATTTATGGACTATGGCATATATAAGGGACTCTATGGTATGATTAAATATTATGATAAGAAGATGATGATGATGATAAAAAGATGAAAAATTATGGTTAAAGGTTAAAAAGACAAAGTGTGAAAAACTTTGTCCTAAACACTAAGTTTAAGCAAACTAAGTGTTTGATGAAATGATTTTAACCATGGCATGAAAAGAAAATGTTATGACATGTTTTGTTTTTATAATAAGTGCTTGATTAAATGTTTGAAAAGGCTTAAATAAGATTAAACCTTACGAAATCAAGTCAAAATAAGATACAATGCAAAAAGTGTGTTTAAGGGCATTTTTTAAAGAATTTTATGTTTGAGGCCCTTAGAGACCAAACAAATTTCTAGGTTCAATACATAATTTATTGAAAATGTCAAGCCAGACAACTTTCATAAAGAAATTCTGCTCGAATTCTGATTGAAACGAGCCGAAACACATTGATTTTGATTCTGCCTTTTCAAGAACGTCATGAAGATAAATGAATTTAAGGAAATTTAAAACATAAAAGTTATAGATCTCATCGAAACGGTTAGGAATCATGGACAGTTTATGAAAATTCTATATCGATTTCAAGTTATGAGTTTTACAAGATTTTAAGCACGAAATTTCATAAAAAGAAAAACATTATGAAATGTTTTGAATTTTACCATGGAGCTTTTGTAAGTTTAAATCCTTACAAAAACTGGACGTTTTAGCATAAAGCAGTCATTTTTTGTTTTGGGGGCAAAAATATCAAGATTTTTGTGTTTCTGGCTAAAACCGTAAAACTGTATGAAACTGGATTTTTTTTTTCGTAAATGTTGGTTTCCTACACTGCCGTGAGTAGCGAGTAACCATTAGTTTCAAGTTTAAAAGTATTAAGAGTTTTTATCAAATAAAAAATGAAGGAAAAATGTTAAGCGTGAAAACATCAAGATTTTTACATTATAGGTCAAAACTATAGAGTTTTGATAAAATTGAATTCATTGAAAGGAAAACTGTTGTTTTGTTTTCTGTAATGTTGCGAGAAGTAAAGAAATGCAAGCTTTGATTAAAACGGATTCCAAAAGTTTTCTAAGACCCATCAAGGGTAAAATGGTCATTTTTTTTCAAAGGGGCAAAATAGACCCGAAACACCCGATTTTAAAAAAGTCCCTTAGCGGGAATTTTTTTGTAACACATAAGTAATGAGATGGTAAAGTTAAGTAAGAAGTTTAGTAAACTCATCAGGTTCACAAAAAACCCATTAAGGATAAAATCGTCATTTTAAAGAAACTGCTAAAATGGAGCCAAGCCTCTCAAATTAGGGAGACATCTTTAGACAAAAAATGTTTCGTAATATACAATGTAATGAAACCATTGAGTGAGACGGGAAATTTAATTAAGGGACGTTCAAGTTAAGTAAAAGAAAGGCAAACCAATGAGATACAAAGTAAAGGAAAAGTAAACCGATAGGATACATAGTTAAGTAAAAAGGACTGAATGATTAATGTTTGATACATAGTTAAGTAAAAAGGACTAAATGGTTAATGTTTAAGTTCTATTATTAATTGAGTAGATTAATAATAAGAAAGTTAGCTAATAGTTAGGTGTCATTTGAATAGAACACAAAAGCTGACTAATAGAAGGAAAAAAGAAATAAAATGGGAATGCTAGAAAGTTATCTAGATAAGCTTCAAACGTCGCCTATGGCATGAAGAAAATGGATTGTAAATGCTTTTAATATGTTGTATGTTTGTATTTTTTATGCATAAAGTTTATGTGCTTGCAACTATTACGTTAAAAGTATGTTTGCATGTGTTATGCATAATATTTTAAAGATCAAGTCATGTTTTGCAACATGGTTGCATGCTTTATATGTTTGCATATGTAATGCATAATGTTTTAAAGTTCAAGTTATGATTTGTAATATGTTTGCATATGATATGTTAGCATTTGATATGCTCACGAAGGTAAAGCGAAGATGATAAGCAAGTGTTGCACCAGCCTCCTTAATATGAGGCATACAAGTTGTGTTAAAGTTATAACCTCGATGTTCGATGATATTAAGTCCTTCAAAAGGGAAGTATTATGTTTATGATCTCATGATTGATGCTGTTGGTACAAACACTCAAGTTCACAAAATAAAGAAAAGATAGGAACAATGATAAGAAGTTAAAGGAAATTAAGAATGATCATAAAAAGCTCATAAATGAACATTCATAAATGAGCATAAATGGAATCATGCATTATGATTTTGCTTGTATTCCTTGTTTATGAAATATTTGTGTGATATGTTTATGAGAAACAATTTGAGAAATATTTTACGATAAATGTTTATGAAAAACATTTATGAAAAATATTTACAAGAAAATGGTCATGAAAGAAAGTTTTAAATAATTTGTGAGACTATGTTTGAACTTACAAAGTGAAAGCTCATTACAAGTTCCTTCATACTGTATGTAGTCCTACAGGAGACTAGTAAGACTAATTGAAGAGCTCGGTGTTGCGACGGACAGATGTGAAGGTTGGGTGTGGATACCACCATGGCAGTTTTTCGCTATTCAAAGAAAAAGTTTTCCACTATTTGATATAGTGTTTTCACAATTTTAAGAAATGTTTTATAAAAAATGTTTTATGAAAAAATTTTAAAAGATATATCTACAAAATATTTTAAACAATTTTAAGTATACTGTAAAGAAAAAAATTTATTCAGTATTTTCTTACTAAGTAAGTAAGATTTATGTTTGAGAAATAATGTTTAAAAAACTTAAGTGACGGCCTGAAAAGACTGCGCTTCATTGGTACCTTGGGTTCGTATTTTTTGACATGAATTTTTTTTACCCTTTTATTAATGAATCCCACATTAATTTTGTGAAACTATAATAAAAAATCAAAACAAAAGATTAAACAAAACCCATTAAAGAAAAGCATGCATGTAGACTTATTTATTTTTTTGTCATTATTTATATTTATTTTCTTTTATAGTTTTCACAAAATAATTTAGGGTCATTTATAAAAGGGTAAGTTAGAAATTTTATGTCACAAAACATGGGGCGGATACCAAAATGATATTTTTTAAAGACTACTGGGCATCGTTTTGATATTTTCAAAACAGCAGAGTATCAATGTAATGTTTCTCTAAAATACATGGTACTAAAATGATAATATCTCTTCCAATTACCTGTCCGTTTAAAAAATGAGTTCGAACTAAAAATTACTACAATATTTTCTATCACAATATTTGAATTGTTATCGTTACGGATGAACACAGGGTGGGTTTGGTAGGTTTTAAGGATTTTTTTAATCCACCCAAATTAAAATTTGGATGGATTGATGTTAAATCTAATCCACACAATGAACCCAAACTTTAAGAGCAACCCCCTAATGAAAATTTGGGTTGATTACATGAGTTGATCTGGTTAAACATATAAAAAAGGATAAAAAAATTCAAACTAACAATTTACCAAAATAAGAAATATATAAAAAAAAATCAATGGACAACCAACGTAGTTGCACAATTGCCAACCGACAACAAATATACTTTGAAGGCAAGAAAGAGATAGGATTTTGAAACAAAACTGACATAAAAAACTATAAGATTTATTTTTAAAAAAAGTATTGAGATTAACTTAAAATTACTATATATAATGAATTTTATGTATACAATACATGGGTGTGCTCAAATTATCATAATTTATGAAAAGCTTAACCCAAAGTGGGTTAATGTAAATTCTTATTCAGATTTATTATATTTGGATTATCTTTGATTTTATTAGATGAGTTAAATCGGATTTGTCCGATTCACAGATTTTTGTTCACCTCAAGATATAGTTTTTCAACACAAAGTTCTGTTCGAACTCATTTCCCAGATGGGTCATAAATCTTCTCCTTACAAGACATTCTGAAACTGTATCGTAAGAATAAATTACCACGCCTTTTCCTTGTAGAAAAAGGGGCTGATAGAAGATTTAACAACTTCGATTCTATAGAAACAGCCAAAGAAACAGCAATTTCCGTGTCTTAAAACAAGGGAGACAGCGAGAGAGCACTCAAAATTGGACTCCCCTAGTCTAAATTCAATTTACAAAAGCACAGCTCGGCACCTATAAAACAATTGAAGTTTCAAATTCTTCCATAATAGTCACAAGTCGGCCATGCACTCACCCCTGATGTATGAAGATCCAAAAGATTTGTATAAACAGGAAAACCCCCAACCTTGATCACTTTATTGCTTGGGGTAATTTATAATTTGATACATGAACATTTTCCTGCCTGCTTCATCGAACTTCAGAGCCATGCATGGATTTAGGTAGCATGTCAAACCGCCAGTAGCGATTTTTGTCTGCAATTATCGTCACGAGAAGTTCCTTTGAATTCAGCCAGTCTTGGCAAGAAGTGAATCTGCCCCATTTTCCAGCAATGATGATTCAGTTGGCATAGTTTCTTTTGGGTTGGTTTGCTTCCTCTTCTCACTTTGGCGTAACGACTTGTTTGAAGCTTGGTCAGCCTTGGAGACAATTTTGGAGATGGTAAAACCTGCGACTTCGAAGATCTGTGATCTGTAGGGAATCAACGAATTGCGAAGGACAACGTCGATTCCGTCGTAAGTCCAAACACCTAGTACTGCTTCTCCTTTAAGTCCAACAGCAAACCAGCCAATACCAGCAGCTGAGATATCCACAGAACTCGAGTCCCAGCTGTTACCACAAACTCGGAACTCTTTCCTTATCCACTGCCCGAGCTCTTTAACTCTACTCTCACCAATTGGCGGCTGAAACAAGGATTGTTGTCATTATGGTGTTAAGTTTATGAATACACACACAACTATTATAACTGTTTGACCGAATGACAAATAAAAGGGGAAGCTAAGAGCATCCTACATCCATAGAGGGGCACTCGAGCAAATCTGGAGTAGCTACGGGTGAACAAATATGTGGTTAAGAAAACAGATACAAAACCCTTTTCAAATACTGATTTTATGAGATTTTCCAATAACACCCACAACTTTTGATTAATAAGAAAGGTTGCTAGAAGACTCCCTATGATTACTATCTCAAGATGAGAATCAAAATTAATCGCAGGATTACTGTCGCAGCATTAGATTTACTAGAAACGAAGCTAGATGGAAGTTGACCAACACAAGAAGCATAGAAAAACGAAGCTCGACTTGTCCAAATATCTGACGAATGTCTCCTTACGGATAAATTTCTAGATAGAACCTAAATGATAGAGTCATCCAATATATGTTATAGACCTTTAGTATGGTCTCCATGAAATCCAGAACTAGATAACAAACCCCCTTAATTGTAAATTTTGGAAGATAAACAGTATAGAACGAGAAATTATGAAAGTAATAGCATTAACCATACCTGCAACTGACGACCAAAATGGTCCTCTACCATTTCACGTGCATTTTCTGTTTTCCCCATGTGTAATGGAAGATAAACAGATGCCCATACTGTAACATAAACAGAGTCCACCGATAATTCTTCCACATCCAGCCTCATCAAACCAGCAATATGAACTGAATGACCGGCCTAGCAGAAGACAACATCATGAAACACGAGTGATGGGGAGCATTAAGCAAGACTAAATGGTTTACCTGAAATCTAACGCTGCACCATAAAGTCTTTCTCAATCAATCTGATTTAGGAAGAAAACCAGAACTTGGACTACGTTTCGATTTTTTTTTTTTTTTCCAAGAAAAAGGGTATTACAAAAAATTATATAGGAGCATGAAAATACCAAAATCAGAAAGAACAACTTATTCTGTAATGTACACAAGCATGGAAATTTCAAAAAGCGTAGACTTACTACTCTGTATGCCATATGAAATTCAAGAAAATACTACCATAGTTTTAAAATCAGCAAAGAAGAGACTCACAGAAAGAACTAAACGTTATTCTAAAGCAATAGATATCAAAGAAGAGATTGACCTTGATCCTGAATGTCCTTGGTTTCAACTCCTTGCTAATGTTGACAAGCTTCTGTTCTTCTCCAGTCAGCCTTGTTGTAATTTGATGGGGATGCAAAAGCCCCGGTGTATCAAACAACTTAGCCTGACGAGGAAGAACACCTTCCACTCTAACGATCCCCAGCGTCGTCCCAGGAACAGGTGCTTCTGTCAAATGAGTAATCTTCCCTCCAACATGCTTTCCTATCGCATTTATCAGCGTACTCTTCCCGGCATTTTGTGCCCCAATTGCCCAAACATTCCCTCTTGGACCTGCCAAAGAGGTGACATCCTCAACAAGGTTCTTCAAACCCCAATCCTTCACTGCACTCACCAAATGTACGCTAGTTATCTTGTCAGCGCCACCTTCCCTTGCTCTCTGCCTAACCCAATGCTCAAACCTCGTCGGTGACAATGAACTCGGAATGAGATCAATCTTTGTCACCACAAGTACCACTCTAGGAACATTCCCTGACTTCCCCTCCTTCCATGCTGTCGAGAACTCGTCGATTGTTGCTGAAACCAATTTTGCGACCTTTTTTGGGAATGACCCGTCAAAATCTGATGCATCCACAACCATAAGCACTACGGATCGAGTCCCCTTTGCCGATGCCAACTTCCTACCGATGGTGTAATTAAAATCAAAATCCGGTAGCAAGTTCTCTACCGTTGGATCCTTCACCTTCCCGTAATGCCTCAAGGAATGGCACCGTGCACAGACCACAGGCTTTCCGAGCCTAAATTCGGGCAAAGCATGATCAGAACCATGGCTTTCGAGCTCAGTCACGAGACCCCTTTTGAGGGAATCCGAGAACTCTGATTCTTGAGCCACATGTTTGAGATGGGCACGCAACCGATAAGTCCTAGGATCTTTCTGCGAAGGCTTGATGAAAAAACCAGGCTGTCTAGGGTCAAAGTCCTGCATGTGAACCCCACAACCAGGGCAAATAATAAGGGTCTCTGAAGCGGCCTCATCATAGTTTCCATCTCGAGTGAGCGGCAAAGATTGTCTAGGTGAAGAAGCTGAAGGCTTCGAAGAGAAATACAGGAAGAAATTGAATGGAAACTCCACAGATTTGGTGGGGTTTTCACTATTGGGTTTTAGGATAGAACTTGAATATAGAAATGCTGAAGAAATAGCTAAAGGTCGAGCAAGAAAAGGGATAGAACAGAGGGGCTTGAGCTTTAGGAGAGTCTGGCTTCGAGCTACAAGCATTTTGTATCAACGGGTTATCCTTTTTGTCACAGGGTATGAGGGTTTTGGGTTTAAGTTTCAGCAAAAGAGGCAATTGATAATATTGTGCTTCTAAAAAATATTAGAGTTTCTATCTTCCTCATTTTCTCACCCTTATAATATTAATTACGACTATAAGGCACGTGCCCCGACTGCATGCCTATTGTGCATGTGCAACTTGAGTCTTAGAATAAATGTCTGCATGATAAACAGAACAAAACATTAGTTAAATAACAGGCAAAAAAACTTATGCTTTTAAAACAGAAAACATAAATAGTTAAATCCAATAGCAATTATTTCGAATACACACCCAAAAGAAAAACAAACTAAAAGAAAGAGAGGATCTTTTCACATGAATACACAATAAGGGCAGCTTTTCAGTCGTCAAGAACCAAAAATCCATCCTGTCTGACTAGAAATACCCTAATTCATGAATTGCCTTCACCACCACTCAACATCACCATCACCACTCAACATCACCATCAATGACAACAAAATAAGAAAGAAAGCCACAAAAAAAAAATGAAAACAAAGGTGCTACAAACCCATAAAGGCGTGATGAACTAAAACCAATAATAACTTCCTTAGAAAAAGAATAACAAAACCAACATTAAAGTTTGTCATTGAAATCAACCTATGATGAGTAGTGAATGAAATATCTTCCTTTTTGTCCTTCTTCTCACTCTAATTTCTCTCTCTTGATTCTATTCTATCCCTTTTTTCTCTGTCATTCTTCCTTTATTTCTCTCTTCCTTTTTCTTTTTATCCATCCTACGTCAGTTTGACATAAAAGAACATAGCAAAACCAAACTTCACACCAGTATCAACTGTTTCTAACAAGCTAGAAAATGAAAAGGCATATAACAAGAGAAATAGGGAAATGTGTTTGAAAATCATAAGATTTTGCACAAATGATTGATATCTGGCCGTATATTCCCTAATTCCCTCAAATCAATCAAACCAATCGAACATACATGAATACATACCCCCTGTGTATTAGATACTGCTAAGCGTCTTGAAAGATGACAAAGCCACATCATATAATAAAATTGAAATATATAGAATGAGACAGTCTAATAAAATAAAACCCCAAAAAGGAGAGAACTGAAAACTTTATCAACCCTAATAGTCAATGTTGTACTGCAGAAAGAAACCAAAAATCTTCTGGCAGCCTAATATACCCATTTAAGATGGCCAACCATGGTAAAGGAACATAGACAATATGTTGACTAGCCATGCCCATTATGTCACAAAATGAAGACAAACAAACCAAAATTCAACTGAACATTTAAACTTGTAAATAAACTTTGTTAAATGTCTAGAACCAAAAGGAAGATTGGAAATGCAGAATTGTATAAATTAGTTTAGGAAGCACCTGATCCCCACTAAAACCAAAATTCAATCAAAATCAACATGTATGTATGTCCCTCCAAAAAAAAGTATATGCATGTGTGTGTGTCTGTCTGTCAATTAAAAGACAAACCTAATAATCTTGTAAAGGAAAATGCACAAAAAAAAAATGAACGCTATAACCACTTTGCACATGACCTGAAATCATTAGCCAAATAACAAAATATCCTGGAATTTTCCCTTTTAAAACAATAGCATTTTGCAAACAGTTTGCTGGCAGGTTTTAGTGTTGCCAAAATTAAGTAACTTTGATGTTATATATCTGGCTCTAATCCACTAACCACCATCCCACTGCGAACCCTTTTGTCCAATACTATCAAGGTTTTAAAAGTGGGATCGGGCCTTGAGGCGTTTTGTCTTTGTGATGCAAGGTGTAAGCCTCAAGATGCTTTGAGGCATAAGCCTCAAAGAATGCCAATAAAAAATTAAAAAATAAAAAATAAAAAAGTTATCAAAACTCAATCCATACCCATAGTAATCATTAAAAACAAGAAATTTAACAAAACAATCCACAAAAACACAAGTCTAGTTCACATCTAAGGACATAAAAAAGATTAAATAGTCAAATTCAATTATCACTAGGTCCATAATAATTTCTAAAAGCCTAGAAATCTCCTAAATCATCATCACTATCCATTCATCTTGTTCTCCCCTTGCATTGGCCCCTTGCCTTTGCCAAATAATAATCAAAATTATATTTGAGTTACTATCTCTAATTTGATAATTACAATAAATTTTAGATAAGAGAACAAATATTTCATAAGATATATCACGCTACTAACCTGTCCTCTTATTAAAAAAAATTACTGTTTTGTAAGTTATATATAAGTTTCACACTACACACACACACATATATATATAAGCTATATGTAATTTCCAAACCGTGTAAAGAAACTTGTTGTCTGTAAATTACATATAACTTGCTGTTTAAAAAAAAAAAAAAAAAGAAAATCAGACACTTATAAGTTTCACGCTAACACTTATCTCAAAAAAAAAAAAAATATATATATATATATATACTAACATAATAATACTTAGAAACATGCTAAGTTCCCACTAACTATTTAATGTTAACTAAAATTCGGAAGAAATAGTTATCTCAAAAAAAAAAAGATGAAAAAAAGAACGAAATCAGAGGAAGAAATTTTTTAATTACCTCATAAATGTGATGCAATCTCTAGAAAGAAAACGAGGGAGACCTTCTTTGCTGCTTTGTGTAGTGAAGGGTTTTTTCATTAACTTTTAGTCCTAATTTACTTGTTTTTTAAAGCCCAAATATAAGACACAAATGCATTAAAACACTGGAATATCATTCACATCTTCCACCTAAAAGTCGGCATTTTGTGATACAAGACAAAACAGAAATTATATGGAATACCCATTACGAGCTTTTTCCCAAAAAGCTAAAAAAGAAGGAACTTTTCGGCAAAAAAAACTCAAAAAAAAAAAAAAGAAAGACTAATACTGGGACAATTCGTAATTGCCAAAAATTGAAGATAAAATTAATTGAAAAAGCAAAAGTTGAATTCCGGAACTAACGAAAAATTTTCAAGGGATGGAAGCATGGGAAACAGCAGAGATGGCAGCGACGGCTTTTCCCGTCATTTGGTCTCTCTTGACGACGGCGACGCGAGTGAAATAAGATCAAGCAAAGAAGGAGAGAGAAGGTTTTAGAGGTACCGCCATTTTCATTTCAGGGTTTAACGGAGGGTTTGTACTTTGGAGTTTTTTGGGTCTGAGAAATGGGCCGCTATTATTGTGTGACAATTGTGCCCCTAAAGTAAGCCTTTTGGTAATTTTTGCAATTTACAATCTTTTTTCTTTTTTTTTTTTTAGCACTCGAATTTGCAGTCTCGTATATGCTTTCTTTCAAAAAATAAAATAAAAAAAAAGTGGCATGGACACGTACGGTGAAAAAAAGAAGCATACTGGAATATAAAAAAATAAGGGCCCGTTTGGTTCGAGTATTTGAATAGAATATTTAAATGAAGATTTAAATTTTTGTGAGAGAAAATACTGTAGCAAAATGATTCAAACTCAGATTCGAGTATCGAAACAAACGGGCCTTAAATATATTATTCGGGGGTCCTGACCTTTTTTTTTCAAGGCATGTAATTATATTGTTACTAACCTTTCACGAAAGTTATCACCAATTTTTTTTTTTAATTCAACTGACCTCAACTTTTGATTTTAGTTATTGAGATATTATTTTAACGGTTAAGCCATTGAAAATTGACAGAAAAAATTGTTAGACATCATTTTTTAATTAAAATTATTAAATTATCCTTCAAAATAATTGATACATTAAAAGAATAACAACAAATTATTAAAAATCTAAAAAAAACTCAAACAAAAGAAAAGAATAGCAACCCAGATTTTCCTCAGGTCTTCTTCCTCGTCATCATATTATGGAAAGAAAAAGATCATATATCCATCAACAATAAACTAAACACCATAAACGCATATCATACTAAACCCAACTACTGCTTTTTTTGAACCCAGATCAAATTTACTCAACCTTAGCATAGCCCACCAAATCTGGCTTTTGGCTGCCGCAATCTTTGCCCGCGAAGGCTAAAGAGTGCAGATTATAGGCCACCCATGCCAACCACACACCATCCTCACCAAGTCAAGGTGCTCTCAAGTTGCCAAAGCCACTATAATGCCATCAAAAACCCCTATGCCACCCCTTCCCTAACCATAGAACTCGTGACCACCCAAAGGCTAGCATCGAACATTGGCCCAAGGAAAATGGAAAAACACCATGCCCGAGCCAAAGCCTGTCAAATTTGAGCTCCACTACCATCGAGCCCACCCCTTTCACGAGCCGAGTCAAGCCCAAGCAATCTCTCCTGTCATTGTGCGAGCCAACCCCCCCCAACTAGCTAGCTTTCTTGTCACCATGCGAGATTTCCTTTTTTCTTTTTTTCCTCTTTTTAAAAAAGTCGACTTCCAATGGAGGAATTAAGGTTGGGGTTAAGTTTCTATTTTTTGTCTTATTTTATTGTTTTGTCGATTTTTTCACTTTAATTTTAATTTCTTAAAGAAATATGTTTTAATTTAAATTTCTTTTAAAAAATAAATATTTTACTAAATTGCCCTTACTAAATACCTCATGTACAACTCATGTAACACAAAAGTTAATTGGTGTTAGTTAATTTAGTCCTATAGCAACTAAAATCAAAAGTTGGGGTTAGCTAAATAAAAAAAAAATTGGGGATCAAAATAATACTTTCATGAAAGATCGGGGATTAATGTAGCAATTTACCATTTTATTTAAGTAGGTCTAACTTTTCAATTTAGGTGCAAAATGTCGGCTCTAAAAACTTATCAATGAGCTCTACAATATAAATAGTTAGGGGCATTTTGGTAATAAAAATTGAGAAAAGAATTAAAAAAACTAGTTGGGTCCACAATAACCAATCAAAAAGTCGCCATATGGCCTTTGGACCTATAACCAAAAAATAAAATCTCCTCACATTGGCTTCGTTTTATCCTCCTCCTCCTTTTTAAGTGCAATATCAAGCAACAAATTAACAAATTCTTAAACAAAGTAACAACAACATCAAGCAATATCAAGCAACAAATTCTTGAATGTTCCTAAAAACCCAAAAGGAGCTCTGTTTTGCAAAGCAAAAAGATTCAAGCCTTTTGAGAAAGCAAGAGAGATAAAAGCATTTATCTCAACTTGAAGTCAGCGTCATTGTCCTACCCTTCACTAGTGCAAGAGAGGGAAAACCCCTTTTAGTCAGCTCCAAGCTCACGACCCTCCCTGTCCTCTCCTTCACCAGTGAGAAAGTCAAGGAGACCTATATATCTTGACATGAAGTGTTGGGATAAAACAAGTACACAATGGAATTTAAAAAAATTTAAATTAGAGTATTTTTCAAAACACAGGTTTGACATGTTACATGCATAAATTAATTGGATCTTACTAACCTTTGTACGCTAAAGAGCTCCTGTAATCAGTAAAGAGAAGAACATTCCAAAAGAGCCTCAACTAACGGGCCTTCTTTGCTATTCTCTATCCACGATCGGAATATGAGTGGGCACACATCATATAACTCTTCCCTAGTGACTCTCCTTTCAACCAATTGAGAAGACTTAGAGCCAAGGTTTGTGATTATGAACAATAGTCCTTAGGGAGTTTGATGCAAGCAATGGAACTGCACAAGTTAAGAGTCATGTTTGTGATCCATTAAGTTGTTCGAGTGGTCTAATCACAAGATTTAAGGCCAAGCGCTTCAAGGAAGCATTGAACGGGCTCATTCAACAAGTTTACGATGTGTCACATGAATGGAGCCTCGACATAGGCCCAAATCAGTCTCAAGAGAGCCTAGTCACTATAATTAAAGTTCTAGAAGATTCACATTGATGATGGTGCACGATTCCAATAAATTGTGGGGCCAATTTGTCAGATTTGTAATTTCGGGAAACTTTCCTATTCTGGATGGACATATGGGCACCATGTTATTAAGTTCAAGCCTCATCATCAATTTATTTTTTCTAATGTAATTTTTGTATTTTCTTAGTTATCAAATTCGGTTATTTGAGGCATGAAACAAACACGGATACTTTCCCTCTTCTAGAATAGGTTAGGCGCATTTTAAGGATAAAATTAGCTACTTTCCTTTTCTGTTATTTTTGTTGGATTATAGCTAGGAAATTTTGGATTTTAGGGCTTAGTTTTGCATGGGAAAAACACCAAAGGGATTTCCGAGTCAGCATTCACTTAGGGGCTTTTGGGTTGAAAATTGTTTCCCATATATTTTTAAACACTTTGTTATTTAAAACAAAAAAAAAAAAAAGAGAAATCAGATTGTCATTCATGAATTTGGTGAGGTTTTCTTGCGTTCTTCTTATTTTCTTGAGAAGACTCTTCGAACTTATGAAGATTAAACTTGTAGTGTTTAACAAACTGACGTATCATCTAGAGTTTTCAGTGTTCTTGCAATTCTAGGTGTGGCGTCTTCCTATCCGTGGTTCTTGGTTCGTGTCTTACTAGATTACGGGTCAAGGCTCAACAAACATGTGACTTAAGGGATTAGGGGTTCGATTCCAGATTTGGTGTTGGGTCTCATCTGCACAAGTTAGGAGTCATGTTTGTAATCCATTAAGCTATTCAAGTGGTCTAATCACAAGATTTAAGGCCAAACGTTTCAAGGAAGCATTGAACGGGCTCATTCAACAAGTTTACGACATGTCAAATAAATGGAGCCCCAGCATAGACCCAATCAGTCTCAAGAGAGCCTAGTCACTATGATTAAGGTTCTAGAAGATTCACATTGATGATGGTGCATGATTCTAGTTAACACGTGGGCTCCATGTCATTAAGTTTGAGCCTCGTCATCAATTTATTTTTCTAATGTAATTTTTGTATTTTCTTAGTTATCAAATTCGGTTTTGTTAGGCATGAAACAAACCTGGATACTTTCCCTCTTCTAGAAGAGGTTAGGCGCATTTTAAGGGATTAAATTAGTTACTTTCCTTTTCTGTTGGATTACAGCCAGCAAAGTTTGAATTTTAGGGCTTAGTTTCACATGGGAAAAACACCAATTAAGGGATTTCCAAGTCAGCATTCGCCTAGGGTCTTTTGGGCTGAAAATCATTTCCCATATATTTGTAAACACTTTATTATTTTTTTTAAAAAAAAGAGAAATCAGATTGTCATTCACGAATTTGGTGAGGTTTTCTTGTGTTCTTCTTATTTTCTTAAGAAGACTCTTCAAACTTATCAAGATTAAACTTGTGGCGTTCAACAAACTGACTTATCATCTAGAGTTTTAAATGTTCTTGCAATTCTAGGTGTGACGTCTTCCTATCCGTGGTTCTTGGTTCGTGTCTTACTAGATTACGAGTCATCGCTCAACAAACGTGCGTCTTAAGGGATTAGGTGTTCGATTCTAGATTTGATGTTGGGTCTCGCCTGCACAAGTTAGGAGTCATGTTCGTGATCCATTATGCTATTCAAGTGGTCCAATCACAAGATTTAAGGCCAAGTGTTTCAAGGAAGCATTGAACGAGCTCATTCAACAAGTTTGTGACGTGTCACATAAATGGACCCCTGGCATAGGCCCAAATCAGTCTCAAGAGAGCCTAGTCACTATGATTAAGGTTCTAGAAGATTCACATTGATTATGGTGCACGATTCCAATAAATTGTGGGGCCAATTTGTCAAATTTGTAATTTCGAGAAACTTTCCTATTCTGGATCGACATGTGGGCGCCATGTCATTAACTTTGAGCCTCATCCTCAATTTATTTTTCTGATGTAATTTTTGTACTTTCTTAGTTGTTAAATTCGATTTTGTTAGGCATGAAACAAACACGGATACTTTCCCTCTTCTAGAATGGGTTAGGCACATTTTAAGGGATAAAATTATCTACTTTCCTTTTTTGTTATTTTTGTTGGAGTACAGCAAGCAAAGTTCAGATATTAGGGCTTAGTTTTGTATGGGAAAAACACCAATTATGGGATTTTTAAGTTAGCATTCGCTTAGGGGCCTTTGGACTGAAAATCGTTTCCTATATATTTGTAAACACTTTGTTATTTAAAAAAAAAAAAAGAGAAATCCGATTATCATTCATGAATTTGGTGAGGTTTTCTTATGTTCTTCTTATTTTCTTGAGAAGACTCTTTGAACTTATCAAGATTAAACTTGTGACATTCAACAAACTGACTTATCATTTAGAGTTTTAAGTGTTCTTTAGTGTCTTACTAGATTATCGGTCAAGGCTCAACAAACGTTTGTCTTAAGGGATTAGGGGTTTGATTCCAGATTTGGTGTCGGGTCTCGTCTGCACAAGTTATGAGTCATGTTCGTAATCCATTAAGCTATTCATGTGGTCCAATCACAAGATTTAAGGCCAAGCGTTTCAAGGAAGCATTAAACAAGCTCATTCAACAAGTTTGCGACATGTCACATAAATGGAGGCCCGACATAGGTCTAAGTCAGTCTTAAGAGAGCCTAGTCACTATGATTAAGGTTCTAGAAGATTCACATTGATGATGGTGCATGATTCCAGTAAATTGTGGGGCCAATTTGTCAGATTTGTAATTTCAGAAAACTTTCCTATTTTGGATGGACACGTGGGCGCCATGTCATTAAGTTCAAGCCTGGTCATCAATTTATTTTTCTGATGTAATTTTCGTATTTTCTTAGTTGTCAATTTTAGTTTTGTTAGGCATGAAACAAACCCGAATACTTTCCCTCTTCTAGAATACATTAGGTGCATTTTAAGGGATAAAATTAGCTACTTTTCTTTTCTGTTATTTCTATTGGATTACAGCTAGCAAAGTTTAGATTTTAGGGCTTAGTTTCGCATGGGAAAAACACCAATTAAGGGATTTCCAAGTCAGCCTTCTCTTAGGGGCTTTTGGGCTGAAAATTGTTTCCTATATATTTGTGAACATTTTGTTATTTAAAAAAAAAATAGAGAAATCAAATTGTCATTCATGAATTTGGTGAGGTTTTCTTGTGTTCTTCTTATTTTCTTGAGAAGGCTCTTCGAACTTATCACGATTACACTTGTGGCGTTCAACAAACTGACTTATCATCTAGATTTTTAAGTGTTCTTGCAATTCTAGGTGTGGCGTCTTCCTATCCGTGGTTTTTGGTTCGTGTCTTACTAGATTACAGGTCAAGGCTCAACAAACGTGTGTCTTAAGGGATTAGGGGTTTGATTCCAGATTTGGTGTCAGGTCTCGTCGCGTTAGTCGACGGGGTTCATATCAGAGTTTCAGAGTATCTAACACTAGAGCACTCACTCTTAACTTTTCAATTAGCAAAGTGTCCATGACATATCATAATATGTCGTATCCTCACAGAATATTCATAATCGGCTTAAGGATAAATTCCATCTTACCTTCTCGATTATTTTTATCTTATGTTCTGTTATCTCACCATTGGAAAACTTACTATCTAAAGATAGTATACTATTCAGTTACACCTATGCATCCAAATGGTTAAGTGCTTTAGTTTTTCAATTACGTTATAACACATATAAGAGAATATCATTGACTCCACCAATGGAGCTATGGATTCATATCTATAAATAACAGGTCTATGCTATCAAGAGTCATGTCTCTAACATATCAGTATGCATACCATCACAAAGTCAAGATATCAACCTTTGGTACATCAAAAGACATAAGACAAGATAACAGGCCCATTACTTATTTCAAGATTAAGATACAACACATATAATTGTCTAAAGTGAATTGATTTGCACAGATAGAATTATTAATCAAAATTAGTTCATCTTTATGTCCTGATCCAACACATCGTCACGTATAACAATATACCAATGTTTCTCCTCATGGAGTCCAATTTCGATGGCCAAGACAAGCCATCTCCCGTCAAGGATGTAGACAACATAACAATCTTAGCATGAATAAAGCGCCCAACTTTATTCCCTCGATTGTCGATCTTATGATTTAGACCATCACTTTTAAAATCATGCCTTCTGCATAATCTGTCCATCGTATGCCTGATTTTTAAAGGTTTAGACTGACAGTCTTAGACTTTTGTTTGCTTAACATACGTTTAACAAATATGAACGTAATGAGGACAACTTTTGTTATATGAACAATAAATAAACTCTTTATTGGTAAAATGTCTTCAAAAATATATTACAACTTTTTACTCCTTAGGGCATACATGTCTAACAATCTTCTACTTGTACTAAGTGAGTAAATATGACAAATCATGCATCCCCATAGCTTCTACATGCCTCTCGAAAACCCTTACAATTAGAGTCTTTATAAATGGATTAGCTAAAACTCAAATGTGATTTTGTATACAGCAACATGCCTGCTCCCAACAAATCCTTTATCACATGATACTTCTAATGAATATGCTTGCTCTTCTTGTGAAATCTTGGTTCCTTAGCATTAGTTACATTGCATTGTTATCACAATACAACGATACCACCGTATCCTTGCTAGGAACTATCTCAAGATCCCCAAGGAACTTGCAGAGTCACACTACTTTCAAAACATCACTAGTTGCCACATACTTGACTTCCATTGTTGAATCTAAAGTGCAATCTTGCTTCACATTTCTCTAAACAATGGCACCGCCATCCACAGTAAATACATAATCAGAAGTCAATCTCCTCAAATCCGAATAGGATTACAAATCTGAATTAGTATATCCTAGAGGTGTTAAATTCTCACCCAAAAACATGAGCATACACCCTTGAGTCCTTTTCAAGTACTTAAAAATATGCTTGACAGCAATCCAATGATTTGATCTTGGATCTGACTAAAACTGACCTACTATCTCGATCGCATAACAAATATATGGTTATGTGCAAATCATGACATACATGAGACTACCTACAGCTGAAACATAAGGCACCTTTTTCATGTATTCTCTTTCTTCGTTAGACTTTGGCAAGTCTTTCTGAGAAAGAGTAATTCCAGACCTAGATAGTTGCCCATCTCTCTTGGAATCCTGCATTATAAACCTTTAGAGAATTTTATCTATGTAAGCCACTTGGGACAAAGCTATCATTCTGTTGTTCCTATCCCGAAAGATCTGGATACCGAGAACATCATTAGCTTCACCTAAGTCTTTTATGTAAAATTGCTTGGTCAACTATAATTTGACCGATGACAACACCCTAATGTCATTGCTAATTAACTGAATGTCATCTACTTGGAGTAGTAAAAAAACCACTTTCTCATCCGTAATGTGTTTGTAAACACATGATTCATCTACATTTTGTTCGAAACCATAAGTCTTGATTACTTAATCAAATCTTATGTTCCAAGAACGGGAAGCTTGCTTAAGCCCATAAGTTGATTTTAGTAGCTTACAAACTTTACCCTCTTGACCTCATCCTTGAACCCGTCTGGCTGTACCTTATATATGGACTCATCAAGATAGCCATTCAAAAAGGCTATCTTGATATCCATCTGCCAAATCTCATAGTTAAGAGCAGCAGCTATGGACAAGAGAATACAGATGGACTTAAGCATGGCTATAGGCGAAAATGTTTTCTCATAATCGATTCCTTTCTTTTGCATTTATCTCTTAGCTACCAGTCTAGCCTTATAGGTTTTAACTTTTCCATCTGCTCCTCTATTTCTCTTGTAGATCCATTTACACCATAAACGCATATCATACTAAACCCAACTACTGCTTTTTTTGAACCCAGATCAAATTTACCCAACCCTAGCATAGCCCACCAAATCTGGCTTTCAGCTACCATAATCTTTGCTCGCGAAGTCTAAAGAGTGCAGATTATAGGCCACCCATGCCAACCACACACCATTCTCACTAAGTCAAGGTGTTCTTAAGTTGCCAAACCCACTATGATGCCATCAAAAACCCCTATGCGACCCCTTCCCCAACCATAGAACTTGACCACCGTAAGGCTAGCACCGAACATTGGCCCAAGGAAATAAAAAATGGGGACGGTGCAGCAAAAAGGAAAGACACCATGCCCTAGCCAAAGCCCGTCCGATTTGAGCTCCACTACCATTGAGCCCACCCCTTTCACGAGCCGAGTCAAGCCCAAGCAATCTCTCCTGTCATTGTGCGAGCGAACCCCCCCCCCCCCCCCCCCCCCCCCTGGCTACCTAGCTTTCCTATCACTATGCGTGATTTTCTTTTTTTTTCCCTTTTTAGAAAAGTCGACTTCCAATGGAGGAATTAAGGTTGGGGGTAAGTTTCTATTTTTTGTCTTATTTTATTGCTTTGCCGATTTTTTCACTTTAATTTTAATTTCTTAAAGAAATATGTTTTAATTTAAATTTCTTTAAAAAATTAAATATTTTACTAAATTGCCCTTACTAAATACCTCATGTACAACTCATGTAACACAAAAGTTAATGGGTGTTAGTTAATTTAGTCCTATAGCAACTAAAATCAAAAGTTGGGGTTAGCTAAATAAAAAAAAAAGTTGGGGATCAAAATAATACTTTCATGAAAGATCGGGGATTAATGTAGCAATTTACCATTTTATTTAAGTAGGTCTAACTTTTCAATTTAGGTACAAACGTCAAAACTAACTAGTCGGCTCTAAAAACTTATCAATGAGCTATACATATAAATAGTGTGGGACATTTTGGTAATATAAATTGAGAAAAGAATTTAAAAAACTAGTAGGGTCCACAATAACCAATCAAAAAGTCGCCATATGGCCTTTGGACCTATAACCAAAAAATAAAATCTCCTCACATTTGTTTCATTTTATCCTCCTCCTCCTCCTAAAGTGCAATATCAAGCAACAAATTAACAAATTATTAAACAAAGTAACAACAACATCAAGCAATATCAAGCAATATAAACAAATTAACAACAACATCAAGCAATATCAAGCAACAAATTCTTGAATGTTCCTGAAAACCCAAAAAGAGCTCTGTTTTGCAAAGCAAAAAGATTCAAGCCTTTTGAGAAAGCAAGAGAAAGAAAAGAATTTATCTCAACTTGAAGTCAGCGTCATCGTCCTACCCTTCACTGGTGCAAGAGAGGGAAAACCCCTCATAGTCAGCTCTAAGCTCACGACCCTTCTTGTCCTCTCCTTCACCAGTGAGAAAGTCGATGAGACCTATCTATCTTGACATGAAGTGTTGGGATAAAACAAGTACGCAATGGAATTTAAAAAAATTTTAAATTAGAGTATTTCTCAAAACACAAGTTTGACATGTTACATATATAAATTAATCAGATCTTACTAACCTTTGTACGCCGAAGAGCTCCTACAATCAATGAAGAGAAGAACATTTGAAAAGAGTCTCAGCCAACTGGCCTTTTTTGCTATTCTCTATCCACGATAGGAATATGAGTGGGCACACGTCATACAGCTCTTCCCCAGTGACTCTCCTTCCAACCAACTGAGAAGACCTAGAGCCAAGGTTCATGATTATGAACAATAGTCCGTAGGGAGTTGGATGCAAACAATGGAGCTGCACAAGTTTGGAGTCATTTTTGTGATCCATTAAGCTGTTCAAGTAGTCCAATCACAAGATTTAAAGCCAAGCGTTTCAAGGGAGCATTGAACGGGCTCATTCAACAAGTTTGCGACGTGTCACATAAATGGAGCTCAACATGGGCCCAAATCATTCTCAAGAGAGCCTAGTCAATATGATTAAGGTTCTAGAAGATTCACATTGATGATGGTGCATGATTCTAGTAAATTGTGGGGCCAATTTGTCAGATTTGTAATTTCAGGAAACTTTCCTATTCTGGATCGACACGTGGGCACCATGTCATTAAGTTCGAGCCTCATCATCAATTTATTTTTTCTGATGTAATTTTTGCATTTTCTTAGTTGTCAAATTTGGTTTTTTTAGGCATGAAACAAACCCAGATACTTTCCCTCTTCTATAATAGGTTATGAGCATTTTAAGGGATAAAATTAGGTGCTTTCCTTTTCTATTATTTCTGTTGGATTACAGCCAGTAAAGTTTAGATTTTAGGACTTAGTTTCACATGGGAAAAACACCAATTAAGGGATTTCCAAGTCAGCATTCGCTTGGAGGCTTTTGGGCTAAAATCGTTTCCCATATATTTGTAAACACTTTGTTATTTTTCTTTAAAAAAAAAAAAAGAGAAATCAGATTGTCATTCACGAATTTGGTGAGGTTTTCTTATGTTCTTCTTATTTTCTTGAGAAGACTCTTCAAACTTATCAAGATTAAGCTTGTGGCATTCAACAGATCGACTTATCATCTAGAGTTTTAAGTGTCCTTATAGTTCTAGGTGTGGCGTCTTCCTATCCGTGGTTCTTGGTTCGTGTCTTACTAGATTACAGGTCAAGGCTCAACAAACGTGTGTCTTAAGGGATTAGGGGTTCGATTACAAATTTAGTTTTGGGTCTCGCCTACATAAGTTAAGAGTCATGTTTGTGATCCATTAAGCTATTCAAGTGGTCCAATCACAAGATTTAAGGCCAAGCGTTTCGAAGAAGCTTTGAACGGGCTCATTCAACAAGTTTGCGGTGTGTCACATAAATGGAGCCCCGACGTAGGCCAAAATCAATCTCAAGAGAGCCTAGTCACTGTGATTAAGGTTCTAGAAAAGTCACATTGATGATGGTGCATGATTCCACTAAATTTTGGGGCCAATTTGTCAGATTTGTAATTTCAGGAAATTTTCCTATTCTGGATCGACACGTGGGTGCCATGTCATTAAGTTCGAGCCACGTCATCAATTTATTTTTCTGATGTAATTTTCGTATTTTCTTAGTTGTTAAATTCGATCTTGTTAGGCATAAAACAAACCTGGATACTTTCCCTCTTCTTGAATGGGTTAGGCGCATTTTAAGGGATAAAATTAGCTACTTTCCTCTTCTGTTATTTCTGCTGGATTACAACCAGCAAAGTTTAGATTTTAGGGCTTAGTTTTGCATAAGAAAAACACCGATTAAGGGATTTCCAAGTCAGCATTCTCTTAGGGGCTTTTGGGCTGAAAATCATTTCCTATATATTTGTAAACACTTTGTTATTTGTTTAAAAAAAAAAAGAGAAATCAGATTATCATTCACGAATTTGGTGCGGTTTTCTTGTGTTCTTCTTATTTTCTTGAGAAGACTTTTCGAGCTTATCAAGATTAAACTTGTGGCGTTCAACAAACTGCCTTATCATCTAGAGTTTTAAGTGTTCATGTAGTTCTAGGTGTGGCGTCTTCCTATCCGTGGTTCCTGGTTCGTGTCTTGCAAGATTACGGGTCAAGGCTCAATAAATGTGTGTCTTAAAGGATTAGGGGTTCGATTACAGATTTAGTTTTGGGTCTCGCCTACACAAGTTAAGAGTCATGTTTGTGATCCATTAAGCTGTTCAAGTGGTCCAATCACAAGATTTAAGGCCAAGCGTTTCGAAGAAGCTTTGAACGGGCTCATTCAACAAGTTTGTGGCATGTCACATAAATGGAGCCCCGACGTAGGCCAAAATCAGTCTCAAGAGAGCCTAGTCACTATGATTAAGGTTCTAGAAAAGTCACATTGATGATGGTGCATGATTCCACTAAATTTTGGGGCCAATTTGTCAGATTTGTAATTTCAGGAAATTTTCCTATTCTGGATCAACACATGGGTGCCATATCATTAAGTTCGAGCCACATCATCAATTTATTTTTCTGATGTAATTTTTGTATTTTCTTAGTTGTTAAATTCGGTTTTGTTAGGCATAAAACAAACCCGAATACTTTCCCTCTTCTTGAATGGGTTAGGTGCATTTTAAGGGATAAAATTAGCTACTTTCCTTTTCTGTTATTTCTGTTGGATTACAACCAGCAAAATTTAGATTTTAGGGCTTAGTTTTGCATAAGAAAAACACCAATTAAGGGATTTCCAAGTCAGCATTCTCTTAGGGGCTTTTGGGTTGAAAATCATTTCCTATATATTTGTAAACACTTTGTTATTTAAAAAAAAAAAGAGAAATCAGATTATCATTCACGAATTCGGTGAGGTTTTTTTGTGTTCTTCTTATTTTCTTGAGAAGACTTTTCGAGCTTATTAAGATTAAACTTGTGGCGTTCAACAAACTGACTTATCATCTAGAGTTTTAAGTGTTCTTGCAATTCTAGGTGTGGCATCTTCCTATCCGTGGTTCTTGGTTCGTGTCTTACTAGATTACGGGTCAAGGCTCAACAAACGTGTGTTTTAAGAGATTAGGGGTTTGATTCCAGATTTAGTTTTAGGTCTCGCCTACACAAGTTAGGAGTCATGTTCGTGATCCATTAAGCTGTTCAAGTGGTCCAATCGCAAGATTTAAGGTCAAGCATTTCAAGGAAGCATTGAACGGACTCATTCAACAAGTTTGCCATGTGTCACATAAATGGATCCCCGACATAGGCCCAAGTTAGTCTCAAGAGAGCCTAGTCACTATGATTAAGGTTCTAGAAGATTCATATTGATGATGGTGCACGATTCCAGTAAATTGTGGGGCCAATTTGTCAGATTTGTAATTTCAAAAAACTTTCCTATTCTAGATCGACACGTGGGTTCCATGTCATTAAGTTCGAGCCTTGTCATCAATTTAAGTTTATGATGTAATTTTTGTATTTTCTTAGTTGTCAAATTTGGTTTTGTTAGGCATGAAACAAGCCCAGATACTTTCCCTCTTCTAGAATAGGTTAGACGCATTTTAAGGGATAAAATTAGCTACTTTCCTTTGTTGTTATTTCTATTGGATTATAGCCAGCAAAGTTTGGATTTTAGGGCTTAGTTTCGCATGGGAAAAAGACCAATTAAGGGATTTCCAAGTCAACATTCGCTTAGGGCTTTTGGGCTAAAAATCATTTCCCATATATTTGTAAACACTTTGTTATTTTTTTTTTTTAAAAAAAGAGAAATCATATTGTCATTCACGAATTTGGTGAGGTTTTCTTGTGTTCTTTTTATTTTCTTGAGAAGACTCTTCAAACTTATCAAGATTAAACTTGTGGCATTTAACAAACTGACTTATCATCTAGAGTTTTAAGTGTTCTTACAATTCTAAGTGTGGCATCTTCCTATCCGTGGTTCATGGTTCGTGTCTTATTAGATTATGGGTCAAGGCTCAACAAACGTGTGTCTTAAGGGATTAGGGATTTGATTCCAGATTTGGTGTTGGCTCTCGTCGCGTTAGTCTACGGGGTTCATATTAGAGTTTCAGAGTATCTAACACTAGAGCACTCGCTCTTAACTTCTCAATTGATCTTAATAACTGAGAAAACTTACTGCCTATTTATAGAGGTCAGACCCAGGGTAGGTCATTATCAAATAAGCCCTCAAAAATTTGAATTTGGATCAACTTTTGATAAAATCACATCAAAAACGCATAATCAGATTATCGTTAAATCGGCAAGTCAAACTCCCAGATCGCCCTACAGAACTTAATCCATCGATAGGCCAAACTAACAGATCGGCCTATTGAACTTGCAATAATGTGATCTCTGAGAATCTTTTATGTCCCACCTGAGATTCTTTAGATAGAGCTTTATTTTTAATTCAAATAACCTAATAGAGGAGTTATCCCATCAAAACTATCATATCTAGATAATCTCATAGAAAATAAAATATTCCTGATAATTCAACAGGTTTATCTTGAATTAATTTACAAAATCAATTCAACCAATAAACAGATATGAATTATCTGACCCTATCGAATTTCAGCCACTCTAATAATTTAACATAAGTCACTAATTTATTGAAAAAGCACACCGTATCGTTATAGAATTTATTATGAGCTAGCAAAAGGAACCTAATGGACTTATATAGTCCAAGCTTTGATAATTATAAAATATAATATCCTATATACATACTTTATAATTATCAACTCTAATGCTACTCTACTAAAAGCTTAGAGCTACACTTTCGAACTATATAAAATTACGAAGCTCCAAATTAGCAAAGTGTCTATGACATATCATAATGTGTCGTATCCCCATAGAATATTCATAATTGGCTTAAAGATAAATTCCATCTTGCCTTTTCGATTATTTTTATCTTACGTTTTGTTATCTCACCATTGGAAAACTTACTATCTAAAGATAGTATACAATTCGATTACACCTATGCATCCAAATGGTTAAGTGCTCTAGTTTTCCAATTACATGATAACGCATATAAGAGAATATCATTGACTCCACCAATGGAGCTATGGATTCCATATCTATGAATGACAGGTCTATGCTTTCAAAAGTCATGTCTCCAACATACCAGTATGCGTACCATCACAAAGTCAAGATATCAACCTTTGATACATCAAAAGACATAAGACAAGATAACGGGCTCATTAGTTATTTCAAGATTAAGATACAACACATATGATTGTCTAAAGTGAATTGATTTGCACGTATAAAATTATTAATCAAAATTAATTCATCTTTATGTCCCGATTCAACACATCGTCACCTATGACAATATACTAATGTTTCTCCTCATGGAGTTCAATTCTGATGGCCAAGACAAGCCATCTCCCATCAAGGATGTAGATAACATAATAATCTTAGCATGAATAAAGCACCTAACTTTATTCCTTCTATTGTGGATCTTATGATTTAGACCATCACTTTTAGAATCATGCCTTCCGCATAATCTATCCATCATATGCTTGATTCTTAAAGGTTTAGATTGATAGTCTTGGACTTTTGTTTGCTTAACATACGTTTAACAAATATGAATATAAAGAGGACAACTTTTGGTATATGAACAATAAATAAACTCTTTATTGATAAAATGTCTCCAAAAATGTATTATAACTTTTTACTCTTTAGGGCATACATGTCTAAAAATCTTCCGCTTGTACTAAGTGAGTAAATATGACAAATCATGCATGTTCATAGCTTTCACATGCCTCTTAAAAACCCTCGCAATTAGTGTCTTTGTGAATGGATTAGCTAAAACTCAAATGTGATTTTGTATACAACAACATGCCTGCTCCCAACGATGTCCTTTATCACATGATATGAATGCTTGCTCTTCTTGTGAAATCTTGGTTCCTTAGCATTAGCTATCATTGCATTGTTATCATAATACATCGATACCACCTTATCCATGCCAGGAACTATCTCAAGATGCCCAAGGAACTTACGGAGTCACACTACTTCTTTTGAAGCATCACTGGTTACCACATACTCAGCTTCCATTGTTGAATCCAAACTGCAATCTTGCTTTACACTTCTCCAAACAATGGCACCCCCGCCCACAATAAACACCAAATCAGAAGTCAATCTCCTCAAAACTGAATAGGACTAGAAATCTGAATAAGTATATCTTAGAGGTGTTAAATTCTCACTGGAATACACAAGCATATAAGCTCAAGTCCTTTTCAAGTACTTAAAAATATGCTTGTCGTAACCCAATGGTTCGATCTCAGATCCGACTGAAACCGACCTAATATCCCGACCGCATAACAAATATATGGTCATGTGCAAATCATGGCATACATGGGACTACCCACAGCCGAAACATAAGACACCTTTTTCATGTATTCTCTTTCTTCATTAGACTTTAGCGAGTCTTTCTTAAAAAGAGTAATTCCAGATCTACATAGTTGCCCACATCTCTTGGAATCCTGCATTATAAACCTTTTGAGAATTTTATCTATGTAAGCCGCTTGGGACAAAGCTATCATTTTGTTCTTCCTATCTCGAAAGATCTGGATACCAAGAACATAATTAGCTTCACCCAAGTATTTTGTGTCAAACTGCTTAGTCAACCTATAATTTGACTGATGACAACACCGTAACGTATTGCCAATTAGCATAATGTTATCTACATAGAGCAGTAAAAAAACCACTTTTCGATTCTTAATGTGTTTGTAAACACATAATTCATCTACATTTTGTTTGAACCCATAAGTCTTAATTACCTAATCAAATCTTATGTTCCAAGAACAGGAAGCTTGCTTAAGCCCATAAGTTGTTTTTAGCAGCTTACAAACTTTACCCTCTTGACCTCAGCCTTGAACCCGTCTGGCTATACCATATATATGGACTCTTTGAGATAGCCATTCAAAAAGGCTGTCTTGATATCCATCTACTAAATCTCATAGTTAAGAGCAACAGCTATGGACAAGAAAATACAGATGGACTTAAGCATGGCTATATGCGAAAATGTTTCCTCATAATCGATTCCTTCCTTTTGCATGTAACCCTTAGCTACCAGTCTAGCCTTATAGGTTTTGACTTTTCCATCTACTCCTCTCTTTCTCTTGTAGATCCATTTACACCATATGGATTTTACCACATCGAGAAGATCTACAAGTTTCTAGATCCAATTTGTCTCTATAGACTTTTTCTTAGTGTTCACAGCTTCTGTTCAAATTATTGAATCAATATCCTCCATAGCTTCTTCATAAGTATAAGGATCCTTGTCATGTTCATCCGGTTCAGCCAAAAAGGCCTCACCATTAAACATATACCTCTCGGGTTAAAGCTCGATCCTCCCACTACGTCGAAGCCCCTTAGGTTGTTATTTGGTTGGTTTTTCTACATTGATTGGATTGGTTTCTATCGAAACCCCCTGAGTGATTAAATCACTCCCCAACTCCTCGAGTACAACTTTACTTAGAGGCTTAAAGTCGTTCATATAACTTTCCTCAAGGAACGTTGCATTTGTAGAAGCCATGACTTTATTTTCCTTTGGGTTATAGAAATAATCCCCTTTAGTCCCTTTTGGATATCCTACAAACACACAAACTTTTGAACATACTTTTAACTTATTTGCTCCCTTATACAGAACATGAACTGGATATCTCCATATGCAAATATGGTTTAAGGTTGTCTTCTTCCTTGTACATAACTCATGAGGAGTTTTAGGAACCGATTTTGAATGCATATTGTTCAAAACATACATGCAGTTTGTAGTGAATATCCCAAAAGGATAAAGGTAATAATGAATAACTCATCATGGACATGATCATGTCTAATAAAGTCTTATTCTTTCTCTCAGCTATGCCATTCTATTGCGGAGTGCCCAGCATAGTTAAATGGGATAAAAACCCATTCTTTAATAAGTGTTCCAAGAACTCATTGGAGAAGTATTTACCACCTCGATTGGATCGAAGTACCTTTATGGGTTTACCTAATTACTTTTTCGCTTCAGCCTGAAACTCCTTGAACTTGTCAAAAGTTTCGTTTTTATGATGTATTAGGTTGACATACTCATACCTTGAGTAATCATTAATAAAAGTGACGAAGTACTCATATCCTCCTTATGCGCGGAGGTTCATGGGACCACAAACATTACTATGCACAAGTTCTAGAACCCATTTAGCCCTATTGCCCTTAGACCCAAATGGTCTTTTGGTCATTTTGCCCTCCAAACAAGATTCACATTGTGGTATAGATTCCACATTTAAGTAACTTAAAGGTCTATCCCTTACTAACCTATGAATCCTATTTAGGTTAATATGACCTAATTGTAAATGCCAAAGATAGGTCGCATTAGAATGAGAAGTCTTAAGCCTTTTAGAGTTATTATCATTAACCTCAGTGTTAAGTAGTAAACCAATCTTAGGTTTGATAAAATATAGATTGTTTTGCATCCATCCATCATAGATAAAAGATTTGTTTTGCGAATTACCACTTTATTATTAAAAGAAACTGAATAAGAATCTTTAAATAAACAAGCTACAGATATTAAATTCCTTTTAAGTCTAGGAACATAAAAACAATCTCACAAAACTAAAATCCTATAATTATCAAAATAAAGATGGACATCTCCCACTACTTCAGCCAACACCAAGGATCCATCATCCATCCGAAGCATGAAGTCTCCATGCAGCAGACTTTTCGTCTCTTTGAACCCATGCAGAGAAATACAAATATGATTAGTTGCTCCTGAATCTACGACCCAAGTGTCACTTAATTCCACAACTAAACAAGTTTCAATAATCGGAAGATCACACCTACCTCCCCAAGAAAGGAAGTCGTTGTAATTTTTCTTTATATACCTGACCTTCTCACAGTAAAAGATTTGAGCTGCTTTATGTTCTTTTTTTTCTTCTTCTTATTCTTACCATTTGTAGGAATAGAAGATTTCCTATTCTTAGCCTTGTGCTTCCTTCCATTCTCTGGATTAGGATTGGAACCAGATACAGCCGCCAAGTTAACCTTACCACCTGCAGGAATTTCTTTGATCAAATTTTTGAACTCCTATAACTGCTTTGTCAGCTCCGTTAAGGTCACATCTTGTATATTGCTCAAATTGTATAAAGATTTAAATAGGATGGACTCCTTTGACAGAGTCTCAAAAACCATAGTCATCTGTAACTCGGCATCGATATCAGCTCTATGGGCTTGGGCCTTAGTGAGGCAACCCATGACTAACATCATATGCTCCTTCATAGGAGTCCTCGGTTTTTATTTGCAGTTCAAAAGTTTCTAAAGTGCCCCTTGTCATTTTGTTATGGCTTGGCCTCTAAACATATCTTCAAGATTATCCATGATCTGCTTTGCAATCTCATAATCTTCATGTTGAGCTTGTAGCATGTTATTCATTCTAGCCATAACATAGCAGCAAGCCTAATCGTTAGCATCTTTCTAGCGATCACACGCTTGGATTTGTTCATTAGTGGATTCCTTGGTAGGTTCTGGGAGAACATGGTGTTGTAAGCACAAATTTCAGTTTCTCAAAGGAAAGGACGATGTTCAGGTTCCTCTTCTAATCATTGTAATTCCCACCAGTTAATTGGTTTTTATCGAGTATCGAAGAGAAAGCGTTTTTAGACATTTTGATCTATAATAAAGATTCATACACCAAATATAAGCAAACATTCCATAACAGTTTAGCAAAACAACACAATCAAGTAAACAAGCAATCGTGTTTATGTGTCAAAACCTTAAAAAAATCACAACCTTACAACGTTAATTCCTAACTCAGAATTCAACAAGCTGCTTTGGGGAGACTTGCCAAATTCAATTAGGAACATAGATCCTCTCTGATTAATATATGCCATCCAAGACCCATATGATCTAGTATATATTAATAATTGTTTTCTTTGGCCATCAATTTTATTAACAGAGCTCTTATGGGAGGTTAATAATAAAATTAACTTAAGTGTACAACTATTGTTTTAACTATTTTATCCATGATCTATAATCGCCATCTAGGTGTGTGCAACGATAGATCATGCTAAAAAAATTGTCCTTTTAGAGATCCAACTTGGTACATGATGAAATCCCTTCCTAGGGGTCGGGACCACCATGTGCTACCTATGGATCAACGATGGAAGCCGTAGGTCCTCTTTTCAAAAACCTTCTCCCACTCAATCTTTTGAAAAACCAAGGTTTTATTTTAAAAACATGCATGAAGAATTTTTATTGAGCGGCACTCCCTATTCTATATGACATGTTATCAATATACATGGTAAATCATATTATAATACAGATAAGCAAAGCAATCATGCAAAGCTACAAGCAAAATAATAATAAACAACCATAATATTATAGTTCCATCCTAGAAAAAAGTGATTAAAGATTACAAGAGATCAATCGAAACATATTATTGGTTCTTCAAAACATATTATCAATTCGTCATCCTTGTGTCTTCAAGTTGTATCTGTCTTCATGTGGTATCATCTTCAAGTCTTCAATCCCACATAGATCAAATACTTCACTTTTCCAATCATCACAAAATTTCATGTTTCTTAAAATTGTCTCAAAAATAATATCAAAACTGCATGAAAAACGCACCTTTCCTAAAAACCCTCCGGCCTACCGATCTGTGTGATTGACTTGCTAATCATAACCCATCGGCTTGTCGAACTTGATAGTTCAGAATCTTGCCCCACGAACAGCCTAATAAACTAGAAGCTCGGCCTACCAGTTTGCGGCCATCGGCCTGCTAATCGAGCTAAAATCATGTTTTCCAGAAAAAACAGTTTTTACGTAGTATTTCAATCTTATTTTTTTAACAATTCAAAAATATAAAAATTTAGAAACTTTGGAAAAAAAAATAGTAGAACTGCTATTATCTGTCTTCTAGATCCGTCTTCACTTTGAGTGATTATTTAATTACAAAATTTTTACAAATTTAAAATTAAATAATAATTCTTAGACGGTGATAATAGACCATGATTAATTACATAAAAAATCTAAATACATATTCTAACCTCTAAGGAACCATAACTGGCATAAATTAATTAATTAACAAATAATTAAATAATAATTTAATTAACCATAATTAATTAACAAACATTCACCATATAATCTCATTGATAACATATAAATATATAAAAACCCTAGAGTGCCAACGCTATAAAAAATTAAATTTAAGCATAGGAGAGATGAAGATCACATAATTTATATATGTAGAATAGTCAAAAACTTGTAAGTTTATGCAAAAACCATGGCTCTAATACCAGTTGTTAGAAAAAAAAAGTACGCATTGGAATTTTAAAAATTTTAAATTAGAGTATTTTTTAAAACACAAGTTTAACATATTACATAATAAACTAATCAAATCTTACTAACCTTTATATACCGAAGAGCTCTTGCAATCAGTGAAGAGAAGAACGTTTCAAAAGAGCCTCAACTAATTGGTCTTCTTTGCTATTCTCTATCCATGATCAGAGTGTATATGGGCACACGTCATACAGCTCTTCCCTAGTGACTCTCCTTCCAACCAATTGAGAAAACCTAGAGTCATAGTTTGTGATTGTAAACAACAGCCCTCAAGGCGTTTTAGAGTATCTAACACTAGAGCACTCACTTGTAACTTGTTAATTGATCTTAATAACTGAGAAAACTCACTCACTATTTTTAGAGGTTGGACCAAGGGTTGTCATTATCAGATAAGCCCTCAAAAATTTGAATATGGATCAACTTCTGATAAATCACATCAAAAAGCCGTAATAAGATTATCATTAGATTGATAGGCCAAACTACTAAATCGGCCTGCCGAACTTACTCCATCGGCAGGCCAAACTAATAGATCAGCCTGCCGAACTTGCGATAATATGATCCCTGAGAATCTTTTATTCCCACCTGAGATTCTTTGGATAGAGCCTCTGTTTTAATTCAAATAACCTAATAGAGGAGTTATCCCATCAAAATAGTTATTTATGGATAATCTCATAGAAAATAAAATATTCCCAATAATTCAACAAGTTTATCTTGAATTAATTTACAAAATCAATTCAACTGATAAACATACATGAATTATCTAATCTTATTGAATTCACGCCAATCTAATAATTTAACATAAGTTGCTAATTTATTGGAAAAGCACGCCGTATTATTACAAGATTTACTATGAGCTAACAAATAGGACATGATGGATCTATATAGTTCAAACTCTGATATTTATAAAATATAATATCCCATATACATATTTTATAATTATCAACTCTAATGCTACTCCACTAAAAGCTTGGAGCTGCACTCTCGAACTATATAAAATTACAAAGCTCCAAATTAACTAAGTTTCCATGACATATCATAATGTGTTATATCCCCATAGGATATTCATAGCGGTTTAAGGATAAATTCCATCTTACCTTCTCAATTATTTTTATCTTACATTCCATTATCTCACAATTGGAAAACTTACTATCTAAAGACAGCATACTATTCGATTACACCTATGCATCCAAATGGTTGAGCGCTCTAGTTTTCCAATTATAGGATAATGCATATAAGAGAATATCATTGACTCTACCAATGGAGCTATAGATTCCATAGTTATAAATGATAGGTCTATGCTATCAAGAGTCATGTCTCCAACATAACGGTATGTGTACCATCACAAAGTCAAGATATCACCCTTTGGTACATCAAAAGACATAAGACAATGATATCACCCTTTGGTACATCAAATGGTTGAGCGCTCTAGTTTTTCAATTATAGGATAATACACATAAGAGAATATCATTGACTCCACCAATGGAGCTATAGATTCCATATTTATAAATGACAAGTCTATGCTATCAAGAGTCATGTCTCCAACATAACGGTATGTGTACCATCACAAAGTCAAGATATCACCCTTTGGTACATCAAAAGACATAAGACAAGATAACGGGCCCATTAGTCATTTCAAGATAAAGATACAATACATATGATTGTCTAAAGTGAATTGATTTGCACAAATGGAATTATTAATCTAAATCAATTCCACTTTATGTTTTGATCCAACACATCATCACCTATGACAATATACCAATGTTTCTACTCATGGAGTACAACTCCGATGGCCAAGACAAGCCATCTCTTGTCAGGGATGTAGATAACATAATAATCTTAATATGAATAAAGCGTCCAACTTTATTCCCTCGATTGCGGATCTTATGATTTAGACCATCACCTTTAGAATCATGTCTTCCGTATAATCTATCCATCATATGCCTGATTCTTAAATGTTTAAACTAACAGTCTTAGACTTTTGTTTACCTAATATACATTTAACAAATATGAACATAAAGAGGTCAACTTTTGGTACATGAACAATAAATAAATTCTTTACTGATAAAGTGTCTCTAAAAACATATTACAACATTTTACTCCTTAGAGCATACATGTCTAACATGACAAAGGCATGTCGGAGATTAATTGTATGTCATCCACTGAGTGGAACATGCTTGAATTTGAGGAGACAAATCTTGCACTCAACTCTAATGGATCTTCCTCTCTTTTTGTATTACCCTCAATCTCTCTCTCCCTCTCCTCTGACAGTCCCAACCACCCCTCCCCAATCTCGTGATGGTGACTCACCTTTTGGCACTAGATCACAATGACCACTCTCCCTCTTGTCAAGATCACAACAACTACTTTGTCTAGATCGTCGGTCTCTCCCTCTCACCTAGATCTCAACAGAGTTGATGGTTGCCTCCATTAAATGAAGTTTTTCAAGCTTGTTTTTTTAGTTGTTGGAAATGAAATAAAGAGATTTATTTAACTTTTCTTTTTGGAGTTTTTTATTAAAAAATGCTTGTTTTAATTACCAATTTTTTTTGAATATATTAATTATTTTGGAGATTATATATAATGAAATAAAAAATATATATATATTGAAAGAGTAGTTTAGTAATTTTGACGAAAAATGATATGTAATTTCTTATCAAAATTAAATGTTTGACCAGTTAAATCAGTCATTTTGCACCTATATCAAAAGGTTGACCTAGTTAAATAAAAAAAGAATGGGCATAAAATCACACATTTTTAAAATAGTTGGGGACCTCCTGAGCAATTTGCTAAAAAAATATATGGCTAGCAATGTTTATTGTAACAATTAATAGGGTATTTGAGAACTAAGTTGAAAATAAGAATTTGAATTAAAAGTACTATGACCTATGAGAACTTTAAACCATAGCGTGCCTTTACTTCGCACTGTAGATCTTTACATTGTTTGAGTTAAAATTGATGAGTTTTATTTTATTTTTTCAAACACCCAATGAAGAAAGCAACATATGTGAAAATAATTGAAGGATATCTTATGAAAATTTTTTATGACCTTCATGAGTTTGGCATCATGCTTTTGTGATGGCTACCATGGCTCTCATTGTCTTCGTCATTGGCGATGGAGAAGAACTCTATTTGTCCCTAATGATTTCACATCTTTGGTGATCTTTATTTCATTTTCTTCTTTGATGGTCTCATGATTGTCGTTGATCTTGGTGATTGTCTTCTCTGGGATGAGTTGCTTACAAGTTAGGTAGTAGGAGGTGAGATGTTTGGGGCTTTTATATGGAAGAGTTAGGTATAATTAAAGAAACTTTTTGTATATGATTGGTTAATATCATATTTCCTTTATGAATACCTTATGTTGTCAAGGCACCGAGTTGGGCCCAGGCTAGTTATTGGACCCAAGAAGACTCGTGATGGATCTTGACCCATGTAGCCTTAGTGCATTTTAGAAGCGTCTTTATCAAATGATACCTGAGAAAAGCAAAGTGGTCAATTCTAGTCCATATTTAAATTATAAGATCTCGAGGATGGCAAGAGGCATTCAATCTCATCAGAATCAACCAAATCCAAGATACTCAAAAGGGATAAGTCCTATAAGAGATCACAGTGATGTCATTTAGCCAATAGGAGAAGAGAATATCATGTATGTGGATTTGAATAATGCTTAAAGAGTAAGACAATAGCTGACCCCTAAAACCATAAATAGAGGCCAGCTCTTGAGAGCAATCTAAGTACAATTCTTGGTACAAACCTTGCTTAATCATATTTTCTTCATAATAAAACCCTAACACCCGAAAAAGCCAAAAGTATATGTAACCTTCAATTGAGATGAACCACCATAAATCTTTGTGTTCTTTCTTTTATTTTCCTTTGCCCTAAAAAAATGCCATTAGAAAATAAAAAAATTAAAAAAAGAAAGTTTTTGTTTTTTTCAAAGAATGTTTTTGTGCATGACTTTGACACTTGAAGTTGTAAATCACTCTACAGACTGCATAAAGTTGGGAGAGAAGGTGAATTTATTCCTTTCTAAAATAATTAATCCTAATTAGAGACGGGCTTCTTAGATTGAAGTAGATAATTATATGAGCTTTGACATAGCTTTGCTTCTCTCTAAAGAAAAGAACACTTTTTGGGCATACATTAGGACATCTCCTATATATAGCTAAATTTATGTACCAATGGCAAATTTAATACTCAAGTGTAAAAAACTCTCTAATATAATGTCATTTTTAATGTTAAATTTGTTATATATTAAACTTTATGGGAAATTATAGCAAATTTGACATTTAATTCCTATTGGATAGTGGATTGACTTTTTTACTTTAATAATTACAATATTTTATTTTTTAATTATTTTAATATTTAAAGTTTACTTTTACAAGTTTTAATGTTTAATAATTATGATAAAATACAAATATGACATTTTAAATAGTATTATATATTGGAATATAAAATAAAATAACACATCTAATATGTTCATTTTTTAGTGACAAATATTGTTGGGGTTAATGCCCTAAAAGCATGGAAATTGTACATATTGTTAATGAATTAAGTAAAATGACATTTATTTAATTTTTGGTTGCCTATGTATAGTATAAATACTTTAATAAACATTAAGAAAATTTCATGATTATTAATGTGACTATAAATTTAGCATATAAGTATTATATAATTAGGGATAAAATTTATAAATAATAATCAAAATAGTCTGTAATAATTAATTAAAAGTTTAAGATCTTAAATTAAATATTAAAAGTATGGTTCAATCTTATTGAGAATGAAATAGTCTTATCCAAGCTATTAATGTAGACACATTGGATTGAAGGTACTTTATATAGTAAGATTATAAAGGATTGGACCATATAAAATATGAATATCTAATAATCTTTTGTTACAAATAGAGTATTCAAATTTATCACTATGATAATCATATATATTACAGTTTAAATCCTGAGTATTTATTATACTCATGTTTGTGACATTGTGTTTTTTGACTTGTTTGGTAAGATTTTTCTAACGACAAGTCATAACTTTGTATCTTACAAATATAATGGAATAAATGGCTCGAAATAGCATTATATAAATATGGAATGCATTCATTTCTATTGGGAATTAAAAAAAAATAGTTCTATTGAGTGATGATCCAAGACATGAACAGTAGAGCGCTTATTCATAATAGGATTATGAATTAACTGTACATTAAAGAATTATTAGAATTCAAGGATAAAGATATTATAAGAGAGGTGAACCAAAATTGGACCTAGCTCTTTTTATAAACTTTTTATGAAGAACTGACTTATATATAATGATTATATCAATAGAATGCTCACTAATTTTCTTTGAGTAATGATTACTACAATTTCAAGAGTACAGTTTCAAGTTTTTAGTGGAGTAACACTGAAACTAATAAATTTGACACATTAATTAAAGAGTTTAATTATTTGTCAAATTTATTGGAGCTTGAATTATAGGTCATAGATCCTTAGTACCACCTCTATAACATTGTTTTGAATTTAATGCATAGAATGAATTATATATATTTAATTTAGAATTATTGAATTCTAGATTAATAATTTCACACTAGAGATATTAATGTGACGCAAAAAAATGTTCTCTGTGACACATAATATAATGTAATAAATGTTGTCACATTTAATTAAGCAATAGTTTATTAATTAACTATATTTAATTAAAAAGATTAATTAAATATGTTTTGAATTAATTAATTGATTATGTTTAAATAATAAGATTATTTAAGTATAATTTTAATTTTGTGTGTGACACATGTATAGTGGGACCATATTTTATCTACTCTAACATGGACACAAAATTAAATAATTAATTAAATATTTTAAAATTGATTTTTTAAATAAATATGATTTATTGAATTTAAATAAATAAGATTTCTTTAAATTAATTTAATGTATAATATATGTATATCTATATATATATTCATGTACAGAAGATGTACGTGGAAATTTTTAAGACTAATTATATACATATATCTATATCCTTGAGTTTCAATTAAATAAAAAGGAATATGGATGTGGGGCATCTCCTTCACATGCCTAATTTGGAGATTTTTCTCCTATTGTGGGTGTGTGTGGTTCATACACTAGAGAGATTATTGGGCGGTTTTAAAATTTTAAAAATCAATTAATTAATAACTAAACGTTTGATTATAAAAGTGAGAATATATCACTTTTTTCACATTGTGTTATTTTTTTTCTGAAATTCTTGGGAGAAAAACTAAAAGTTCTTTATTTGAAAAAAAAAAAGGTTTGTTACCTCATGTATTAAGAACATTGTAGAACAGAAAAAATGTGAAATAATTCATTCTTGTAATTTGGCACCCACTCGTTGTTCCATTGGTGGAGGCTTGGCTTAGAATATGTTGTTGAGGGTGAGCTCGGCTCCATCACCGAGGAGAAAAACTTTGATGGTTGGCTAATAAGCTCGGCAAAATCTCCAGTAAGCTTGCTATCAGCCCCCAATACGACGTATGCCCTTCTGAGGAGCCTTTCAAGGCCTCCGTGGCTGCATGCCAAGTAGGCTGCCACCTCGGACTATACACTAGCTCGGGTCGGATGAATCTCACTCGCTAAGTAGGCTGTTACTCGCTGTTATAGGCTAACACACGGCAGATAACTTGCCGTCTGATGGAATCCAATCCGTCGGACGGGGGATGCGATACTTGTCACCTACTGCCTGACACACCTTCATGTGACACCCTGGTCGTGGATAAAACCCGCCTAAACACCCGGTCCAAGTGGTGGCCTATAAATAGGATGCATTTATGACATTCTAGAGAGACTTCTTCTTCCCACCTAACTGGTTGCCGCCCTCTGCCGAGCAAACCATGCCTCGAGCATCGGAGAGCCCTTGTCTATGGACTAACCTTTCTATTGCCTCCGAACCGTCCCTCCTCTTGTTGCAGGTACGTCCGCCCGGGCAGAGGCAAATCGAAGGAGAGTCAGACCATGCGTAGCCGCACGCGGGGTTGATCCGATATTGGATCACGGTAAGCATCAACATTTTGGCGCTAGAAGGATGGCGCCTACACCTTCACCTAAACATCGACCACATTACCTCTAACGCCCGAGATGACGACTAGAGGAAACGCCAAAGACAATACAACCCGACAGGAGGGGTCAGGCGATGTAAGAAATAGGCAACCAAACATGGGTAGGCCTAGGAGCCGTCCTCGGACCGCGAGGTCCCGGTCTGGGGGTCAAGGAAGCACGGCCAGGGCTGAGCATGTGGAAGGTCTGGTTGCCTAAGACCCGATCCGAGAACTCACAAATGCAGTCCAGATCCTAACGCAACAGCTTGCGCAGCAAGCTGAGCGCCAGGCTGCACCAGCTTTACCACCCCCGGCCCAGGCTGACCAAGCTGGAGGTCGGATAGAGCGGGACATAGCTGGCCATGAAGAGGCCCACTCCTAGCAATCTAGAGGATCCACTCGCGGCATCTCGGCCAATAACAGATTGGTCCAAGAAGGCCGTCTTGGACACCAAGCGGCTCACGCTCCCTCGCTACAAGGTTCTCGAGCCTTGATATTTGACAGGCTCAGATGTCATGGAGCAAACCAAAACCATCAGCCTAGGGCTATGGGCCATGCCGAGGGCAGAGTACCCTATCGGATCGAACTGCCCAAAGACACTAACAATCGCCAGCTCTAGGCACTGCAACGCCAAATCGACGAGATCCAGAATTCTTGATTTGGCCTGGATGAGATAGGAGCTCAGGATCCACCCTTCCCAGATAATATAATGCGGGCCCCTATGCTGCCAAAGTTCAAAGTACCATAAATCAAGTCCTACGACGAGATGACGGACGCTGATGAGCATGTTGAACTCTTCCGGGGGCACATGCTACTATAGAATGCTAGCGACGCAGCGATGTGCAAAGCTTTTTCACTAACTCTGATAGGGCCTTCTCGGTAATGGTTCCAACGGCTTGAACCTTTATCTATTTCTTCTTTCCGATAGCTGGCTGATGCCTTCTCTTCAGCATTTTCAACGACCAAAATGCAGAGGAAAAAGATTACATACCTATATGCTGTTAAGCAAGGAGACAGCAATGTCAAGGACTATATCAACTGGTTCACCCGGGCAGCTCTCGAGCTCAAGCACATCGAATACGAGACTCTTAAGCACATTTTAAGGGGGGTCTCTGAGACGAAAAACTGACCTGGTCATTGGCCTTCGAGCAGCCAAGCACATTCTCCCAAATGCTCGGCTATGCACAAAGACATACAGACGCTACTGAGTACATGAAAAGTCGTAGGGAAGAAGCCGGCCCAAGCGGAACAAAGAAAGATAAAAAGCAGAAGAAAGCGCCGAAACACAGTAACGTCGAGCAGAGCAAGAAGCAAAAGAAGGAGAAGAAATCTAAGAAGCCAAAGGGGCCGACCGGTAAATTTCAGAGCTACACATTGTTAGTGGCGACCATCGACGAGGTGCTCGCCTAGGTAAGTGGCAAGAATTTATTAATACCACCACCTAGGCTCCGGGGGAGCAAGGTGAAGCGGGATCAGTCAAGGTTTTGTGAATTTCACAAGGATGTAGGGCATAGCACTCGTGAATTGTCTAACTGAACGACCAAATTGAAAGGCTAGTCCGAGAAGGCCTTTTGCGATAATTTGTTGAATGGGTTATAACCCCGTGATCCACCTCGGGAAGGAATGATCCGCCGAGCCGAGACGCACCAAAATGCTCCAGAACCGACATTGGGAACACGTTGGATCCCCTGAATATCATTCACACTATCTTCAACGGGCCTATTACTGGGGACACATCGAGTCGGGGGCAGTCATATGTCAGAGAAGCTCGGTTGGTCGAGCGGGGTGAATTCATAAACATATCCTAGCATATCAACAAAATATGTCGCCAAGAGGACACCCTCAATCACGTTTACCGAGGAAGAAGCAGACTGGTTAATCCACCCGCACAATGATGCTCTAGTGTGCGAACTGCCCATCGCCAACAATATAGTACGGCGTGTTTTAATCGACAACGGTAGCTCGGCCGACATCCTCTTCAAGCAAGCCTTTGACAAATTGAAGATAAGCAATGCCTATTTAGTCTCGGTTCGGACCTCGCTTTATGGCTTCGCGGGAGAGTGCATTCGAGCAGTAGGGAAGGTCGGCTTGCCCGTAACCTTTGGAGAAGAAGCCACTCGGGTCACTCGGGTTGTAAACTCTTTGGTCGTCGACAAACCCTCCCAGTATAACATCATCATCAACCGCCCGACATAGAATGCTTTGAAGGCCATAGTCTCTACATATCACCTGGCCATGAAATTCCCCACAGATGGCAGTGTTGGAGTGATTCGCTCATATTAGATGGATTCCCGAGCTTGTTACGCCAATGCCGTAAGAGCAGCTACGGCCAATGGTGTCTCGACCATCTATGCGGTTGACGAAATGGATCTCCTTGCCTACCCGACACCCAAGATGCTATCAGATTTAGACCTTAGATTGCCGAGGAAGAGGTAAGAGTCACCTCGGTCGAAGATTTGGTGTTGTTCTCCCTAGACCACGAGAGGCCCGAACACAATATCCAACTCGGATCGCAGCTGAAACCTGAGATCTAGGCCGACCTGGAAAGGCTTCTTATCGAATATCGAGATGTTTTTGCATGGTCCCATAGGGACATGCCCGACATTGATCCGAACGTCATCAGCCATCGGCTCAACGTCCAACCTAGCCACATGTCGATGATATAAAAAAGAAGGACTTTTAACCCGAAAAGGTACGCTGCAATAAATGAAGAAGTCTGGAAGCTCCTCAAGGCTAGGTTCATCAAAGAAGTCAAGTACCCAGAATGGTTAACAAATGTTGCTCTCGTCAAAAAGGTGAATGACAAATGGCAGGTCTACATTGATTATACCGATCTCAACAAGGCCCGCCCAAAGGATTGCTTTCCACTTCCTCGGATAGATAAGCTCGTCGATGCCACCGCCAGCCACGAGCTCCTGAGCTTTTATGGATGCATACTCCAGGTATAATTAGATAAAGATGGCCGAGGAAGATCAAGTGAAAATTGCCTTCGTTACCGACCAAGGCTTATACTGCTATGTAGTAATGCCTTTTGGGCTGAAGAATGCCAAAGCCACTTACCAACGTCTTGTCAATAAGATGTTTGCTTGGCTGATCGGGAAAACAATGGAGGTCTACATGGATGACATGCTTGTAAAATCTGTCTGAGCAGAAGACCACATGGCTGATATCCGAGCAAGCTTCGACATTCTCCAAGAATATAGGATGAAACTCAACCCAGCAAAATGTGTGTTCGGTGTAAGCTCGGGTAAATTTCTCATATTTTTGGTTAATCAACGAGGCATCAAGGTTAACACGACAAAGGCCCAAGCAATTATTGATATGCATTCTCCGCAGACGGTAAAAGACGTGCAACGGCTCACCAGCATAGTGGCAGCCCTGTCAAGGTTTCTCTCCCGGGCCCCCGACTAGTGCCATCCATTTTTCAAGGCACTTAAGGGGAGATTTGAGTGGAGTAGGGAATGTGAGGAAGCTTTTCAAGGCTTGAAGAGCTACTTAGCCACGCCCTCGCTCTTGTCCAAACCTTTTCTCGACGAAGCTTTAACCGCATATTTAGTCGTGTCCAAGAAAACCGTTAGCTCGGTCTTAGTCCGAGACGAAGACGAAGTCCAAAGGCCAGTTTACTACACAAGCCACGCATTCCAAGGCACCGAGAAGCTATACCTGCCACTCGAGAAGTTGCCTTTTGCCTTAATTACTTTGGTCCATAAGTTACGAGTGTACTACCAAGGCCATACCATCAACGTCCCGACCAAATTTCCTCTTCGCCAAGTACTCCAAAGTCTGGAGATATCAGGTCGTATGCCCAAATGGTCAGTAGAGCTCGGCCAGTACGATGTGCATTTCATGTCGAGGATGGCTATCAAAGCTCAAGCTCTAGCGGACTTTATTGTGGAATTCACAGACGCTGGACGGGCGACCCCGCTTGTCGAAAAGTCACCCATCGAAGTGCCCGATGCACCTAGCTGTAGTGAGGACAGCGTCGCCTTGGAGCCGGAATGGAAACTCCATGTCGACGGATCTTCTTGCATTGACGGGTCAGGTGTCGGGCTAATTTTAACTAGCCCAGACTGTTATAAAGTTATCTATGCCCTCCGGTTTGATTTCAAGGCCTCCAATAATGAGGCGGAATACGAAGCTCTCCTAGCTAGACTTTGGATCACCCGAGATCTCGGGGTGGACCGCATAACCATCCACAGCGACTCAATGCTCGTGGTTCAACAGGTTACTAGGGGATTTCAGGCCCGAGCAGACTCTATGGCTGCATATTTACAAGAAGTGAAGCAACTACTTGGACAATTTAAGTCTTACTCTTTCAAGCAAATCCTCCGGTCGGAGAACGCCGAAGCTGACGCCCTTACCCGATTAGCTTCCAGCTTGGGTGGAAGCGATCTACCCTCGGTCTCCATTGAAAGACTTGCCGAGCCAAGCATCGTTAGGGAAGTTTTAAGTGTAGTCGAAGATCCCGAGACCACATGGATGGACTCGATCATCCAATATCTGACAACAGCTGAATTACTCGATGATCGAGGAGAAGCGTGTCGGATACGTAACAGCTCGACCCGGTATTCGATGATCAGAGAAAAATTATATCTACGAGGCTACACCATGCCTGCTTAAAATGCCTGGACTCTAAAGAAGCCAAGTATCTAATGAAAGAAATCCATGATGGCCTATGCAGCAACTACTCTGGAGGACGCTCTTTAGCCCAAAAGTGCCTTCGATAGGGCTGTTACTGGCCGACCTTGCAACAGGACTGTGGGAATTTTGCTCGAAAATACCTCAAATGCCAACAGTTTGCAAGAATGCCCAGCCACCACGTTGAGCCACTCACTCCAGTGACCTAGGCATGGCCGTTTGCAAAATGGGCCATCGACTTGATTGGACCCCTCTCGTCGGCCCGATCACAATTCAAGTACTGCATCGTGGCCATAGACTATCTTACAAAGTAGATAGATGTTGAACCTTTTACCAACATGACCGAAGCCAAGTGTACCAACTTCCTGTGGAAGAACATTATTTGCCAGTTCGGGATCCCACACACGATTGTGACCGACAATGCCAAACAGTTTGAATCTTTAGGTCTCCTTCACCTATGTGAATGGCTCAGCGTTAGGAAGGTTTTCTCCTCCCTGAGCTATCCGTAGAGTAACGGCCAGGTGGAGGTTGTAAACAAGACAATCAAAGACAACCTAAAGAAAAAGCTTGAGGGGCTCAAGGGCGCATGGATTGACGAGCTCCCACAAATACTCTAGGCTTACCAAACAACTGCCCAGACAGAGACCGGAGAAACCCCGTTCTCCCTCGTGTATAGGGCAGAGGCTGTCATCTCGGTCGAAGTAGGGTTGCCTAGCTTCAGAATCGAACGGTACGAGGAGAACCAGAACACAAAATTGATGATGGCCGAGCTCGATTTACTCGAAGAGAAAAGGAACCGGGCAACAATACGTAGCGCAGCTCAAAATCAAGTAGTAGCTCGGTATTACAACAAGAGGGTCCAGTCCAAAAGTTTCAAGGTCGAAGACTTATTGCTGAATAAGGTCACAATTCAACAGCCCGGCCTTGAGTCCTTTGGTCCAAAGTGGGAAGGTCCATTTAAGGTCGATGGCATCGTACAGCCAGGCACGTACAGATTATCGGACACACAAGGAAATTAACTCGGGCATCTTTGGAACACCGAGCTTCTGGAAAGATTCTTTTGCTAATATCAGGGCCAAAAACCTTTTTTGACCTCTGGCCAGAATTCTTTTATAACTAGGCCTACCGAATAGGATAGGACTAGGAAAATGCATGTAAATATCACATCAATGAGATTCAAATTTCCTACACCATTCCACTTGAGTAATGCATTTGAAGGAAATGTGCATTCGAAAGAGAATGCCATAACTCTAGCTCGGAGCAAAGACAATAACTCGCAAAAATAGAGAGTCATCCTAAATAACCGAGCTGGGGGGCTGATCGGTACTTTATCAACCCATATTTTCACCGTACAGACCACCCAGTAAGTGGCTCGGCACAACAACGTGCATGACAAGTCCTAAACTTGCGTATTTTCCTCAAAAAATTGAAACAAATCCAGGGGCAATAGGGTAAGGGTAGCCATACGCCGTTGTGCTCTGCCTGGTCGAGAACGAAAACCTAAACCTGCTCAAATTAACTGAACAGACAAGGATAACCACTTAGATTAACTGAGAGAACAGGGATATCACCCCTGCTCGGGTAGAACAGGGATACCACCCTTGCTCGAGTAACTCAATAACCATCGAGATGAAATACCAGGTCTCAACTAGGAATAAAAAAAAGGAAGGAAGAGAAGAGAGTAACTGAGCTCTTAGAGCCATTTTCAGGAATGCCCCTCCCGAGGAGCATCTAACTTGGAAACATGAAAGCAATCTGGTCCAATTTTGAAGACTGAGGTATGTGGTTACTCGGCAATTCAAAGCGAGGAACCTCTCACGTCGAAACATGAACATATTCTCCCAAGAACATTCGCACTCGAAAAACATTTAAAGGGAAAATGGAATCCAACAATCCGAGAAGTGAAGAACGGGAAATAATTTTTATTTATAGGGGAGGTACAATGAACCAAGGACCTCCTGAACCAGACAAGTAAAACAACAAAAAGGGGATAAAAATTAGCCTAAGCCTGGGTTTCAACCCCAGCCATGTCCTCCTCGCCTCCACCGCCGGCAGTGCTCTACCTATCTCTATCGTCATTGCTGTCTACTACGACGACCTCTTCCTCGCCTTGCTGTTGCTGAGCAACGCCTTGCTCGGGCTCGACAATGAGTGACTAATTAAAGCCTTCGGCCTCGGGGTGCTGCCTGATCAGATGATCACAAAGGTCGGTCATGCCGAAGTAGTAGTAATCGGCGTACTCTAGAGACACCTTGAATTCATCTACGGCTAGGGCCAGATGACCTGGAAGCTCATCTACAAGTTGCTTGTGCTTGGCCTGTAAGGTTGTCAACTGCCCTTTAAGCCGTGCAGCTTCGTCCTTCACCTCTCTGGCCTGCCTCCAAGCTTCCTCGACCTCGGCCTTGGCTTTTTGGGCTTCCTCTTGGGCCTGAGAAAGAGAGTCCTTGGACTAGTCTAGCTCAATGTTCTTAGCACCGAGCTTCTTGTCCGCGTCCAGCTTCTTGAGGAAAGCCTTCTTGTGCATCTCCTTCTCCTTATGGATGTCCTTCATCCCAGCTGAGTGGACCATATGTAGGATGGCACTTGTTTGTAGGAAACGAGACTCAGTGTTCGGTAGCATAATAAAAAAGGAATTAAAAGGCTCGATTTGGACAAAATCCTTATGGTGGCGGCAGCTCAAAAAGTCGTATTGCACAGGCTTTGGAAGTCCTCCCCGTAGATGTTTATAAAAAAGTCATCTTGGGGCATCACATCCCTGAGACGTTCCAGAATGATGCCGTGGTAATCTGGGCGCCTCCTCTGCAGATCCTCAGACGAGACTCCAGTCACGTCCTCGATCGGTGTCACTTCTAGCACGTCCCTGGTCTGTGGAGGCGGAGGTGGCAGTTCCAAGACTAAGGTGGAGACCTGCTTGGGTTACGGAGGAAGCTCTGCCCTGGGAGTCCGCTTGCGCTTCCTCCTGGTCTCCATGGCTTTGCCTTTTTGCCTTCTTAGGCTCTCCATTAGAGCTTGTCTCTCAACAGCGGAGCTCGGCCACAAAGACATCTCTATACAATAAAACCCCAAGTCAAAATAAGGTCGGCACAAAAAAGAAAAGAACTCAGGGCTAACCTCTGATCCAGAGTTAGCGGGACGGGTACAAGAGTCGAATGACGTCCTCAAGTTCCTCGTCGGCTACGGGTGGCCCCGCATCGAAGGAGTCACTAACGAGTCCTCGAAACTGGACGATGAAGGCTCCCTAGTCGGCCACCCAGATCGTGAAGTGCTCAGCCCTAAGACATCAACAGCACCCGACCTAGCAATTGTGACATGCCTGGTACCCTGGGCAGGGCGAACCGTTTGGGGATTTATTCTGCTGGGTTCCCCGACCCAACCATAATTAGATAAAGTTTTCTTCCTGAGAAGGAAGGACTACTGCCTGGTCGACACCGGTTTCTCGAACAGGTCTTCCACCGCCCTGATCACGCAGCTCGGTGCCTAAGGCTGCTTGGTCCACACATGTCGTTGTTCGAACAACCTCAACACGCGTTGATCGGTAGGGACGATCTCACCGGCTTGGGCTAAGTAATTTCCCCCGACGTAGAACCATTCATACTTTCAAAGTTTATCCGAGTCGGGGTTGCCCAAGATAAAGTCCTTCCGAAAGCCAGTGACATAGTACCATCCAACTTACCGAGGAAACTTCTTCATCTTGTATACTTGCTTGAAGGCTTCCAACGACATCTCGGTGTCCTAATGGTACCTCCATAATACGTACATCCTGATCAGCAACCTGTAACTATTCGGGTTTAACTGAGCCAGGCACACGTTGAAATCATTGAGTGCCCGGCGCAAGCATGGATGGAATGGGAGGCACAGCCCAGCCCTGAAGAACTCAGCATAAAGTGTGATACATCCTTCAGGCGCGTCCAAAGGTGAATCACCCTCATCAAGAATAGTGAGGGTCACGTCATCCTAGATACCATCCTCGGTGTGTAGGTTCTCCAACCGTGACTCCGTGATAGCACTTGTATAGCCCGCGGTTGAGGTTTGCCCAGGCTGAGTTACCTGGTACGCTGTCACACCTCAGACGCAGGTGACCTGGAGCTCTTGCTCTTCGATTTTGGGCTGCTCTGCTCCCACCTCCTCGGTTACCCGTTCCTCGTCGGAAACATCCACTGTTATTACCCCCGCGACTTGGACTGCGACCCCGACACCCTAGCTGGATGTGCTTGGGACATCACCTCTTTCTTGTAGCTCGGCTCTCTCCTTGGAAAAAACTTGGGAGGAGCCCGCAGCGGCCGACCCAACATAAGGGTTCTGCTCCCTCGATGGCCTAATCGACCTTTGCCCATCTAGCATATTCAGGAACTCCTGCTCGGGTACAGTTTGGGAGTCGACCCTCAAAATTTGCTCAAGTCGACCGGCCCCATCCCATTTTGGGGACACTCCCTCGACGTCGGTCTGGACGGTGGATGAGCTACTTTTTATACTGTTTTCCGACCAAGAAACTTCTAAATTCTAGGAATCGGTAACATCACTCATTCTGGCACTCTTGGGAAATTACCTGCTCTATTTTTGAAGCTCGGGAAAATATGATCCTCGGGTGGATGACTATAGTTCAGTAGCTAAAACTCTTTGGGTGTAAAAATTCTGGGAATCACGTGAAAATAACAGAGAGGATGACCCTATTTATAGCCATTTCAGGCGAGAAATCTAGGCGCAAAAAACTAAGAGGCGAGATCATTACGCTTGTCAGGCGGCGCTGTCGGCCATGATACGACGCGTCTCCCCTGTCTGATTTGCACGTCATTTCGCCTCATCCCCCTTTGAAGTGTCGTTTGGTCTTCTTCCTTTCAGCCGACCTCACCCATTTGGCATAGTCCACCTGGCCGAACACCGACCAGGTGAACTGGGGGGCTAATGTTGAGGGTGAGCTCGGCTCCACCGCTGAGGAGAAAAACTTCGGTGGTCGGCTAATAAGCTTGAAAGAATCTCCAATAAGCTTGCTATTAGCTCTCGACACGACGTATGCCCTTATAAGGAGCCTTTCAGGGCCTCTGTGGCCACATGCCAAGTAGGCTGCCACCTCGGACTATACACTAGCTCGGGTCGGATGAATCTCACTTTCTAAGTAGGCTGTTACTCGTTGTTATAGGCTAACATATGGCAGATAACTCGTCGTCCGATGGAATCCAATCCGTCGGGTGGGGGATGTGACACTTGTCATCTGCTGCCTGACACACCTTCATGTGATACCCAGGTCATGGGTAAAACCTGCCTAAACACCTAATCCAAGTGGTAGCCTATAAATAGGATGCATTTATGACATTCTAGAGAGACTTCTTCTTCCCACCTAACTGGTTGCTGCCTTCTACCGAGCAAACCCTACCTCGAGCATCGAAGAGCCTTTGTCTATTGACTAACCTTTCTATAGCCTCCGAAGCGTCCCTCCTCTTGTTGCAGGTACGTCTGTCCGGGCAGAGGCGAATCGGAGGAGAGTCAGACCGTGCGTAGCCGCACGCGGTGTTGATCCGACACTGGATCACGGTAAGCATCAACATATGTGGTGTCAAAGAAAAAAGTTAGAAAATCCTTATAGATCTTTAAAAGGTTTGAAATGAATTCTCTTATGTTTTCAATCTTTAATTGAAATTATATACTTATTCCTGAAAAATAAAGTTTTTGAGAAAATTTTTGTTTATCAATCGATCCGTTTTTTCATTACGTTTTATATATAAATTTTAACAAATGACATCAGAGTGGGTTATAGCATATATAATTTTAATTAACATAATTTTATGTTGATAATATCATGCTCTTGATGCATATTTGTAGGCACTTTATACTTTTTAAACATTTTTATTCATGTGATGAATGATTAGATTATGAATGGATTTTTAGTCGTTAATTATATAGTCCTTTTGGATTGGTTAATTTTATTTCAACTTTGATTAGATCAAAATTGATGTAAACCCATAAAAGGGTATAGACATTTGCATATTATTTCATATTTTATAAAGTTGTTTATAAAACGATTTAATATGTTGGAATTAATTTAATGTGATTAAATTAATTGGGTTGTTTTTTGTAGAATTTTATTTTATTATTTTATTAATCAATCAAATAATGTGATTTTAGTTTTAATAGTTAAAACTTGGTAAAATTCACGTTAATCTAAGTTATCTAATTTTAAATTGTTTAATTTTGGGTAGCTTAGATGATTCATAATAAATTTAGATTTTCAAAAAATATGATAATTTATTTAAGTGTAAATAGGATGGGATTCTATTAACACATACTTTTACCTAGTAATTAAAGTTAGTTTTATTTCCTAGATTTATAAAACATAGGATGTTTAATAAGATAAAACACATCAATTTTAAAATAATATGTGGGAGAAGGTAATATGTCAATATAACCTATGCTCTGTACTATTAGCACAACACCGTGAGATTTAGGTGGCGCCTCGTGACGCTTTGATTTTGTTCTCCCTATGGAGGGTGTTCATTTGAATTAATAACAAGGTTGGCTTCTAATAGATAGGATTTTAAAAATATATTTCAAAATTAACCTACCCTACGACGGCAATTTTGAGTTAAATTATTAAAATCTGAAGTAGTGAGTCATACTCATAAAGATATAATTAATTTGTTAATTATATTTTGATTAAAATAAACAATTATTAATAAATATAGCAAATATGAGATATTTTGAATATATTTATTAATTGAGAATGTCTCAATTCAATTTATAAATAATTGGACCTACTCTATGACAGCACTTTATTTATTAAATTGAATAATTGTGGAATTAGTAATATATTTTATATGCTTTTCTATATGCATCATGCATTATGTTTACTATTCCAAAACATGTATTTATGATGTTTACACAACCGTTTAATATATGTCATTCATTTATTTATTATAATTACAATGTATAATCCAATCATCGCTATTATCTCAAATGAAAAAGTAACCGAGGATAATTTTGTCAAGTGGAAGAGTAACATGAATATTGTACTTCTTTGCAAAAACTACAAGTTCATTCTAACAGAGGAAAGTCTTCCATCACCTATTGCCAATGCCTCTCATAATGTATGAGAAGCATATGATCATCGGATCGAGGCAATTAACAAGGCTCACTGCTACCTTTTAGCTGGCATGTCTGACGTGCTTACGATGAAGCACGAAAACATGGAGACTACTTATGAGATAATGTAGTCTTTGCAAGATATGTTTAGAAGTCCTCCTAAGAAGGCACGTCATGAAGCAATAATCACTGTGATTAAGAACAAAATAAAGGCAGGGGTCTCAAACAGAGAACATGTTCTTAACATGGTTAACTATCTCTATGGGGCCAAAATAAATGGGGTGGTAATAGATGAAGTCACACAGGTGGGGATGATTTTAAAAATCCTCTCCCCTATGTTCCTTCAGTTTAAGATCAACTATTTTAGGAACAAGATGAAATATAACATGATTGAGTTGCTTAATGAGCTACAAACCTTTGAGGCTATCTTGAAAGAAAAAGCAAAAGAAAGTGAGGCAAATGTTGCTGAAGATCAACCTTCATCTTTTATTAAAAAGAGTAGAAAGAGAAAGAAGAAAACTAAAGGAAGGGGTAAGTCTAAAGCTAGAAGAAAACCTAAGAAGAACAAAAGCATTAACATGAATAAGAAGGAAAAGAAACCCAAAGGAATGTTTCCAATGTGGTGCAGTTGGGCCCTGGAAGAGAAACTATAGAAAGTATCTTTGGGAGCTCAAAAAAAAAAGAAGAACAGCAGTAAATCAGGTTTACTAATTTTAGAAGCTTGTTTAGTTGAAGATGACACTTTACCTTAGATAATTGATTTAGGGGGAACTAATCACGTTTTTTCTTCTTTGCAGATGCTTAGTTCTTCAACGGAGCTTGCCGACAGGGAGCAAATGATAAGAGTAGGAACAAGAGCATTTGTTTTAGCAAGAACAATGGGAGTTATTAAACTTTATTTTGAAAATAAGTTTTTATTGCTGAACAATCTTTATTACATTCCTAGTTTTCATAGACATTCGAATTCTGTTTTTAGGTTGTTTGAACAAATATTTAATGTTTTTTTAATGGTAATTATGTTAATATTTCTAGAAATGGTTTGGATATTTATTATGCATATTTGGAAAATGGGCTTTACATTTTAAGGCTCAACGAAAAATCACTGCTCAATACCAAATGTTCAAAGTTGAACAACAGAAACCCAAAAGGCAAAAGGTTTCTTCTCATGATGAAACATACCTATGGCACCTTAGGTTAGGTCATGTCAACCTTGACAAGATTAAAAAACTAGTATATGATGGCCCTTTAAGAGAACTAAAAGTTAGTTCTTCACTAGTTTGTGAATCTTGTCTAGAGGAAAAAATGATTAAAAGACCTTTCTTTGCAAAAGGCGAAAGGGCCAAGAAACCACTTGTGTTAATATATTCGGACATTTATGGTTCATTGAATGTACAAGCACGTGGTAGTTATGAATACTTTGTCACATTTATTGACAATTATTCTAGGTATGAATACATGTACCTAACATAGAGGAAATCTGAGACTTTTAGAAAGTTAAAAAAATTCCAAGTGAAAGCTGAAAAACAATTAGGAAAGCCGATGAAGACTCTTCAATATGATCAAGGAAGGGAGTACCTAGATACTAAATTCAAGGATTATTAGATAGAATATGGTATTCTATCATAACTCACCACACCTAGAACACCACAATAAAATAGCGCTGCCAAGAGGAAATCAAACATTGCTTGATATGGTGAGATCTGTGCTTAGCTACTCATCGTTACCCACTTCATTTTGGGGATATGTGCTACAAACTGTAGTCTATCTTCTTAACCTAGTTCCATCTAAGTCTGTTCCAAAAACACCCTTAAAGTCATAGCATAGTTGTAAACCTAGTATATGATATATTTATATATGGAAGTGTCTAGCACATATGTTGAAAGGAAAGATTAAGAAGCTGGAACCACGTTCTGAAGTATGCTTGTTTGTAAGATATCTTAAAACGATGAGGGGACATTTGTTTTATAGTCCATAAGAGAAAAAAGTATTTGTATCGACAAATGCTACTTTTCTTATGAATGATTATATAACAAACTATAAACCTTGTAGCAAAGTAGTACTTGAAGAATTATTTTTTAATCAGATCAAACTGCAACCAACAATCGTTGTTAAAAGACAAAATCAGGAGACCATATCTCCAGATCAAGATGTCATACCACTTCGACGTAGTGGGAGAGTTATGAGACACTAGCTAGCTACAAGGAAATTGGAGAAGCACATGTTGCTATATCTAATAATGGGGAAGATGATCTATTGACATATCATCATGCAATAGAAGATTCTGACAAGAAGAAATGGTTGAAGGCTATGAATCTTGAAATGGAGTCCATGTTTTTCAATTTAGTCTAGGAACTTGTAGATTTTCCTAAAGCGATAAAACCCATAGGCTATAAATGGATCTACAAGAAGAAAAAAAGAGTGGATAGAGAAGTTGAGACTTTCAAAGATGGGCTTATGACAAAGGGTTACACTCAAAAAAGAGGGAGTTGATTATGAAGAAAATTACACTCCAGTAGCTATGCTTAAATCTATTCGAATTCTTTTATCCATTGCTGCGTGTCTTGATTATGAGATATGATAAATGGATGTTAAGACTGCCTTTTTAAATGGCTATCTTGAAGAAAGCATCTACATGATGCAACCATAAGGGTTTGTGGTCAAAGATTAAGAGCAAAAGGTTTGCAAGTTACAAAGCTCCATCTATGGACTTAAGCAAGCTTCAAGATCTTAGAACTTGAGATTTGATGATGCAATCAAGTCTTATGATTTCAATTAAAACATTGATGAACCTTGTGTATACATCAAAAATAAGAAGGTGGTCTTCTTAGTTCTTTATGTAGATGATATTCTACTCATTAGGAATGATGTAGGAATATTATATAATGTAAAGAAATGGCTCACCAACTAATTCCAAAAGAAAGATTTGGGAGAGGCAAGTTATGTTCTTTGAATCCAACTCATAAGAAACCGTAAGAACATACTGTTGGGGCTATATGAGGCATCATACATCGATAAGATGTTTATCAGCTTTTCGATGCAAGATTCTAAGAAAGGTAATTTACCTACACGCCACGGAGTTTATCTATCAAAAGACGAGTGTCCTAAGACACCTCAAGAGGAAGAAAGTATAGGACGGATACCCTATACATTTGCGATCGAAAGTCTAATGTTATCTTATGTACAAGGCCTGACATCTGCTATGCAGTAATTATAGTAAGTTGGCATCAATCCAATCCAGGATTATATCACTGGGTGGCAATTAAACACATTCTCAAGTATCTTCGAAAAAATGAAAAACTATATGCTGGTATATTCTGATGAGAATTTTATTCCTACTAGATACACTAATCCTGATTTTTAATCAGACAAAAACACACATAAATCTATGTCTAAATCAATGTTTACTCTTAGTGGTGGAACCATAGTTTAGAGAAGCATTAAACAATCTTATATTGTTGATTCAACTATGGAAGCTGAATATGTAGCTACTTTTGAAGCAACGAAAGAAGCTCTTTGGCTTTGCAAGTTCTTAATGGATCTAGAAGTCATTCTAGACATGAATAGACCACTCACAATGTATTGTGATAATAGTGTTGTAGTGGAAAATTCAAAAGAACCCAAAAGCTACAAATGAGGAAAGCGTATAGAGAAAAAATATCATTTCATCAAAGAGATAGTGCATCGAGGCAATGTGGAAGTTGTAAAGATTGCAAAAAAAAAAAATCTTTCCGACCCTTTCACCATGATGTTACCTGCAAAGAGTGTCGAGGGTCATTTGGAAGGCTTAGGACAAAGAGACATGTCTCACCTACTTTGGGGCAACTGGAAGATTGTTAAGGTTAATGACTTATAAGCACAGATATTATACATGCTGTTAATAAATTAAATGAAATGATATGTATTTAATTTTTGGTTGCCAATGTATATTATGAATACTTAATAAACATAAAAAATTTCATGATTATTAATGTGACTATAAATTTATCATATAAATATTATATGCTTGGGGATAAAATTTAAAGATAATAATCAAAATAATCCATAATAATTAATTAAAATTTAGGATATTTAATTAAATATTACAAGTATGGTTTCATCTCATTGAGAATGAAATAGTCTCAACTGAGCTATTAATATAGAGACATTGATGGGAGGTATTTTATATAATAAGATTATATAGGACTAAACTATATAAATTATAAATCTCTAATAATCTTCCATTACAAATAGAGTATTCAAATTTATCATTATGATGATCATATATGACAGTCTCAATCATAAGTATTTATTAGACTCATGTTTATGACATTGTGTTTTTTTTACTTACTTGGTAATATTTGTCTAACGATAGGTCATAACTTTGTATCTTGAAAATATAATGAGATAAATGGTTGCAAATAATATGGTTACCTATTGGAAGTTAGAAAAATAGTTCTCTTGAGTGATGACCCAAGACTTGAACAGTTGAGCGCACATTCATAATAAAATTATGAATTAACTGTCCATTAGAGAATCATTAGAACTCAAGAATAACGATATAAAAAAAAAGAGATGTGAATAGAAATTGAACCTAGCTCTTATTCTAAATTATTTATAGAGGACTGACTTATATGTAATGATTATATCAATGGACTACTTGCTAATTTTCTTTGAGTAATGATTACTATAATTTCAATAGTGCGGTTTCAAGTTTTTAGTAAAGTAACACTAAAATTAATAAATTTGGCACATTAATTAAAGAGTTTAATTAATTGTCGACTTTATTGAAGCTTGAATCATAGGTCCATTGGGGACCTCTATAACACTGTATTGGATTTAATACATAGAATGAATTATACATATTTAATTTAAAATTATTGAATTCTGAATTAATTATTTCACACTAGAGATATTAATGTGACACAGAAAAATGTTCTCTGTGACATATAATATAATGTGATAAATGTCACATTTAACTACGCAGTAATTTATTAATTAACTATATTTAATTAATAAAATTAATTAAATATGTTTTGAATTAATTAATTATGTTTAAATAATAAGATTATTTAAATATAACTTTAATGTTATGTGTGATATATGTATAGTGGGACCATATTTTGTCTATTCCAATATGGATACAAAATTAAATAATTAATTAATTTAAAATTGATTTTTTAAATAAATATGATTTATTGAATTTAAATGAATAATATTTATTTAAATTGATTTAGTATATAATGTATGTGTATATATACACACACACCTGCAAAAGATGTCTGTGGGTAAAACTAATTATTCACATATATATTATATATATATGTACACACACGTACCTACGTGAGTTTCAATTAAAAAAAAAAAAAAAAGGAATGTGAACATGGAGCACCTCCTCCACATATCTGACTTGGAGATTTTTTTCTCCTATTGTGGGTGTATGTGGTTCACCCACTAGAGAGATTAGTAGGTGGTTTTAACTAAATGCTCAGTTATAAAAGTGAGAAGATGTTAGTTTTTTCACGTTATATTATTTTTAAAAAATTCTTGAGAGAAAAACTGAGAGTTCTTTCTCTGAAAAAGAAGTTCTGCTATCTCATATGTTGAGAACATAGCAAAACCAAAAAAGTGTGAGATAATTCATTCTTGCAGTTTGACACCCACTCGTTGGTCTATTGGTGTAGAGGCTTAGCAAGATCGTAGTATTAAAGTGAAAAGTTAGGAAAAGTTGATAGGTCTTTAAAATGTTTGAAACAAATTCTCATATGTTTTTAATATTTAATTAAAATTATATACCTATTCCCAATAAACAAAGTTTTTGAAAAAAATTTTGTTTGCCAATTGATCCTTTTTTCCGCTGCATTTCAAATATAAATGCCAACAAATATAACATTTGTGTTTGTATTGGAGATGATTTTATTTGGTTTAATTTTATTGCCAAACAGTCCCTTTTGCTGTTGTTGATGACTATTGCCAGCATTTTGAATATACGAAGAGGACAATAAAGCGTCTCTCTAATGCAGTGTCAAATTAGTGTGCTGATGCCATAATTTTAAATTTTGAGTAGAAAAATTATTGTTCAATGCAATACTATTTTTTGTACTAAATTTTGACATATCTTATAGTTGATGCCAAATTTCACAATTTTTTATGCTAAATATAACACAAGTTTTGGAGATGGTCCTAGGCTAATCATTGGGCCATAATCATGATGTTTGTCTTTAAAAAAAAAAAAAAAGGATTCCTTGGCAAACCTAATCTCGTACATGAGAAGACCACGAGAAAGATTCATGAAAAAAAGAGTTTCCCTCGTTGATTTATTAATCATTCACAAGCGTATCATAATTTAAGCAAGTAACATATTTATCTACTCATTTACAAACAAATCCCCTGGTCGTATTTCTAACTGCCATTAAACTTTCATTGAATTTTCTAGTCCTGTCAATTCTCCTTCCAAATTCTACCTGCCACTTTCAGCTTCAGCTCCTGCTTATTACCGCCCGAGAAAAAAAGTGCCAAGCTCCTCTGAATGATGAGTCCGTCTTGACTATCGCGGACTTTTCGGTGGCTGTCTCGGATGCTTCGAGGCACTCCTTGCCAGATGAGCTTTCTACCATTTCCACCAACTTCAAGACTGTAACCAAATTGCTTCGCCTCATCCTCGTCCCCCATGAATCGAAGGAAGGCAATGTAAACAGGAGCCATGCCAAGCTGGAAAGCTTCAAAGTGCAAGCAGAATTGCCTGCCAAAACAGTTGAAAACCTGCACCAGAAACGAAATATATTATACATAAACGGTTGTGAAACATTCACAGGGAATAAAGTGATTCCAAAAAAAAAAAAAAAAGCAGAACTCAATTTCATCCTTCTTGACTCTAAAGCCAAACAGGAAGAAATACTTGTAAATGTAAAAGGTAAGATAAGTCTAGAAAACTATAGAGCATGTACTTTAAAAAGTACCAGCTTTTGTCTTAAAAATTTTGTTTTTGATTTCTTAATGAGAAGAAACAAAATTCATATGGAACCATGTATTATGGCAATCCGCTGATTTGCAGAGTGGAACAATTAAGAAGCTCAGACAAGCAGTCTAGGAAGATAATTATAGCGTGAACACAACACAGATGGCGTGTGTGTGTGTGTGTGCACGCGCATGTCTCTGTGTGTGTGTGTACCAGAGAGAGGAAGGGACTTACAGTCAACATCCATGTAGCATTTTCGATTTCTTGAGAATTGGACTTAACATATCTGTGATTGAAAGTACAGCCATCATGCATGTCAACCTTGTGGTCATCCTTCAGATGCATCACAAGGAACGGGATGTCGCCAGTTACAGAACATTCAGCTCCGGCATAAGGACAGTTGAATGGGCGATGTTTACAGTTTTTCTCATGCTTTAGCTTGCTGTAGTATGGAAATATATCATGACAACCAAAAAGTTGGTATCTGCATGGGAGTTCGAGTGATTCGGCAATTTTCTCCAGCGCCAAGCACCTTATATTTCCTAATTCCTGGCGACATGTGGGGCAGCAATTATGTACTCTAGCCTTGCAGCTTGAACATAGAGTGTGGCCACTTGGACACTGCAATTCAACAAAATTAAATACACTCATGTTGTTACAGAACTTGGGTTTCAAAGTATTTTTTATACTTTTTGAGTACATTACCGGTTAAGCTTTTTTCGCTTAAAAAAAGGAAGGAAAATATAACCATGTTCTAAGGTGCTTATGAATCAAAATTACACAAGTGAGTGTATATTTATGCAATGATGCTTCTTCAATAAAAATATGTCCTTTTTCATCAACTAAAATTTAATAAAGTTGATTGAGCAAGGCCAGAAAACCAATTCTCTGAAAATATGTCGAACACATAACAACAGAAAAACAAATTAAATGCACATACAAACGCCTTTTTGATCGTTTTGAATTCATTGAACCTTTTTGGCAAATTGAACTAATCATGCAGTCATTTCTTAATGCATTGAATGCTTTGCAGATTACAAGCATGCTCGTTTGCCTTAGACTGTTTGAAACTGACAATACATATTTCAGAGCCCAAGAATATCAATTGAAAAAACTATCTATAACTTATCATTTCAATACTAAACACATGGAAGTACCTGATGGATTGGAGGGTACATCAAGTTCATGCAAACGGGACACTCAAGCAGCTCGTGCACATCATTAGTTGAAGATATTCCAAGATTTCCACTCAGATTAGAGGCAGTTTTTTTGAAAGGAGAACTTCTTAGCTCCAAATTTGAAGTTGCCGCATCCAACTCCACAAACGTAATACGTGACTCCATCATTTCATGGCTGAAGCCACTTCAAGGAGACATGTTTTCTTTGCCCAAATGTCAAATACCGACGCTCCAAATCAGGATAAATATGATAATCTATTAGGGATTCATCAACCTTATAAAGAAATTGATGGCTTTTCTCTGCATAGTAGAAACCATCTCAAGAGGCTCAATCTTTTAGAAGCATTTTATTTTTCGAAAACTTGTTACTCATAGCTGTAGAACTTGTTGTCAAGAATGATATCTAATCACATCCAAAATTGGTCCTAGAAAAATGAAGTGCGAATATCTTTGCGTAATCATCCTATTAAGTGCAGAGGAAAACAACATCAATGTCTCAAGAAAGAAAATGTCACAATTAGGAGCACATTTGCAATCAGTTATAAAATTCTCTGAACTTCTTAAAAAAAAAAAATCTTTTGAAAGAAACATGGAAGTAATTCTCAGGACAGAAATGAGGAATAAAGATTCGATATTAGACAACTTTTGATGTACAACATCCAAGAAATAAGTTTTATCCTCAACATGATATGGCATTTTGTATTCATTTTAGTGCTTGGAAGTAGTACTAAGACCTCTTGGTTTTCATTCTAAAGAAGATGAAGTTTTTTCCCCTAAAGAAAGCACAAATATATGTGTGTAGATTAAATTAAATACCAACATCTTAAAGAATAATAGACAACTACAAATATGAAAAATGGGAAGAAATGGGACAAATGATAATCCTATGGTCCTTTTAAAGTTAAACAATAAAAAAGGGTGAAAATTTCAGAAAACCAGAGATTCCATCTGACTCTAGGATGAGACAACAGAAACAAAGAATTCATAAGCTAATTAAAATATTTGACCGTAGAAAATCACATAAATCAAAAGCTTTTACTATTCTAGGAAAGTTGGCATATGAAATTCAATGAAAATTAAGCTAAATTTCCAAATAGACGAGCTGAACCATTAGTAATAGTATAACCAGCAAGCAAGCACAATCCAAGGGAACAACAAGAGAGAGAGAGAACGACTCACCAAGAAGAGCCGTGCTTAGATGAAAAACTTGAGCTGATGCCCAACAAAACAACAAAGACGGAACAAAAAACACAAGGAACAGCAATACCCAGATGGCAATTTTCAACCCAAACACTTCAATCGCCCGGAATCTTCCTTTGGTTCATCAAAACAACAGCAAAAAATAAATAAATAAATAAACATCTTTTGCGAAAAATGGGTCATGCCCAGATGAGATTTATGATCACAAAACGCAATAAATACACAAAACCTTCAAATCTTCAATCCTCTTAACACCTCCAAATAAAAGCATCAACCTCTTTAAAAGAACGGAAAATATCAAAATAATAAAATAAAATTGAAGTGATAATGAAGACAAGAAGCAAAATCAAGTAGTTTTTTGGTGGGTGAGGTGGAGAAGCCACCGCAAATGCAGCTCCTGTTCCAGATTATGCGTTGTCTTGGATCGATTTGAGAGTAACAATGGGAAATCAATCAAAAATTTAAAAAAAGAGTCAAAGGTGTTTGGTTTGGTCTGGTTTTGATTACATGCATCTAAGTCATTCGCTGATTCGTAGAGACAAACACACGCACACAATATTATATGCTTTAATTTAATACGGGCCTGTGTTTCTCTGGCGGTGTGCCAGAGCTAAGTCTATACACACACATAATATTATATAAACTAATATTTTTGAATATTTAACTGCCCAATTATGTGGGTTTTTTTTTTAATATTTATATTATACTTCCACAACGGTTCCGTCACACTGATTGCTTAATTAATGGGTCTTGTGATTGTGTCGTTGTCTTTTACTATTAACGTCAGTCGGACTTAGAATATAATTCAAACGGAGAGTTAGAAATTCAAGTTAGTTTAAATTTTAATTTTTTAAAAAAATATTACAGTAAAATTAGTTTAAGGGTGTTTGTATTAGGATTTTAAACACCCCCATTAAATTTAAGCACTTCTTACTTTGTTACATGCAATTTGTAATAATTAAAAAAAAAACTTACTTTAGTACTTTTGTCATTAAGGTGTCAAATTTTTGGGACAATTCTTAAGTCTGGCTTGATGTGATCTGGTGTGACGTGTGTGATGAGTTGACACACATGAAGACGTTATTGGGTAACGCAATGTTAATTACTGATTGACAGAGTTAGGGATCTAAAACAGTGGACAATATTAGATTATACATTATGGGTAAAAGTGTAACTTTATTTAAATAAAGAAGTAAGAAAACGAATAAAATATGGTTTTAATCCCTCATAAAGACAAGGTAATAAAGTAGAAGAATCGGTGAATAAAAATACAATAACATGTAACTTTAATGATCTTTTTACGTTGAATGCCATCAAAAAAATATTGATAACTGTCACAGCCTAAAAAAGTATTGCAGTATATGCCACACTTACTTAAGCAAAATTACTGTCATGACGATTTTAACTCTTTAATATCTCTTTGAATTTCACATGTACATTCTTTAACCTCATATCATCAAAGTCTTTCATATGGTATACTTAGAATACCATGTGTAATGTAACGATATGACAATGGCATTTTTTGCAAATGTTTTTTTGGGTGGCATAAATCAATCTAAGCTTTATTTTTGTGGCATTTGTATAAAGAACCCCAACTTTATAATTTGATTAATTTAATAACCATTGTGTATTTGTTTGAGAAGTAATGAAGAAAAATGTAATTAGAAAATACTAAAATATAAACATTCATTTATTTTTTTTCAATAAAACAAGCTAACAATTATCCTCGGCAACTCCTACCCATTTTAATTGTCAGAATGTGTTGAGAATGGTTTTGAAGGAGTTATCCAAAGGAAAGCAATAAAGTTAAGAATTTCAAATTAATATAGTCTTGATAGAGGGTGTCAAGTTCTAACGAAGTATAACTAATTTTAGTCATTATTGTATTAATAGTAACCAAGAACTAGTAATAGAACTTATATGAAACTGCGAATTTAAATAATATGACATTAAGCTAAGTTCATGTCAATGAAGACACATAGCAGCGTGTGAGTCAAGCTCTTGACTGTACGCGACATGCGACACTTGTTCTTCATATACGAGGATAAAATTTTAATTCCAAATAAGAAAGGAAATTATAATTCTTTGCATTATTATTATATAAAATTATAATCGAAATATTCAAATTCAATCAAGAAAAATAGAAAATGTAATTTCATCAAAGGAAATGCCAAAAATGTCATTAACATTGGAAACTTTAAAACAAAAAGCTGTCACAACCCGCCTTTTTTTGGGCTGTAGTTCAACACTTTCCTTACTTATGTACCTATGAAAATCTTGAGAATACTTTTTTTTTTAATTTCAATAAATATATTACACATACATACTGAAACTTCTTTTATAATTATATGTATAACTACATAAACAACTTTCTTTTTAAAACATCACATGCTTAGCATGTCTAAAAGAGGTTTTGTCTCACTTAACCATACTATATCTTTTATACATCAAGATCCAAAATAACTTAAAATACATAGCAACAGAAACATATCTATGGTGGTACCTACACTCTCATATGCACATTACTCATATTTCCTTGCCAGCTCATCAGTATGTTCATTCTGACCTTCTAGTGGAAATTTCTACAGCATAAAATAACTAAGTGAGCTTATGCTCAATAAGTCCAAACATAGCCCACATAAACCTTATACTAATATGCATGATTCATTTATGCTTTCTTATGAACATTTCTTATTCTTGTTATATCTTTGCTTCCATTAGTGCCTAAGTGCTCATATCATATGTGCACATAGGCCTTCGTAACACCGAGACCATAATATAACTTTAACTTTAAACTCCCCTTTACTTCGAGAGTTGGTACGACACTTCCTTATTTCTGGTGTTTCATTTACCAGTCCAGTTATTTTGATTATCATACCATGCATGACAATGTACGTTCATACTAAGTGCAAAATAGTTACACTTTTCAATTGTGTAGCACATACAGACAAGTTCACATAAATACACCATACCCTTAAACCTACTCTTTCATCCTGTAGGTGGGTTTGAAACTTACTTGTTTTTGCCTCTATTTAGACCATCTTTGGGTTTCCCTTGTTACTCGTCTAAGGACCTGTTTTGCTAATTATATCATTATTAGCCAAATCATCACTATTTAGCTATACGTCAATAAGGTATATTTTTTTATTACTATTTTGGAATACTTTTTTGATTATTTAAAGTTCGACCATCCTCTCGTTTTTCTCTATCTTATACGTTTCAGGGTCCGTACTGCTCACTTCATGAAAAATGATGTTTTTGCCCTCGATGAGTCACTTTGAATTGTTAGGCCGAACTTGGCTAATTTAACATGAAACGTCGCTCATTAGCATGAAAACAAGTGTTCAAGGCATTGTATAACGAGTTTACAATAAAAGCCCAAGTTAAACAAAACTTTGCAATTTTACCCTCATTTGAAAATTTTTGACGATTTTGTCCCTAGGGCCAAAAATAATCTTGTTGAACCATTAGCCCCCATTTTTCAAGAGGATCAAATTTTCTCAAACTACCATAGCCTAATTCCTTTTGTAAAAAGACATTTCAACTTTAACAAATTTTGTAAAATTCATATCTCACAATTGAAGGCGATTTTCGACAAACCATTTGCGATTTCTAACAGTTTCATCGAAATCTATAACTTTTGTGTTTTAACTTTTTTCAAAATTTCCCTTGAAAAGGGGAGTTTTTGGCCTTTTTTTAATTCTTTCGAGAATAGGAATTTTTTTGCAATTTAGTCCCTAGGGTAATTTTGTAAAAATCTGCTTTAACACAATACCCCCACTGTTTTAAGCAGTTTCCAAAACCTCTCTAACAAATAATCTTGCTTGAAAATGTTAAACTTCATTCCTTTAAGAAATTACTCAAACTTTGAAATTTTACCCAATTTCAAAATCATACCAAACCTTAAGCACTTAGCCTCCAATTACACCACTCATCACCATCGCCCACTTGAAAATTACATAAACATGTCATAGTCTAACGTAAATAATTACATGCCTTACTTGAAAAGTGATAACTCTAGTTTATAGAGTTATTTAATCACTTTGATTAATGAATAATGCAATGTTCTTCAGAAAAATCACTTGAAAGCCCTAAATTTATGAAGGTTTGTCGCTAATTTTGTCGAATTGAAGGAAAAGAGATGAAATTTGAGTAAAATATAATATCAAGTGAGGAAGTGGGAAGAAAGCAGAAGAAATTGCAAGGAGAAAGCCAGCCGCTTGTGACACAATGGAAGAGCGCCGCGGCACTGGAATACGGGCGCTGTGGCGCTGCAATGAAGGAGGGGCGCGGCATTAGATTTAGAGCGCCGCGGCGCTGCAGGCAAAACAAGAAGGTTGCGGCACTAGAATAAGAGCGTCGCAGCACTAAGAGGTGAATTGGGGCCTGAGTGCTATCCAACGTGTAATTTGGGATCTGAATGGTATTTTAGAAGTATAAATAGATCATGATGTATCTATCAAAATCATCTAGGTTTTATTTTGAGAACTTTGTTGAAATTTTTTGGAGAGCTTTCAAGTCATCAGGAGTAAGAGATTAGAAATTAGCGACAGAATTTCTTGGTTTCTGAACTCCTTATGATTAATTTAATTGAAATTTTAGTTTTTATTTCTCTTTCAATTATGTTCTAATTTTCTTAGTTAGGGCTATGATGTAGCCTAATCATGACGATGTGAATTTCATATTTATTTATGCACCATAATTAATTTTATTCATGTGAGTTATTTGTTATTATGCTTAATACTTTTGAATGATTAACTATCATTTAAATGATCTAATGTGCATGTTCAAAACTGAGAAGGGAGAATTATGCAAATGCTTCATATAATATATAACTATGAATTAAACATAGATAGAGATATATCATATTATTTGTGTGGCTTTACCTAAAAAATTCATGAATCTTAATGCACTCAGATTTATTTAAATTCACATAGAGATATAGTGAGTTAATAAAATGAGTAGATTTGCCATACCTAGAGATAGGATAGTAAATAATTTGGGAATTTCTATCATCACATGTATATTGTTAATTGAATTGCATAATTTTATGAAATTCATATCTAGTGATTATAGTGAAATCAGATGCCTTAACGCCTTGTCTTATTGAAGTATCTCTTAAATTTAATTGCAATTTTTCTTCTTAATTTAATACTTAATTTCAATATTTTATTTTTATTAAATCTCAACTTTATTTGATCAGCTAGATAAACTCTAGGGTTGATCCAACTTTAGTACTTGATTCGGTTATTATACAATAGTCCCTGTGAGACGATACTCTTACTCACTATTTTATTACTTGATCGATAACGTGCACTTACGTTAGTGAATTTTACCGAACAAGTTTTTGACGCCGTTGCCAAGGACTATTTGTCTAATACTAATTAATATTAATATCAAACAATTCTTGATTTAATCTAGTTTTCATTTAATTTTTTCTATTTTGTAGGGAGTGCTTCGGTATATGAGAAGAACTAAACAAGGTGAATTTGTTCAGTTTGATCCAGAAATCGAACGTACTTTTAGAAGATTGTTGAGAGAACAGAGAGAGCGCATTAAGAAAATGGTGGATGCAAGAGAAGCTGAAAATCCTCATCGACTTTTAAAAGATTATGCAGCACCAACTGTTCAAGGTGCCACCTCAAGCATTAGGAGGCCCACTATTCAAGCGAACAACTGTGAGATCAAGCCGTCCCTCATCCAAATGATTCAACAATCGGTGCAATTTAGTGGGCTACCTTATGATGATCCAAATGCCCACATTGATGCTTTTCTTGAAATCTATGACACTATCAAATTCAACGGAGTGTCTGACGATGCAATTAGGTTGAGATTGTTCCCATTCTCCCTAAGGGATAAGGCCAAGAGTTGGCTTACATCTCTTCCTGCAGGATCAATCACCGCCTGGGATACTATGGCCCAGAAATTCCTTGGTAAGTTTTTCCCTCCAGCAAAATCTGCAAAAATGCATAACAATATTACTAATTTCTTGCAAATGGACAATGAGTCGCTATATGAAGCTTGGGAAAGATTTAAAGAGCTATTAAGGAGATGCCTACATCATAGACTACCAGTTTGGATGCAGGTACAAACTTTTTATAATGGGTCTAATGCTGGTCTCCGCTCTACCATTGATGCAGCTGCAAGTGGAACATTAAACAATAAGACACCTGAAGAGGCTTTTAATTTGATTGAAGAAATGGCATCAAATAACTATCAGCGGCCTCCTGAAAGGCTACAAACAAGGAGAACTGTGGGGTTCATGAAGTAGATGCCCTTTCTGCCCTCATAGCTCAGTTTGAAGCGCTTAATAGAAAAATAGACCATATGAGTGCTTCAACTATGAAAATGCAGGGTGCAATATGTGAATTTTATGGTGGAGGACATGCCAGCAATGAATGCTAGGTAGGTAATAATTTTGCTCAACCTTCTGAACATGCTAATTTTGTTGGAAATTTTAACAGGTCACAAAATAATCCCTATTCCAACATGTACAACCCGAGGTGGCAGAATCATCCTAATTTTTCACGGGGCAATCAAAATGCGATCACCCCACCACTAGCATTCAAGCAACAGGAGGAGAAAAAGCCAAATTTGGAAGATATTGTTGCTAAGCTGGCTACTTCCACTCAAGATTTCATGAAGAGTACAGATGCAAGACTCCACAATCAAGAGGCATCCATCAGAAATCTAGAAATGCAGATTGGATAGATGGCTAATATGATCTCGGGTAGACTACAGGGTTCTTTGCCAAGCAACACAGAAAAGAATCCTATTGAGAACGTAAAGGCAATAACTCTGAGAAATGGCAAACAATTGGAACAAGAAGTTGCTAAACAGGAGGTCTTAATGAACAAGAAGAAGAGGTTAATGAGCAATCAAAAGAGACAAGCACGAGCAAGCTTTTTCTAAATGATCCAAAGCCCTATGTGCTTCCCATTCCGTTCCCTCAAAGGCTCCAGCAATACAAATTAGATAAGCAATTTTCTAAATTTCTTGAGGTGTTTAAAAAATTGCATGTTAACATTCCTTTTGCAAATGCCTTAGCCCAAATGCCTAGCTATGCAAAATTCTTGAAGGAGATTTTGGCCAACAAAAGGAAGCTGGAGGATTATGAAACGGTGAAATTCAATGAGGAGTGCTCGACCATTTTACAAAATAAGATGCCACCTAAGCTGAAAGATCTAGGGAGTTTTACAATTCCTTGCACTATTGGTGAATTTTATTTTGAAAAAGCATTGTGTGATTTAGGTGCTAGTATTAATCTAATGCCTTTTTCTGTTTTTAAGAAATTAGGTTTGGAAGAGGCTAAAGCAACCACAGTGTCACTTCAACTTGCTGATCGTACAATCAAGCATCCAAGAGGCATTGTGGAGGATGTATTAGTAAAGGTTAACAAGTTTATTTTTCGTGTAGATTTTGTTGTCTTAGAAATGGAGGAGGATCATGAGGTCCCACTTATTCTAGGTTGTCCTTTTCTAGCAACAGGAAGAACCTTGATTGATGTGCAACAAGGAAAATTAATTCTCAGGGTTTATGATGATCAAGTCACTTTTAATGTGTTTGAACCAATGAAATATCCTTCCATTGATGAATCTTGTTTTAGAATTGACATTGTTGACAAATTGGCATCTAAAGTTTTTTAGGAAAATGCTTTTAAGGACCCACTTGAAGCTTGCCTAACCCAACCTAATAGTGAGGATGCTGAGAATAAGGAAATAAGGGCGTACGTGAATTTTATGGAGGCAAATCCGCCAATTTTAAGGCATAAGGCAGTACACTTTGCAATAATGGAATAGGCCACCATAATGCCCAAACCATCGATTGAAGAGCCTCCAATTCTTGAACTCAAACCCTTACCTTCTCACTTAAAATATGCTTATTTAGATGATACATCCTCACTACCTATAATAATTTCTTCTTCTTTAACAGGATTGATGGAGGAAAAATTATTAAGGGTGTTACGAGAACACAAAGGCGCATTTGGTTGGAAGATAGCGGACATAAAAGGAATAAACCCTTTCCATCTACATGCACAAAATTCTCATGGAGGAGCAATACAAACCTGTCATTCAACCCCAAAGTCGTCTAAATCCAAAAATGCAAGAAGTGGTGAAAGCTGAGGTAATCAAACTATTGGATGCTGGGATCATTTATCCCATATATGATAGTTCTTGGGTAAGTCCTGTTCAAGTTGTGTCAAAGAAGGGAGGTATGACGGTTCAAAAAAAATGATAATAATGAATTAATTCCCACTAGAATAGTTACAGGGTGGCGTGTGCGTATGGACTATAGAAAAGTAAATGATGTCACTAGGAAAGATCATTTTCCTTTACCATTTATTGATCAAATGTTAGAAAGACTTGCAGGACATGAGTTTTATTGTTTTCTTGATGGTTATTCTAGGTATAATCAAATTCCTATTGCACCTGAAGATCAAGAAAAAACTACATTCACTTGCCCCTATGGCACCTTTGCTTTTAGAAGAATGCCTTTTGGTCTTTGTAACGCACCAGCCACTTTTCAACATTGCATGATGGCTATTTTTTCTAACATGGTGGAAAATTTTATTGAAATTTTCATGGATGCTCATCATTTGATGCATGCTTACATAATTTCGCTTTGGTGTTGCAGAGATGTAAGGAAACTAATCTTGTTTTAAATTGGGAAAAGTGTCATTTTATGGTGCAGGAAGGAATTGTGCTTGGACACAAAATCTCAAAAGATGGTATAGAAGTTGATAGAGCCAAAGTGGAGGTTATTGCAAAATTGCCTCCACCCACATCCGTCAAACTTGTTCGTTGATTCTTGGGGCATGCTAGATTTTATAGGTGATTTATAAAAGATTTTTCTAAAATTGCTAGACCTTTGTCTAACTTGTTGGTTAAAGATGCTCCATTTGTCTTTTCTGATGAATGTTTGTAGGCATTTAACACATTAAAGGAAAAGCTTGTGTTAGCACCTATCATGGCAACACCAGATTGGGATTTACCATTTGAGCTCATGTGTGATGCAAGTGATTCAACAGTTGGAGCAGTGTTGGGCCAACAAAAGAATGGAATTTTTCAAACTATATACTACGCTAGTCGGACCTTGTCGAGAGCACAACTGAATTACACAACAACTAAAAAGGAACTTTTAGCGGTAGTTTTTGCTTTTGATAAATTTCATTCTTGTTTGATTGGTTCAAAAGTTGTTGTTTACTCTAATCATTCTACTATGAAATACTTACTTGAAAAAAAGGAATCCAAGCCTAGGTTAATCAGGTGGATCATGTTGCTACAAGAGTTTGATTTGGAGATCAAGGATAAGAAGGGAACTGAGAACCTAGTTGCAGATCACTTATCTAGAATTCCTAATCATGATGAAGTGGGTAGCCCAATTCTGGAGGAATTCCCTGATGAGCAGGTATTCTCTATCAAATCCACATGAGCCCCCTGGTATGCTGATTTGGTAAACTTTTTAGCAAGTAATGTTCTACTCCCTGATTTGTCATATCAACAAAAGAAAAAATTCTTTTCTAATGTTAAACACTATTTTTGGGAAGAACCTTTCTTGTTTAAAGTTTGCGCAGATCAGGTGATAAGAAGATGTGTTCCTGAGGACGAAATGGTAAGTATTTTACAACTTTGCCATGATGGAGAGGCTGGTGGTCACTTTAGTGGTTCCAAAACTGCTGCTAAACTGTTACAATCAGGTTTCTATTGGCCCACACTTTTTAAAGATGCATACTTCTATGTAGCCTCATGCGATAGATGTCAAAGAATGGAAAATATCTCTAGGAAAAATGAGATGCCTTTAAACAACATTATTGTGTGTGAACTATTTGATGTTTGGGGTATTGATTTCATGAGACCATTTCCACCTTCATTTGGGAATGAATACATCTTAGTGGCCATAGAGTACATATCTAAGTGGGTAGAGGCAGCTGCTGTACCAACAAATGATACTAGGGTAGTGGTTAAATTCTTGAAAAAGAACATCTTTACCCGATTTGGCACCCCTAGGACAATCATAAATGATCAAGGATCACATTTTAACAGCAAGCAATTTGAGGCATTGTTGGGAAAATATGGGGTTACACATAAGGTAGCACTAGCTTATCACCCTTAAACCAATGGTCAGGTAGAAATTTCTAATAGAGAAATCAAAAGGCTTTTAGAGAAAACAGTGAATGCCTCTAGGAGGGATTGGTCTATAAAATTAGATTATCCACTTTGGGCCTATAGGACTGCATTCAAAACTCCTATTGGTATGTCCCCTTTTAGGTTAGTGTTTGGAAAAGCATGTCACCTGCCAGTGGAGCTAGAACATAGGGCTTATGAGGCAATTAAATTTTTGAACTTTGATACGCAGTTGACAGGTGAGGCTAGGTTGCTGCAACTAAATGAGTTGGATGAATTTCGGCTCGATGCTTATGAGAATGCGAAGCTCTACAAGGAGAAAACTAAAAGATGGCATGATAAGCACATTCTTAGGAAAGATTTCAAAGTCGGTCAATAGGTGTTACTCTATAACTCTCACCTTAAATTGTTCCTAAGTAAGTTAAAGTCTAGGAGGTCCAGACCCTTTACAGTAACACAAGTTTTTCCATCTGGAGCAATCGAAGTTACACATGACACCAAAGGTACATTTAAGGTGAATGGCCAGCATTTGAAGCTTTACTTTGGTGGTGGTTTTAGCAGGGATAAAACCATCATTGAGCTACAATGTAATGTTTGAGAAAGTCTGGCTGATGACTATAAAGCAAGCGCTTCTTAGAAGGCAATCCAACATGATTTTTTTTTTGAATGTCTTGATAAAAAAAAGTATTTTTGTTTCTCAAAGTTTTTATTTTATTTATTTATTTATTTTAGGTCATCGAGTCAACAAGGGAGCTCAATCAAGCAAAATGTTATGCAATTCATGTCCTTGGCAGACAACAAGCACCGCAGCCCTAAAAAATGAGAGCCGCAGCACTCCATTGGGAAGAAATTGGTAGAGATCAAGCGCCATGATACTATAAATTCATCGCCATGGCTCCCATTAAAAAAAAAAAAAGAAAAGAAAAGCTCAAACTCAAAATTGGACAGAGGCTAAGCGCCGCGGCGCCCCAAAAAGTAAGGGAACTCGCTCCCTAGTAGTGCCGCGGCGTGATGCTGATTCGAAAAAGCCTCATCAAACCAACGCAACCACCAACTTTCCCTCAATCTTCAATTTTCTTTTTCTGTCTCTCTAAACCCTCTTTATCTAGAGTTCCAATTCTCTCCTACAATTCTCAACCCTCAAGTTTTAATTCTCAGCATTTTGGGGTGTAGCATTCACAAGACTTTCAATTTTTTATCAAGTAAGTCAATAATCTCTCTATATTTTTATTTGTGTTTTAGTGTCATAAATATTGAACCCCATAGGCTTAGGGATTTTAAACTTGGGATTGGTGTGAAATTTGTGTTGCTTAATGTGTTTTAGATTTCTAGAGTAGGTTGGTGCAATTTTAGTGAAAGTTTGTTGTTTAAAGTTAGTGTTTTAGTGAGAGTTTTATGTCTCAAAAGCATTCACGATCTGTGGCCTCAACATCCACCCCATCCCATCACTTCATAAGTGAAGCTGCTCAAAAAAGACATAATAATGCCATTGTTAAGAAAACTGTAGTACTGGAATAGGGGTTCAAATTTAGTGATGGCTTTTCTATAGTATTTTTTAATATGGTTATGCAAAGAGGGTGGATAAAATTTCTTGAGCAACCAGAGGCGGCTGTAGTCCCACTTGTTTGGGAATTTTATGCAAATGTTCCAGAGCACACTAACCTCTAGGTAAGTGTACGAGGTAAAATGGTTTATTTTAATAAAACGACCATTAATAGGTATTATGGGCTCCGCAATATAGATAATGATGAATATTATGAATACTTAAGTGAACACTTGGATTTTGAGGAAGTTCTTGACACAATGGCTACTCCAGGAACCACTTGAAAATTAACATGGGGTGGCAAAGTGGTGTCTTTTCCCCCCTCGGCGTTAAACAGGGAGTACAAAGCTTGGTTGTATTTTATTGCTGCTAAATTAATGCCTGTAATGCACTTCTCTGATGTTACCAAGGACAAAGCTGCCTTGTTGTTTGCAATTGTTACAAGTAAAACTATTGATGTAGGGAAAGTGATTCAAGACAGCATTCTTAGAACCACTATGGGTTCCACGACTGGTGGTTTGGGTCACTCCTCCCTCATCACCAGACTATGCATCGACGCCAGAGTCTTGTTCGACCAAGGAGAAGAATTATAACAACTAATGAAAATCATCAACAGAAAGGTTATGGGAAGCTTCCGTGACCAAGATGTACGTCCTCAACCTCGGCAAGACACTGGTTCCTGTTCCTCGAGCCAACCCTCACATCCTGAACAAGTCAATCCTACATTTCAACCACCTGTTGTACCTGCCCCAAAGTTGCCAATTAGTGATCGCTTACGTTGGTTAGAAATAGGGTTGGAGTACAACATTGCATTGACATTGGAAATTGCCTGCCACCTGGGAATGGATGACTCTCAACTCCCTCCTCTGTCGCATTTTCCTGATAGCAATGAGCCCTGATTTTTATCTTAATTTTTTTTATTTGGCCAATTATTTCATTAGTTAGTTTGGTTTCCTTTTGTTTTTAGTCTAAAATTATTTAGGTTTCTTAAGTCTATTTTTTCTTTGTTTCTACAGGTTCCCTTCCAGATTTTACAAATCTCTGGTAAGTTACATTGGACCGCATCTTTGCTAAGGGGGGTTTTCTTTCCCTTTTTCTCTTTTCTTACTTGTGAATTGAGGACATTGCTTCATTTTAGTTTTTTTTTTGGGGGGGGGGGGCCGCGGCGGGAAGCACAAAATTTTTTGTTTAAAATTTTCTTTAAAATCTTGTTTGAAAATTTTGTTAACCCTTTTTGAAACTTGAAATGATGCAATCCTGTGATGATTGGACCTGGATATGATTGAATCCCTGATTTGGAAGTCCTACAATTTTTACGGGGTGCAAATTTTCATTTAAACCTGTGATTGATTTGTTATTTAATTTTAATTCTGAATTCATGATCCATTCATTGAGCACTTAAGCCTTGAAATTTTAAAAAATGTTTATGTCCAGTTAATGTTCACCCATGTTTTAGAATTCATCTGATTTCATCTCGAGACGAAATCTTAGGCTACATCTGATTGAAAATAGGACTTAGGCCATTTTTTGATCGTTTGAGCTATTCAAGCCAACCTTATTTATATATCCCTAGTCACCCCGTTGAGCCTTGATGCATTATCCGTTCTTTCTTTGTCACCCATATTTGTTAAACCAACCAATCATTATACCTTGTCCCACATCTCGGAACATGTTGATTTCTAAAGAGGGTGAGCATATTTTGGGAGGTAGGGTGGAGCAGAGGAGTTGTTGAGTTGTTATTTGAAGTATAGAAGTTTTAGAGTCTGTCGTTGGATTAATTTTGCTATTTGAGGGATCTTATTAGTATTCATCTTTTTTTTTTTTGTTCAGTTTCAAAAAAAAAAAGAAAAAAGAAAAAAAAAACAAACAACAACAACACAAAACCAAAAAAGAGGTTGGAACAGCAACAGTGAATAACTAAGAAAATGAAAGTGAGTAAATGAATGCACTTGAGGGCGATGGAGTGAGCTTGGGGATAGGGTCTAAAAAGTGATATTGGTTAGGTGAGTTGAATGGTTTGAAGGAGAAGAGTAAGTGTTCATTGTACAGTTGAAGTGATTGAAGGGTGTACAACCAAGAGTGAGCTTTAACTAGTGTCTAGAAATCAACATGGGAGCGGTGAATTGTGCCTAAATTGACTTTTATCTTACCTTTAGCCCAGCCTTACGTTACATGCTTAATAAAGCCCTAATGATTTTTAGTTGGATGACTAGCCTACATTAGTGGAGAGAGAAATAAAATGTGAACCTATGAAACATGTTTCCTTCTACAACTCATCAAAGTTCCTCATAGTAATGTGGATGTTGCTGGATTGCATACAATTTAACAAGGATGGGATGCACACACACACGGATCATGGAGTTAGAATTAGTCTTAACTAGCAAATCGATCTCAATGTTTAGTGGAAATTTGTTTTCTTCTTTGAATTGTAGGAGGGAAAAATTGTGGAGGATATCTTGAAGGGTTTGTTATTTCAGGTTTGCATAATTTCTTGGTTTTGCTCGAGGACTAGCAAAGGTTAGTTTGGGGGGTTTTGATAACTCTAGTTTATAGAGTTATTTAATCACTTTGATTAATAAATAATGCTATGTTCTTGAGAAAAATCACTCGAAAGCCCTAAATTTATGAAGGTTTGTCGCTAATTTTGTAGAATTGATGGAAAAGAGAAGAAATTTGAGTAAAATATAATATCAAGCGAGGAAGTGGGAAGAAAGCAGAAGAAATTGCAAGGAGAAAGCCAGCCGCTTGTGACACAGTAGAAGAGCACCGCGACACTGGAATACGGGCGCTGTGGCGCTGCAATGAAGGAGGGCCGTAGTGCTAGATTTAGAGCGCCGCGGCGCTGCAGGCAAAACAAGAGGGTTATGGCGGTAGAATAAGAGCGTTGCGGCACTGAGAGGAGAATTGGGGCCTGAGTGCTGTCCAACGTGTAATTTGGGATTTGGAGGGCATTTTAGAAGTATAAATAGATCATGATGTCTCTATCAAAATCATCTAGGTTTTATTTTGAGAACTTTGTTGAAATTTTTTGGAGAGCTTTCAAGTCATCGGGAGTAAGAGATTAGAAATTGGCGACGGAATTTCTTGTTTTCTGAACTCCTTATGATTAATTTAATTGAAATTTCAGTTTTTATTTCTCTTTCAATTATGTTCTAATTTTCTTAGTTAGGGTTATGATGTAGCCTAATCATGACGATGTGAATTTCATATTACACGTAAAGGAAAGCTTAGGTTTTCACCTCCAAAAGTTGCTTAAACAACTTCAAGATCACTTGTTCTTGCTTCTGTACTTGATTTAGAGGCTTGTACTTTTAAAATATATTTGAAAGAGCTATGAGAGGGAGGGTCGGTTTGGAGAGAGATATGGGATTTTTTTTTCTTTTCTTTCCTTTTCTTTTCTTTTTTCATGCTTTTGCATGAAAATGATGGAGACCAATTTGGCTCCTTTTGAAATTCCACAACCGGTGCAAATTAAGGGGGTGAGATGGCCATTTCTTCACCATTTAGGTATCTCCAATTGGGCCCCACAAAACTGTTTTTAACAGTCCAAATTTGTACAGACAGTATTTTTTTATATTGTCGGTATATGTCTCACACTGCTAGCATTTTTTCCTATACTATGTTTCATGGTCTACAAGCTTTCATGTCATCCACATGGTAAAATTCCTATACTGCTTAGGTTTACATAGTCTATTTCTATATTGCATTACTATATGCAGTATAATTTATATACTGCTTCACTTTATACAGTGTAATATCTATACTGCTTAACTTTATCAATATAATTCTTATATGGCATAACTTTATCAGTGTAATTTTTACATTGTATTATTCTTATACTACATGATTTTCATACTGTGTATTCCTTATACTGTATTTCTGTCTTAAAGTTTATTACAACACATTCTGCAACAATTAGGCTTTCTAACTTATTTTCATTTCATTTCTTCCTTGTTTAAGATTATGACATAATTTTTAATCATAAAAATCTCATTTTCACCTTTATGGAATTTTTCATAAAATTCAAATTTAAACATTAATTCTCGTGATACCAAAATTATTTCTTAAATTCTTAACAAATTTTTGAGCTTAAAATTTGGCTCACAAAATTTGTATATAATTTATTTAACATAATCCTTAATTATTGCATGCTTAATGCACTAGAAATTATTGAGTGTTACAGATTTGTATATAATTTATTTAACATAATCCTTAATTATTACATACTTAATGCACTAGAAATTCTTGGATGTCATAGTGAGAACCAATTAGTTCTAACCAACAAATATTGTAAAGCTTTTAACAGCTACAACAAAAAAAAAGTTACTACAATATAAAATTCTCACATGCTAGAATGTTTTTAACCAAAATTGATTCTAACCATTAGTTTTAATTACACTCCTCAAACACCCTATATATATATATATGTATGTATATGAATCTAAACAAATCCTAGAAGATAAGTATTAAACGTAGAAGTCCTTTTTTGTACGTCATCAGTTGTGTGTAAAAAGCCTTTTTGTTTAACAATAGATAGCTGCATTAGTGGCTGGAGGCATAGCTTAGCTAGTAAAACCACACTCGACTCTACTTGTAAGTGAAGAGTTCAAATTTTCAAGCCCAAATTTAAAAACAAAAAAAAATTGTGCTAGTAGTTGAATGTGGACAACTTTTATCCAAATTTAATACATACCCTAGATGCAATTATCGAACAATTAGCCTAAGTGCTACTAATTCTAGCACGCTCACACTTAGTGCATGCTGACAAAGTCGTGTCCAAGATTAGATTATATGGAGAATTGAGAAGTCTAAGAGAATCAACCAATACTAACACACGTCTTAATTTAATTCAAAAAGAGAAAAATAGCAAAACAGATTGCACGGTTTTAATACATTTGATCATTTAGAAATTATTTGCCCAAATAGGTATATACAATTATTTGATAGTTATTGAGACAATGAGGGAAATTAGAAGAGTAGTTCAAATTAAACATTATAGTATGTGAAAGTTTTACACCGTAATTACTTTTTGCTTTACAATGTAGCTAGTAAGAGCTTTAAACTATAGACGGTTTGAATTGAACCAGTGTGTCAAACAGAGGGTAATTTCTACACATTTTATTAAAAACCATTCCTTTCATAGTAATGCTTTTGACTTGCATCGTTTTTGGCCTCCATTTAACCATAAGTAGTAACTATAAAATATTTTTCATCTCCAAGGAGTTAAAGCCCTTACTGCTCACAAAACGGTAAAACGTAGTCTCGTTTATAATATACTTTTTAAACTGAGATCTATTATTTTACAAGTAACAGAGTTTTTAATTTTATGAGGTTAAATAGAAGTGCTCTAGTTAAGTTATACGGTGACAGACATATTTGCTGCTAAAGTCTCGAGAGTCTTGCTGATTTGACCCAAAAAAATGCGTTCATATGTTACTTGAATAAGCTGCCGCCTTTGCCTTTTCCTTTTTGTATTAATTTCTTCTTGCCCAAGTATAGAATAAAGACAACTTCAGGGGAAGTTTATACACGTAACTCGAATGGCCTAGTCTTAGCGTTTCTTCCCTCTTAGGAGGCTCGTATTTTCCTCGTGACAATTTTTTTTTTTTTTTTTGTTAATAAATGAAATGCTCTTTTGTCATGCAGAAATTATATATTACTTTCTTTCTACCTATTTGTCGCCCAGCAAGTGTAGCCTCTATTTTGGAGCTGTTGCATTTTTCAAAAAAGAAAATGCTTGGAGCCTTAATATCCGTAGATGGGTCAAATTAATTGAATGGTTATAATATTTCATGTTTGGCTTGACAAACAGATCAGGCTTTTGGCCTTTATAAATTCTTTTAGAACAAAATACTTTCTTAGTGTTTATGAAAAAATGCTTACAAATAGTATTTTTATTTCTATTTTACCTTTTTATTTGTGAATTACAAATTATAAATTCCACTCATATTCTTGTATTATATTACTTTTTATAATAATAAGAACTTTTTGACTTATTTAACTAAACATGAATTCAAATGCTCTTTTGAAACAAAACACTTTCTTAGTGCTTACGAAAAAAATATTTATAAAAAGTATTTTTATTTATATTTTAACTTTTTATTTATGAATAAAAAATTACAAATTCCACTCATATTCTAGTACTATTTTACTTTTTATAACAAGAACTTTTTCACTCATTTAACAAAACATGAATTCAATTGCTCTTCTACAATCAATACTATCCAAATTCCAAACACCAATTAAAAATCTCTAACTTATGTTTTTCTTCTTCTGCCACCGTTTAAAAGCAAAATCATAGGTTATCCCAAACCAGCCTCACATCATAGGATCAAAGCTGGCGTTAATCGCTGTAAACTATTGATATGACATGAGCTTAATTCTAGGGCCAAGTTACCCCTTCATATACAATGCACTACAAAGCCAAAGACTTCTTCATGACTACATAAATAAATTGCGTGTAGTCAAACAATAACTTGTTTACAAAGACGCGGCTTCATGAATTGCACGTCTCTTTCCTTCCTAATTCCTTCCTTTATACATATACATATAATGCATATATAAACACACATATATACATCTATATAGAACAATATATACAGTTCTCACCACTTGAATCACTCTTCTCTCTTCCACTTCTTCCCAAAGAATTGCAGTAATAGCACAACTTTTAACCAACTTAAGCTTCCATTTTTCGGAGAAATAATGGCGTTTCTTGAGACCGATTTAGCAGATTTTATAGTGAAGGGGATTGTGTTTGTGATGGTTCAAGCTCTGGTCTATGTCATTCTTTCAAGTTCATCAAATTTGTTCTCCAGAAACAAGATGAGATCCTTCAGCTTCAAACCCGCACGTTCATCGAGCATCAACCGGATCATGGCTTCTGTCTCGGACTTTCAACTAAGTGGTGATCAGCCGCCGGTCTCTCCAAAGAGGATGCAGTTTTCATCAACCCAAGATGATGATCAGCTGATCTTCCCTGCAAGTTATAATGATCAAGATTCAGATTATTAATTAATTGTCTATTTTAAGTGTTAACTTTTTTATGTTTATTCAATTTTAGAAGTTTAAGTATTTATTTATTTATTTGCTAAAACTAGAAGTTAATGTGATGTATCATGTGAATATGTAGTGAATATCCTATTCCAATTAAAAAAATGGTGTACATGAGAAGATTTTAACGGGAAAAAAAGCCATTAAGTTAACGTATGTAGACGTCGGAATTATAATTTTATTTTTCATCATCTATTTGATATTAGCTTATTAATTCATAATGATGAATGTGTTAAGGCCTGTGGCTGAGATTACCTGGGGAATTTGCTGTAAAGAGTCTTAAAAAATCAATATAACAAATAGTTGTGTTTAAATGTGATTAAAAAATGCTTGTTTTTTTTTTTTTTTTTTTATGTTACGGTTGAGTTTTAATTTGGGGGTTGATATGACGACTTTTTAGGGGCTAATTTCTTGCTTAATTTGGATAAAATTTGGTAAACAAAAATAAGTAGTAATTTTCATTTAAATGGTAATTATTGGTAAATTATGTATTTATTAATGTATTTACCAATTTATTCATTCCATAAATATGGACAAATCATTTCTTTAGCCCACCAATAAGGCTTAGTCCAATTCTGCATTATCGTCAACAATTTAGGTTTTAGCCATTATTAAAAAAATAACCTAAGAAATTGAGAGAAAATAATCAGATTCAAACTTAAAAAACTTTTTTCTATTTGTGCCCTCCGTGCACTCAGCCGTCGCATGAGTCCTTTGCCTTTTGTATGAACTCAAAATTATACTTCCAAAATTTTTACTTTTTCTAGATCAATAATTGAATAATCGATCCTATGGATAAGCATGTAATAAATGCCATTCAGGCATTATGTTTCAAAAAAAAAATGGAGAAAGCATATGTAAGAGGTTTGGAGGTAAATGGACACTTTTAAGTAAAAAACTGAAGTTTTTGAAAATTAAGAAAATTGTCGTTTTTGTCTATTGATGATGTATTGGTGTACATTAATGATTTATTGATACTAAAGTACATTGATAATGTATTGATATACATCAATAATAAACTAATTTGTAGCATATCATTGACTTATTATTAATGATAAATTATTAATAGATTGACCAATTTTTCAATAATAAATTATAGTTAATTAATGAAGTATTAATATTAATATAAGATATATAATTGGTGTATTGGTGTCTATCAATGACTTACCACTATAAAAAATATTATTTATCCAATTCTTAAAAAGTTTAGTCATTTCCCTAATTTTTGAAAAGTTTGGCAATTAATTTAAAAAGCATGTCAAAAATAGGACATTCTCTTAATTTCCCCTAAAATTTATATTTAGACCTGATTGTAAGGATAAATTTGTCAATTTTAATATTAGTTATAGGTTTATGTTATTAGCATGTTAGTCTTTGAATTATGAATATAGTGATACTGTGGTCTTCGAACTTTTAGTTTTAAACTTCTGTTTTTCAATAGGACCTTAAAGTAAATTTGATGAAACATTTTTAAATTTGGTTAATTTCATAAATAGTCACTAAGATTTACCCTCAGTTAAACTTTAGTCCCTAATTTTCAAAAATCCTACTTTGATCCCTAATCTTTTATTTTATTTTAGTTTTGGTCCATTATAATTAAGAGTTACTTGTGAGTAAAATTTGAAAAATCTTAAGTGAAAAATTAAATATAACGATTTTAATGTATGTAATTAAAAAAACAAATTTATTATATTGTTAATAAGATGATTTTAATTTAAAAACAATAAGTTGAATTTTTAATATTAGTACATAAGTATTAGATTATAAGGACTGAAAGTGAAACAAAGTAATAGATTAGAGACCAAAACTGAAACAAAGTAATAGACTAGAGACCAAAATAGGACATTCTGAGAATATTTTGTTAAAGATTTAACATCAAATCGATTGAAGCACCAAAACCAAAATAAAGTAATAGCTTAGGGACCAAAGTAGGACTTTTAAAATGTTGAGGACTAAAATGGGACCGAAAGTAAATCTCAAGGACCATTTGTGGGATTAACTCTCTAAAATTTAACCAAGCACTTAACTATTGTAACTATTTTGCACTAAAACATGTAACTGGATATTTTACATCTACTGTAATTATTTATGTAATTGTGTGATAGTAATGTGATTATTTAAGTTGAATTTTAAACAAGAAAAAAAGTTCTAAAATTTTAGTGTCAAGGAAAAAATCTACCAAACTTAGTAGTTTAGGGGCTAAAGTATCATAATGTTCATAGTTAACAACTAAAAGTAACAATAACCCTTTAGGTTGATCTATAAACCACAAATAAATTCAACCATTCAATTTAACCGCCAAAATAATTTGTTGACCTAGAAAAATGTACAAAATAAACATGACTTTTGAATTCAAGAACACAATTTTGAGGTCATTCAAAATATCTCGTATATATATTTTTATAAATTCAAAACATAAAATGTAAAATAGTAAATATTTTGAAGAACATTCTTTTTTGTTTAATCAAAATGCAACAATGCAACTGATGAGACTTGAAGGATATACATTTCTTAAAGCTAAAATTATATATTTTGCATTGATATTTTTATTTGTAAAATCCTTTAATTACAGTATTTGTAAGTTAAATAGTATTTTAGTGTGTTTGTGTGAAAATGTATTAAATTATATGTTTTTAGTAGGGTTTTTATGTTTAATAATATTTTTAGTAATTTTTAGAGTTGTTTTTATATGTTTAATAATTAATTTGTGTAAAATAAATATTTTTATAATTATTGTAAACGTTAAGTTTGTAAAATAAATGATTTCAGTGTGTTTGTTTAGTTTAGATTTGAATTTTAAAAGAAAAACAGAGCAAAACAACACTAAATAGACAAAAACAACAAATACAAAAGATACTATAAAAAATTCAAATTTGAATTTCCCATAACATGTGGCAGCTCCATAGTCGTCTGATTGTGCCTCCAAATTGATCTTGGGCATATGCGTATCTTCTACTATCTTAGATCAGCTTCGGATCACGTGCAACAGTTTGCATGTGCGCTTGCCTTTGCATTAGTCCATTTAGCTTACTCATGACTCAACCTATGGCCAAGATCAACTCCCTTGGTCCCACATGATCTGCGCCATTGCTGCAGTCCAAGTAAGTGCAATAGGCAGCCCAAGCATGTCCTTTTCATGGGATCATGCTTTGCGTATCACTAAATTGCAAACCTAGATTTGCATTTTAAGGAGAGTTGTAATGCATGAAAGAAAAAATAAGAAAAAAAATTCATAAATAGTTCTAAATGAGAGCTAATCACGTGGCCGACCAACATTACAAAAAATGGCCATGAATCTGAGTCATTTAGCAACAAATATCAAATAAATAAATAAAAATAAACAATCCTAAATGTGTTGTAATGTAGCTCTTTCCCCCCCTATAAATACATCTTGGTTTTCCTTCATCGGATCACCCTTTCTCATAGTTTAGTTTACATTTTGTTTTAGTTTTTTAAATTGTTAGTCTTAGTTCATGTAATTCTAAAATATAGTTTTAATGTTACATTGTAAAAATTATGTTTAATAATATTATATGTGCTTTCATTTTAATATGTATTTCTAATTTTCTTTTTAGTTAAATAAAGGGGGAAAATTTCAGTAAAATCAACTTAAATAATTTTTAGTTTTTCTTAGTTTTCTAAGCGTTTTTAATGCAAAAATTGTTTTTAGAAAACTAGTGATTTAAATACTAACTTAGCAAAAATTCACATAAAATCCAGTTTTTATTTTTTGTAAATATACGCTGGCACAGATAATACTTAAGAGAACATTGATTAGTCGTCGACAAGGAATAGCACGATAAATGCTTATTTTATTTTGTTAAGTTATTTTAGTTAATCAATATTGAAATCATGCCTATTTATTAAGATAAATTTATGTTGCATTATAGATGTGAGCTAGCACGTTAAATGCTTAGTAATTTTTGATTTATTGTTGATAGAAGATGGCGTATTAAATTCTAAACAATTGAATATGTAATTTAGAAAAACTAGAAAATAGTTAAGTTAATTGCTAGAATAGAACCTTTAATTCTCAATATTGTTTTAATTATTGTTTTTTTCTAAATTAAATTGTACTTATTATTAAAATTCCAATATTCTCTTAAATTAAACTTTATTTCTTATTATTGAAGTTCCACAAATCAAAAATCACAAAAGAAAATCTAAAAATAAAAAATGTTAAAAAAAGTGTAAAAATTGTAAATATATTGTAAAAAACTAACTTTAATCCTCAAATTCTTTAACTAATAAATAAAAATAATATAAATAATCTATTGGACCGTTGTAATACCCTTTTTCATGTGGGATCGACCTCGAATTTACTGAGTTTTTTTACTTGGATAACCTTATACTTGAGGTTATATCGGACTCACTTTTCAGACCTAAACAAGTTTTTGACACCGTTGCCAAGAAACAAAGAGGCATAAGGACAATATATTAAGTATATTATATATTTGGCAAGATAAAACATCTTATTATTGTATATATATAATTTATTTTTCTGTTTTTATCATAGCCTGCCTTACTTACTAGAGCGACGATCCTTTCTTGTGATAGTTTTATTTTCTGTTTTTTATTTCTTGCAACGTTCTAACTTTCTAGCACCTAACTTTTATATCTCCAGTACCTCTTTCTAACTATTAAATCTAACTTCTAACTTTTACTTTTTCAATACCTTTTACTTTTATCTTAAGGGGATAGTAGTACCGCCGAACTTGTTAATATTTTAGTTAATGTCTTTGGCTTTAATTTTCTTTGTTTTGAAGGTATCAAAAATAGCAAAAAAAAAAGTAAAAAAAAATTATTGTTCACGTCATTTGCATGTTATTATTTATGTCATGTTACTATTTATAGTGACTATTCAATTTGGGTTACTATTCACAAAAGTTAAAAAAAAAAACCTGAACATTTTAAAAAAGAAAGGGATGGATGTTTCTCATCACTACTTTATTTGTTCTAAATAAAGAAAAGCTAAACATCTTTTTTTTTTGAAATTTTTTTTGTTTTTTTTTTTGTATACATTGTGTTTGTAATTATTTTTCTTTTGCATGCCTATTTGGTCTCATATTTCTAAATCTCATCGCTTAGGTAGGAGAAGTTTGGAATCTATTGTATTGTCTATTTTTTCTGTTGCATCTTCATATTCCAATATAATAGCTGATGATGAAAGTGTTCATAATGAAAATTTGGTTAATCAACAAATGATCTAACTTGTTGTTCATTCAATGCGTGATTATTAGCAACCACCTAGTGAATCCACTCCATCGTATCTTGTTTTTCGTCTTAAAGCTCATAATTTTAGGTTTAAGTCAGGCATAATTAATTTACTTCCAAATTTTCATGGCTTAGCATCTGAAAATCCACACTTGTATCTTAGAGAGTTTGAATACGTTTGTGCTATTTTCATTGATTAAAATGTTTCAAATGAAGTTGTTAGGCTTAAGCTTTTTTTATTTTTCTTTGAAAGATAAGTTTAAAACTTGGCTTGCTTCTTTAAAACTAAGGTCAATTGGCACATGACAAGAAATACAAACTGAGTTTTTGAAGAAATTTTTTAAAACTCATAAAAACAATGCTTTGAAGAAACAAATTCAAAATTTTCCTGAAATACAAAGGAATTTTATTTTAGTGTTGGGAACATTTTAAAAATTTGTCGAATTCTTGCCCACATCATAGTTTTGAAAAACGGTGTTACATAAGTTTCTTTTATGAAGGTTTATCTCCTAAAACTCGTCAGTTCATTGAAACAATGTGTAATGGAGAATTTCTTGATAAAGAATCTAATGAAGTATTAGATTTCTTGGATAACCTAGCTAAAAACTCTCAATACTGGCAACATGTTACTTCTGAAGGTTCAATTTGGTCTGATATTGCTAATGCTTAAAGAGGTGTTCATCAACTTAGTTAAGAGAATGATCCAAATGCTAGGATTGTTAGTTTGTCAAGAAAGATTGAAGCCATAGAACGTAGGAATGTTCAAGAACCCAAGATTGAGAGTTTGTGTAGTGTTTATCAAACTCTAGGACACTCGACTTATGATTGCCTAATTTTTAAGGAAGAATCCTATGAACAGGTGAATTACACAGATCAATTGGACCCAGTTAGAAAGTCATTTCTATCGCTACATTTTGACACATACAATGCACAATAGAGAAATCATCTTAATTTTAGTTGGAAGAATGATCAACCACAGCAGCCATTTTAACCACAACCACTTCTACCTCAAAATTCTCAAAATCATTTACATTTCTACAGCAACCTCAAAATCCCAATATCCATTGAATTCTGCCTCCTAAAAGTTTTAATTCATGAGTCAAAAACTCTTGAGAATATTTTGCAAAAATTCATTCAGAAACAACAAGTTTAAAACAATCGGACTTCACAAGATATTTATGAGATTAAAGAGTCTATTTCTAAGCTCACTTCTTCACTTCTCATTCAAGAAAAAGACGAATTCCCTACTCAACTTATACAGTACCCATTTGTTAATGAAATTGCCTCTTCAAGTTTTCCACCATAACAAGAAATTGTTAATTTTGTTTCAACTCTTTGAAGTGGTGGAACTGTTGATAAAACTGTTAATTCGACTTTAAATAGTAATCATAATGTTAATGGTAATGAGGAGAATTCCAAAAAAGAAAATATTGTTTTAAAAGAAATATTTATTTCAAAAGTTCTATTTTCTCAAGCTTTGCTTTTAAAACAAATGTCTGATAAAAATTCTGAAATTTTTAAACTTTTCAGGCAAGTCAAAATTAACATTTCACTTTTAGATGCAATTAAACAAGTCTTATCTTATGCTAAATTTTTGAAAGATCTGTGTACTATTAAAAGGAAGCATAATGTGACTAAAACTACATTTTTAGTTGAGAGTGTTAGTTTCATCATTCAACATGATTCGCCACCAAAGTTCAAAGATCCAGGTTATCGCACATTTTCTTATTTATAGAAAACACTCAAATTGAACATGTATTGCTAGATCTTAGTGCTAATATCAATCTTTTGCCTTATTCCATTTGCCAACAATTAGGTTTGTGTGAAGTTATGCTAATATCTGTCACATTTCAATTAGTTAATCATTCTATGAAAATACCAAGAGGAGTCGTTAAGGTTGCATTAGTTCAGATTAATAAGTTTTACTTTCTAGTAGACTTCATTGTTTTAGACACACAAGCTATTGCCACTTTAAATGTTTAAGTCCCTATCATTTTAGATCATCTATTTCTTGTAACTTCCAATGCTTTGATTAATTGTAAGAGTGGTGTTCTAAAATTGTCTTTTGGAAATATGACTTTTGAATTCAATGTGTTTAATACATTAAGACAATTTGCTCACTTTGAAAACTGTGACACTGAACCAATTAGTCTTTGGTTGATGAAGCATATGAATTTGCAACTTTGATGCTAAAAAAAGTGACACTTGTAAATTTGAATCTGGAAAAGATAATTGTGTAAAAAAGGATTTTGTTTTGAAAAAAATTGTTCTGATCAAGGAAAATGTGAAGAAAAAGTGTTTGAAAAATTTCTAAAAAGAGTTCATTTATATTTGAACATTATTCATGTCATTCTAAATATCCTTTTGGTTTGGATTGTATATATGACCCATTTTCAATTGTATCCTAGTATTGTTCTTTCAATTTTTGTCTTTTTTTGCTTTTATTTTTGTGTGTTGTTTTTTTATTTTATGTATTATTTTCTTAAAATTTAAAAAAGTTATTCTTAAAAATTTATTTAAGTGATTGAGATTATGGAGGTTGAAGTTATTAGGATTAGTTCGTACTTTGTATCAACAGTCTCTAGAGATGCATTTTAGCGAAATGATTATCAATATTTTTTTGATTTTTAGAATTTTGTATTTTTAAACAAAATTAAAAATATTTAAAAAGTTTTGAAAATAAAATTTAAAAATTTAAAAGACAACAATATTTAAAGCTCAGTTTTCATGTTTGTTAATAAATATTGTTTGCTTTTTTTAATGTTTAATAATGTGTAGTAATTTGTTAGAGTACTTAGTCTATTTTCTGCTTAGCCTAACTCTATTTTTCATACGTGTTTGTATAGTTTCTCTCATGTCTAAACAATACTACACTCTTTGTCTACATAATCATTCACTATACATCGAAGCTCAGAATTCTCAATTCACTCTCTCTAAATTCCCTCTCTAAACTCTCGAATTCTCTTTGCCTTCTCTCTAAATCTTCAAAGCTTTTCTCAAAAATTTTCCAAATAACCTTCAAAGTTCTTCCATCTTCAAACACTTTTCTCAAAAAATTCTTTAATCTTTTCTCTCTTAATCCCATAAAATCTTCTTAATGCTCTTAAACACTCTCAAATCCAATCAAAGTTTCCTGATCTCTCAAAAGTATTCTTAAATCTTCCCCGAAAATTTCTCAAATTCACTTTCAAGAATCTCATCTTTATTTTCTCTTTTATCATGGATCCTAAATACGACCACCTGGAGAAATATTTCCTTTCCCTTTCTAAAAAAGAGATAATAATGAAGTACAAAATTAGAGTCACTTGTCTATTGGTTTTTTCTCATTTTGAACTTCCAACTGAAGTAAAAATGTATGTAGAAGGTCTAGTTTGTTCTAGTGATATAAATAATAAAGGTCTACTTGGGATGTGTATGAGTCTATGTACGAAGAAAAGAAAAGCTTGAGCTATAGCGTCAAAGTGTCCCAAGTGTTCTTGTCAAAATTATTAAGGTAAGTGTAAATCAAAAGGTTAAGTGTCTACAAATAGGAAGGATAAAATATTTTTCTGTAAAGATGGATTTTCTAAAGAAAACATAGAAAACCTTCATGATTCTCTTTTAGACCATCCTAATAGCATGTTCAAGGAGCAATTTATAAACTTTGGCCTCAATTTCATGTAAAAAAGAACGTCTAGAGAATTTGATGTTAAACGACCCAATTGTTCAGTTTGTAGAAAAAATAGATGGGAAATAGACTCTCGATCCAACTAGTTCTAAGCAAAATCTATAAAGTGATTTTAGTTTGTATGTGCTTCTATTTTCTTCAAAAAAAAACTGTTGAAATTTTATTCTAGAAATGATTTTTTTTTAATGAAAAATCATCAGAATGATTGAGTGACAGAATTTTCTAGAGACGCATTTTGATGAACATGAGTTTTTATTCATTCTCGAATAAAATTTAATCAACAAATATTTTTTTTTGTGTGAGCAATACATTATTTGTTAAATAATTGTTTTTGTACTGTTTGTCTTTTAATATTTTTATCTTATCTATCAGATGTATTAGTTTATTTGGTAAGTAATTTGTGTGTCATGTAAGTTTAATCTTTTTGTCAAAGGTTGAATAGCATTATCGAGTAAACTTTTTCAAAGTTTTCCCAGTCGTGTCACATCTATCTATCTGTCTTCATCTATCTTCACCTTCCTATTTGCCTTCCATCATACTCAATCATGTATTATATATCATTCGTAAATTAGACTTTTTAATTAGAATAGTGTAAATAGAGTCTTCAAGTCATAAAAAAAGAGTCTTAGTTCTTAGAAATTGTTATGGAGTCCTTTTCCCAGTCATCTCTGAATTTCAAAAACACTTGTATGTTATGTGGTTCTAGTCTAGGAAAAGGTCGAGATTACTTAAAAGCCATGTTCCATTTAGGTCAAGTCTTGCCTAAGAAAAAGATAAATCTTATGTGTGGAGGGGTAGTCTAGGTTTAACGGGAATTGTTGCAGCTAGAGCCAAAATAGGAGGAGTCTTAGGTATTATCTCTAGTATATTCGCTCAAGGTCATCTTTCTGGTGCAACCATAGGATTTGAAGGAATAGTTGCAAGTATCCCTAAGTGAATATGAGACGTGGTTGATTCCCCAGATATTTTCATTGTCTTACCAGGATGTTTTAAAACTCTAAAAGAACTTTTTTGTTGTCACTAGCTAGAAATTGTTAGGAATTCATTCTAAACCCCCTTGGTCTGTTAAATATAAAAGGTTAGTTTGATAGTTTGTTTAATTTTCTAGATAATGTTGCAGATCAAAATTTTCTTATGGAGTCAGGAAGAAAGATTTTTATCTTTACTCTAAGTATTGAGGAATTACTCGAGAAAATACAAGTCATCATTTATGAGACAGACACTGTGACTTCCAAGCTCAGTAGGAAGCAAAAACTAGATTTAGATCTTTTTCCTAATCTCTTTGATCTTTTAGTTTTACCTATAATATATTCATTTATGTTTATTTTATGTTTATTTTTCTTTATGTGTTTTAAATAATTGCTCTTGTTCAGGTGTTGTTGCTCTTTCTTTACAATCTTATTAAACATTGGAGACAATGTTCAATTTAGGTTGGGGGAAGGGGTTTGTGTCAAAATTTTTCAAAATTTGTCATTTTTTTTTTCTTATTCTGTGACTGTTTGTGTGCTTCAAATAGAACTTACATTTTAAGATGATGTGGTGTTTGTAAAACTTTAAGATTCTTGTGTTTTAGTATCAGGATGACTGAGTGAAGGAGTTTGTCTTCAAACGCATCTTTTTTTGGTCCAAATATATAATCTTTTAAGTGTTCATATATTTTCATTTATGCGTCTGTTCTCCATGTTTGTGTGTACATGCATGTTTAGGATAGCTGAATCATAGAGTCTTTAGTATTCTTAAGACTTTTCCTAATCATGTTTGTAACATAGTTCATTATGTTTGTGTGTTTGTCAGCATGTGTATTTGGATTTAAAAAACTAAAAATTGAAAAATCTTAAAAGAAAAAAATTAGAAAATTTGAAAACAAAAAAAATATATGTTTTGTAAATATTTCTTTTCTTTAATTTTGTTTTTCTTTAATGTGCCTCTTGCTCGATGAAGAAATCAAAGGCTATATTATTTTCATGGCTTGTGGTAAAATTTAGATATTGCTTAAGCTTATGTTATTATTTTCATGGCTTGTGGTAAAATTCAGATATTGCTTAAGCTTATGTTAATTTCTTGTGTTAGCCTTATATCTAGGTTATGATTTTTGCTAAACTTGAGCATTTAATTTTGAACTCTGATTTGTTATACTAGTTTAGAGACTATTTATGTTAACATAAATTTGGTTTATTTTTATAAAATCTTATAATTTGTTTGAATTCCTCTCGAGGCAAAATCCTAAATAGCACTAAGTTAAGGATATAATTTAGGCCATCTTTGAATAGTTTGAGCCTTTCAAACTAATTACCCCTATTGTGCTTAATGTTCTATTTTTCTTTGTCACCCACAAATTTTTAGCCTAGTCTTTTTAATAATTTCATATCCTTTATTTTTACCTTTTACTGATAACGCACTTGATCATTTTGAATATATTTTGAGATATGCCAATGTTATGGGAGGACGGATAGGGTTTGGAAAGTTTGTTAACTGTGTGTTATCTAAATTTGTTATGAAATTCTGTTTGTTTTGTGATTTCGGCTATTTTGTAAGTAAAAAAAAAAAACTCAAAAAAATAAAAAAAAAAGTCAAAATGAAAAAAACATAAAAAAAGAGAAAAATAAAAAAAAAGTTGGATAAAAAGTAAATGACAAGTGAAAGTTTGCTTCATGTTCAAGTTTGTTATTTAGGAATTAATTTGTGTATTTTAAGGGTTCTGGAATAGTGTAAGTGTCTTGTGGGTGAATTAAGCCACAAATGTATCTTCAATTCTACTTTTTTACCTTAGCCTTACATTACAAGCCAAATAAAGTCTTAATGGTTCTTAATTCATTGTTATTTTATATTTGTGGAGAAAGGGATAAAAAACAAACCTATGATATTTCGTTAAAATAAATTAGTTTACATTAATGTAAATTTTTCAGTTTTATATGCAACAATTAGTAATAGAATAGCATACACACATAGGAAAATCCATCTTAAATATGAGACATGCTTTTGAAATGAACCATAAACTTGAATAATAATTGCATTTTACTTTGAGCCATGAAACAGAAAAAACCTTTGAGGTCATTCTACAAAGAGTCACATGCTGTTGAGAAATTAAACCTTTGATCTGCTTTAATGTTTTATCACTTTAATTGCTCGAAACTAGTAATAAGTTGGTTGGGGGTGATGAAACATGGAAAATACATATTTCTTAAAGCTAAAATCATTCATTTTGTATTGATATTTCTTGTTAAATCCCTTAATTATAGTATTTATGTGTTAAATAGTATTTTAGTGTGTTTGTACAAAAATGTGTTTAATTATGTGTTTTTAGTATTTTGAATATTTAATAATATTTTTAGCAATTTTTATAGTTGATTTTATGTGTTTAATCATTAATTTTTGTAAAATAAATATTTTTATAATTTATTGTAAATATTAAGGCCGTAAAATAATTAATATTAGTGTATTTGTTTATTTTAGATTTAAATTCTAAAAGAAAAAAGGAGCAAAATGACACTAAAATAGGCAAAAACAGACAACAAATACAAAGGGTACAATAAAAAGTTGAATTTGAATTTCCCAACACGTGGCATCACATAGCCTTTCGATTGTGCCTCCAAACTGATCCTGGCCGTACGCGTGTCTTTCAAATCTCAGATCAGGCTTCCGATTGCGTACAATCGTTCGTGATACGCTCGCTTTCACAGCCGTCTCTTTAGGTTACTCGTGACTCATCTACAGCCGAGATCAACTCACCTGGACTCGCGTGAGCAATAAGCGGTCTAGAGCTTATCCTTTTCCGTCTGACCATGCTCTACATAGCTTTGAATAACAAATCCAGATTTGCACTCTACGGAGAGCTGAAACGCGTGAAAGAAAGAAAAAAATAAAGAAAATTCATAAATAGCTCTAAATGGCTATACAATCTAAGTCATTTAGCAACAAATATCAAATAAAAAAAATAAATAAAAAATAAATAAATAAATCCTAAATGCATTGTAATGTAGCTCCTTTCCCTCCTATAAATACCCCCTTGGTATTCCCTCGTTGGATCACCCATTCTCATAGTTTAGTTTCCATTTAGTTTTAGTTTCTTTTTAATCTTAGTTCATGAATTTGTAAAATAGAGTATTAATGTTACGTTGTAAAAATTATGTTTAATAATAATATGTGTGTTTTCATTTTAAACATATATTTTTAATTTTCTTTTTAGCTAAGGAGAGATGGAAAAATTCTGACAAAATTAGCTTAATTTTTTTTTTAGTTTTTCTTAGTTTTTAAAGTCATTTTAATGCAAAAATAATTTTTAGAAAACCGGTGATTTTAATATTAACTTAGCTAAAATTTTCACAAAATTGAGTTTTGATTTTCTGTAGACATAGGACGGCACGAGTAATACTTGGAAGAACCTTGATTAGTTGGAAATAGGGAATGACATAGTAAATGCTTAATTTTATTTTGTTAGGTTATTTTTGTTAATCAATATTGAAATCATGCATGTTTATTAAGTTAAGTTTTTGTTGTATTATAGACATGAACTGACACATTAAATGCTTGGTAATTCTTGATTTATTGCAAATATCAAAATCATAAAAAAAATCTGAAAACGAAAAATGTTAAAAAAATGTAAAAATTGTGAATATATTATAAATAACTAACTTTAATCCTCAAATTCTTTAGCTAATAAATAAAAATAATACAACTAATATATCGAACCTTTATAATACCTTTTCCCTGTGGGATCAACCTAGGATTCACCGAGTTATATTACTTAGACAATCTCATACTTGAGGTTATATTGGACTCACTTTTTAGAACCGAACAGGAACTTAAAACATGTTTTTAAAACTACTCAAATTATGTACAAGTCGTTCTTAAAATGTTTCTAATATCTCTAAAAAAAGTTTCTGTCTTTCTCTCTCATCAAACTCGAGGGTTTATTAGATTCTTAGCAATTATAGTTTCCTTTGCCTTTAAATTTGAAGTCTGTTGTCACCTTTGGGCTAGCCGTCGTGCCTTTGGATTTGAGAGGCGGGAGTGGCATAGAAGGATTAGAGCATGGGGATAATCCCAGCAATTGCTGAGATTGGAAGTTGCTCGGGCAGTGGTGGATAGTTGAGGTCTGCAGCGAACAAGGTAGAGGCATGTTGTACTAGGGTGCCATGGACGAAGATGGAGAGATATATAGTCATGAAGTCTACTTAGGTTACTGGTGGTCAAAAGGGTTGTCTGTCAAACAGAAGGTTATGAGAAGCTAGCTTTCAGGGGACGGGCTTGTCGATTTAGATTGTTAGACTAGGGATAGGATGGTGGCATCAGTGGTTGCTTGGATGTTGCGTTGGTCACCGGCAGGAGATGGCTCGATGGTGGGGGAAACAAGAGTTCTCAATTTGGTTTGGTGTTATTTCCACTTTCTTGTTTGGATTTTGCTTTTGTTTTTGAAGAATGAAAGTGTCGGGATCTCCTTCGCACCTTTTATGTGTTTTGATCGTGTGCATCGACACTTATGTTGTAATAATAGAGGCGGTTTTCCTATTTTCTATTTTTGTTTGTGAGTCAAACTCGCTTGTTTTTAGCAATATGTGAGATGATGTCCAACTAGGTTTGATTCTTGGTTGTGTCGTTTGTGTCCTCAGTATTGGAGATTTGATATCAGTCGACTGGTTTTATTTATTGATTATAGCGGTCTTTTATAATGTACCTTGGCCGTGCTCAATTTTACACACCAAGTGATTTTTTTTTTTTGGACCTCGACACTTATAATTTGTTTATACGCTTCATCCATCTTCAATTCTCCCGTAGTAAGTGATTTCGCAAATGTATTTTTTTAGTTAGCAATGAAACTTCCTTTTCTCAAATTAAAAAAAGAAAACTCAAAATTATGACGTATAAATCACGTCCCCTTCTCTAAACTAGCGCAAGTCGAAGCTACTCAAGTTCTTGCATATTATCTCTCGCGGTTTAACTTGATTTATAATAATAAAATAAAAACCACGTGACGTACATGCCGTGCCCAGCGCTCACGTCTACCCGGATAAGAAAATCAAAAGGCTGACAAAAAAATCATATTTTATTCTGCCAAAAAAAAAAATAAAAAAAAAAATGTTTCCTTCCTCTTCTGAATAAAGCTTGTACAGGCTGAGCCAAAGAACCCAGAAGGATACGGTTGAGAATTTGAGAGACCAAAGAAAACATTTTTGTCTTATTTTTTTGGGGAAAAAAAATGAGTTCATCCAAGACTCTGAGGAAGCTGGAGGTCGTGTCTCCAGTCCCAGCTGACATAGACATCGCCAACTCCGTTGAGCCTTTCCACATTTCTGAGATTGCCCAAGATCTCAATCTCAGCCCGCAACATTATGACCTTTATGGCAAATACAAGGCCAAGGTGATTGAATAGATTTTGATTTTTCTTTTATTGGGCTTTTTTGCTTTGAAGAAAGTTGTAATGTGATGCGGGTAGACGTTAATTCTTGATTATTCTGTTTGGTTGCTGAGAATTCGATGGAAAATATAAGATCTTGTCTGTATACTTAGTTGTTCATTATTGGGTATGTAGAAGATCTATTCTGCTATCGTTTTTTGGGCTATATGACAATAAGAACTTTTCTTACAATATTTGAGGACTCACACTTGTTGTAGTTCTCCCTCTCTCTTTTTATATGGTGATTTATGATTCTTCTTTTTTGGGTTTTATTGATTTGGTGATGTTTGTTATTTAGGTTTTGTTATCTGTGCTTGATGAGCTGAAAGGATCTGGAGATGGGTATTATGTTGTGGTTGGAGGGATTACTCCAACACCTCTTGGAGAAGGCAAGTCCACTACTACTGTTGGACTTTGTCAAGCATTGGGTGCTTTCCTTGATAAAAAGGTTATTTCTTTTCCTCCGCTTGTTTTTTTGTTTTGTTCTAAGATTTTGGGTTAAGTTTTAATTTTACTTTGTTCTATTCGTTATTCTCACTTCTGTAAGAAAATATTTGTTGGTTGGTGGTAAAGCCTTGAATCCGTTTCTTGAAATATATATTTTTACATTTGGTCAAATCCATTTTTAAATCACGCCCTTCAGGTTCGTATAACATAATTTTAAATCAAGAGGTTCATATTGAAGTTATGCCTACTTCTAAAAGAAGATGCTTGAAACACCAATGAGGATAGCTAGAAAGAAGGAAAGAGCGGACCTTTTTTTTTTAATGTATTCTCCGAAGTGTAAAAAATGGTGTGGCCAGAACAAGTCTAAGTTGGGCAATAAGTTAGGCTGAAATTTGTTTAGCTTTCTTTGAAATTTTGAACAGAGTACTAGTTGTTCTTGCACTTTAGCTTTTGAGCATATGTTGACATCATCCTTCTAGCAGTTTTGTGGTACGACCCTTATCTTGTGGGGTCGGCTGTCAATCTCCTACCTTTGAGGAAACAAAAAATCTTGCATTGCTACTAGCAATTCAACACTTATTTTTTGATTTATTCAGGACAAATTCACATGAATTTGCTTGCTAAGAAATGGATTTTAGACGTGTTTTTGTGTATGGGGTTACTAAAAAATGGATTTTGGTCTGTCCATTATGTAGCGTATGAATGTTCTTTTATAGCATTAAAATGAAATTAAAATGATTGCTTTGACACAAAAACCTTCATGCATTGATATTTTTCCACCGCGCTAGTATCATTTCAGTACTGGTTGAATATATCCTATCTACTTGTTATTTGTCTTTTGTTCTTTTTTTTATTAGGTTGTCACATGCCTCCGTCAACCATCACAAGGACCAACCTTTGGAATCAAAGGAGGTGCAGCAGGAGGAGGTTACAGTCAAGTGATCCCAATGGATGAGTTCAATCTTCATCTCACGGGAGATATTCATGCAATAACGGCCGCCAACAATCTCTTGGCTGCAGCCATTGATACTCGTATTTTCCATGAGTCAACCCAATCAGATAAGGCCCTCTTGAACCGGTTATGCCCACCTAACAAGGAAGGGAAACGCAGCTTTAGTGACATCATGTTTAGACGTTTGAATAAGCTTGGCATTTCCAAGACGAGGCCAGAGGATCTTACACCTCAAGAAGTTAAAAAGTTTGCTAGGCTAGATATTGACCCAAATTCGATTACATGGAGAAGAGTAATGGATGTGAATGACCGGTTCTTGAGGAAGATTTCTATTGGGCAAGGCCCAGAAGAGAAAGGAATGGTGAGAGAAACGGGATTTGATATTTCGGTTGCCAGTGAAATAATGGCAGTTTTGGCCCTTACAACATCTTTAGCTGATATGCGGGAGAGGCTTGGAAAAATGGTGATTGGTAACAGCAAGGCTGGTGACCCTGTAACTGCAGATGATCTTGGTGTTGGAGGTGCTCTAACTGTTCTAATGAAGGATGCCATTAATCCTACTCTAATGCAGACTCTTGAAGGGACCCCAGTTCTAGTTCACGCTGGCCCTTTTGCCAATATTGCTCATGGGAATTCCTCAATTGTGGCTGATAAGATCGCACTGAAATTGGTTGGACCAGGTGGATTTGTTGTCACTGAAGCAGGATTTGGTGCTGATATTGGAACCGAAAAGTTCATGAACATAAAATGTCGATATAGTGGTTTAACACCCCAGTGTGCAGTTATTGTGGCCACAATACGGGCCTTAAAAATGCATGGTGGCGGTCCAGAAGTTGTTGCTGGAAAGCCTCTGGACCGTGCCTACTTGAGCGAAAATGTAGCTTTAGTTGAAGCGGGCTGCGTGAATTTGGCCAGGCATATTGCAAACACAAAAGCTTATGGTGTGAATGTTGTTGTTGCTGTGAACAAGTTCTCAACTGACACTGAAGCAGAACTTAATGCAGTCAGAAATGCAGCATTAGCAGCTGGAGCATATGGTGCTGTTATTTGTACTCATCATGCCCATGGTGGACGAGGAGCGGTTAGTTACTTTATCCTTGTTAATAAGTATCTGTTGGCCATTTTGAAAATCTTTTGGTTTCCATCCTGATAACCTTGCCTCGTTAGGAACCTACTCTTCCAACTTGCAACCTTTGTATTATGTTTCCTGATTTTACGACCAGCTTGTCCTGATTGTCACTTCTGTCTTTGCCAATTAATCTGTTGTAAAACCTTGTGGTAATTTTGTATTTTAATAAAACTTGCTCCTACTCTTTGTTTCCGCCAACAATGCACCATCGCCCCACTCACATTGGATGGCCAAAAAGGATGCAAGTTCTATCCAGATTAAAAAACGTTAGATGTCAAGTGAATCTGGAAAAATAGTTGATTTGGGTGAAATTTCCATGAAAGCTGTTAAAGTCAAAATTGATAGTTGATTTGGGTGTAATTTCCATGAATGCTGTTAAAGTCAAAATTATACCAACTCTTTGGAAGTCTAATTCGGAATTTACCTTCTCTTTCTTTAAATTATATATGAACCATGATTTTATTTGTAGAGAAAGAGAGCTGCCTTGGTGTTTCAATTGATGAACCTTATCATGATCTTCATTTTTCAGGTTGACCTTGGAGTTGTTGTTCAAAAGGCTTGTGAAGATGTTACACAAACATTGAAGTTTTTATATCCTCTGGATATTGGCATTAAAGAGAAGATAGAGGCCATAGCAAGGTCATATGGTGCTGGTGGAGTTGAGTACTCCGAACAGGTAGCTTCTTCCCGATTGCTGGTTCATTTTAAATATTGCTTGATTAATTCTTTGAAATTTAGTCAACCAAGTTTTCACTCAGGGCTCGTTTAGTTAGCATGAAAGGGAATGAGGAAAACAAATACCAATCCTTTTCAAATTCCCATTTAATTCTATGTTTATCAAAATTAGTAATGAGAGTTTAGGGCCTAACACGACATAGGGAATGAAGGGAATACAAATCCTTGCATCCCCCTTGTTGAAGGGAACGAACCCCAAATTTACTTATATACCCTTACTAAATGATATAATATAAGCAAATGATTATTTATTTATGTAAAAGGACAATATAGCAATTACTTTGATAAAATCCATTCCTAAATTTAATGCACTCAAACGGAATAGGATTGTTTCCCATGATACAATCAAATAATAGATAAGTGAAAATTGGGAGATTATCTGCATTCTTATTACTTTCCTTTCCGCATTAATTCTTTTAGGGTTTGGTGAACACGCTCTTAGACTTTAGGAGATTATTTCTCGTTGAGCTCAAATGTAGACCAAAGGCTAAGTGGATATTTGCATCCCAAGAAACCAGTCTTCAAGTGAAAGAAAAAAGATAGGACTTTGTATGTGAGAAAGACAGAAGCTATAAAATAGATAATTTTTGCTCTTGGCCTAGTCACTATGATTTTTCTTCAACTGGTGACAAAATGATGAAAGCACTAAACATCATTCTGATGAATCGTAGAATTGTCATATAATTTATGCTTCAGTTTTTGATGCTGTAAGCAGAAGAATATTTACCGGGGACGAAGCCAAAGTGTGATTACATTTTTCCACTTTTTGGGGAGATGTTTACATGATATACTTATCAAAAAATTTGTTTGCTGGCCAAAATAGGCGGAGAAACAGATTGAGATGTATAGCATGCAAGGGTTTTCGGGTTTGCCGATTTGCATGGCGAAGACTCAATATTCATTTTCACACAATGCTGCTGAGAAGGGAGCCCCTAGCGGATTCATATTACCAATAAGGGATGTGAGAGCTAGTATTGGTGCTGGATTCATATACCCTTTGGTTGGAACAATGAGTACAATGCCGGGACTTCCAACAAGGCCGTGCTTCTACGACATTGATCTCGACACTACTACCGGAAAGGTTATTGGTCTTTCTTGAAGGTCTTCACGTGCTCATGGCGGCAGCCTGTGGCAAAACTTCACGATCAACGCCGACTTTCAGGACCCAGTTCTGATGCTTTTCCTTGAAATTGTACTACTCTTTCCTTGCAGCTTCCTGTGTAAGTGATCTTGTTGTAACCAAACAATGAATTCTAAAAATAAACGTATGTTTCTGTTTTGAATGCCATGAATAAGAAGCCAAAGTTGTTAAAGGCCATTTTTTTAAAAGGGAAAGGCCATTTTTTTTTTTTTTTGGTTTTGTCTTTGTGTATTTTGTTTTGTTTATTTGAATGTGGTCCTTCTCATGATAAAACTTAAAAACTTGAAGAGATATTGAGAGGGCGGTATATGCAAACAGCGTTACTAACCTTAATTTAGCGATGATTTTGCAACTTTTATTCAACGCTAAGGTTTAGAGTTGAAATTTTCCTCTCAAATTCAAATTTTATATATTTGAATTACAAAGTTGCGGATGTATGAGTCCTCTTATTTATTTATTTATTTATTTACTAGTGATCAGTACGAGCTCCGTGCATGTATTTTCTGTATTTTTTTATACAAACATCTAAAATATTTTCCACGCTTCAGTTTTACTGGTTTTTATTCTCCTTTTAGTTTAATTTAGTAAAAATAGTGTTTAATAGAGCATATTTCAAAGGGAGAAAAATTGGTATTAAAATTATGATAGTAAATTATTTATTAGGTACATATCAAAAAAAGTATTTGAGAGGGTTGTATGATAAAAATACATCTGAGAACAAATTATTTTAGGCGAGCAATTAAGGAAAAACATTTGTACGCGGTATAATTGGGGGAAAATTTAGGTGAAAAAAATGTTTGGGTCCAGTAATCCACTATTTGACGAAAAATATTTTAATAAAAGTATATTTAGGAGAAAAAAATTGCTTTAGGAGAAAGGAACAGGAACAAAACTTAAAGGTCATGCTTGATGAAATAACATTTTAGATAATGCAAAAGAATATGCAATAAGAATTAATCAAAAAAGTATTTTGATGATATACACGTTAAAAAAAATTATTTAATAAACTGGATCTAAAAATATATAAGATATTAAGAGGTAAGAAACAAAAAAATCACAAAGGTGGGAAGGAATAAAAATAAAACACTGAGTTTTCAAAAAAAAAAAAAAAACACTGAAGATAAAAAAGAGGGAGGACAAAAGAAAGAATGAGAAGAAAAGGAAAAAAAAAGATAAAAAAGCAATAAAATATTCTCTAAATAAAAAGCCAAAAAAAAGATGTTAAGAAAAATAAAAAAAATGGATGGAAAAGAAAAGGAAAAAAATAAAGCGAAAAAAATTTAAGGGGGACGTAATGGGAAGTTTTCATAAATGCCATAAAATTACATGTTATACCACGCTTTAAAAAGTTAGTGTTTATTTATACCACAATTAAAAAAGTTTATGTCACACTATCATTCATATTATAGATTAAGCTGTGTTATAAATAAATATCTGTGATATTTATAAAAAGTAAGTTTTAAAAGACCATGTTTATGATAATTTTCCAACGAAACATTCCCTAATAAATCAAAAACAAAAAAGGAAGGGGGGGGGGATGTGTTTTGTTCCCCACGTAATGCTTTTATAATAGTAACATTTATTTATGTATATGCTCTTCTTGTCCAGTTGGCAATCATTTTTTTTTTATATATGTTTGGCTACATTTTATGTGATATGATCATATGATAATTTATCTTCTTTTCTTGGGGACACTTTGGTCCCTAATTTTCTAAAAGAGTAACCTTTAACTCCAACAGTTAATAGGATTCCCTCAATAAGAAATATATATATATATATATATATATATATTAATGCGGAACACACAATTTTAATTTTAATTTTAATTTTTCATAGTTATTTATTAGGAAATATTTTATTTTTAGTTTTTTTAATTTTAAATGTAAATTAATAGGGTGTTTGGGAGAATGATTTGAACTCTAATAAAAAAATACTATAAATATAAAGCTCTCACATGTTATAGCGTTCGTTTCAAATTTCAAAGTTGAACTCCTCTCCCAAATAGGCAAATACCTTATTACACTATAGGGTTATTTATGTAGTCAAGATCATCTTTAGCTTAGATCTCAGAAATGCCCAGTAATTCCAATAAGGAGAGACTTGATGATTAATGAATATTGACATTTGTAGTTCTTCCTCTTTGAGTTTTTGTGTTCTCCCTTCTTTTTCTCTGTTTCTCCTTTCTATAATTCCATCGCTATCAATTTTGTTTCTATTTTCCTCTAGTTCTTCATCTCTTTTGTCTTTTCTATTTTTAAATTCAATCTCCATTCTTAAATTTATTCCAATCCAACATCGTATGCATATGTATATATATGACGAGGATTAAAGTTTAGAAAAATACAGGATTGGTTGATATTAAAACTATCATAAAAAATAATTTCCAAAAACGAAAGTGTAAATATGAAAAGTTCAAGTGCACAAATACAAAAAAAAAAAAAAAAGAAATCATAATTAAAGTTTAAATTTCAATTCTCATGAACAATTAGTGCAAATTACCAAGAAAAAAAATTATCGGGAACTCAATGTGTCGTATTAAAAAAAGAGTTATTAATGCTAATAGCCTTTAAACTTTAGAGTCTTTGTCACTTTATCCCTTGAACTTTAATAATCACCACTTTGCTCCTTAAAGTTTTAAAACTCCTCACTTCATCCTAAACTTTAAAAATTACCACTTTACCCTTTAACTTTCAAAACTCCTCACTTTGCCCCCTGAACCTTATGTTTTCATTTTAAATAGACAAAATTAAGCCTACATGATTCACATGGATGACATGTAAGGGAAAAAATGAGACTTTATCATGCTCAAATTTGTTTCATGTTTACTTTCTCACTCAGGGCATTTTTTTTCAATATCTGAACTCTTATTTAGGAAAGATTTGTATGCACATTTCTCATCATCTTTAATGTGTAACTCTCATTTAATAAGTCAATATTATTTGCTGATATCTTTTTATTTTTAATGTGTAACTCATCTTTGTTATTCAAGTTTAGATATTGACGAACAATATTGATTTATTAGAGTTCAGATAAAAAAAAGGCCTTACGTGAAAGTGTAAACATGAAACAAAACTTAGGAGTGACCTATGTACGAATCATGTAGGCTTAATTCTGTCTATTTTAATGAAAAATCGAAAGTTTAGGGAACAAAGTAAGAAGCTTTAAAAGTTTATGGACAAAGTAGTGATTTTTAATGTTCAAGAGGCAAAGTGAGGATCACTTTGCCAACCTCCATAAACACCATAACCACCCAAAGCTAAGCCAAGACAAAGCACTCCAACCTCTATAACCACCATACTTCCTCTTCATTTCCACCATTTTCTTCCACCATAGAACACCATAACCACCACTTTCATAAGGTCCCAACCACCATATATCCAATACATCATCACCAATAACAATGCACCAATGTTTCTATTTACAGAGTCATCCTCTGATGGCCAAAGCAAATCATATCCCTTTAGGGATAAGACAACATAACAATTTTTGCATGAATAAAGCGCCCAACTTTATTCTCTCGATTGTGGATCTAATGATTTAGATCGTCACCTTTAGAATCATGTCTTTCACATAATCTGTCCATCATATGCCTGATTCTAAAGGCTTAGACCAATAGTCTCAGACTTTTGTTTGCTTGTCATACATCTAACAAATATGAATGTAAAGTGGACAACTATTTAGTATATGAATAATAAATAAACTCTTTATTGATAAAAAGCCTCCAAAAACATATTATATTTTTACTCTTTAGAGCATACATGTCTAACAGAAAGTTATATAAATGACTTTAAGCCTCATAGTAAAGTGGTACTTGAGGAGATGGCGAGTGGTTTGATTGCTGCATTGGAAACCAATCCAATTAACATGGAAAAACTAGTAGAACAACAACCTAGGGAGCTTCGGCGTATGAGCATTGTCATCGGTCAAAATTTGGTTGACCAAGTAGTTTGACATGAAGGACTTAGGTGAGGCTAATTATGTTTTGGGAATCCAAATATTTTTGATAGAAAGAAAAAAAAAATAATAGCCTTATCCCAAGCCTGATACATAAATAAAATTCTCGATAAGTTTGTAATGTATAATTCTAAGAAAGATGGGCAACCATCTAGGTATGGAATTACTCTATCAAAATAGACGGTCCAAAGACTGGTGAGGAAAGAGAATACATGAAGAAGCCACCTTACGCTTTGGTAGTAGGTAGTCTCATGTATGCTATGCTTCACACAAGACTTGATATATGTTATTCGGTCTAGATAGTGAGTTGTTTTTAGTCAGACCCATGACCAAACTATTATGTTGTGGTCAAGCATATTTTGCAAGTACCTGAGAAGAAATAGAAGTTATATGCTAGTGTATTCCAATAAGGATAAAACATCTCTTGAATATATTGATTCAGATTTTCAAACCTATTTAGATACAAAAAGATCAACTTTTTTGTTCCGTGTTTATTCTAGAAAGAGGCACCATTGTTTGAAGGAGTGTCAAGTAAGCTTGCCCTACTGATTCAATGATAGAGGCCGAGTATGTGGCTGCTATTGATTTTTCAAAAGAAGCAGTATGGCTTCATAAGTTCCTTAGGGATTTTGAGGTAATTCCTATTATGGATAAGCCAATTATGTTGTACTATGATAATAGAACAATGATAGCTAATAACAAGGAATTAAGATACCACAAGATGAATAAGCATGTAGATCAGAAGTATCATATGATAAGGGACTTGATTGATGATGGACATATTGATATGTGCTGTATTACATCTGAGGACAATATAACTAATCCTTTCATGAAGACGCTACCTACATGCACCTTCGAGAAGCATGTATAGGCTATGGGGATGCATAATATATCACATTTACTCACTTAGGGCAAGTGAGAGATTTTTAGACTTGATTCCCTAAGGATTCAATAATGTAATAGTTTTGGGAGACATGTAATCAATAAAGATCTTATTATTTATTTTGATATATCAAATGTTGCCCTCTTTATTTTCATATATGTTGAATATATGATAAGCAAACAACAGTTTGAGACTGTCAATTTAAACCTTTAAGATCGTGTACATGATGGATAGATTATGCAGAAGGCATGAATCTTAAAGGCCATAATCTAAATAATAAGATCCTAGGAATAAAGTTGGATGCTTTACTCAAGTTAAGATTGCTATATTGTCTACAACCTTAGCAGGAGATGACTTGTCTTAGTCATCGGAGTTAGACTTCGTGAGTAGAAACATTGATATATTGTTATAGGTGTCGATATATTAGAGCGAGACTAAAGAATTGATTTCATTAATAATTCTTTTTGTTTAAATCAATACACCTTAGACATCATATGTGTTGCATCTTAATCCTAAAATGAATCAATGAGTCTGTATTCTTAACTTGTGTCTTTTGATGTACCAAAGGGTGATATCCTAAATTTTATAAAGATATGCTTACCAGTACATTAGAGACATGACTCTTCATTGATGTAGACTCGTTATTTATAGATATGGAATCTATAGCTCTTTCGTAGAGCTAATGATGATATTCTCTTATAGGCATGATCCTGTAATTAGAAACTGGAGCACTCAACCATTTGGATGCATATGTGTCACCAAATGGTATACTATTTCTTATTAGTTATGAATAGTAAATATTCCAATGGTGAGATAATAACATATAAGATAAAAATTATCGGGAAGGTAAAATGCAATTTATCCTTATCCGATTATGAATATCCTATAGGGATGTGTAACATTATGATATGTCATGGATAATAAACTTATTAGAGTTTAATGATTTTATATAGTTTAAGAGTGCACTTCAAAGCTTTCAGTGGAATAGCTTTAGAGTTACTAATTATAAAATATATATATTAAGGCTATGTTTCGTAATTATAGGAGATTGATCTATATATGTCCATCATGTCCACTTTTGCTAGCTCATAATATTTCCTATAACAATAGGGCATGTTTTTCTTATAGATTGGTAACTTATGTTATTTATTAGATTGGCTAAAATTCAATAGATTGGATTTAAAAATTCATGTTGGTTTATTGGTTCAATTAATTTTATGAATTAATTCAAGACAATGTTGACTTATTTAAAATAGATTTTATTTGTATGAGGTTATCTGTATATGACTGTTTTAATCAGATAACTTCTCTATTAGGTTATTTGAATTAAAACTGAGGCTTCATAAAGCATACTTGAGTCAAATAAGTAAGGATTTATCCAATTGGTTCAAATTGGTTGAATTAGATAAGTTGTTGATGTACAAAAATAGGTTTGGGAACTCGGCCTTAACGCCGCAGTCGAACACAATATACAGATGCGGTCGACCATGCTTGGTTTTTCTGCAAACCATGTGAAACATGTTTCTAGCACGGATTTTGAGTCTGATTCAAATTTTGAGGCCAAATCTGATAAAGACTAGCACTAATTTGATCTCCATATAAGGGGAACAATTTTCTATTGTTTCTTTGATCACTTGAGAAATTTAAAGAAGAGTATTTACTAGGAAGACTCTAAAACTCCCATAGAGCTATTGTTTAACATCTCGAATCTTAATTCTTGGTTTACTCAAGTGGTTGAAAGGAGAGGTCACCTAATGAAAAACTGAACGACATGGAAAGATAATAACAAAAAAGACCAGTTGATTGAGGCGCTTCCAGTAGAGTTCTCTAGTAACAATTCCTATAGTTTTTCGGTCTACTAAGAGGTACGATTGATCTTTTATTAATTTATATACATGGAATGTTTAACTTGTTTTGAAAAAATGTTTTAACTAAAATTTTTAAAATATGCTACATACCCATTTTCCAATAATATACATGAAAATGATTTTTTTCTAAATGAGAAATAAAAATGATTTAGTTTAGCTATTCTTTTACAATGAATTTTTAGGTCAAGTTTGAATTTTTAAAAGGCATGTTATATCTCATACTACAGCTAGTTTTGAGCGTATGACTGAAAATTGTTTCTCTAATATTAATGTTGAATTTGGAAATAATTTTTTATTTGTTAATTGATAGTCGGATGTCAGATGTTTTCTTTTGAGAAATAAATGGGAAGAAAAAATTTGTGTTTTGTGTTTAGTATAGATAGCATTAAAAAAGAACAAAAACCTATCATGCTAAATAGTATTTTAACGTTATAGTAATGCCGTTAAAGATCAACGTGAGGAAGAAGATAAATTAGAATTTTGGGATTTACTTCAACTTCCCCATTATGTCCTTGTATTCTGAGGACAATTTTGATGTTTAATTTTTGGGTTTCCGCCAACCATTATAGCTGAAGAAGATTGACTTTTGTTCTAAGTTGATCGTTCTGAGAGCGTAGACTGGCCCCTGATCTTCTAATTAACAATAGGGCCCGGTCATTTAAATTTGCGAAATTATAATTTTTAAATGTAAATTGAAGTCAATATTCACCAAATAATATGATTTTCTTATGGAACATATGCTCCAACCGTCATATACAACAAAAATTATAGTCTGTTCAATTTTTTGAGCGAGACTTTTGGTAAAAATTAACTGCAAAATTAATGTTTTAGCTCTCTCTATTAAACATATGCTACAATTTGTAAATTTAATGATGCCAAATAGTCTAATGTGTTTCTAACAACAAGAACAACGTGCGAGAGTTCATAATTTTAGAAAACCCACAAGATAGTTTCAATAGGTCGTCTTTCCTAGGCATTTAAACAAGTCATTGTCTCTACTCGCTATAATCTCAGTTCCCTCCATCATTATCGTCACCTCATCCTCATTTTTTCACTATTGTTGAGCAAAAAACAAATCTAATCCTATCAAGCCCATCAATTCAAAAGTCCCACCCTACAGCATTGGCAAGTCAGAACGAAACAAGAAGTACATCGGCACACAACAATAGAATAGACGAAGATGTTAGTGTTTATAGGCCTTTTATTCACTCCACTGTAGACGATCGCTTTGTCGCCTATCGACAGTATGACTACTCCTCTAACTTTCAACTTAACGACGACGATCTTGATCAGACGTATCATCCATCTTACTAGCTTTCTCAGCTTGTCCCATGTCACATATCATCCAACAAAGGAAAAAAGAAGAAGAAGAAGAAGAAGAAGAATAATGGCAGCTTAGATGACAAAAAAATCCTTTGTCTTTTCATGTATAGTGTACAATGTTTTATTCATCACTGAAGTCAATGTTAGTCAACAATTCCACTCTTCACATAAACGGCATAAAAAAATTTGATTTTTCTACCACTTACGTATGGGACAGCAAAAGCTAGTATCATGGCAATGCAAGTTACGTTGCAATTATAAAGGGTTACATGGTTGTTTCAAGCCACCCACTTATACATGCTAATTAACAAGACTACCCACAACTTGTTCATATATTTGCCACTTGCTCAAGTCAACCACAAATACCTACCCGGAGTAGCAGATTGCAAAGCAATTAGTTAAAAAAGCAACAATCCTAATGAAGTCACATCGGATAACTAAGACTAATTAAACTATAATATTCTATCTAATTCTACTTAATCCTTTGGATGAAAGTGATATCGGGATGGATGGAAGTGGAATCCTATATGTATGTGTGTGTGTGTAATCATTGCATGACCAGCTTCCTTGTCAGGTGAAGATGGATTCTTCTTTCTGGACTTTAGGTATTTGATTTGATCGTTTTCCTTTAATTTAATTATGCTTCTTTTATTGTCTATTTGGTTGCTGAGAACGGTCAAAAAATTGGGATTCGAGGAGTAGATTATTTAAACAATAAATTTGAATATGAAATATTCTTAGCAAAAGAACTTTGAACAATCAGTTACTTAAATTCTATTTTCAACCCTAAAACTTTAAGGTTTTATTCACTCTGCCCCCTGAACTTTAAAAATCACCATTATACCCCTTGAACTTTTAAAACTCCTCACTTTATCTGTGAATTTTTAAAATTACAATTATGTCTTTGTTTTAAAGCTCCTTATTTTGTTCATATTTTTTAATTTTTTGTTCAAATAAACAAAATTAAGTCTACATGATTTATACATGTGTAATTTGTAAGGGCGAAAATAAGATTTTATTAGTCTTAGGTTTTCTTTCACGTTCACATTCTCATTTAACTTTTTTAATCTGCACTCATTTAAGAAGGGTCTGTATGTACATTTCTTCTTGTATTGTTTGCTGATATTACCTCATCTTTAATGCATAACTCATCTTATTTAATATTCAAATTCAGACATCTACTAACAATATTGACTTATTAAATGAGTTCTGCATTAAAAATGAGAAGAAGTATATCGGCAAACCCTTTCTAAATAAGAATTCAAATTTAAAAAATAAATACGTCAAGTGAAAGTGTTAACATAAAACAAGACTTAAGAGTACTAATCACGTGGGCTTAATTGCGTTGATTTGAATAGAAAACCAAAAAATAGGAGACAAAATAAGGAGCTTTGAAAGTTCAATAGTAAAATGGTGATTTTTAAAAGTTAAGAGAACAAAGTAAAGAGTTTTAAAAGTTCAAAGGGTAAAGAGATAGTTTTAGAGTTCATGGGGCAATGTGAGGGAGACCAAAAAGTTTAGCGGCCATTAATGTTAACCAAAATAAAAAGTTAAAATGGAAAGTTAGCCAAAAAGGAAAAAAAAAAAAAGAGGGAAGTAAAATCTTTTTAACAAAATGGTTTAAGTATGGGGTGTATAAAAGGGTTGTTGTGGAATTATATACGATTTCAATATCAAAAGAAAAATCATTTTAAATTTTGAATGTTCAAGGGTGCCTTAATAAAAACTTGGGCCTCTTACTATTAAAGGTGTGAATATAGGCCAAACCAAATAACCTCACATATGGCTCACTATTGTGGCCCAATGAACGTGCCCCAACTTGCATATGGATATGGGTCAGGATAGAAAGTAAATTATGTAGTATACCACTTCTTTATTATCATTGTTGTGTTCTACCACTTATCTTTTTTTTTTATTTGATTCATATTTTTTCAAATCAAAAAGGTCATGATACCCTTAGGGCCTGTTTGGTGCATAAGATAGGATAGTTTTAAAAGATTAGATTGGAATGTATCAGAAAGGATAATATAAAATTTTAGTTAATCCAATCCTATGTTTGGTGTTGTGTTATTAGTATAAGGGGCCTCTTGGTAAATTATTTTAGAAATTGGGGTAAATTGTAATTTTTAAAATCAATGGGTCAAAAAAATAATTATTAAAAATATTTTGGCGCATAAAATTATATTTTGACCCTTCAATTTTTTTAGAAAATTATAATTTGACCCCAAATTTTATAAATTTTTAAAAATTAGTCCTTGCAAATTTTCACAATGTACAGATGTTGTGCTTAATCCTATGCTTGAACAACTAAGAGGATTCAAGCACGGATAGATAAGAGCATATTCAATCCAGTCTTTTAAGGTTTTTTACCAACAAAGTATTAAAATTTAGTCCAGCCCAATCCCTCCTAATCCTGTGCACCAAACATGCTCTTATAGCACTTGTTTGCCTAATTCTAGTCTAAAATATGCAAGATCAATTATATCTTTATACTCTTTGGAGATAGTATCAAATTTTTTTTATAGAAGTGGTAAGATTAGAAAACAATATTACAAAAGTGGTGTTTGTCAAATTAACCCCAGGATAGGTTGAATTTTTTCAAGGCCTCAAAGCCATTTTGTAATAGGAAAATATGGCCCAACAGAATTCCATCTTGTATTTCCCTCTAGTCAACATGGATCAGGCTGGGTTATAATGGGCTAAATTGGGCTAAGTTAGACGGCTCATATTTTAAATAAAAATTGGAGTAAACGTAACTTTTTTAATACTAATTAAAGTGACTATCAAGTTTTAGAAATATTTGTAGTAAATGTCAGTAAATAGAAAATTTACTCAGTAAAAATATTTTTTCCTTACTTATATACTATGAGTAAAAGAGTTTTTTTACTGGTAAATTTTCTTTTTATTACAAATATTTTTAAAACTTGATATTTACTAATAAAAGTTTCAAAAATCTAACATTTTTCTCATTTTTCCTTTTTTAAAGCACTGTTCACAGGAATATGTGTATTTTGTCAACGGAATTTAGCGATTGACAGGATAAGGAACTTGTGAACAGGCAGGATAATTATTTGTGCTGAAAATTTGGATTTAGTGAAAGTGAGAATTCTTGTATATATAATTTTATTATGTTCATATTTAATGAGAATTTGTCATGTGAAATTGAGTTTATTTATAATTAATTTACATTTATCTGGGTGAGATTTTGTCAATCACAATTTGAGTCAATTGTTGTTTTATTCCAATTTTTTAAGTAAATGGAGAGATATAGGAAATTATAATAGTGAGATTTTTTTACTTTAAAATCCAACCAAAATGTAAATCCAGTTAAAGAAAAATATAATAAGCAACAACCCTACTAGGAAGGCGAATGAAAACTAGATAAACATTATTTTCATTTATATTTTTTGAAATCTTTATACTTTCGATGCAAAAACCATATGCATTTTTCTTTTTAAAATTTGTGATCGTGTTCTTGCATATTATTGAGTTATACCAATTTATCTCAAGACCTTGAAACATCACTCTTCTCCTCTTCTTTAGAAATACATATCTGCTATCAATTTTGTGATGCCCAATTAACTCAAAATTAACCAATAATAAACATCTTGTATATCTATGCATTTATAAACATATGTTATTGAATTATGAGTATACGAAAAGTATATCTTATGAGTATGAGTACTCATTATTTTTAAGATTGAATCATGTATAAATGTGATTATATTCATTAAATATGACATTGAATTATTAATATATGATCTAACATGTTTTTCAAAGTTCTATTGCATTGAAAAGCTCAGTTTCTCAGTTAAAGAAGATTGGCGTGATAAATAGTTATGAAATAGATTACAAAGTGTTTTTCTATTTTAAATGCATTCTAAACCAATTGTTTTGCCTATTTATTGATTTGGAATAACGAGATTTTATTGGAATTAAAAGTATGCAAAATGGTGTAATTTGATTAGCCTGTTGACTAGGTTATAGAAACTCAAGTTGTACTTGTTTGCACTTGATTTAATTGGCTAATCATCAGCTCAAATCTCTTACTCCACACTCTTTTTACATGTCCAAGCCTTGAAAAAAAGGGAAAAAAGCTCCCTAGCAACCTACCCTTCCCTCTTACCTCTTTTTGAACAAGTCAAATGAACTAGAATCTTCAATTTTGCTTCTTTATTTCTCCAGCAACTCTAAAAATGTCTAGCACTTTTTCCACATCTTTCTTTCCATTTTTCATGTCCTCAAGCTGCTAAACATTAAAACCAAGCTATAGAAATTTGGATTACACAAAATAGGGCAAGTTCTCATGATATTGAGCTTGAAAATCAAGCATTTGAACTCCAATAGAACCCTAACTTCAAGTCCCATAAGGTAACATCTCCATTTATGTACTCTATATTTATGTTTCTTATGATCAAATGAAGTTATTTTATGTTATATGTGATTATAACTTTAAAGGAAGTAAGGTAGGACAGATTTGAGCTTAAACTAAGTTAATTGAACTAGATTTCTTTTCTATTGAAATCTGATTAGTTTTTTATAAATTATTATATCTATGTTGCTTATTGAATATTTTAAATTGTCTTTATATAATTAAAAATGATTAATGATTAGAATTACATTTAGATTACGATTAAAATCAAAATGAGGTCAGGTTGAATCTTTATTAGCTTTCCAATAAATTGTTCCTATTGTGAAAACTTTTTATGATTTTTATTACCTTATTGATATTTAATGTTTGATATTGCTAATTGAATGAAAAAACTAGATTTGGTTAAGAAATGATGAGAATGTTATAAGCTTTTATATTCTTGGTTTATTGTTAATATAGATGTGTGTATTTATGTTAGAAACCTTAATGTTTTGAGTGTATATTAGTATAACATGTGACGTTATATTTCAAGCACGTTATGTGATTGAGAACATACAAAATGATTAAGAATACTCATACTATGTAGGCTTTCTATCTTCATATGTGATGGTTTTGCTTTTCATGAGATTGAGTTCGAAGTAAATGGAAAATATTATTTACTGTATCATAAGAACTATGTAATATTATCTATGTTTTAAGGTGCATTGATTGAAATATTGTTATTTGATAATGATATAGATTGTTAAAAAGCATTCATGATGCATGACATTTACATTAGAACGTGTGATATGATCTAAAAAGGAAATAAGGTTTTTAACTAAAATGGGGTATGGTGCTTAATTGGTGGCCGAGCAGGCACAGGATACGGGGGGATTGGCAGACCCAACAAAGGGTGGTGAATATTTTGAGATTAAAAAACCAAGATAAGAAAAGCCATAAAGACTAAGACTGAATACTACAAATACCTGAGGCCTAAAGACAAAGATGGAAACCTCGTATTATTATTATTGCATTGGATAAATTATGATGAATAGGTTTCAAAAACCACGGCTTATCATTACTAGTTAAATACCACACTGCAAGGGTACCCAAAAATTAAGTAAAAGAGAAAGATTAGCTGAATGAAAAATGATAAAATAAAATATATGATTGCATTTTCATTCACCGTTTATGTTCATGCATTAGTTTATACACTAAACCTTTAGCTCATTATAGTTCTTATGATACAGGTGAGGATATATAAGGCTATGGGTTGACCTATCCAGTGCTGCCAGACAGAGGTTTGTTCATTCACCATTTATGATGCTATGCTTCGGATAAGCTTTTGAAGCTTATTTTGGAACTTTGGTTTTGTCAAACTTAGCAGCTCTATCATGATTTTATAAATAGATATGTTAATAACTATAGATGTGATAAATAAAAGGTTAATACTATTTATCCTAACTACATTAAGTTTTGCATGAGTTTATTAGTTAGCTTGAGGGGAATTACAAAGTTTTCCTCTGGCTTGACATTCAAATTGTGATACTAACCTCTTCAACTTCTTTGACTTGGGTGTCGCATTACTCTATTTCTTATTATTGCATTGTTTTCTCGATTTGACTGGAGCGACTACTCCTACTTCCTAAACATAATCCTCCCAAGAAAGTTGAGCTACTATATTGGCTTCCTTCATTCTATTTGGGTTTTTTTTTAAGAAAATGGAGGGATAAGAAATTATACTAATTAGATTTAACATAACCCTACTTGTTAAAGAAAACAATAAAAAAAAAAAAAACTTTAGAATCCAACCAAAATGTAAATCCAACAAAAGAAAAACATAGTAAGCAAAACCTTACTAAGAAGGCGAACGAAAACTTGACAAACCTCATATTTATTTATATTTTTTGAAGCCTTTATATTTTAGATGCAAAAACCATATACATTTTTCTTTTTAAAATTAGTGATCGTGTGTTCTTGCAGATTATTGAATTATACAAATTTATCTCAAGATCTTGAAACAACAATCTTCTCCTCTTCTTTAGCAACTACATACCTATCAATTTTCTCTTCTGGCTTGACATTCCTGTTGTGATACGGAACCTCTTCAACTTCTTTGGCCCTAGGTGTAGTATTACTCTATTTCTTATTGTTGCATTGTTCTCTCGATTTGACTGCAACGATTGCTCCTTCTACTTCATCAATAAGATCCTCCCAAGAAAGTCGAGCTACTATATTTGCTTCCTCCATGGCTTTAATTTCTTGAAAATTATGAGGAACAAGTAGTGCGATCGAATTGTTGCCTAATTGAACTTGCAGCGAGCGATCTTCCTTAACTAGAAAAAGCCTCGTTCTAAGATTGAAGATGAACTGCGCCACTTCTTTATGTCTTAAATCCCAGCACTCAGTTCTTGAACAATTACTGTTGCGACTACTATGTGATCAAGCTATGTCTTCATGGATTTTACCCTGGGAGCTAACTTTTTAATTTAAGGATCTATTAGAAGACTTCGCTACCTTCGGTTCTTGCTCGTCCACTGAATTTGGTTTATCCATGTTTTGAGTTTGCTAAATTGAATGAGTTTAATTATTTAAATTGAGAAAATTAGTATGTAGATTCCAGTTCGGAGTTTGCCGCATTCCTGACAATCTTAAGATAATCTTTTTCTAATTCGTAACCTGCCAGATGCCTAACAATTATATTCAAAAATGGAGTAATAATTTAGCATATTTTAATTTGTAATGTTTGAAATGCCTAATAATCTTAATATAATATGGAAAATTATAAGTCATGGTCTTCCAGATGTAATGCCTAATAATTTTATGATAAGCTGACGTATACATTTCGTAATCTACCAGATTATTCTAATTACAGTTACAATTCGTTATAAGTAATAGGTCACTAAAGCGACATATTCAAACATAGAAGAGTTGGTTGTTGACTCAACACTTATCATAGAAGAATGCAAACAAAAAGCAAACGATTTTTTTTAAACAAAACTGGGGATTTTAAACAAGTCATCTTATGAAGAACAATCTTCAAAAATATGAACAATTTGTCAAATAACAATCTACCACCATATTGTAACACTACAACGTAATACTTGTTCAATCTAAAAAATCAACAACTCAAAACTAATCAAAAAATGTGAGGCATCAACCAAATTAGCAGGATTTTTAAGTTGTTCACAACGAGGCTGATGAGTCCTAGCCAATTTTTCGCCCATGTTGTCATCGCTCTTATAGATGAATTGAATCTTGAGAAGATCTTGCACGACAAAAAACTGGACTTTTAGTTTATTGTGACTAATAAAAATCCTATAGTTAATAGTTTAGTCACCACAAAAATGGAACTGAAGTTTGTGACTAATTGTACATTAATGTTTGTTGTGGCCAAAAGTCTAACTTTTTGTAGTGTTGGTTATAGAGTTTGATATGTGGTCATATTTCTGCAATTAAATCTCTTATCTTTCTTATCCAAACAATCAAAAAGCTCATCGTCTATTAAACATTTAATACATTTCAGGAAATATTCATTCCGCAGTCTTCACTAGATAAAACAACAAAAACAAATTTGTTCTTTATCAGTGGAAAAAAAAAAAAAAAACCCTACAAATCTGAAATTATAAAAAAATACGATTAACAAAACTAAAAATCTTGGCGTTCTAATTCCCTGAAAGGATTTAAAGAAAAACATATTGCAAGCAAATAACTAAGACACTTCCGAAAAGGATATCAAAATTAACACTCACAAATGGAAAACTGACTTGGAAGATACTTAAGAGGACGTGAGTTAAAAAAAAAAGAAAAAGGGAGAATTCAGCAAATGCTGGAGGATAGTTGGCAAAGAAGTGTATATGTCAACTTACTGACGGCGTGTATTATAGTCAAAACTTCAGTTTCTTATTGTGTATTATGGTCTAATGGAATTTGGATTGCTAGTTCGAACAAAAATTAATTGGAATTGGATTTGAGTAGTTAGAATTGAGATTTTTTTAGTTGGGATATATTGGTGTTTGAATTGATTTTTAAAAAGGTCAGTTTGAGTCAGAAGGAGTTGAATTGGTGTTTGGATATATGTTGGAAACATTCATTTGAACTGATAGTACTTCTAAAAAGTCTTAAAAAATCACAATATATATTACAAATTTTTAGACTTTGAATTCATATCTATATTTTGAACATCTAAGAAAAAGAATCATCTTAATTGAAAGTGACACAAAAAAGTTATAACATTTTTAAACTTAAGTTAAGAAGAGAGAGAAAAAGAAAGAAGTAAATGACAATTTTTTATGAGTTGCCAAATACTAGTTTCAATGCAAACTGAATATGATAATTTAGATGGAATTGTTCGGAATGACCTTTTTCTATGAGTTGCCAAATGCCAGTTTCGGTATGAACTTAATTGGCTGGTCCGAACTAGTGTTGCCAAACCTCAGAAAAGAGAAAATCTAATACGGTGTTTGGAAGGTGGTTAGAACTGAGAGTTAGAACTAAAAGTACTTAACATGTGAGAGCTTTATATTAAAGCATACGTTTACGTTATACTGTAGCATGTGAGAACTTTACACTCTTTTTTTCAAGGGAGAGCTTTACACTATTTGAGTTGGAACTTATGAGTTAGAACTCCATTGCCAAACACCTAAAAGAATTGCCTCAATTGAAATTGAAATAAATTAATACTAATGACTACAAGAAAACTACATTTAACGACATATTTTTTACGACATGTAGTTTTTAAATGTCGTTAAAAAGTACATACAACTACATCTCCAACAAAGAGATCATTAATGACATTTGAAACAATAATTGACGACATCTATATAGATGTCGTATTAAGGTCTCTTTTTAACGACAATAGTTTAGTGTTGTTAAATTATTTAAAGACAAATAAGAGATGTCGTTAAAGTCTTAGAGATTCTACGACACCCCTTATAGATGACATCTTGACCAATATCGTCTTTAAGGGATGTCGTAGAATCTCTAAGGTTTTGATGACATCTCCTACTTGTCGTTAAATAATTTAACGATTCTAAACTATTGTCGTTAAAAGGAGACCTTTAATACGACATCTATATAGATGTCGTTAATTATTGTTTCAAATGTTATTAAAGACATGTTTGTTGGAGATGTCGTTGTATGTACTTTCAACGACATTTAAAATCTATATGTTGTAAATAATATGTCGTTAAATGTAGTTTTTCTTGTAGTGAATGGCCCCTAAACTTTATGATCTCCCCCACTTTGCCCCAAACTTTAAAAATCACTACTTTACCCTCTTAATTTTCAAAATTCCTTACTTTTCCCCTGGATTTAAAAAACACCATTTTGTCCTTGAACTTTTCGAGCTCCTCATTTGTCTCATAAATTTTTGATTTTCCATTTAAACCCATGCGATTCACACATGGGTCATCTTTAAGGGCAAAAATGAGACTTTATCAATTCCAATATTTTTTTTACATTTACGCTCTCACTTGATGCCTTCATTTTTAATTTGAACTACCATTTAGAAAAGGTTTATATGTATATTTCTTGTCATTTTGAATGTATAACTCATTTAATAAATCGATATTGTTTGCCGATATTTGAATTTGAATACTAAAGAAGATGATTTACGCATTAAAAATCAGGAGATATCACCAAATAATATCGAGCATAAAATGTGCATATAAACCACTCTTAAATGAGAACCGATAAAAAAATGTTAAATGAGAGTGTAAATATGGAACAAAGCCTAAGAGTGAAAAAATCTCATTTTTGCTCTTACAAGCGACTCATATGCGAATCATATGGACTTAATTCTGTTTATTTGAATGGAAAATCGAAAAATAAAAGACAAATTAATGAGCTTTGAAAGTTCAAGGGCAAAACGATGATTTTTAAAATTTAGGAGTTAAAATGAGGAGTTTTGAAAGTTCAAAATGTGAAGCGGAGATTTTTAAAATTTAAGGAGCAAAGTAAGAGAAATTGTAAAGTTTAGAGGCTATTAATGTTAATAGCCTTATAATATACAAAGTTAATATTAGAGCCACAAAAATCCAAAAATATTAATTAGAGGTCACAGTGAAAAGCCAAATTTGTTAGGAAGTTAAGCTCCATGGTTTTGCTGAAAATTTTTTATTTTTTTTCAGCCTTTCTTGTTTGGTAATCTCAATGGTGGAAAAAAACCACTAATAGGTATTTATAATTTAGCTGTTAGATCTAAAAAATAATTTTGATGGATGGAACTATTTTAAAATATGCGCGACTAGTGAGAGTTTTTACAAAAGAAGTTTCCTTCTTGTTTTACTTGTTTTGAGTTGACTTATAAGACCAAAAAAAAAAAAATGGTGGTCATGAGCGTCGATGCTAAAAGTAAATTTTCATTAGAAAGTTAATAGCCTGTTTGATATTAGTTGGTTCTAAATAACTTTTCAGTTACGAACAGTGTAAAACTCTCATATGCTATGATAAAAGCAAAAAAGTTGCTACAGTGTAAAGTTCGACATGTTACAGTGTTTACATTTTTAACCAATAGTTTTAACCACCGTACCAAACACTCTATAAATGTTGTGTGCAACTTACTTGGAACCTTTTATGAAACTTAATTTGTGTGCAACTTTAAGAACCAAAGAAATGTTGTCATTGTGTCATTATAATACTCTTAATATGCAAACAAACTATGAAACATTTGTGTGTCTATAATGGCAAAACAAACAGTCCATTAATAAATACACAATATAAATAGTCTTTCTACTATTTCATTCTCTCTCTCTCTCCCTCTTCCCGCCTTTCTCTGTCTCTCTTTCTCTCTCCATTTCATTTCCCAGGATTTGTCAGATGGTCGTCATTTACTCACTCAGTTTCCCTCTCCACTTTTGTGATGTGCCTTTTCAAAAGCTAAGCAAAATCTGTACTAATATAACTCCTCCATGAAAAAAGATCCATCAAGCTCAGAAAGAGAACTGCAAATTGCTGGTCGGATGGAGCATTTCCAAAGATAGTACCTGAGAACCCAACAACTTCAAAAGGTTCTTCAATATTGTATACACAATAACTTGTTACGAAAATGTGAGGATGCATACATGGGTATAGTCACTGAATATTTCCTAGTCTAGGCTCTTGGCTTTTGCTTCACACGGATTAATATGGATGTATCTGGGTCATAAATATTTTTAGATTAATTATAAAAATTTCGCCTCATCTATGGCCTTTTAACATATGCTCTCCAAATTTTAAAATATAACATATATTTATTTCGATCCAAGAAATGTTAAAAAAAAAACACTCTTTTTATAAAATTTTTAATAAAAATTTAAGCATAATTAAGATTTGGTACATTATATAGGGGTATTTTAATAACTCTATTAGGCCTAAAACTAGCTTGAATTTAAAGTGTCAATATTTTTAAAATTTTAATTGTTAAAAAAACAAAACATTTATTTTTTTAAATAATCTCTTTTTTCACTTTCACATGATTTTATCAAAGTAAAGTAGTATAATAGTACACTAAAGCATTCAATTGTACTAATTATTTATACAATATTATGTCATTTAAATTTAAAATCATAATTTAAGAACTTTATTGTTAATATTTCATAAATCAAAGGAATAAATATTACATTTTAAAAGTTTTGGAACAGTAGTGTGATAAGGGTTACAGTTGAAGAATTTTTTTAATTAAACCTAATATTTTTTTTTATATATTTTGTATAAGAGATATATGAAGGGGAAATTATAGAACTAATTTCTTTACTTTTTTTGTCTTTTCTTGTAAATTATTGTGCGTCTGAGCATGTGATAGGGAGGTCCAAATTATTACATTTTAACAATCACACCATAGCATGTGAAAGCAACAAATTTAAACAATTAATATTATAGCATGTGTGAGTTTCACACTGTTTGTTATTCAACTTAATGATTTGAATTACATTTCCAAACACGGTAGATATCTCATGACTATCCCATGGCATTGGTATCAATCTTTCCAAGTCATGTCCATTCACTCATTTATTCGATTTCAAACTTTGATTCTCTCCATCTATCTATGATGAACTAAGCAAGTAGTGGGGGTCGCAATTAAGGTCTGCATGGAATCTTTAACTTTCAGTACGCCACGAAACGAAAGCATAATAACTTCAGCGGTAAGTTTCGATAGAAACCCAACCCAAAAAAAAAAAAAAAGAAAACAAAAAAAAAAAGAAACCACATTATAATCTCTCAAACTTATAATAATAACCAATAGAAATTAAAAAAGTTCATCTTATATTTTCACTTGGAAATTAGATGTTCGAATTAATCTTATATTTTTATTTGAATTTTTTTAGGGAATTTTTATTTGAAATTTTAAGATATTTGAATTAATCTTAAAAGTTCAAACTATGACTTACATAATCGGCAAAGGAGACTAATTAATATTAGCAATATCATGTGGGTACATTCTCACACCTTAATGCAATAATTTTCAGGTAAAATAAAAGAAAGCGATTTCTTTTAATAATAAGAAGTAAAAAAAAAAAAAACCAAAATTGAAAAAAAAAAAAGAATATATTCTCATAAAAACCACAAAGTAAAAAATTGAAATTATCGATAATTTTCGTGCTTCATCTGGACTGGAACTACATATATATACACACACACACACAAATATGCATTATATAGGTGGCAATTGCAGGCAAGAACTTAACATCTGAAGCGTCAAACAGTAGAATGCTTTTGTCGTCCACGTGAAAACGAACAACCATCCATGGAGTGACAGTAAGTGGTCATCTCTTTGGCTACATATAAATGTGCGTATGTATATAGTTTCCAGATAATATACATAATTAAATACGGATTAATGTAGTGACATATATAGTAATCCCTTTGGCTACTTTCGATTCAGAACAGAGTGTTTGTGTGAAAGAGGGTCTGACTCTGAGGCATTTGAAATATGAAAACTTAATGACAAAAGCAACAAACATAGATCCACTTAAAAAAAAAAGAAAAAAAAGAAGAAAAAAAAGAAAAAAAAGACAGGTATCGGGAAATTACACATATACAGTACCCTGTCATTTACTTCTATCTGAAATAATACGTAATAGTAGAAAAACTTCGAAACAATTGGCACTAATGATTTTACTTTCGACACAGATTTTTTTTTTTTTTTCCTTTTTTCATCTTTTATTAACAATAGTAATTTCGGCTAAGATTAAAAAAATTAAGCTAGTAACGTGAACCTGAAAATAATGGAGAAAAATGTTACAAAATAAAGAAAAGAAAAGAAAAATATATCTCAGATTCATGCTATCTAATACAAAAACTGGGAATAAATACATGAATAACCCAGTGAATGAAACGCCAAGTACAGAGAAGTTAAATCCATGGAAATTTTATCAAATTAGTACAAATTTAGAAAAACATAGCATTAAATTTACAAGCGGGAGAAGCAATCTAAGACAGAAAAGACAGACAGAGAATTAAACTTACTTGAAGTTTGAGATCATAAGTTAATCAGGGCTGAAGAACGAAGAAAAGCCTGAAGAGAAAAAGAAGCCAACATATGGAGAAAATATTAATGGCTGGGGGGAATGAAGCCTGGTCCGAGAGTCATTTAGGGTTTTAAAAGAGGAAACAATTCAATCGCTAGATCGAAATTCATTTTGACCTCCATGACCTCGAGCCAGACAACATTCTTCTCAGCCAAACCCTTCACTTCCCAAAGCCACAAAAGTTTTCTAAGATAAATATATATATATATGTATTTGATGGGAGTTTTGTGAGATAGGTTTGGAAGTGGATATGAATTATATGCAATTAGTTTGAGGGGAATGTAGCCTGGTCCGAAGCCTTAAAAGTTGATTTCTTATTTTTCGCTTAAAATTTGAGGAATTTGTTTCCCTCTTGGAAAGCTTCCTGCCAGCCAGCATTCCCCTCAACATCACCGTAGTTTTTTCCCTACACTGAAAACCCTAAGAGACGCACAAAATGACACAGCTATTCTTTTCTCATTTGTAGGGAGAGAGTAAGAAAAATAAAAATAAAAAGATTTCTTTTTTTCTTTCTTTTTTAAGTGGAGAATACATGAATGTCAATGATGCCTTTTTTTTTTTTTAACTAGTGAATCTTCGATTATTGTTACCTTTTCTTTTCTATATTATTATTTCCTCTTTTACACCCATATAATTTGGTTATCGCGCCATTTAATATGATGCAAAAATGGTATTTAATTAAACTGCAAAAAGTACTATATACATCCCATATAATTCCCCATATGACACAATACAATAAGAAAAAAAAATCCCTTTTTTGAAGGCAAAAATATCATTTTAATAATAAATTTTTTCTGAATTCTTAAATTTGTTTAGTGGAAGAAAATGAAAATAAAATTAAACATTCAGAAATATTCATTATTTAAGTGGAAAAAAGACATTTGATTAGATTTTTTTAGGTTAAATTTCGCTGGATTTAAATTATTTAATCTCATTTTCATTTGATTAGATTCGATACTGAGGACATAATCCCAGTTAAGTATTCCTAACAATTAGGACAAAAAAAAAAGAGTATCCGTCAAAATTAAAGCTCATGAACACTATCAACTAAAGAAACACACAGATATATATATATATATATATATGTGCATATATAAAATTTTAGCCCATCCTTCTTAATGCCTCTCTGGAAAGATATTTATTGTTTGATTTTATTAGAATAAAAAAAATTTTAGTTTCAACCGGTTTTACTATAATATATATATATATTTTTACATAACTTAAATTGCAACATTTTTTAGTTTAAACTGACAATCTAAATACTATTATAATGAGTTTCTTTAACACGGTTTCCATGTGTATGTGTTTTTTTTTTTTTTTGGGATAGAAAAGATGTGTGTAGGGTCGACAATTTCGGACATGGCATGATGACACGATACGAAAACGACACGAGATAAACGGGTTTGGACCGTACGTTTATTAATTGTGCCATAAATGGGTTCGTACGAATAACACGAAAATAAACAGGCTGGATTCGTGTTAACATGCTAAACACGCCTTAACAGGTTTAATTAAATGGGTCGTAAACGTGTTAACACGGCACGACACGACCCGCCTATTTATAACACATTTAAACTTAAAAATAAAAATATTTGAAATATTTATAGTATGTTAGTATTAATTAGATATTGTGTTTTTGTTAATTTTTTTTATTGGATTTTTTTAAAATTTTTTTAATTTTTAGTTAATTGGGTCATAAACGTGTCATATGGGTGTTATTATCGTATCAACCCGTCACGATACGTTTAATAATAGTGTTAATCGTGTCGTGTCGTGTTACGCGTGCTATAGGCGTGTCATGTTTGTGTTTATATTTTTGACATGTTAATTAATCGTGTCATATTTATGTTTAGACTAAATATATTATATTGTGAACGTATCGATGCGAACACGACACTCTAGGTGTGTGTATATGTGAGTGCTGAATCGTGATGTTGATGTCGTTGTTGTCCTGGACAACACTAGTGGAAATTACCTGCCGCTGCCCGTTGTCCTACCGACCTGTTAACTGCTACAACCAGTTGTCGTGTAGTGCATCAGTCAAACACAGAACAAGACAAAAAGTGTATTTAAACCGAAGGTTACGAAACAAGGCAGCTCTACGCTTTAAATGCGATTCTTTCATCATTACCTTACTATTTTAGCTTTTCTATTCCCCACTTTTAAGCTGCCTTGTACCATCTGCACATTCAGGGGACTTTCTAAAAAAAATAATAGACAGTGATCTTATTTATTTTATTTTTTGTATGTTTATTCATGTTTAAATGATGGTAAGCAATACTGAATGCCAAATGATTTGGAGAATCAGTACGACGTATATGTTAAGAGAATTACTTTTAATTCTATCAAAAACAAAACAGAAGGGAGAAAGAATTCTCTCTTGAACTTTTATTAATTTAAAGATCTTTAAACTTACACTCTCGGTATTTTATCAAAATACATAGGCATTTTTTGACCAAAAAAAAAAGAAAAAAAAACTATGTCGACACCATATACCCTTAATTTTGTAAATTTTAGACACAAGATGACCAAAATACCTTATTTAATATCAAGCTTTGATTCAAAACCAGTAAATCTCATCCTTTAGTTCTTTGCCAAAAAAAAAAAAAAAAGATCAGATTCCTCCCCTCCCACAAAACTAGCCCCTCATCACCCTGTTGCCCTATCTCCCAACCCACCTAACTTCCTTATCAGCTTCCCCTCAACCCGCATGAAACCTCATTGTCCTTCCCCCAACTCAGCCCTCCATATCGGCACCCAAGAACGCACCCCTTTATGGCAAGTCATCGTTGTATGTGAACACTTTGCATCCATAACTAAAGATATTGGCCAGTATTGGATAGTTATTATGTTTCACTCAAGATCATTACCTTAATATTGGATACCTTTATTTAAACTTAAGAGTGAGAGGATTCAAACTCTTCGCCTTTTGTTGGAGTCAAGTGTAGATTTAACAATAGACGATATCTGCAACCAAATATGAAATATAAATTAAATGCTCAAACTTTATTTGAAACAATATCAAATAGTCCAAATAAGAATTTACATTAATTGCTTCCACGGGCATCATACGTGGTAATCAACTAATAAATAATAAAAACTTAAAACATTTTGGAAAAAAATAATAATTTCTTTTTTCTCTTTCATGTGACTACACATTGAGGAGCTAATAGAGTAATTTCTCACTAAATTATTTAACATATCATTTGTCTGACATGTGTTATAATATAGTTAAAGATCTTAACATAAAGAGGTTTTTTTTTTTTTTTGTTAATATTTCATATGTTAGAGCAAACAAATGTTATATTTTAAGGTCAATGGACACATTGCTATTCACTATAGCATAATGTTGTTTACATGATGCTGAAAAGATGACAGTTTGTTAAAAAAAAAAAAAAAAACCATTGTCATGTCCTACGCGGCATTCTCCACCTCGTGTTTGAGGCGTTCGTACTGAGGATTAGATAATAGTTTTCTAGGGCTAGTGATACGAGTTATAACATGACAACACGATACAAACCCTACACTTTTTTTACGGGCTAGGCAAAAAAATTAACCACAGGCCATTTTAGTGTCAATCTGAAACTAACCCATCTAAAAACGAATCATGTTTGGGTCGACTCACGTGACACTAAAATGACCTGTTTGACTCGTGATTAATTATTTATATATTTTTAAAATATTTTCCCCTATTATCAAATACACCCATAAGACAAAACCCTAACTCACTGAATCTTAGACCAAGCTTCACACTAAATTCATTTTAACTCTTGAACAATAAGAAAATGAATTTAGCTTGATCACTTAAGTCGTTCTTATTTTGTTGGACTTGTTATTTTGTTGGATATATTTTAAAATTTTAGAACTTATTTGTTTTTGTTGTAGTATGAAACTCATTTGATTTTAAGAAGATTTGTTTTATGTTTTTTTTATGTTATATTAATGTAAATTCAAAGCTAAAGAACATTATGGCTTAGTGTGGGTTATTATAGGTCATGACGGGTTGCGGGTGGTTAGTGTTTTATAAGTTGCATAAAAAATGAGTTAATAGGGTAGTGTTCATATCAACCTGTGTCAGAACAAGTCATGTTAGTGTTATGATTTCTTAATCCATTCGTGTTACGGGTCAACTTAGTGTCGAGTTATTTATATAAAAATTGACCCTCAACCCGATCGAACCCGACCTGTCGACACAAATTGCTACCACTAGCCTTTTCATAAGCGGTCGTCTAAAGTCCATTTTAGATGATGGTTTCCTAGAAATCGTCATTTTATATCTATTGTATTCAAACCCTGATATGATAATTTAGACGGAATCGTTCAATATGAGTTATTTCTATGAGTTGCCAAATGCCATTTTTAGTATGAACTTAATTGGCTGGTCCAAACTAGACCCCAAAAAAAATCTAATAAGGTGTTTGAGAGGTGAGGTAGAACTAAAAGTTAGAACTAAAACTGCTTAATATGTGAGAGCTTTACATTAAAACATACTTTTGTTTTACACTATAGCATGTGAGAGCTTTATATTTTTTTCAATGGAGAGCTTTACTCTATTTGAGTTGGAGCTCATGAGTTAGAACTCCATTGCCAAACACCCTATAAGAATCGCCTTGATTGAAGTTGAAATAAATTAACACTAATGCCCCTAAACTTTAGGGCCTCCCACTTTGCCTTATGAACTTTAAAAATCACAACTTTACCCTCTGAATTTTTAGAACTCCTTACTTTGCCCTTAGGGTTAAAAAAATTACTATTTGGCTCCTTGAACTTTCTGAGCTCATTTTGTCTCATAAATTTTTGATTTTCTATTCAAATAGATGGAATAAAGCCCATGTTATTCACACATGGGTCACCTATAAGGGAAAAAATGAGATTTTATTAGTTTTAAATTTTGTTTCATGTTTACACTCTCACTTAATGTCTTCATTTTTTTATTTGAACTCCTATTTAGGAAGGATTTGTCTATATATTTCTTTTTATTTTGAATGCATAACTCTTTTAATAAGTCGATATTATTTGCCGATATCTAAATTTAAATACTAGAAAAGATTTACGAATTAAAAATGAGGAGATATCATTGAACAATATCAAGCATAAAAAGTGCATATAGGCCATTCTTCAATGATAACAGATAAAAAATATTAAATGAGAGTGTAAATATAAAACAAAACCTAAGAGTGAAAATTTTAATTTTTGCACGTGGGATTAATACCATCTATTTGAATGGAAAATTAGAAAATAAGAGACAAAATCTAGAGCTTTAAAAGTTCAAGCGTAAAATAGTGATTTTTAAAATTTAGGGGGCAAAGCGAGGAGTTTTGAAAATTTAAGATATAAAGTGGAGATTTTTAAAGTTTTGGGAGCAAAGTAAGGAAAAGTGTAAAGTTTAGAAGCCATTAATGTTAATAGTCATATAATATATAAAGTTAACATTAGCGCCACAAGAATCCAAAAATATTAATTAGAGGTCACGGTGAAAAGCCAAATCTGTTAGGAAGTTAAGCTCCATGGTTTTGCTGAAATTTTTTTTTTATCCTTTTCTTGTTTGATAATTTCTATAGTGGAAAAAAAAAAAACTCATTAATAGGTATTTATGTTTCAACCATTAAATCTAAAAGATGATTTTGATTAATAGAACTATTTTAAAATGTGCACAACCGGTGAGAGTTTTTATTTCGAGTTGACTTATAAGACAAACAAAATCATGGTGGTCATGACCGTTGATGCTAAAAGTAAATTTTCATTAGAAAGTAAATGCAGATTAATTATTTCTATGGAAAATAATGGTGCTAATTGCAACCCTTTATTAAACTTAATTTGTGTGCAAGTTTTAAGAACCAATCAAATGTTGTCCATATGTGTCATTATAATACTCTTACAATGCAAACAAACCATGAAGCATTTGTGTCTTTATAATGGCAAAACAAACAGTCCATTAATAAATACACAATATAAATAGTCTTTCTACTCTCTCTCACTTCCTCTTTACCGTCATTCTCTGCCTATCTTTTTCTCTCCATTTCATTTCCCAAGATTTGTCAGATGGTGGTCATTTACTCACTCAGTCTCCCTCTCCACTTTTGTGATGTGCCTTTTCAAAAGCTAAGCAAAATCTGTACTAGTGTAACTCCTACATGAAAAAAGATCCATTGAGCTCAGAAAGCTGCAAATTGCTGGTCGGATGGAGCATTTCCAAAGATAGTAACTGAGAACCCAACAAATTCAAAAGGTTCTTCGATATTATTGTATTTCTTATACACAATAACTTGTTATGAAAATGCGAGGATGCATAGATGGGTGTAGTCACCGAATATTTCCTTGTCTAGGCTATTGGCCTTTGCTCCACACGGATTATCGATGTATCTGGGTCATAAATATTTTTGGATTAATTATAAAAAAATTTTCCCCTGTGACCCTTGTAACATACGCTCTATAAATTTTAAAATATAACATATGTTTCTTTTGATTCATGAAATATTAATAAAAAAACACTTTTTATAAAAAATTTTAATAAAAATTTATACATAATTAAAACTTGGTACATTACATAGGGTAGTTTAATAACTCTATCAAGCCTAAAACTAGTTTGAATTTAAAAAGTCGATATTTTTAAAATTTTTGTTGTTAAAAAACAAAATATTTATTGTTAAATAATTTTTTCTTTCACTTTTATGTGATTTTATTAAATTAAGCTAAGTGTACTAGTACACTAAAACATTCAATTGTCCTTATTATTAGTGTGATATTGTATCATTTAGAAAAAAATCATAATTTTAGAATTTTTACTGTTAATATTTCATAAATCAGAGAAATAAATGTAACATTTTAGAAGTTCAGGAAGTCTAGTATAATAAGGGCTATAGTTGAAGAATTTTTTTTAATTAAACCTAATATTTTTTTATATTTTGTACAAGAGACAGATGGTGGGGAAATTCTAGACCTAATTTCTTTACTTCTTTTTGTTTTTTCTTGTAAATTATTGTGCATATGAGCATGTGATATGGTTATAATTATTAAGTTTGAACAATCACACTAGTTTTTGAGAAAAGTAAGTTTGAATAATTAATATTGTAACATGTGAGAATTTCATGTTGTTTGCTATTCAAACTTAGTGGTTTGAATTACATGTAGATATCTCATGACTATGCCATGGCATTGGTATCAATCTTTTCCAAGTCATGTCCATTCACTCATTTATTCGATTTCAAACTTTGATTCTCTCCATCTATCTATGATGTACTAAGCAATTAAGTAGTGGGAGGCAATTAAGTTCTGCATGGAACTTTCAGTACGCCACGAAACGAAAGCATAACAACTTCAGCGGTTAAGTTTCGTCCAACAAAAAAAAAAAAAAAAAAGAGAGAGAGAGAGAAAAGAAAACCACATTAAAATCTCTCAAACTTATAATAACAACAAATAGAAATTAAAAAAAAGTTCATCTTATATTTTACTTGGAAATTAGATGTTCGAATTAATCTAATTTGAAAATATAAGACGTACGAATTAATCTTAAAAGGTCAAACTACTTACATAATCGGCAAAGGAGATTAATTAATATTAGCAATATCATGTGGGTACATTCTCACACCTAAATGCAATAATTTTCAAGTAAAATAAAAGAAAGTGATTTGTTTTCATAATAAAAAGTAAAAAAAATAAAAAGAAAAAAATAAGAATATATTCTGATTAAAAAAACCCACAAAGTAAAAAATTGAGATTATCTATAATTTTTCGTGCTTCATCTGGACTGGAGCTATATATACATATATATATATATATATATATATATGTCTGTGACAATTGCAGGCAAGAACTTAACATCTGAAGCGTCAAACAGTAGAATGCTTTTGTTGTCCACGTGAAAATGAGCAATGACCGATAGTGACAGGAACTGGTCCTATCTTTGGCTACATATATATGTGTATGTATATATTTATAGTTTCCAGATAATATACATAATTAAATACAGATTAATGTAGTGACAGTTATATATATATATACACACATATATAGTAATCCCTTTTGCTACTTTCGATTCAGAAAAGAGTGTTTGTGTGAAAGAGGGTCTGATTCTGAGGCATTCGAAATATGGAAACTTCATGACAAAAGCAAAAAACATAGATCCACTTAAAAAAAAAAAAAAAAACGACAGGCATCGGGAAACTACATATGTATAGTACCCTGCCATTTATGTCTATCGGAAATAATACGTAATAGTAGAAAGACTTCAAGACAATTTACACTAATGATGTTATGTTCGACAAAGATTTTTTTTCATTTTTTTTAGTTTTTTATTGACTATAGTGATTTCGGCTAAGACTAAAAAAATTAAGCTAGTAACGTGAACTTGAAAATAATGGAGAAAAACGTTGCAAAATAAAGAAAAGAAAAGAAAAATATATCTAAAAATATATCTTAGGTTGAAGCAATCTAATACAAAAACTGGGAATAAATACATGAATAACCCAGTGAATGAAACGCCAAGTACAGAGAAGTTAAATCCGTGGAAATTTTACCAAATAAGTACAAATTAAGAAAAACATAGAATTAAGTTAACAAGCTGGAGAAGCAATGCAAGACAGAAAAGACAGACAAAGAATTAAACTTACTTGAAGTTCGAGACCATAAATTAATCAGGGCTGATGAGCAAAGAAAAGCCTGAAGTGAAAAAGAAGCCAGCAGATGGAGAAAATATTAATGGCTGGGGGGAATGAAGCCTGGTCCGAGAGTCATTTAGGGTTTTAAAAGAAGAAACAACTCTATCCCTCACCGATTCATTTTGACCTCCATGACCTCGAGCCAGACAACATTCCTCTCGGCCAAAACCTTCACTTCCCAAAGCCACAAAAGTTTTCTAAGATAAATATATATATATATATATATATATGTATTTGATGGGAGTTTTGTGAGATAGGTTTGAAAGTGGATATGAATTATATGCAATTAGTTTGAGGGGAATGAAGCCTGGTCCGAAGCCTTAAGAGTTGATCTCTTATTTTTGGCTTAAAATTTGAGGAATGTGTTTCCCTCTTGGAAAGCTTCAAGCCAGCCAACATTCCCCTCAACATCACCGTAGGTTTTTTCCCTACTCTGAAAACCCTAAGAGACGCACAAAATGCTACAGCTATTGTTTTCTCATTTATAGGGAGAGAGTAAGAAAAATTAAAAGAAAAAGATTTCTTTTTTTCTTTCTTTTTTAAGTGGAGAATACATGAATGTCAATGATGCTTTTTTTTTTTTTTTTTTTACTAGTCAATCGTCGATTATTGTTACCTGTTCTTTTCTATATTATGATTTCCTCTTTTACACCCATACAATTTGGTTATCGCGCCATTTAATATGATGCAAAAATGGTATTTAATTAAACTGTAAAAAGTATTTTATACATCCCATATAATTTTCCATATGACACAATACAATAAGAAAAAAAATCCCTTTTTTGAAGGGAAAATATAATTTTAATCATAAATTTTTTCTAAATTCTTAAATTTGTTTAGTGGAAGAAAATGAAAATAAATTTAAGCATTCAGAAATATTCATTATTTAAGTGGAAAAATGACATTTTGTTAGATTTTTTTAGGTTAAATTTCACTGGATTTAAATTATTTAATCTCATTTTCATTTGATTAGATTCGATACGGATGACATGATCCCAGTTAAGTATTCCTAACAATTAGGGGAAAAAAAAAAAGGAGTATCCATCAAAATTAAAGCTCGTTATAATGAACCCTATCAACTAAAGAAACACACAGATATATAAATATATATATATATGCATATATAAAAGTTTAGCCAATCCTTCTTAATGCCTCTCTGACAACATATTTATTGTTTGATTTTATTAGAATCAGAAAAATTTTAATTTCAACCGGTTTTATTATAATATATATATATATGTATATTTTACCTAACTTAAATTACAAATATTTTTTAGTTTAAACCGACAATCCAAATACTATCATAATAATGAGTTTCTTTAACACGGTTTCCATGTGCATGTGTTTTTTTTGTTTTTCGGGGGGGGGGGGGGGGGGGGGGGGGATAGAAACGATGTGTGTGTATATGTGAATGCTGAATCGTGATGTTGTTGTTGTCCTGGACAACACTAGTGGAAATTACCAGCTGCTGCCCGTTGTCCTACCGACCTGTTAACTGCTACAACCAGTTGTCGTGTAGTGCATCAGTCAAACACAGAACAAGACAAAAAGTGCATTTAAACCGAAGGTTACGAAACAAGGCAGCTCTACGCTTTTAATGCGATTCTTCATCATTACCTTATTATTTTAGCTTTTCTATTCCCTACTTTTAAGCTGCCTTGTACCATCTGCACATTCAGGGGGACATTCTAGAAAAAATAATAGACAGTGATCTTATTTATTTTATTTTTTGTATGTTTATTCATGTTTAAATGATGGTAAGCACTACTGAATGGCAAATGATTTGGAGAATCATTACGACGTATATATTAAGAGAATTACTTTTAATTCTATCAAAAACAAAACAGAAAGGAGAGAGAATTCTCTCTTGAAGTTTTATTAATTTAAGGCTCTTTAAACTTACACTCTCGGTATTTTATCAAAATACATAGGCATTTTTTGACAAAAAAAAAAAAAAAACATATCGACACCATATACCTTTAATTTTGTAAATTTTGGACACAAAATGACCAAAATACCTTATTTAATATCAAGCTTTGATTCAAAACCAGTAAATCTCATCCATTAGTTCTTTGCCCAAAAAAAAAAAAAAAACTAGATCAGATTCCTCCCCTCCCACAAAACTGGCGCCTCATCACCCTATTGCCCTATCTCCCAACCCACCTAAGTTCCCTATCAGCTTCCCCCCAACCCGCATGAAACCTCATTGTCCTTCCCCCAACTCAGCCCTCCACATCGGCCCCCAAGAACGCGCCGCTTTATGGCAAGTCATCGTTTTATGTGAACACTTTGTATCCATAACTAAAGATATTGGCCAGTATTGGATAGTTATTATGTTTCACTTAAGATCATTACCTTAGTATTGGATACCTTTATTTAAACTTAGGAGCGAGAGGATTCAAACTCTTCGTCTTTTGTTGGAGTCAAGTGTAGATTCAACGATAGACGATATCTGCAACCAAATATGAAATATAAATTAAATGCTTAAAATTTATTTGAAACAATATCAAATAGTCCAAATAAGAATTTACATTAATTGCTTTAAAAGCACAGTATTCCAACACTTACAAGATTGCTTCCACGAGCATCATACGTGGTAATCAACTAATAAATAATAAAAACTTAAAACATTTTGGAAAAAAATAATAATTTCTTTTTTCTCTTTCATGTGACTATACATTGAGGAGCTAATAGAGTAATTTCTCGCTAAATTATTCAGCATATCATTTGTCTGACATGTGTTATAATATAGTTAAAGATCTTAACATAAAGAGTTTTTTTTTCTTTTGTTGATATTTCATATGTTAGGGTAAACGAATGTTATATTTTAAGTTCAATATTTCATATGTTAGGGTAAACGAATGTTATATATTAAGGTCAATGGACAGTTAATCACTACAGCATAATGTTGTTTACATGATGTTGAAAAGATGACAGTTTGTTAACAAAAAAAAAAAACCATTGTCATATCCTACGCGGCATTCTCCACCTCGTGTATGAGGCGTTCATACTGAGGATTAGACAATAGTTTTCTAGGGCTAGTGATACGGGTTAAAACACAACAACGTGATACAAACCTAACACTTTTTTTACGGGCTAGGCAAAAAAATTAACCACAGGTCATTTTAGTGTCAATCCAAAACTAACCCATCCAAAAACGGATCATGTTTGGGTCGACTCACATGACACTAAAATGACTTGTTTGACTCGCGATTAATTATTTATATATTTTTAAAATATTTTCCCCTATTATCAAATACACTCATAAGACAAAACCCTAACTCACTGAATCTTAGACTAAGCTTCACACTAAATTCATTTTAACTCTTGAACAATAAGAAAATGAATCTTAGACTAAGCTTCACACTAAATTCATTTTAACTCTTGAACAATAAGAAAAAGTAAGCATATTGATTGGAAGTATCATGTGATAAAGTAGCATATTGATCGGAAGTATCATGTGCATGATCTTTATGTTCATATTTGTTGAATGTATGTTAAGCAAACAGTAGTCTGAGACTGTCAGTCTAAACCTTAAGAATTGAGCATATGATGGACTGATTATGTGGAAGACACGATTCTTAAGGTGACAGTCTAAAACATATGATCCACAATCGAGGGAATAAAGTTGGGTGCTTTATTCATGTAAAGATTGTTATGTTGTCTATATCCTTTTTGGGAGATGGTTTGTCTTGACCATCGGAGTTGGACTTCGTGAATAGAAACATTGGCACGTTGTCATAGGTGATAATGTGTTGGATCAGGACATAAAGTGAATTGATTTGGATTAATAATTTTGTCTTGACAAATCAATTCACTTTAGACAATCATTTGTATTGTATCTTAATCCTGAGATGAATAGTGGGCCCGTTGTCTCGACTTGTGTCTTTTGATGTACCAAAGGGTGACACCCACATCTCAATAATGGTATGCATGCCGATACGTTGGAGGCATGACTCTTGATAGCGTAGACTTGTTATTCATAGATATGGAATCCATAGCTCCTCTTTAGGAGTAATGATATCCTCTTATATGCGTTGTCCTGTAATTAAAAAACTGAAGCGATCAACCATTTGGATACATAGGTGTAACCAAATGGTATACTATCTTTGGATAGTAAGTTTTCTGATGGTGAGATAATGGAACGTAAGATAAACATAATCGGGAATGTAAGACAGAACTTGTCTTTAAGTCCATTATGGATTTTCATATGGGGATATGATACACTATGATATGTCATGGAGACTTAGCTTTACGAGCTTCGTAATTCTATAAAGTTCGAGAGTGCAGCTTCAAGCTTTTAGTGGAGTAGTGTTGGAGTTGATAATTGTGAAATGTATATCTGAGATATTGGGTTTCATAATTATCGTGAGCTTGAACTTTATAGATTTATTTTGGTCCCTTTTGCTAACTCACAAAATCCTGTAATGACATGGCGTGCTTTTTCAATAATTGGTGACTTTTGTCAGATTTATCAGATTGGTTTAAAATTTGAAAGAATTAAATAATTCATGTCTATTTATCGGTTGAATTAATTTTGTAAGAAATTAGTTCAAGATAAACTTGTTGAATTATTAGGATCAGATAATTTTTGTTTGTTTATCGGTTGATTTAATTTTGTATAAATTAGATCAAGACAAACTGGTAGAATTATTGTGAATTGATTTATTTTCTTAGAGATTATCTTGATAAAGTTTACTTTGATCAGATAACATTTCTATTGGGTTATTTGAATCAAAATTGAGACTTTATCCTATAGAATCTAGGGTGAAAAATAAAGAATTCGCGGAGATATTTACGTGGGAGTTCGATCTGCCGATCAGCGAGTGATAAGATTACACGTTTTCACACGGATCTTATCAGATATTGATCCGAATTTGATTCTGTTTCGAGTTTTTGAGACCTAATCTGATAAGGACTGACCCCAGGACCAATTGCTATATAAACGGAGTGAGTCTCATGATTTACTCAGATCAATTGAGAGATTAAGAGTGATACTCTTCTGGTGAGCATCTTAAAACTCCCTGAGAGCTTTTGTTCATAAATCACGAGCATTAGCTTTGGGTTCTCTCTATTGGTTGGAAGGAGAGTCACCGATGGAAGAGCTATACGTGTGAGCCCACACTCACTCCGGTTGTGGATAGAGAATAGCAAAGAAGACTAGTTGGTTGAGGCTCTTCTGGAACGTTACTTCTCTTCACAGGTTGCGGAGGTTCTTCGGCACACAAAGGTTAGTAAGATCTATCTAATTTATACATATAACATGTCAAACTTGTATTTTGAAAATTATTCTGATATATAAAATTTTAAAATTTCGCTGCGCACCGTTTTTCCAACACATTGAACAATATCAAGCATAAAAAGTGCATACAGGCCATTCTTAAATGATAACAGATAAAAAATGTTAAATGAGAGTATAAATCTAAAACAAAACCTAAGAGTGAAAAAATCTCATTTTTGCACATGGGCTTAATACCATCTATTTGAATGGAAAATTAGAAAATAAGAGCAAAAATCTAAAGCTTTAAAAGTTCAAGTGTAAAAGAGTGATTTTTAAAATTTATGGGACAAAGTGAGGAGTTTTGAAAATTTAAGATGTAAAGTGGATATTTTTAAAGTTTGGGGAGCAAAGTAAGATAAACCCTAAAGTTTAGAGGCCATTAAAGTTAATAGTCTTATAATATATAAAGTTAATATTAGAACCATAAGAATCCAAAAATATTAATTAGAGGTCACGGTGAAAAGCCAAATTTTTTCATCCTTTTCTTGTTTGATAATTTCTATGGTGGAAAAAAAAACTCACTAATAAGTATTTATGTTTCAGCAATTAGATCTAAAAGATGATTTTGATAGGTATAACTATTTTAAAATGTACACTACCAGTGAGAGTTTTCATTTCGAGTTGACTTATAAGACAAACAAAATCATGGTGGTCATGACCGTTGAAGCTAAAAGTAAATTTTCAGTAGAAAGTAAATGCAGATTAATTATTTCTATGGAAAATAATGGTGCTAATTGCAACCTTTGATTAAACTAAATTTGTGTGCAACTTTTAAGAACCAAAGAAATGTTGTCCATATGTGTCATTATAATACTCTTAATATGCAAACAAACTATGAAGCATTTGTGTCTTTATAATGGCAAAACAAACAGTCCATTAATAAATACACAATATAAATAGTCTTTCTACTCTCTCTGTCTCTCTGTCTCTCTCTCTCTCCCTCTTCCCGTCATTCTCTGCCTATCTTTCTTCCTCCATTTCATTTCCGAAGGTTTGTCAGATGTTGGTCATTTACTCACTCAGTCTCCCTCTCCACTTTTGTGATGTGCCTTTTCAAAAGCTAAGAAAAATCTGTACTAATATAACTCCTCCATGAAAAAAAATCCATCGAGCTCAAAAGCTGCAAATTGCTGGTCGGATGGAGCATTTCCAAAGATAGTAACTGAGAATCCAACAACTTCAAAAGGTTCTTCAATATTATTGTATTTCTTACACACAATAACTTGTTATGAAAATGTGAGGATGCATACATGGGTGTAGTCACCGAATGTTTCCTTGTCTAGGCTATTGGCTTTTGCTCCACACAGATTATGGATGTTTTTGGGTCATAAATATTTTTGGATTAATTATAAAATTTTTTTCCCCTGTGACCCTTGTAACATACACTCTATAAATTTTAAAATATAATATACATTTCTTTCGATCCATAAAATATTAACAAAAAAACACTTTATAAAAATTTTTAATAAAAATTTATACATAATTAAAACTTGGTACATTACATAGGGTAGTTTAATAACTCTATCAAGCCTAAAACTAGTTTAAATTTAAAAAGTCGATATTTTTAAAATTTTGGTTGTTAAAAAACAAAATATTTATTTTTAAATAATTTTTTCTTTCACTTTTATATGATTTTATTAAAGTAAGCTAAGTGTAATAGTACATTAAAACATTCAATTGTCCTCATTATTAGTGTGATATTGTATCATTTAGAATAAAAATCATAATTTAAGAATTTTTATTGTTAATATTTCATAAATCAGAGAAATAAATGTTACATTTCAGAAGTTCGGAGAGCATAGTATAACAAGGGCTATAGTTGAAGAATTTTTTTTAATTAAACCTAATATTTTTTTATATTTTGTACAAGAGACATATGGTGGGGAAATTCTAGATCTAATTTCTTTACTTCTTTTTGTTTTTTCTTGTAAATTATTGTGCATCTGAGCATGTGATAGGATGGTTATAATTATTAACTTTGAACAATCACACTATAACTTTTGAGGATAGTAAGTTTGAATAATTAATATTGTAGCATGTGAGAATTTCACGTTGTTTGCTATTCAAACTTAGTGGTTTGAATTACATTCTCAAACACAGTAGATATCTCATGACTATGCCATGGCATTGGTATCAATCTTTTCCAAGTCATGTCCATTCACTCATTTATTCGATTTCATACTTTGATTCTCTCCATCTATCTATGATGTACTAAGCATGTAGTGGGTCGCAATTAAGGTCTGCATGGAATCTTTAACTTTCAGTACGCCACGAAACGAAAGCATAATAACTTCAGCGAAAAGAGAGAGAGAGAGAAAAGAAAACCACATTAAAATCTCTCAAACTTATAATAACAACAAATAGAAATTAAAAAAAGTTCATCTTATATTTTTACTTGGAAATTAGATGTTCGAATTAATCTAATTTGAAAATATAAGACATTCGAATTAATCTTAACAGGTCAAACTACAACTTACATAATCGGCAAAGGAGATTAACTAATATCAGCAATATGATGTGGGTACATTCTCATACCTTAATGATATAATTTTCAAGTAAAATAAAAGAAAGTGATTTGTTTTCATAATAAAAAGTAAAAAAATGAAAAGAAAAAAATAAGAATATATTCTGATTAAAAAAACCCACAAAGTAAAAAATTGAGATTATCTATAATTTTTCGTGCTTCATCTGGACTGGTGCTATATATATATATATATATATGTGACAATTGCAGGCAAGAACTTAACATCTGAATCGTCAAACAGTAGAATGCTTTTGTTGTCCACGTGAAAATGAACAATGATCGATAGTGACAGGAACTGGTCATCTCTTTGTTTACATATATATGTGTATGTATATATATATATATATATATATAGTTTCCAGATAATATACATAATTAAATACAGATTAATGTAGGGACAGTTATATATATATACACACACATATATAGTAATCCCTTTTGCTACTTTCGATTCAGAAAAGAGTGTTTGTGTGAAAGAGGGTCTGATTCTGAGGCTTTCGAAATATGGAAACTTCATGACAAAAGCAAAAAACATAGATCCACTTAAAAAAAAAAAAACGACAGGCATCGGGAAACTACATATACACAGTACCCTGTCATTTATGTCTATCGGAAATAATACGTAATAGTAGAAAGACTTCAAGACAATTTACACTAATGATGTTATTTTCGACAAAGATTTTTTCTCATTTTTTTTCGTTTTTTATTGACTATAGTAGTTTCGGCTAAGACTTAAAAAATTGAGCTAGTAACGTGAACTTGAAAATAATGGAGAAAAACGTTGCAAAATAAAGGAAAGAAAAGAAAAATATATCTTAGGTTGACGCAATCTAATACAAAAACTGGGAATAAATACATGAATAACCCAGTGAATGAAACGCCAAGTACAGAGAAGTTAAATCCACGGAAATTTTATCAAATTAGTACAAATTTAGAAAAACATAGAATTAAATTTACAAGAGGGAGAAGCAATGTAATACAGAAAGGACAGACAGAGAATTAAACTTACTTGAAGTTTGAGATCATAGGGCTGAAGAACAAAGAAAAGCCTGAAGAGAAAAAGAAGCCAGCATATGGAGAAAATCTGAATGGCTGGGGGGAACGAAGCCTGGTCCGAGAGTCATTTAGGGTTTTAAAAGAGGAAACAATTCAATCGCTATATCGAAATTCATTTTGACCTCGATGACCTCGAGCCAGACAACATTCCTCTCGGCCAAAACCTTCACTTCCCAAAGCCACAAAAGTTTTCTAAGATAAATATATATATATATATATATATATATATATATATATATATGTATTAGATGGGAGTTTGTGAGATAGGTTTGAAAGTGGATATGAATTATATGCAATTAGTTTGAGGGGAATGAAGCCTGGTCCGAAGCCTTAAGAATTGATTTCTTATTTTTCGCTTAAAATTTGAGGAATTTGTTTCCCTCTTGGAAAGCTTTGAGCCAGCCAACATTCCCCTCAACATCACCGTAGTTTTTTCCCTACTCTGAAAACCCTAAGAGACGCACAAAGTGCTACAGCTATTGTTTTCTCATTTATAGGGAGAGAGTAAGAAAAATAAAAAGAAAAAGATTTCTTTTTTTCTTTCTTTTTCAAGTGGAGATTACATGAATGTCAATGATGCCTTTTTTTTTTTTTTTTACTAGTCAATCTTCGAGTATTGTTACCTTTTCTTTTCTGTATTATTATTTCCTCTTTTACACCCATATAATTTGGTTATCGCGCCATTTAATATGTTGCAAAAATGGTATTTAATTAAGCTGCAAAAAGTACTTTATACATCCCATATAATTCCCAATATGACACAATACAATAAGAAAAAAAAAAGCCCTTTTTTGAAGGGAAAAATATCATTTTAATAATAATTTTTTTTCTAAATTCTTAAATTTGTTTAGTGGAAGAAAATGACAATAAAATTAAGCATTCAAAAATATTCATTATTTAAGTGGAAAAATGACATTTTGTTAGATTTTTTTAGGTTAAATTTCGCTAGATTTAAATTATTTAATCTCATTTTCATTTGATTAGATTTGATACCGATGACATGATCCCAGTTAAGTATTCCTAACAATTAGGGAAAAAAAAAAGGAGTATCTATCAAAATTAAAGCTCGTTATAATGAACACTATCAACTAAAGAAACACAACTTAATGCCTCTCTGACAACATATTTATTGTTTGATTTTATTAGAATCAGAAAAATTTTAATTTCAATCGGTTTTATTATAATAATATATATATATTTTACATAACTTAAATTATAACATTTTTTAGTTTAAATCGGCAATTCAAACACTATCATAATGAGTTTCTTTAACACGGTTTCCATGTGTATGTGTTTTTTTTTTTTTTTGGGGGGGGATAGAAACGATGTGTGTGTATATGTGAATGCTGAATCGTGATGTTGTTGTTGTCCTGGACAACACTGGTGGAAAATTACCAGCTGCTGCCCGTTGTCCTACCGACCTGTTAACTGCTACAACCAGTTGTCGTGTAGTGCATCAGTCAAACACAGAACAAGACAAAAAGTGCATTTAAACCGAAGGTTACGAAACAAGGCAGCTCTACGCTTTTAATGCGATTCTTTCATCATTACCTTATTATTTTAGCTTTTCTATTCCCTACTTTTAAGCTGCCTTGTGCCATCTGCACATTCAGGGGGACTTTCTAGAAAAAATAATAGACAGTGATCTTATTTATTTTATTTTTTGTATGTTTATTCATGTTTAAATGATGGTAAGCACTACTGAATGCCAAATGATTTGGAGAATTATTACGACGTATATATTAAGAGAATTACTTTTAATTCTATCAAAAACAAAAAAGAAGGGAGAGAAAATTCTCTCTTGAACTTTTATTAATTTTAAGGCTCTTTAAACTTACACTCTTGATATTTTTATCAAAATACATAGGCATTTTTTTACCAAAAAAAAAGAAAAAAAAAACATGTCGACACCATATACCCTTAATTTTGTAAATTTTAGACACAAAATGACCAAAATACCTTATTTAATATCAAGCTTTGATTCAAAACCAGTAAATCTCATCCATTAGTTCTTTGTCCAAAAAAAAACTAGATCAGATTCCTCCCCTCCCACAAAATTGGCGCCTCATCACCCTTTTGCCCTATCTCCCCAACTCACCTAAGTTCCCTATCAGCTTCCCCCCAACCCGCATGAAACCTCATTGTCCTCCCCCCAACTCAGCCCTCCATATCGGCCCCCAAAAACGAGCCCCTTAGTATTGGATACCTTTATTTAAACTTAGGAGCGAGAGGATTCAAACTCTTCGCCTTTTGTTGAAGTCAAGTGTTGATTTAATGATAGACGATATCCGCAACCAAATATGAAATATAAATTAAATGCTCAAACTTTATTTGAAATAATATCAAATAGTTCAAATAAGAATATACATTAATTGCTTTAAAAGCACAGTATTCCAACACTTACACGATTGTTTCCGCGGGCATCATACGTGGTAATCAACTAATAAATAATAACAACTTAAAACATTTTGGAAAAAAATAATAATTTCTTTTTTCTCTTTCATGTGACTACACATTGAGAAGCTAATAGAGTAATTTCCCACTAAATTACTCGACATATCATTTGTCTGACATGTGTTATAATATAGTTAAAGATCTTAACATAAAGAGGTTTTTTTTTTTTCTTTTCTTTTGTTAATATTTCATATGTTAGGGTAAACGAATGTTACACTTTTAGGTCAATATTTCATATGTTAGGGTGAACGAATGTTATATTTTAAGGTCAACGGACACATTGTTAATCACTACAGCATAATGTTGTTTACATAATGTTGAAAAGATGACAGTTTGTTAAAAAAAAAAAATACCATTGTCATATCCTACGCGGCATTCTCCACCTCCTGTTTGAGGCGTTTGTATTGAGGATTAGACAATAGTTTTCTAGGGCTAGTGATTCGGGTTATAACACGACAGCATGATACAAACCCGACACTTTTTTTAAGGGCTAGGCAAAAAAATTAACCACAGGTCATTTTAGCGTCAATCCGAAACTAACCCATCCAAAAATGGATCATGTTTGGATCGACCCACATGACACTAAAATGACCTGTTTGACTCGCGATTAATTATTTATATATTTTTAAAATATTTTCCCCTATTATCAAATACACCGATAAGACAAAACCCTAACTCACTGAATCTTAGACCAAGCTTCACACTAAATTCATTTTAACTCTTGAACAATAAGAAAATGAATTTAGCTTGATCACTTAAGTCGTTCTTATTTTGTTGGACTTTTTATTTTATTAGACTTGTTATTTTGTTGGATATTTTTTAAAATTTTAGAACTTATTTGCTTTTGTTGTAGTTTGAAACTCATTTGATCTTGAGAAGATTTTTTTTATGTTTGTTTTTATGTTATATTAATGTAAATTCAAAGCTAAAGAACATCATGGGTTAGTGTGGGTTATTGTAGGTCATTGACGGGTTGTGGGTGGTTAGTGTTTTATAAGTTGCATAAAAAACGAGTTAATAGGGTCGTGTTCATATCAACCTGTGTCAGAATAGGTCATGTTAGTGTTAAGATTTCTTAACCCATTCGTGTTACAGGCCAAGTTAGTGTCGAGTTATTTATATAAAAATTGACCCTCAACCCGACCGAACCCGACCTGTCGACACAAATTGCTGCCATTAGACTTTTCATAAGCGGTTATCTAAAGTCAATTTTAGATGATGGTTTCCTAGAAATCATCATTTGATATCTATTGTATTCAAACCCTGATATGATAATTTAGACAGAATTGTTCAAAATGAGTTATTTCTATGAGTTGCCAAATGCCATTTGTAGTATGAACTTAACTAGCTGGTCCAAACTAGACCCTAAAAAAAATCTAATAGGGTATTGTAACGCCCCTATGTGGGGGTTAACAGTTTTTAATGAGATAAAATAAAAATAAATAATAAAAGTAAAACCTTAAAAATAAAATTTGCCCGGGACTTAAATGAAAACTCTCAACTCAAAAATAAAAATATAAACGACAAATAAACCACAGTTTTAATGTAGCACCTTAAATTTAATAATATAAACTGTTGTCATCATCATTTTAACCCTCAACACATTATAATACAGTCACAGAAAGTAACAATTGATGCTTACATTATCATGAAGAACATTCTTTACAATTGAGCAGTCCCAATGTAATATAGTTACATCGCTTCCTCAACTATATTTCTCGTAGCCACCTCACACTTAGTGAGTCCTGAAAAGATATAAACATAAGGGTATGAGCAACACTATGCTCAGTAGAGAAAACCATTACTCACCTTTAGGTTTTTATCATTACCACATTAAAATCTGCATGGTTAGTAAGTTACATCATATTCCAGATTATGAGGTTTATTATGATCACATCTTATGGATACCGTAGTTAATCATTACCAAGTGTCATAATTACACATTTATACAAATATTACCAATCATCATTGTTCCTAGGTATCCATGTTAAATTGAGTATCACTCAACTCATCGAAACCCAAATGGGCGCACTTGATCACCCTATAAACATTCCAAGGGTGTTCCGGTGAGGGGACATCAAGCCCCGAGTCCTCACCAAATCGATTCCTGTACAGTGTGTTCTGGGACTTTCAACCCAAGGAAGCGTCATCGCCTTCCCCCTATTTTACCTTTTAGGGTATTCATGCCCAAGGACGTAACCGTCGCCCTCTTCATGTCTCACAATTTCTCTATATTGAATCATTATCAATAGAGTTAGTTTTCCTAACCATGCTTCTCAATTTATAACATGTGTCAATTCATTATGTTCCTCGCCGTACAATACAAGACGAGTCTATGTCATAGTTTCATATGTGATAATCATATAATATCAGTTCAACATAGATATATATATATTGCGGCAAAACAATCAATTTTAATTCTATAAAAACCTCACAAAAGATGAGTAATAGAATCCCTACCTTTTAAGCTTATCAACAGTCTCTTAATCCTGGAATCAATTAACGTTAGCTCCATACTCCCTTGATCCTAAGGCGTGCATAAGGACAATTAAAACTAAAGCACAACATACAACTACATTCATAAAATTTATTTTAATTTAATCTTAGAATTTCAAGAAATAACCACTGCCCATAGAGGTATTATAAAGTTTAACAATATAAATTTTCTGTCTAGGGCATATACACTTAGACTTCATACATATGCTCCAAAATAGCAACAAACATATACTTAGGTTTAAGAACGCAAATTTGAATAATCCTTTAGTATAAAAGAAAATTTATAAATGAAAGACTAAATTTGTTCATAAGATTCTAACCTCGGATTATGGTTAGTTGGAAGCTTGAAATGGCTTCAAAACAGGTTCCTTTACTTCGGTATGACTGAAATTCTTGCTCAAATGGAGGTGATGGTGGCTGATTTTTATGGCTGCCTTGAAGAAGTTCTCTAAGTATTTTGCTTCAGCAAAGAAATGAGAAGAAGAGTGTGGGAACCGTGGAAGAGAAAGGAAGAAAAGATGAAGTCTTTGAAGAGAAGTGATGGAAACAATTATAGAGGAGACATGTTGAAGCATGTCACGGAGGAAATAAAGAAAATGAGGGTCAAGAGTAGTTGGAAAAGATATCCTTATGTCTCATCTAAAGACTTTAACACATATAATGCCAATATGACATTTTTGAGATTTATTAGAAGTTTTAAGGCTTTTTAGTAATCATACTAAATAAATATAGGAGAATTTTAGAAAACTTAAAAATAAATAAAAATAAATATTATAAAATAAATTTAAATGAAGCAATTTTTTTTATACATTAAAAATTAATTTAATTACCTCAATACCCGTTAGGAGAATAACGGGTGTCACAGCTCTACCCCCCTTAAAGAAATTTCGTCCTCGAAATTTCAATTCTAGTAATACTAGTAAAAATTATGATTCCAATTCCGAGTCTAAACCGTTAATGTTGTTTATCTTCCAAAGTTAAGTTATCGTATCTCCACTTATTTACTTGCATAATAAATCTTACTCTAAATTCTAAATCCCTCAATGAGAGTATTTCTGACAAGTTTCAATTTGTAACACCGTATAATAGTCTAAGAATCTGATCAGGCATACATATTGACCATACCATGATTCCAGTCCTTCATTGTCCATGGACTGTGATTTACAATCACATTTAAGGAGATTGCCAGAGAAATTTTATATACTTCATCTTTAGGTTCCTTTTCCTTTTTGAGTAAGGAAAAGTCAAATATATTTGATTTCATACCTCAACTAATAAACTAAAACATAATCATAAAACATATATCACAAACACTTTTATTCAAAACTATACATTAAACTTACTCATAGAGATATTAAACGGAATCTCCGAGTTGCAAACATACCCGACATATTTTTCATTAAACAGCTATCCTCATGACACAAACATTCAACCCAAATAATATACTCATATTTCATATGGAATATCCCCATAACTGACTCTGGTACTTCCACATAATATTAACAGAATATTACACATTACAAACATAATACGGATACGTTTCGAGAGTACAAGGCACTCCGTATACCAGCTATCCATATCATGCATGCTTAGAGGATACAAAAACATCGATAAACAAAAGATCGGACCTTAAGAAGGATGCGTTTCGAGAGCATCAAGTACTCCGTATCCAGCCATCCCGGCATTAGGCTCAATGAATCTAAAAGATTTAACAACGACGTACCACAAGAAACACATAATACAAGGCAAACGGTTATTCGTAACACACGAAATACAGACACACATGCCTACATGCCAAAGATAAAACAAAAAGATTACAGATGGAGATTCAAATCAATTGGCCGCTCCCGGCTTTCCCTTTCCCATTCAAGCTTGGATGTTGCAGTGTCAGATTCTGGATGTATGATTTGCATTTTATCTATCAATTCCTCAGCTGTTGAAGCAGTGACAAAGATTTGTCTCTCCGATTCTGTAGTGATGTTTTCTTCCACAGCGTAATCTAGAAATTTCAAAAGACCGTCATAAAAACCCTTTACGTTCAGCAGACCCAAAGGTTTGGAATAAAAGCCCAACAATTGCCCACAAGCAACTATAAATATTTCCTCAAGAGTACCTAGACCACCAGGTAATGCTATAAAAGCATCAGAATTATAGATTATGTCTTTAAAATTTTTAGGGATACTCCTGACTCCTTCTCCCTTACCTATGGCTTCCTTACAAAGGTTTCCTTCAACTGGAATATGAGGCCAAATTCTTACATCAGTAGCGTCGCTAGACCTAGCTGCTAGTGCCATATTTACCATCATTTTTATACTACCACCCCCATAGATTATGTTAATCTTCTTGCGTGCTAGGACTTGCCCTAAGTGATTTGCAGCTTCTAAATAAGCTTTATCTTTTCCAAGGCTGGAACCACAAAAGACACAGACATTCTTTATTTTCTTCGTGGACTGGGAGGTAGACATATTTGGTTTATAGAAGTGGTTGCTTAATGTCTGCTCCACTTAGACTTCGGGTTCTACATGAGATTTTAAAGATGAGAAATATACAAAAAGGGCTAAAGAGATAGACGAGTAGGTAATGAAAAGGTAATCCAAAGATTTAAACAAAATCTTGTGCGGATAAGAAAGTAAGATAAGGTAATTGATAGTTTACAGAAAATCTGATTCACTTTTTGAAAAAGATTAGACTCTAATTGTATAACTTTTGACAATTGAGAACAATTTGACAAAAGACCCTCATGACACAACTGTAGACTTTTTGACAAATATACACCAAGTCTAGAAATTTAATATAAACGACAAATACTGTAGAACTTTTGAAATTTGAGACACAAATCTTGAAATATCTGGATAAGTTTTTCAAAATTCAAACATATTACTGTACCGTATGTAACGTGTCTGATAAGATAATATATTTTATTATATATATATTTAAGAAAATCATAAATTAAATAAGATATTAACACTTACTGTATCAATCTAATAATCACAATTATTTCAAACACAAAAGCAAATATTCTGAGTAAAAGAAAAACACAAACTGTTGAACATCAGCTAAAACTGCTTCAAATAAGCAAAGACTAAATAACCTTTATAGTGCGATGACTTATTCCCCATCCAGTTTTCTTATGGCTTGGCAAACAGGATCTAGAAATACCATATTCCTGAGTCGTTGTCTTTCTGTATAAAATTTAGGCCAGAGTTTAAAAATAGCTCCTTGAACATATCCACTAGGGTGACCGTGGAGAGGAGGATGGATGCTATCCAAGTTCTCCTTTGAAAGTCCATTCCTACAAAACCTTATTTTATCCTCTCTATTCGTAGACATATAACCAGGTGAAGTACATTTACCGTTACAATTTTGTCTTCCACATTTGTTACAAGCGACCACGATGGCACGAGCTCTTCTTTTCATTGCACTACGACTGGTACCTGTTCCTGGTAAACCGACATCTTGACTAAAGTCACTTGGACGGATTTTCCCCTCTATCAACATTCTCACATCACAAGGGATACCAAAACGCATAAGAATCCACAACCGAGTAATTCTAGCCTTATATTTCTTTCTGAGAATCTTTTGGGAGAGTGATGGGAAATACTTTCTCATGTGTTGGTACTTTGGGTCCATGATGAGATGAAAGAAGAGTAAATAGAAAGGAAAAATTAAGATAGTAAATTGCAGAATCCTAGAATTCCTTCTTCTTTTAGAGGAAAAGAAGAATTTTTAATGAAAAAGAAGAGGATTTGCGATTTAAAGAGAAAATAACAAATTAAGAGAGAAAAAGTGAACTCGGAGAAATAAGGTCTTACGCACAGTAAACGTATATGTAAACAATAATTAAACCACTGTATATGACACGTATAGAGACCACGTGGGAGAGACAGTGTGAATCAAACTGATTTAAGATTTGAACTAGGCCCAAATGTTCTAAGTTGAAAATGGTCAGGTTGTTTCGGGCCTTAACACATTTGGAACAAGTTAAATAACAAACATAAAATTGAAAACCAATTCGTATGAATCTTAAACCCAATTCAAAGCCCACTATAGATAAAGTTAATTATGAACAACAAATCTAATTTAACGACAACAAGGATCTTCCTGAATGATATTTAAAATCATTTCATAACAACATAATCTTCCAGCAACTCGAATAATTTTATTTTAATCAAAACCTTATTGAACAATACATACACCCATATGTTATTCATAATACTTAACATCTATCAATGGATTCATCATCATTGCTACCAAGGGTTTAGAATGTGACTAACCTTGAAATCAATACGATTTACGTCTTCCAACGTAGACCATATCAATGAACAAAGACACTTGATGTTACTACTTAAGAACATCTACAATCCCCACAATTCTACTTATACAATATATAATTTCCTCATATAACAAAACCTTAAGTAACCAAAAGATTCACTGATACACTTAAATACAATGTACGTAACAAAATATTCCAATTTTGAGATTCATGCATTCTAGACTTTACACAGTCTCAACAGACCAAAAGTCTAACATTTATCTCTCTCAAGATTCAATACCATGATTCCCAACTTATATCATATTCCTCAAATATATAGAACTTTTAAGAAAAGACATTGACACTTATGTGCTCCATCGAATCCACACATAATCATTACTTAGGTTTGAATCAATTACGAAAAATTTGGCATATCTATGCCAAACTTTAAAATCAATAAATCAAGCCTTATATTTCTTATTGTTTTTCACGAGACAAAAGGCTTTTAAATCCTCGTATCTATACGAATTTCTCATCGTTTATACGAATTAGATATGCTTATAGATCCTAATATTATACGAATATCTCATAAGCATTCTACTTATAAACTCATTCCATATAATTATCATTCCCTCATAACTATTAATACTTTCCTTCTATATAATTATTGTACTCATATAACTATTGATATTTTCATTCTATGGCCTTTCTATGTTACATCCTTCTAGACTGTATAAATCAATGTGAAGGTTCATTTTGATGATGACAATAAAAATTCAGCTTCAAAACCATCTCAAAAATATATTTTTTTAAAGTGGTGCTACACTCCCTAGGTTAACCGAACCTAGGCTCTGATACCAAAAATTCTGTAACGCCCCTATGTGGGGGTTAACAGTTTTTAATGAGATAAAATAAAAATAAATAATAAAAGTAAAACCTTAAAAATAAAATTTGCCCGGGACTTAAATGAAAACTCTCAACTCAAAAATAAAAATATAAACGACAAATAAACCACAGTTTTAATGTAGCACCTTAAATTTAATAATATAAACTGTTGTCATCATCATTTTAACCCTCAACACATTATAATACAGTCACAGAAAGTAACAATTGATGCTTACATTATCATGAAGAACATTCTTTACAATTGAGCAGTCCCAATGTAATATAGTTACATCGCTTCCTCAACTATATTTCTCGTAGCCACCTCACACTTAGTGAGTCCTGAAAAGATATAAACATAAGGGTATGAGCAACACTATGCTCAGTAGAGAAAACCATTACTCACCTTTAGGTTTTTATCATTACCACATTAAAATCTGCATGGTTAGTAAGTTACATCATATTCCAGATTATGAGGTTTATTATGATCACATCTTATGGATACCGTAGTTAATCATTACCAAGTGTCATAATTACACATTTATACAAATATTACCAATCATCATTGTTCCTAGGTATCCATGTTAAATTGAGTATCACTCAACTCATCGAAACCCAAATGGGCGCACTTGATCACCCTATAAACATTCCAAGGGTGTTCCGGTGAGGGGACATCAAGCCCCGAGTCCTCACCAAATCGATTCCTGTACAGTGTGTTCTGGGACTTTCAACCCAAGGAAGCGTCATCGCCTTCCCCCTATTTTACCTTTTAGGGTATTCATGCCCAAGGACGTAACCGTCGCCCTCTTCATGTCTCACAATTTCTCTATATTGAATCATTATCAATAGAGTTAGTTTTCCTAACCATGCTTCTCAATTTATAACATGTGTCAATTCATTATGTTCCTCGCCGTACAATACAAGACGAGTCCATGTCATAGTTTCATATGTGATAATCATATAATATCAGTTCAACATAGATATATATATATTGCGGCAAAACAATCAATTTTAATTCTATAAAAACCTCACAAAAGATGAGTAATAGAATCCCTACCTTTTAAGCTTATCAACAGTCTCTTAATCCTGGAATCAATTAACGTTAGCTCCATACTCCCTTGATCCTAAGGCGTGCATAAGGACAATTAAAACTAAAGCACAACATACAACTACATTCATAAAATTTATTTTAATTTAATCTTAGAATTTCAAGAAATAACCACTGCCCATAGAGGTATTATAAAGTTTAACAATATAAATTTTCTGTCTAGGGCATATACACTTAGACTTCATACATATGCTCCAAAATAGCAACAAACATATACTTAGGTTTAAGAACGCAAATTTGAATAATCCTTTAGTATAAAAGAAAATTTATAAATGAAAGACTAAATTTGTTCATAAGATTCTAACCTCGGATTATGGTTAGTTGGAAGCTTGAAATGGCTTCAAAACAGGTTTCTTTACTTCGGTATGACTGAAATTCTTGCTCAAATGGAGGTGATGGTGGCTGATTTTTATGGCTGCCTTGAAGAAGTTCTCTAAGTATTTTGCTTCAGCAAAGAAATGAGAAGAAGAGTGTGGGAACCGTGGAAGAGAAAGGAAGAAAAGATGAAGTCTTTGAAGAGAAGTGATGGAAACAATTATAGAGGAGACATGTTGAAGCATGTCACGGAGGAAATAAAGAAAATGAGGGTCAAGAGTAGTTGGAAAAGATATCCTTATGTCTCATCTAAAGACTTTAACACATATAATGCCAATATGACATTTTTGAGATTTATTAGAAGTTCTAAGGCTTTTTAGTAATCATACTAAATAAATATAGGAGAATTTTAGAAAACTTAAAAATAAATAAAAATAAATATTATAAAATAAATTTAAATGAAGCAATTTTTTTTATACACTAAAAATTAATTTAATTACCTCAATACCCGTTAGGAGAATAACGGGTGTCACAGGTATTTGGGAGGTGAGGTAGAACTAAAAATACTTAACATGTAAGAGCTTTACATTAAAGCATACTTTTGCTTTACACTGTAGCATGTGAGAGCTTTACATTTTTTTCAATGGAGAGCTTTACTCTATTTGAATTGGAACTCATGAGTTAGAACTCCATTGCCAAACACCCTATAAGAATTGCCTTAATTGAAGTTGAAATAAATTAACACTAATGGCCCCTAAACTTTAAGGCCTCCCACTTTGCCTTATGAACTTTAAAAATCACCACTTTACCCGCTGAATTTTTAGAACTCCTTGAACTTTTGGAGCTCATTTTGTCTCATAAATTTTCAATCTTCTATTCAAATAGATGGAATAAAGCCTATATGATTAGCACATATGTCACCTATAAGGGAAAAAATTAGATTTTATCAGTTTTAAATTTTGTTTCATGTTTACACTCTTACTTGATGTCTTTAGTTTTTTATTTGAACTCCTATTTAGAAAGAATTTTTCTATATATTTCTTTTTATTTTGAATGCATAACTCTTTTAATAAGTCGATATTATTTGTCGATATCTAAATTTAAATACTAGAGAAGATTTATGAATTAAAAATGAGGAGATATCATTGAACAATATCAAGCATGAAAAGTGCATACAGGCCATTCTTAAATGATAACAGATAAAAAATGTTAAATGAGAGTGTAAATGTAAAACAAAACCTAAGAGTGAAAAAATCTCATTTTTGCACGTGGGCTTAATAAATTAGAAAATAAGAGCCAAAATCTAGAGCTTTAAAAGTTCAAGCGTAAAATAGTGATTTTTAAAATTTAGGGGGCAAAGTGAGGAGTTTTGAAAATTTAAGATTTAAAGTGGAGATTTTTAAAGTTTGGGGAGCAAAGTAAGGAAAACCCTAAAGTTTAGAGGCCATTAATGTTAATAGTCTTAAATATATAAAGTTAATATTAGAGCCACAAAAATCCAAAAATATTAATTAGAAGTCACGATGAAAAGCCAAATCTGTTAGGAAGTTAAGCTCCATGGTTTTGCTGAAATTTTTTTTATTTTTTTCATCCTTTTCTTGTTTGATAATTTCTATGGTGGAAAAAAAAACTCACTAATAAGTATTTATGTTTCAACAATTAAATCTAAAAGATGATTTTGATAGGTATAACTATTTTAAAATGTACACTATCGGTGAGAGTTTTGGAGGTCATGACCGTTGATGCTAAAAGTAAATTTTCATTAGAAAGTAAATGCAGATTAATTATTTCTATGGAAAATAATGGTGCTAATTGCAACCTTTTATTAAACTTAATTTGTGTGCAACTTTTAAGAACCAAAGAAATGTTGTCCATATGTGTCATTATAATACTCTTAATATGCAAACAAACTATGAAGCATTTGTGTCTTTATGTGGCAAAACAAACAGTCCATTAGTAAATACACAATATAAATTGTCTTTCTACTCTCTCTCTCTCTCCCTCTTCCTGTCATTCTCTGCCTATCTTTCTCCCTCCATTTCATTTCCCAAGGTTTGTCAGATGTTGGTCATTTACTCACTCAGTCTCCCTCTCCACTTTTGTGATGTGCCTTTTCAAAAGCTACGCAAAATCTGTACTAATATAACTCCTCCATGAAAAAAGATCCATCGAGCTCAGAAAGCTGCAAATTGCTGGTCGGATGGAGCATTTCCAAAGATAGTAACTAAGAACCCAACAACTTCAAGAGGTTCTTCAATATTATTGTATTTCTTACACACAATAACTTGTTATGAAAATGTGAGGATGCATACATGGGTGTAGTCACCGAATATTTCCTTGTCTAGGCTATTGGCTTTTGCTCCACACGGATTATGGATGTATCTGGGGTCATAAATATTTTTGGATTAATTATAAAAAATTTTTCCCCTGTGACCCTTGTAACATACACTTTATAAATTTTAAAATATAACATAGGTTTCTTTCGATCCAGAAATATTAACAAAAAAACACTTTTCATAAAAATTTTTAATAAAAATTTATACATAATTAAAACTTGGTACATTACATAGGGTAGTTTAATAACTCTATCAAGCCTAAAACTAGTTTGAATTTAAAAAGTCGATATTTTTATAATTTTAGTTGTTAAAAAACAAAATATTTATTTTTAAATAATTTTTTCTTTCACTTTTATGTGATTTTATTAAAGTAAGCTAAGTGTAATAGTATACTAAAACATTCAATTGTCCTCATTATTAGTGTGATGTTGTATCATTTAGATAAAAATCATAATTTAAGAATTTTTATTGTTAATATTTCATAAATCAGAGAAATAAATGTTACATTTTAGAAGTTTGGGGAGCCTAGTATAATAAGGGCTATAGTTGAAGAATTTTTTTTAATTAAACCTAATATTTTTTTATATTTTGTGGAAGAGACATACGGTGAGGAAATTCTAGATCTAATTTCTTTACTTCTTTTTGTTTTTTCTTGTAAATTATTGTGCGTCTGAGCATGTGATATGATATCGTTATAACTATTAAGTTTGAACAATCACACTATAGTTTTTAAGAAAAGTAAGTTTGAATAATTAACATTGTAACAAGTGAGAATTTCATGTTATTTGCTATTCAAACTTAGTGGTTTGAATTACATTCTCAAACACTATTGATGTTGATATCTCATGACTATGCCATGGCATTGGTATCAATCTTTTCCAGGTCATGTCCATTCACTCATTTATTCGATTTCAAACTTTGATTCTCTCCATCTATCTATGATGTACTAAGCAATTAAGTAGTGGGTCGCAATTAAGGTCTGCATGGAATCTTTAACTTTCAGTACGCCACGAAACTAAAGCATAATAACTTCAGTGGTTAAGTTTCGCCCAAAAAAAAAAAAAAAACAGAGAGAGAGAGAGAAAAGAAAACCACATTAAAATCTCTCAAACTTATAATAACCACAAATAGAAATTAAAAAAAAGTTCATCTTATATTTTTACTTGGAAATCAGATGTTCGAATTAATCTAATTTGAAAATATAAGACGTTCGAATTAATCTTAAAAGGTCAAACTACAACGTACATAATCGGCAAAGGAGATTAATTAATATTAGCAATATCATGTGGGTACATTCTCACACCTTAATGCAATAATTTTCAAGTAAAGTAAAAGAAAGTGATTTGTTTTCATAATAAAAAGTAAAAAAAATGAAAAGAAAAAAATAAGAATATATTCTCATTAAAAAAAACCACAAAGTAAAAAATTGAGATTATCTATAAGTTTTCGTGCTTCATCTGGACTGGAGCTATATATATATATATGTGTGTGTGTGTGTGTGTGACAATTGCAGGCAAGAACTTAACATCTGAAGCGTCAAACAGAAGAATGCTTTTGTTGTCCACGTGAAAATGAACAATGATCGATAGTGACAGGAACTGGTCATCTCTTTGGCTACATATATATGTGTATGTATATATATATATATAGTTTCCAGATAATATACATAATTAAATACAGATTAATGTAGTGACAGTTACATATATACACACACACATATATAGTAATCCCTTTTGCTACTTTCGATTCAGAAAAGAGTGTTTGTGTGAAAGAGGGTCTGATTCTGAGGCATTCGAAATATGGAAACTTCATGACAAAAGCAAAAAACATAGATCCACTTAAAAAAAAAAAAAAAAAAAACGACAGGCATCGGGAAACTACATATGTATAGTACCCTGTCATTTATGTCTATCGGAAATAATACGTAATAGTAGAAAGACTTCAAGACAATTTACACTAATGATGTTATTTTCGACAAAGAATTTTTTTCATTTTTTTTCGTTTTTTATTGACTATAGTGATTTCGGCTAAGACTAAAAAACTTAAGCTAGTAACGTGAACTTGAAAATAATGGAGAAAAACGTTGCGAAATAAAGAAAAAAAAAGAAAAATATATCTAAAAATATATCTTAGGTTGAAGCAATCTAATACAAAAACTGGGAATAAATACATGAATAACCCAGTGAATGAAACGCCAAGTACAGAGAAGTTAAATCCGTGGAAATTTTACCAAATAAGTACAAATTAAGAAAAACATAGAACTAAGTTAACAGGCTGGAGAAGCAATGTAAGAAAGAAAAGACAGACAAAGAATTAAACTTACTTGAAGTTCGAGATCATAAATTAATCAGGGCTGATGAACAAAGAAAAGCCTGAAGTAAAAAAGAAGCCAGCAGATGGAGAAAATATTAATGGCTGGGGGGAATGAAGCCTGGTCCGAGAGTCATTTAGGGTTTTAAAAGAAGAAACAACTCTATCCCTCACCGATTCATTTTGACCTCCATGACCTCGAGCCAGACAACATTCCTCTCGGCCAAAACCTTCACTTCCCAAAGCCACAAAAGTTTTCTAAGATAAATATATATATATATGTATTTGATGGGAGTTTTGTGAGATAGGTTTGAAAGTGGATATGAATTATACGCAATTAGTTTGAGGGGAATGAAACCTGGTCCGAAGCCTTAAGAGTTGATTTCTTATTTTCGGCTTAAAATTTGAGGAATTTGTTTCACTCTTGGAAAGCTTTGAGCCAGCCAACATTCCCCTCAACATCACCGTAGTTTTTTCCCTACTCTGAAAACCCTAAGAGACGCACAAAATGCTACAGCTATTGTTTTCTCATTTATAGGGAGAGAGTAAGAAAAATAAAAAGAAAAAGATTTCTTTTTTTCTTTCTTTTTTAAGTGGAGATTACATGAATGTCAATGATGCCTTTTTTTTTTTTTTTTTACTAGTCAATCTTCGAGTATTGTTACCTTTTCTTTTCTGTATTATTATTTCCTCTTTTACACCCATATAATTTGGTTATCGCGCCATTTAATATGATGCAAAAATGGTATTTAATTAAGCTGCAAAAAGTACTTTATACATCCAATATAATTCCCAATATGACACAATACAATAAGAAAAAAAAAATCCCTTTTTTGAAGGGAAAAATATCATTTTAATAGTATTTTTTTTTCTAAATTCTTAAATTTGTTTAGTGGAAGAAAATGACAATAAAATTAAGCATTCAGAAATATTCATTATTAAGTGGAAAAAAGACATTTGGTTAGATTTTTTTATGTTAAATTTCGTTGGATTTAAATTATTCAATCTCATTTTCATTTGATTAGATTCGATACCGATGACATGATCCCAGTTAAGTATTCCTAACAATTAGGCAAAAAAAAAAAAAAAGGGAGTATCCATCAAAATTAAAGCTCATTATAATGAACACTATCAAATAAAGAAACACACAGATAGATATATATATCTATATATTATATATATATATATTTATAAAATTTTAGTCAATCTTTGTTAATGCCTCTCTGAAAACATATTTATTGTTTGATTTTATTAGAATAAAAAAAATTTTAGTTTCAACCAATTTTACTATAATATATATTTATATATTTTTACATAACTTAAATTATAACATTTTTTAAAATTTAAACTCGCAATTCAAATGCTGTGGTAATGAATTTCTTTAATACGGTTTCCATGTGTATGTGTTTTTCTTTTTTCTTTTTTTTTTGGGATAGAAACGATTTGTGTATATGTGAATGCTGAATCGTGATGTTGTTGTTGTCCTGGACAACACTAGTGGAAATTACCTGCTGCTGCCCGTTGTCCTACCGACCTGTTAACTGCTACAATCAGTTGTCGCGTAGCGCATCAGTCAAACACAGAACAAGACAAAAAGTGTATTTAAACCGGAGGTTACGAGACAAGGCAGCTCTACGCTTTTAATGCAATTCTTTCATCATTACCTTATTATTTTAGGGAAATACTATTCATCTTGATCCGGACGTGGCCCGGCTCTCTCAATAGGGTGGGCCCACCTGATGGATTTTTAAACTACCATGTACCATCTGCACATTCAGGGGGACTTCTAGAAAAAATAATAGACAACGATCTTATTTATTTTATTTTTTGTTTGTTTATTCATGTCTAAATGATGGTAAACAATAATATTTACCAAATGATTTGGAGAATAATTACGACGTATATATTAAGATAATTACTTTTAATTCTATCAAAAACAAAAAAGAAGGGAGAGAGAATTCTCTCTTGAACTTTTATTAATTTTAAGGCTTTTAAAACTTACACTCTCGGTATTTTATCAAAATACGTAGGCATCCTTTTGACGAAAAAAAAAGGAAAAAAAAAACCATGTCGACACCATATACCCTTAATTTTGTAAATTTTAGACACAAAATGATCAAAATACCTTATTTAATATCAAGCTTTGATTCAAAACCATTAAATCTCATCCATTTGTTCTTTGCCCAAAAAAAAACAAAAGATCCCCTCCCACAAAACTGGCGCCTCAACACAACCCGCCTAAGTTCCCTATTAGCTTCCCGCCAACCCACATGAAACCTCATTGTCCTCCCCCCAACTTAGCCCTCCATATCGGCCCCAAGAACGCGCCTCTTTATTTCAAGTCATCGTTATATGTGAACACTTTATATCCATAACTAAGGATATTGTCTAGTATTGGATAGTTATTATGTTTCACTCAAGATCATTACCTTTGTATTGGATACTTTTATTTAAACTTAGGAGCGAGAGGATTCAAACTCGTAGCCTTTTGTTAGAGTCAAGTGTAGATTTAACGATAGATGATATTTGCAACTAGATATGAAATATAAATTAAATGCTCAAACTTTATTTAAAATAGTCCAAATAAGAATTTACATTAATTACTTTAAAAGCACAGTATTCCAACACTCACAAGATTGCTTCCATGTGCATCATACGTGGATAAAAAAAAAACTTAAAACATTTTGGAAAAAGTAATAATTTCTCTTTTCTCTTCCATGTGACTACACATTGAGGAGCTAATAGAGTAATTTCTCACTAAATTATTCAACATATTATTTGTCTAACATGTGTTATAATATAGTTAAAGATCTTAACATAAGGAGGGTTTTTTTTTCTTTTGTTAATATTTCATATGTCAGGGTAAACGAATGTTATATTTTTTAGGTCAATGGACAGATTGTCATTCACTACAGCATAATGTTGTTTACACGATGCTTAAAAGATGATAGCTTGTAAAAAAAAAAAACCATCGTCATATCCTACACAACATTCTCCACCTCGAGTTTGAGGCGTTCGTACCGAGGATTAGACAACAGTTTTCTAGGGCTAGTGATACAGGTTATGATAAGACAACACGATACAAACTTGACACCTTTTTTACGAGCTAGGAAAAAAATTAACCACAAGACATTTTAGTAGCAACCCGAAACTAACCCATCCAAAAAGGGATCATGTTTGGGTCAACCCGCATGACACTAAAATGACCTGTCTGACTTGCGATTAATTATTTATATATTTTTAAAATATTTTCCCCTATTATCAAATATACCCATAAGATAAAACCCTAACTCACTGAATCTTAGATCAAGCTTCATACTAAATTCATTTTAACTCTTGAACAATAAGAAGATGAATTTAGCTTGATCACTTAAGTCAATCTTATTTTGTTGGACTTGTTATTTTATTAGACTTTTTATTTTGTTGGATATTTTTTAAAATTTTAGGACTTATTATTATTTTTTTGTAGCAGTATAAAACTCATTTAATTTTGAGAAAATTTGTTTTATGTTTGTTTTTATGTTATATTGATATAAATTCAAAGCTAAAGAACATCATCGGTTAGTGTGGGTTATTATAGGTCATTGACGGGTTGCGAATGGTTAGCGTTTCATAAGTTGCATAAAAAATGAGTTAATAGGGTCGTGGTCATATCAACCTGTGTCAGAACAGGTCCTGTTAGTATTAAGATTTCTTAACCCATTTGTGTTACGAGTCAAGTTAGTGTCGAGTTATTTAGATAAAAGGTGACCCTTAACCTGACCGAGCCCGACTGGTCGACACAAATTGCTACCACTAGGCTTTTCATAAGCGATTGTCTAAAGTCAATTTTAGATGATGGTTTCCTAGAAATCATCATTTGATACCTATTGTATTCAAACCCTAATATGATAATTTAGATGGAATTGTTCAAAATGAGCTTTTTCTATGAGTTGCTAAATGCCATTTGTAGTATGAACTTAACTAGCTAGTCCAAACTAGACCTAAAAAAAAATCTAATAGGGTGCTTGGGAGGTGAGTTAGAACTAAGAATACTTAACATATGAGAGCTTTATATTAAAGCATACTTTTGCTTTACACTGTAGCATGTAAGAGCTTTACACTTTTTTTCAATGGAGAGCTTTACTCTATTTGAGTTATAACTCATGCGTTAGAACTCCATTCCAAACACGCTATAAGAATTGCCTTAATTGAAGTTGAAATAAATTAACACTAATGGCCCCTAAACTTTAGGACCTCCCACTTTAACTTATGAACTTTAAAAATCACCACTTTACCCTCTAAATTTTTAAAACTCCTTACTTTACCCCTTGGATTTTGAAAATTATTATTTTGCTTCTTGAACTTTCTGAGCTCATTTTGTCTCATAAATTTTTAATTTTCTATTCAAATAGATGGAATTTAACCTATGTGATTCACACATGAGTCACCTATAAGGGAAAAAAATGAGATTTTATTAGTTTTAAATTTTGTTTCATGTTTACACTCATACTTGATGTCTTCAATTTTTTATTTGAACTCCTATTTAGGAAGGGTTTGTATATATATTTCTTTTTATTTTGAAAGTAAAACTCATTTAATAAGCCAATATTATTTGTTGATATCTGAATTTAAATGCTAGAGAAGATTTACGCATTAAAAATGAAGAGATATTGTCAAACAATATCGATCATAAAAAGTGCATATAGGCTATTCTTAAATGATAACAGATAAAAAATTTTAAATGAGAGTGTAAATGTGAAACAAAACCTAAGAGTGCAAAAATCTCATTTTTGCACGTGGGCTTAATACCGTTTGTTTGAATGGAAAATCAGAAAATAAGAGACAAAATCTAGAGCTTTAAAAGTTCAAGGGCAAAATAATGATTTTTAAAATTTAAGGGGCAAAGTGAAGAGTTTTGAAAATTCGAGATGTAAAGTGGAGATTTTCAAATTTTGGGGAGCAAAGTAAGGGAAACCCTAAAGTTTAGAGGCCATTAATGTTAATAGTCTTATAATATATAAAGTTAATACTAGAGCCACAAGAATCCAAAAATATTAATTAGAGGTCACGATGAAAAGCCAAATCTGTTAGGAAGTTAAGCTCCATGGTTTTGTTGAAAATTTTTTATTTTTTTCATCCTTTTCTTGTTTGATAATTTCTATGGTGGAAAAAAAAACTCACTAATAGATATTTATGTTTCAGCCATTAAATCTAAAAGATGATTTTGATTGATAGAACTATTTTAAAATGTGCACAACCGGTGAGAGTTTTCACGAAAGACATTTCCTTCTTATTTTACCTATTATGAGTTGACTTAGAAGACAAACAAAAATCATGGTGGTCATGATCGTTGATGCTAAAAGTAAATTTTCGTTAGAAAGTAAATGCAAAATAATTATTTCTATGGAAAATAATGGTGCTAATTGCAACCTTTTATTAAACTTAATTTTTGTGCAACTTTTAAGAACCAAAGAAATGTTGTCCATGTGTGTCATTATAATACTCTTAATATGCAAACAAACTATGAAGCATTTGTGTCTTTATAATGGCAAAACAAAGAGTCCACTAATAAATACACAATATAAATAGTCTTTCTACTCTCTCTCTCTCTCTCTCCGTCTTCCCGTCTTTCTCCGTCTATCTTTCTCCCTCCATTTCATTTCCCAAGATTTGTCAGATGTTGGTCATTTACTCACTCAATCTCCCTCTCCACTTTTGTGATGTGCCTTTTCAAAAGCTAGGCAAAATCTGTACTAATATAACTCCTCCATGAAAAAAGATCCATCGAGCTTAGAAAGCTGCAAATTGCTGGTCGGATGGAGCATTTCCAAAGATGGTAACTGAGAACCCAACAACTTCAAAAGGTTCTTCAATATTATTGTATTTCTTATACACAATAACTTGTCATGAAAATGTGAGGATGCATACATGGGTGTAGTCACCGAATATTTCCTTGTCTAGGCTATTGGCTTTTGCTTCACAAGGATTAATAAAGATGTATCTGCGTCATAAATATTTTTGGATTAATTATAAAAATTTTCCTTCATCTATGGCCTTTAACATACGCTCTTTAAATTTTAAAATATAACATACGTTTTTTCGATCCATGAAATATTAAAAAAACACTTTTTATAAAAATTTATACATAATTAAAACTTGGTACATTACATAGGGTAGTTTAATAACTCTATCAAGCCTAAAACTAGTTTGAATTTAAAAAGTCGATATTTTTAAAATTTTGGTTGTTAAAAAATAAAATATTTATTTTTAAATAATTTTTTCTTTCACTTTTATGTGATTTTATTAAAGTAAGCTAAGTGTAATAGTACACTAAAACATTCAATTGTCCTCATTATTAGTGTGATATTGTATCATTTAGATTAAAAATCATAATTTAAGATTTTTTATTGTTAATATTTCATAAATCAGAGAAACAAATGTTACATTTTAGAAGTTCGGGCAGCATAGTGTAATAAGGGCTATAGTTGAAGAATTTTTTTTAATTAAATCTAATATTTTTTATATTTTGTATGAGACATATGATGAAGAAATTCTAGATCTAATTTCTTTACTTCTTTTTGTTTTTTCTTGTAAATTATTGTGCGTCTGAGCATGTGATAGGATGGTTATAATTATTAAGTTTGAACAATTACACTATAGCTTTTGAAAGTAGTAAGTTTGAATAATTAACATTGTAGCATGTGAGAATTTTAAGTTGTTTGCTATTTAAACTTAGTGGTTTGATTACATTCTCCAAAACGGTAGAATCTCATGACTATGCCATGGCATTGGTATCAATCTTATCCAAGTCATGTCCATTCACTCATTTATTCGATTTCAAACTTTGAGTCTCTCCATCTATATATGATGTACTAAGCAAGTAGTGGGTCGCAAGTATGGTCTGCATGGAATCTTTAACTGTCAGTACGCCACGAAATTAACAAAAGCATAATAACTTCAGCAGTTAAGTTTCGCCCAACCGAAAAAGAGAGAGAGAGAGAGAGAAAAGAAAACCACATTAAAATCTCTCAAACTTATAATAACAACAAATAGAAATTAAAAAACAGTTCATCTTATATTTTTACTTGGAAATTAGATGTTCGAATTAATCTAATTTGAAAATATAAGACATTCGAATTAATCTTAAAAGGTCAAACTACAACTTACATAATCGGCAAAGGAGATTAATTAATATTAGCAATATCATGTGGGTGCATTCTCACACCTTCATGCAATAATTTTCAAGTAAAATAAAAGAAAGTGATTTGTTTTAATAATAAAAACAAGAAAAAAATAAAAAGAAAAAAATAAGAATATATTCTCATTAAAAAAACCCACAAAGCAAAAAATTGAGATTATCTATAATTTTTCATGCTTCATCTGGACTGGAGCTATATATATAGGTGACAATTGCAGGCAAGAACTTAACATCTGAAGCGTCAAACAGTAGAATGCTTTTGTTGTCCACGTGAAAATGAGCAATGATCGATAGTGACGGGAACTGGTCCTCTCTTTGGCTACATATATATGTGTATGTATATATTTATAGTTTCCAGATAATATACATAATTAAATACAGATTAATGTAGTGACAGTTATATATATATACACGCATATATAGTAATCCTTTTTGCTACTTTCGATTCAGAAGAGAGTGTTTGTGTGAAAGAGGGTCTGATTCTGAGGCATTCGAAATATGGAAACTTCAGGACAAAAGCAAAGATTAAAAAAACTTCGGTACCCTGTCATTTATGTCTATCTGAAATAATACGTAATAGTAGAAAAACTTCGAAACAATTTGCACTATTGATATTACTTTCCACAAAGATTTTTTTTTTCATTTTTTTATCGACAATAGTAATTTCGGCTAAGATTAAAAAAAATTAAGCTAGTAAACGTTAGCCTGAAAATAATGGTGAAAACGTTACAAATAAAGAAAATAAAAGAAAATATATCTTAGATTCAAGCAATCTAATAAGTGCAGAGAAGTTAAATCCATTGAAATTTTATCAAATAAGTACAAATAAAGAAAGACATAGATTAAATGAACAAGCTGGAGAAGCAATCTAAGACAGAAAAGACAGACAAAGATTAAACCTACTTGAAGTTCGACATCATAGATTAATCAGGACTGAAGAACAAACAAAAGCCCGAAGAAAAAAAGAAGCCAGCAGATGGAGAAAATATTAATGGCTGGGGGGAATGAAGCCTGGTCCACGAGTCATTTAGGGTTTTAAACGAAGAAACAATTCGATCGCTCGATCGAAATTCATTTTGGCCTGCATGACCTCGAGCCAGACGACGTTCCTCTCAGTCAAAACCTTCACTTCCTAAAACTACAAAACTTTTCTAAGACAAATACACACATATTATATGTGTGTGTGTATGTATTTGAGGGGAGTTTAGTAATAGGTTTGAAAGTAGAAATGAATTATATGCAATTAGTTTGAGGGAAGTGAAGCCTGGTCCGAAGACTTAAGAGTTGATTTCTTATTTTTGGCTTAAAATTTGAGGAATTTGATTCCCTCCGGGAAAGCTTCGAGGCAGCCAACATTCCCCTCAACATCACCATAGTTTGTTCCCCACTCTAAAAACCCTAAGCGGACCGCAAAAGGTTACAGCTATTGTTTGCCCATTTATAGGGAGAAAATAAGAAAAATAAAGAGAAAAAATTTCTTTTTTTCTTTCTTTTTTAAGTGGAGAATACATGAATGCCAATTATGCCTTTTTAGCTTGTCAATCTTCGATTATTATTACCTTTTTTTTGCTATATTATTATTATTTCCTCTTTTAAACCCATATAATTTGGTTATTGCGCCATTTAATATGATGCAAAAAGGGTGTTTAATTAAACTACAAAAAGTACGTTATACATCCCATATAATTCCCAATATGGAATAATAAAATAAGAAAAAAAATCCTCTTTTGATGGCAAAAAAATCATTTTAATAATAAATATTTCTGAAGTCTTAGATTTTTTAGTAGAAGAAAATGAAAACAAAACTAAGCATTCAGAAGTATTCATTATTTAAGTGAAAAAAAAAAGACATTTGATTAGTTGTTTTTTTAGGTTAAAACCTCATTTTCATTTGATAAGATTCGATACTGATGACATGATCCTAGTTAAGTATCCCCAACAATTAGGACCAAAAAAAAAAAAGAGTGCCCTTCAAAATTAAAGCTCATAATAATGAACACTATTGTTGGGGTGCAATTTAGTGAGGCCCACCAAATTGTTAAGCAGGCCCGTGTGGCCCAATATTGATACTAGACGAGCAGGTCGACGTCAATCTATTGGCTCGAGCCCAATCGATGTGACGGTGCATTGTTCGTTTGATTCGACTAGATCGTTTTGATTTATATGGACCTGTTCGCATTTGTATTTGTTCGACTCGATCGATAGCCTTGACCTGATGGTTATTCGCACGAACAAATGGTTGCAGCATGTATAGTCATGGACCCAAACGTGAGGAAAACATGATTTTTGAAGCCTATCACTGATCGACACATGTCCTACTACTGCAGTTACTTGTAGTGTTCTATCCCACTCCGCCAGACGGTTAAGAGCCATTATCCTTCCTCATCTTCTATATGAGGAGAAGACTGCTTTATTGTACCACATACACAATCGATACCAAAATCCTACCATTTTTGTTCTCTCATTTCTTTGTACTCAAAAGAAACTATGGTGAATTATAGTGGACATAGCTCTTCATTAACAGAGTGAACCACTATAAATCGCCTGTGTCAATTCTTATTGCACTTTTATTTCTTTCGTTTTACATTAATCTAGCAAGTATAGATTCGAATCTAAAGATCTACTAAACGGTGATTTGAGGGCCCAAATTCTAAAATAACTCAATCCTAATTTCTGTTGTTTGATTGTAGAAATTCATCGTCTACAACTATCAACTAAAGAAATACACAGAGACGCGCGGACACACTCATATATATATATATATATATATATATATATACATAAAATTTTAGCCAATCGTTCTTAATACCTATCTGGTAACATATTTGTTGTTTGATTATACTAGAATCGGAAAAATTAGTTTCAACCAGATTTACTATAATATAGATATATATATATATATATAATATATATAAAACTTAAATTACTATAACATTTTTTAATTTAAACTGATGGTTTAAACGTGCAATCCAAACGCTTTCATAATGACTTTCTTTAATACGGTTTCCATGTCTACGTGTTTATTTTTTTTTTTTTGATAGAAACGATGTGTGTTTATGTGAATGCTAAATTGTGGTGTTGTTGTTATTCTGGATAACACTAATCGAAATTACCTGCTGCTGCCCGTTGTCCTACCGACGAGTTACCTGATACAACCAGTTCAGTCAAATACAGAACGAGACAAAATGAGTCTTTAAACCAGAGGTTACAAGGCAGCTCTACGCTTTTAATTCAATTCTTTCATCATTACCTTATTATTTTTTGCCTTTTCTATTCCCTACTTTTAAGTTGCCTTGTACCATTCGCACGTTCAGGGTGATTCTCTGGAAAACATACTAGACAATGGTCTTATTGTTATGTATCAATTTTATTAAAAGCCTGGTCCGAAGCCTTAAGAGTTGAATTCTTATTTTTGGCTTAAAATTTGAGAAATTTGTTTCTCTCCGGGAAAGCTTCGAGTCAGCCAATATTCCCCTCAACATCACCGTAGTTTTTTCCCCACTCTGAAAACCCTAAGAGACCCACAAAAAGCTACAGCTATTGTTTTCTCATTTATCGGGAGAGAGTAAGAAAAATAAAGGGAAAAAAAATTTCTTTTTTTCTTTCTTTTTTAAGTGGAGAATACATGAAAGTCAATGATGCCTTTTATCTACTATTCAATCTTCTATTATTATTACCTTTTCTTTTTTACATTGTTTTTTCCTCTTTCACACCCATATAATTTGGTTATCGCGCCATTTAATATGATGCAAAAAGGGTATTTAATTAAACTACAAAAGAACTTTATACACACCATATAATTCCCAATTTGGCATAATAAAATAAAAAAAAATCCTTTTTTGAAGTGAAAATCATTTTAATAACAAATATTTCTGAATTCAGATTTTTTTTAGTAGAAGAAAATGACAACAAAATTAAGCATTCAGAAGTATTCATTATTTAAGTGAAAAAAGACATTTTTTTCCGGTTAAATTTCGATGGTTTTAAACTATTTAATTTCATTTTCATTTGACTAGATTTGATACTGATGACATATCCCAGTTAAGCATCCCTGATAATTAGGACCCATAATAATAAACACTATCAACTAAAGAAACACACACACATATATATATATATATATGTATATATAAAATTTTAGCCAATCCTTCCGAATGCCTCTCTGGTAATATATTTGTTGTTTGTTTTTACTAGAATTATAAAAATTTCAGTTTCAACCAGTTTTACTATAATATATATTTTTTACGAAACTTAAATTACTACAACATTTTTTAATTTAAACTGATGATTTAAACTGGCAATCCAAACACTGTCATAATGATTTCTTTAATTTGGTTTCCATGTGTATGTATTTTTTTTGGATAGAAACGATTTGTGTTATGTGAATACTGAATTGTCGTGTTGTTGTTGTCCTGGATAACACTAATGAAAATTACCTCCTCTTGCCCGTTGTCCTGCCGACCTGTTACCTGCTACAATTAGTTATCATATAGCGCTTCAGTTAGACGTAGAACAAGACAAAATGAGTATTCAAACCGGTGGTTACGAAACAGAGCAGCCCTACGCTTTTAATGCAATTCTTTCATTATTGCCTTATTATTTTTAGCCTTTTATGTACCATCCGCACGTTCAGGGTAACTCTCCAGAAAAAAATAATAGACAATGATCTAATTTATTTCATTTTTCTGTTTGTTTGTTCATGTTTAAATGATGGTAGGAAATACCAAACGCCAAATGATTTCGAGAATCATTCTGCCGTATGTACTAAGAGAATTACGTTTAATTCTATCAAAAATAAAAAAGAAGGGAGAGAGAATTCTCTCTTTGACTTTTATTGATTTTAAAGCTTTTTAAACTTACACTCTCGTTATTTTACCAACATAACACAGCATCTATACGACAAAAGAAAAAAACCATGTCGACACCATATATACTTAATTTTGTAAATTTTAAACACAAAATGACCAAAATACCTTATTTAATATCAACCTTTGATTCAAAACCAGTAAATCTCATCCATTAGTTATTTACACTAAAAAACTAGATCAGATTCCTCACCCTCCCATCAAACTGGCACATTATCACCCTATTGCCTTGTCTCCCCAACCCACCTAAGCGCCCTATCGGCTCCCCTCCAACTCATATGAAACATCATTGGCTTCCCCCAACTCACCCCTCCATATCGGCCCCCAGGAACGCGCCCTTTTACGTTAATTCATCGTTGTATATGAACACTTTAATTCCACAACTAAATATATTGGCCAGTATTGGATAATTATGATGTTTCACTCATGTAATGCCCCGAAATTAGTTTAATGATATTAAAATATAAAATGGTGGATTAGTGTGCCATGGTGGACATTTTAAACTTAATTTGACCAATTGATGGAATTTTGGGTTTAAAGTTGTTTTGGTTATTTTAATGATTTCAAATTGTTTTTAATTATTTTAAATGTCATTTTGAATCTTTGGGACACAACAATTTCTAAAATGTCAAATATATTCTGTTTTACAAAACCGTAGGTGGCACACAGTTTTCGCACAGTAAAAGCGTCTACTATTTTCCTCTATTTATTCTCTCTCCTCTCCCTTTCTTTGACTCACTCTCTCTCTCTCTCTCTCTCTCTCGTGTGCTCCTCTCTCACTCTCACTCTTACTATGTCTCTCCATCTCTCTCTCAATTTCTCCCAAAATTTTTGAATCAAATCAAGCTCAAGCTTCAGGTTTTGGTGGATTGAAGGCTCAGGAGCGTGATTTGGCAACCAAAAACGTGATTTAAAGCTTCGATTTGAGGTTAGTTTTGAAATTTCTAAACTTTTTTAAATTTTCAATTTTTCATGCATTTTTGAAATCTAAGTTTGTTTGAGCTTAGGAAACCCTTGATTTGAGTTAAAGGAACTTAGAACAACTAGGATCTACGCTTTGTTTGAAGAACAATAGATTTGAATCAAAAATTTTCATTTTTCCTCATTTTTCACCATTTTTGGATTTTGTGGGATTTTGTGTTCAAATCTTGTTTAAATGAGTTGAAAAGTGTCTTATTATGTTTTTCTATCATCTATGAATGTTTTTCATGCCTGAGATTTAAGAAAAACAGGTTAAAATTAAGATTTGGGTTTTGGGAGACCCAAACCTGTGGCTGGAAATTCTGGTTTTTTCCAGTTCGGCAGGCCAAACTTCGTGTTCGGTAGGCCAGATTCAAAGGATTGGTAGGCCGGATTCATCTGTTCGGTAGGCCAAACCTGGAAAACGTTCGGCCAACCAGACTTGTTCTTCAACAGGCCGAACTACACAGTTCAGCCGGCCGAAATAGGGCATCCGGCAGACTAACTGAGCATGGAAAAATTTTGTGATTTTTCACCCACTTTTATTGTTTTAAACCTCGATTTAAGTCTCAACTTTATAAAATGATTTTATAGATACAAATGGCACACTAGGACACCATGAAATAGTTTGGTAACGTATAATATCTTGAGCTAGATAATGATAGACCTAATTATTGTATATTTAAGGGTGTACGTGGATCCACAGAGCTAACGTATAGCGGACCCAAATTTCAGTGTGGGGCATCGGTACGAGTATTGAGGTAGGACTTCTACAATTTTTCTTTGGTAGCCCAGTTTCAAATGATTTTGTCCTTAAAAAGGGTTTTTATCAAAATGCTTTTAACGGTTGATTGAAAAGGGTTTTATCGATTGTTTTATAAACCATGAATTAAGATGATCTACATAAAGAATGTTAATGAGAACATCTGGTAAATGGACTTTAAATAATAATAGAAATGAATATAAGGGCATGATGCCATATCAGAGATCGTGTCATGGAGAGTACGACATTGGGGGTAGGTCTCGAAACCCAGCTGGGCCACTACGGTGGTGATTTATTTATGGTTTGCCTAGAAAAAAAATGATGATCCTTTTGGTCGACCACTAAATGATTTTGGTAAGGAAAAATTAAATGGACTTTATTCATTTACTTGATTCAATATATTTTTTGAATAATTTTTTAATAATGAATTGTTTTTAAATTATAGTCCTACTGAACCTTTCGCTCACAGTTTCGTTTGTTTTTAAATCCCCCTAGGTGGATATCAGCATAGGTTCAAGGAAGATTCCATAGACAGGACTCAGGAGCAGTAGTAGGTCCTAGAAGATTATTTAAAGTTTCCTAGATCAAGGCATGTAACCTCTTTTATTTTCTTTTCTTCTATTTGGACTATGGTTGTAATGTAATATTGTCAGTATTATGTGTGTGCACAAGATGTGGGTCGGTGGGACCTATTTTCACTCATTTTATTTCTTTGTTGTTTTCTCATTAATTTGTTTGATTATCATATTTACTTAATCAACATAAGTTCTTGTTTTAAAAAGTTTTCATATTTATCTCATATTTTCATATTTAATTTAAATCCTTAAATTTATGTTTTAATTTAATTCTCATTTATTTAATATAATTAAGCGGCCACATCACCTCCCGTACCCCAGGGCGTGACAAAATAGTATCAGAGTTTAAGGTTATGAACCTTGGGAATTGTGCACACATAGGTACGATAATAAAATACCACTGACAGTCCAAATTTTGTTTTCAGAAGTGAGAGAATGGCACCTAGACGTCGTTCGACAGCTGATGCCGAGTTCGAAAATGATGAAGGCATGATGAGGGCTATGTTTGCTGCATTTCAGCAAATGGCAGCTAGGGCCAGGCTGGGGGATTCTGATGCTAGTAGTCGGCATGCGTACTTTAAAGAATTTTAGCGTGCATCTGTTTTGACCTTCAATGGAAATGGGGATCCGTAGGTGGTAGAATATTGGTTAGATTTGCTCGTAAAGCATTTGGATACTCTTGGTGTGCCAATCGAATATCGTGTGGAATTTGCTGCATATAAACGTGAGTGTGGCGCAAATACTTGGTGGAAACAAGCTAAGCGTTTAGAACGCAATGGTAATATCAGTTGGGACTGGTTTGAGGAGCTGTTTTATGACTGATGTTTTCCACAAGGGTATAGGGACCAGAAGGCAACTAAATTCTATAGACTGCAGCAAGGTGACTTGTCTGTTCAGGAGTACGAGGCAAGGTTTAATGAGTTGGCTAGATTTACTCCATCAGCAATGGCATCAGAGTGTGAGAAATGCATTAAGTTTCAGGATGGGCTTAAGGCTGCTATTCGGCATCAGGTGGTTGCCCTACGACTTAGGAGTTTTTGGGAGCTTGTGACGTCAGCAATATCCGTGGAAAGTGATTATGCATAGTACTATGAGGATAGAGCAAGGACGTTAGGAGGGCCCCAAAGGAGCGGCAGAAAGAGCACCAGTAGTCATCTAACTCTGGGTAAGAACAAGCAGGGCGGTGTGAATAGCGGTAGCAGCAGTTCATTAAGCGACAGGCGCAATAACCCCTACAGCTACCATTGTCATTATTGTCAGCAGCCAGGTCACATTAAGAGGAATTGCCTAGTCAGGAGTGCTCATTTGGGATTTCAGACTGGAGAGGGAGCCAGTCGTCAGCCTCAATGCCAGACTCTATCTTCACCTCAGCAGTTTCCCCAGGTCCAGTTCCCTCCTCAGCAGCCGCAGAACTTCCAGCGTAACGTTCCTCAGTATCGAGCATCAAGTACAGCTAACGTGCAATCACCTTTGCCACAGCAGTTTCAGTCATCTAATCTGGGATCCAGTAATGTTGGTAGGGGAAAAGGAAAATCTCTAGTCCAGGTTCATGCGATGGCGATAGGGAGTTCAAATGCCCACACCAGCAATGCGGTCGTTGATGGTATGCTCCTGGTTTCTCAATCATTAGCTCACATTTTTTTGATACAGGTGTCACTCATTCTTTTATTTCGAGTTCCTTTATACATGCCTTGGGATTAGAAACAGAAAAGTTTGATGAACCCCTAGTTATAGCTTCACCCTTAGGGCGGGTGTGTGTGAATTGTATATGTAAAGCCTGTAAAATAAAGGTTGGGGATGAGATTTTGAAGAGTGATTTGATTGTACTCCCCATGAGTTCCTATGATGTAATCTTAGGAATGGACTGGTTGTCTAGGTATAGTGCAGTTGTAGACTGCCAGCTTAGGAAAGTAACCCTAGTGTCTGATAGGGGAACGATGATCACCTACTAGGGTGGTGGTGATAGGTCGATGAGTGAGCGTCTTGTAAAGTCATGTCTCGGAGGGCGAAAGAACATGGTTTGTTATGCCTTTTTTACGAGTCTTGAGGGTGAGCCTAGTGTCTTGAGAAGAAATGCAGTGATACCAGTGGTGGATGAATTCGAAGATGTCTTCCCCGATGAGTTGCCAGGATTACCACCGCATCGGGAAATCAAATTTGGTATTGAGCTATTTCTAGGCACAGCACCAATTTCTATAGCACCCTATCAGATGGCACTGGCAGAAATGAAGGAATTAAGAAAGCAACTTCAGGAGTTTGCTGATAAGTGGTATATCTAGAATAGTACGTCATCGTGGGGAGCACCGGTTTTGTTTGCTAAGAAACATGATGGGACTATCAGGTTGTGTATAGATTATCGGCAGCTGAATCGAGTCACGGTGAAGAAGAAGTATCCCTTGCCTAGGATCGATGAGTTGTTTAATTAGTTGGGAGGTTCACGGTATTTCTCAAAGATTGATTTGTGTTCAGGGTACCATCAGCTCAAGGTAAAGGACGAGGATATTCCCAAGACAGCTTTCAGGACCTGGTATGGACACTTTGAGTTTTTGGTAATGTCGTTTGGGTTGACAAATGCTCCGATAGTTTTTATGGATTTAATGAACAGGATATTCAGGCCTTATTTGGATCAGTTCATGATCGTGTTCATCGATGGCATTCTAGTGTATTCTAAGACTTGGGAGGAGCATGAGCAGCATCTCCGGATCATGCTTCAGACTTTGCGGGAGCACTAGTTGTATGCCAAAAAAGAAAAGTGCAAGTTTTGGTTAACAGAGGTCAAATTTTTAGGTCATGTCATCTCTGAGCATGGTATTTCGGTGGATCCGTCCAAGATAGAAGCTATAGTAGAGTGGAAACGGCCAAGGAATGTAACAGAGATCCGTAGTTTCTTGGGCCTTACAGGGTACTATAGGAAATTTGTAAAGGATTTCTTAAAGATCGCCATGCCATTGATAAGACTGATTAGCAAGAATGTCAGGTTTGAGTGGGATGAAAAGTGTGAGCTTGCTTTTTAGGAATTAAAGAATCGGTTGACTTCAGCCCCAGTGTTGATTATTCCCAATGGTGACGAGCCGTATGAGGTTTACACAGACGCTTTAGGACGCGGGCTTGGATGCGTGTTGATGGAGCATGAACGCATAGTGGCATGTGGATCGAGAAAGCTATGGCTTCATAAGCGGAACTATCCTACTCATGACTTGGAGCTTGCGGTAGTGATTCACGCGCTGAAGATTTGGAAATGTTATTTGTATGGGATGACATTTTAGGTTTTCTCCGATCATAAGAGTTTGAGGTATCTGTTCACTCAGAGGGATCTCAACTTGAGGCAGCAGAGATAGATGGAGTATATGGAAGATTATGACTTCACGTTGCAGTATCATCCCGGAAAGGCTAATGTGGTTGCAGATGCGCTTAGCAGAAAATCTTCAGGGATTTTTGCCTGTTTGGCTCTTGAGGATTGGAAGAGGGATGCGATAGTGAGTAAGTATGGGCTACAGTATTACGAAGACTATGATTGAGTTTCAGTGTACCATATGGCAGCGTCCCCAGCTCTTATTCAGATGGTGAAACAAAATTAGTGGCAGGATCAACATTTGTAGGGAATTTGGACGCGGATTCAGAACGAAAAGCAGTTCGATGAGTGGAGAGTGCATGCGGATGGATCGTTATACTTACAGGAGCGTCTAGCAACTCCAGTAGTCGCTGAGGTGATGAAAGCCGTTATGGATGAAGCCCATAAATCTTAGTTCACCATTCATCCATGAAGCACGAAGATGTATCGAGATTTGAAGAGGCAATATTGGTGGAGAGGTATGAAGGAAGACGTCCGGGAATACGTGGCCAAGTGTACGACATGTCTTCAGGTGAAAGCCAAGCATCAGAAGCCAGTAGGTCAACTTCAGCCGCTTCCTATTCTAGGGTGGAAATGGGAGCATGTGACGATGGAATTTCTCACAGTTTTGCCGAGGATGGAGCAGCGGCATGATGCAGTTTGGGTCGTGGTCGACAGGTTGATGAAGTCAGTGCATGTCATTCCGTTCAGGTTGACATGTTCGAGAAGGATTCTCGGGGACTTGTATCTGTAGAATATAGTGAGATTGCATGGAGTTCCTTTGTCCGTCACATCTAATTGAGACACCAGGTTTAATGCTAAGTACTGGAGAAGCTTTCAAGAGGCTTTAGGTACAGATTTGAACTTTAGTACAGCATTTCATCCTCAAACCGATAGGCAGTTTGAGTGGGTTATTCAGATTCTCGAAGGCATGTTGCGTGCTTGTGCATTAGATTTCAACGGGAATTGAAAGAAATATTTGCATCTGACAGAATTGGCACACAACAACAGCTATCAAGCAAGTATTGGTATGGCACCATTTGAGGCGTTGTATGGGCGACCGTGTAGGTCACCGGTGTGTTGGGCAGAACTGAAAGATAGAATTATTCTTAGGCCATATGAGATCCATAATAGCAACGAGAAAGTCGTTGTAATTCGAGATTGGTCGAGGGTAGCTCAGAGTCGATAGAAGAGTTATGTAGATAAGCGACATCGGCCCTTGGAATTTACGATAGGAGATTTTGTTCTCTTGAAAGTATCGCCTCGTAAAGGTATTATGCGGTTCGGAGTGAGTGGAAAGCTTGCACTGAGATATGTTGGACCGTTCGAGATCACTCAGCGTGTTGGTGTAGTTGCTTATCGGCTCGACCTTCCGCCCAAACTTTCTCATGTTCATGATGTGTTCCATGTGTCGATGCTTAGGAAGTGTCTGCCAGAGCAGGGTAAGGCAGTTTCATTTCGTGATGTGCAGGTTCAGGAAGATACGACGTACAAGGAAGTGCCGGTTCAAATTATTGACCGGAAGTGATCAGTTTTCGTCGTCTGGATATACCGTTGGTAAAGGTCATGTGGCAGCATCACGGGGTTGATGAGCCACTTGGGAGTTAGAGTCCAGCATGCAAGAGTTATAACCGCATCTGTTTTATTTCTGAAATAATTTGTAAATTTCGAGGGGAAAATTTATGTTAGGAGTGGAGAATTGTAACGCCTTGAAATTAATTTAATGATATTAAAATGTAAAATGGTGGATTAGTATGCCATGGTGGACATTTAAACTTAATTTGACCAATTGGTGGAATTTTGGGTTTAAAGTTGTTTTAGTTATTTTAATGATTTCAAATTATTTTTAATTATTTTAAATGTCATTTTGAATCTTTGGGACACAACAATTTCTAAAATATCAAATATATTTCGTTTTACAAAACTGTGGGTGGCACACAGTTTTTGCACAGTAAAACCGTCTACTATTTCCCTCTATTTATTCTCTCTCCTCTCTCTCTCTTTGACTTACTCGCTCTCTCTCTCTCTCTCTCTCTCCCGTGTGCTCCTCTCTCACTCTCACTCTGTCTCTCCCTCTCTCTCTCAATTTCTCCAAAAATTTTTAAATCAAATCAGGCTCAAGCTTCGGGTTTTGGTGGATTGAAGGCTCGGAAGCGTGATTTGGCAACCGAAGATGTGATTTAAAGCTTCGATTCGAGGTTAGTTTTAAAATTTCTAAACTTTTTAAATTTTCAAATTTTCATCCATTTTTGAAATCTAAGTTTGTTTGAGATTAGGAAACCCTTGATTTGAGTTAAAGGAGCTTAGAACAACTAGGATCTACGCTTTGTTTGAAGAAAAATGGATTCGAGTCAAAATTTTTCATTTTTCCTCGTTTTTCACCATTTTTGGATTTCTTGGGATTTTGTGTTCAAATCTTGTTTAAATGAGTTCAAAAGTGTCCTATTATGTTTTTCTATCATCTATGAATGTTTTTTATGCCTAAGATTTAAGAAAAATAGGTTAAAATTAAGATTTGGGTTTTGGAAGACCCAAAACTTATGGTTGGAAATTATGGGTTTTTCCAATTCGATAGGCCGAATTTCATGTTCGGCTGGCCAGATTCAAAGGATCGGCAGGCCAGATTCATCTGTCTGATCGGACTTGTTCTTTGGCAAGCCGAACTGCACAGTTCGGCGAGCCAAAACAAGGCGTCCTACAGGCCAACTAAGCATGGAAAAATTTTGTGATTTTTCACCTGTTTTTACTGTTTTGAATCCCAATTTAAATCCCAACTTTATAAAATGATTTTATACATACAAATGGCACACTAGGACACCATGAAATAGTTTTGTAATGTAGAATATCTTGAGCTAGATAATGATAGACCTAATTGTTGTACATTTAAGGGTGTACATGGATTCGTGGAGCTAATGTATAGCGGACCTGGATTTCGGTGTGGGGCACTGGCACGAGTATTGAGGTAGGACTTCTATCATTTTTCTTTGGTAGCCCAGTTTCAAATGATTTTGTCCTTAAAAAGGGTTTTTATCAAAATGCTTTTAACGGTTGATTGAAAAGGGTTTTACCGATTGTTTTATAAACCATGAATTGAGATGATCTACATAATGAATGTTAATGAGAACATCTGGTAAATGAACTTTGAATAATAATAGAAATGAATATAAGGGCATGATGCCATATCAGAGATCGGGTCTGGAGAGTACAGCATTGGGGGCAAGTCTCGAAACCCAGTTGGGCCACTACAGTGGTGATTTATTTATGGTTTGCCCAGAAAAAGAAAATGATGATCCTTTTGGTCGACCACTAAATGATTTTGGTAAGGAAAAATGAAATGGGCTTTATTCATTTACTTGATTCAATATATTTTTTGAATAATTTTTTAATAATGAATTGTTTTTAAATTATAGTCCTATTGAGCCTTTTGCTCATAGTTTCGTTTGTTTTTAAATCCCCCCTAGGTGGATATCAGCTTAGGTTCAGAGAATATTCTACAGACAAGACTCAGGGGCAGTAGGAGGACTTAGAAGATTATTTAAAATTTCCTAGATCAAGGCATGTAACCCCTTTTATTTTCTTTTCTTCTATTTAGACTGTGGTTGTAATGTAATATTATCAGTACTATGTGTGTGCACAAGATGTGGGTCGGTGGGACCCATTCTTGCTCATTTTATTTCTTTGTTGTTTTCTCATTAATTTGTTTGATTATCATATTTGCTTAATCAACATAAATGCTTGTTTTAAAGAGTTTTCATATTTTTCTCATATTTTCATATTTAATTTAAATCCTTAAATTCATTTTTTAATTTAATTCTCGTTTATTTAATATAATTAAGCGGCCACGTCACCTCTTGTATCCCGGGATGTGACAACTCAAGATCATTACCTTAGTATTGGATAACTTTTTTTAAACTTAGGAGCGAGGGGATTTAAACTCTTGACCTTTTGGTGAAGTCAGGCGTGGATTTAATAGATCATATCTTCAACCACATATGAAATATAAATTAAATGCTCAAACTTTATTTAAAACAATATCAAGTAGTCAAAATAAGAATTTACATAAATTGCTCTAAACACACACTATGCCAACACTTACAAGATTTCTTCCACCTGCATCACACGTGGTAATCAACTAGTAAATAAAAAAAAGTTAAAACATTTTGGAAAATATAATAATCTTTCTTTTCTCTTCTGCGTGACTACACTTTGAGGATATAATAGAGTAATCACTCACTAAATTATTCAGCACATTATTTGTCTGACATGTGTTATAATATAGTTAATGATCTTAACATAAGGAGGGTTTGTTTTCTTTTGTTAATATTTCATATGTTAGGATAAACGAATGTTATATTTTAAAGTCAATAGACATATTGTTATTTACTACAGCAAAATGTTGTTTACACGACGTTTAAAAGATCACAATTTGTAAAAAAACCATCATATCCTACACAGCATTCTCTGCCCCATGTTTGAGATGTAATGACCAGAAAAATCCAGAAATTAATAAGTATGATTAATTGAGGATTTTTCCATCATTACTAAGCTAAGTACTTGAGAAAGTACAAGTGAGCATTTATTAACATGCAAATTTGAAGGTTTTACTAGCCACAAGACCTTAGAAATAAATAATGTTGTGAATGCATAAATTTATATGCTTTATTTATGAAACATGTAACAATGTAATGTTATGATAGTACATTAAAATAATTAAAAATAATTATTTAATGTGCTAAATTAAAAGTTTATGATTTTATTGATTTCATGTACGAGCCAAAGAAATGATTTTTATAAGAATCTCAATTAGAATGTTTAAATTGGGATTACTTTACAAAAAGTGGAATTTCTAACTTACTATGATGATGTGAAAAATTCCTATATGATGTCAGTTCAGTAAAAGAAACCCAGATCAAAAGTGATCATGAGCTCCATACCATAAATTGAAAATGGTGAGCACCAAGTTCAAGTATGCAAGATGTATGACATGTTTTACTATTATTGATCTCGAAATTTATAGAGATCATAAAGTAAGATAAGAATTTTAAGAAAATTATAAAGATCATTGGAAGTTCAAGAATTTCAATATTTTGAATGTGTATGGTTAATTATTATACACATTAATAATTACGTAAAGTTTATTATTATTATTGTAAAGACAATAATAATAATAACAATTGTCATAGTAATAGTAAAGAAGAAAAAGGGCGTTGATGGGGTCCACAAATGTTAATCTATTGCTAAGTTGTGGAACCACAAACAGCTCTTTACGTGAAATAGTTCAAGTTATATCCGTAAAGCACAAAATTGTGTTAAGTTAGGAATTTTAAATTAAATTGACTTTTAGATAGTCAATTTAATTTACAAAACTTTTACAAAATTACAACTATTGTTTTCATAATAAAATTTGAAGTTTACAATATGAAAATTTCTAATGAGAAGTATATGTTATAAATTTTAAAGTTTTAAAAGTAAAATAATAAATAATAATAATAATAATAAAATAATTATATTGAGCAAAGTTTTAAATACATAATATTCTTCTTGGAATTCATATACATGTATATACATATATGTGTGTATACAGTCATAAAAATAGTTAATCATCTGTTTTGAAGACAAATGTTTCAAAGTTTACGGTTTCAAAATTAAATCACAAAATCCATACAATATGGATAACTTTTATGAAAATGATTTTTATGACAGCATGAAGATGTTTATACGGCAGTGATACAAGAAGAAAATTAAAATTTATGTAATATTTTAAAGGATAAGAATATTACAATTTTAAAAAGTACAGTTATGTCTATAAAAATTTCAAGTTTACGGATCAAATTTGATCTACCCGACACAACACAGTTTAGACTGTGTAGATTCAAAGTTGTCTATAAATATGTGGACAAAAAAAAAAACAGGGCCAATCAGATCAGCTCTCACGCACACTCTCTCTCTCTACTTTCTCTCTCTACAATCTCTCTCTCTCCTCAAACTCAGTCCAAGAATCCGGCGTCCATTTTTGACACCTCCCACACCAATGGGAAGCTCTCGTCGAGCTGAGTCCAACGGTGTGCCGAGCAGCCCAAAACACTGCCAGAGGAGGCCACACGCGCCGGTTGAAGCCGTGGAAACATAGTACTTTTTTGATGTGATTTCTTCGTCGTCCGAGCACCGATCGACACGATCTTGGAGTCTATAGACTCAGCTCAATGAGTAGAACAAAATGTAGCAGGTGATACCCCTCAATTTTGGCCAGAGAAGCCTCGTCGGAGTGGCTTCTTGCCGCCGTTGCACCACCCTCGATCCCGCCGCCTCCGGTGACGGTGATCGACACCACCGCCACCGTTTCGACTCAGACGGCGACGAGGAGTGAGAAGCACCTTCCAATTGCACGCCACAGCTGCCGCCTGTCAGAGTTTGAAGACCGACGCCGTCCACCGCCATAGCAACCACCTTCGCCATCGTTCCTGGCCCCATGGCCCCAAATTGATTGAGGAAAAAGACTCAGAGGATCACGTAGAAGCTAATCCCCCAACCAATTTCAGGGGAACTCGCCGGAGGACCACGATCGGCCTCCGCCTTTGTGCGCCGCCATGAGGAGCTTCTGGCCGCCGTTCTACTGCAACGGTGTGGTGCACCACCACCAGCCAACATGCTCAGACCACCATGGGGAACAAAACCCCCAAGCCTAATTGGAGCTACCACTGCCGGAGATACAAGATCAGAGCCTCGATTTTTGCCGCCATCGTCGGGCTTCGATCTGCATGGTTAGAGGCCGAATAGGGTAAAATTGACACCATCATTGGACTCAGAAGGGTCGACTTAGGGGGGTAGGCTCGAGCTCAGCCCCCTAACGGAGCCAATCGCGCCGTCGGTCAACCACCGGTCAACGGCCACTTTGGATTTTCGTGATCCGGACCTCCGATCGACGATCCGAGACCACCTCCCGACTTGTTTCGATACTCTGAACGTGATGGTGATCTCCATTTGAGCCTAATTCTACTCCGATGAAAATTGTTCGGTATCGACTGCATGTAGATTGAGGTGACTCAGACTGTAGTAACGGAGTCCCAAATGATATTTTCAACAATAATAAATCTCCATGGATCATTCCTAGCCATCCACAGTGGTCCGAGGAGCACTGCTGAGGATACAGTTTAGACTGTGGATGCAGCGAGATACAACTGGACCCGCACAGCTCGGAGTCCAGGTAAGTAGGAATCTCGCCTACAGTATGAATAGTTTTAAAAATAAATTAATTTTAAATATTTTCATAAAATTTATGAAAGTGCATGATCAGTGATTTATTACATTGTTATAAGTTATGATGTGATATGCTATGTTATGAAATGATCTGAAATGCTATGATGATGATGATATGATGATGATATGATTAATGTGTGATGTATGCAATACATAATTATATTGTTTAATCACCTTCAAGTGAAGTATGATAATGATTTACGATTCACCTATGATTATGAGTTACTGATTCATGAATTACGAAATTGTGATGTCATGTAGTGATAAGTCATACTACATACACACAATAAGACAAGTGAAACTTATGAGACAAGTTAAGGGTGTCGTACCAACCTCTCGACCCACGGGGAGGCTCCATGTTAAAGAAATGAATGATCTTGGTGTCGTTGGGACCTCGCGAACCCTAACTTCCCAAGACTCGCGCGCAACCGGTACGATCACTCGGGCCCAAAGTAAGAAGATAAGGTACAGCTTAAATAATTAAGCATAAATCAAGTTGATAAGCAAGCATAAAATGCTCATGCATATTTTTATTAAAATGATTTTTAATTATGTTTTGCGAGGTTAATTTCCTACTTGCTGAGCGAAAGCTCATTTAAGTATGTTCATGCTGTAGGTAAGAAAAAACCTGTCAGCGACACTTGATGGGCAGTGGTGAGCGGCGGACGAATGGTGAAGATGGGAATGGATACCGCTCACGCAATGTAATATTTCCGCATTAGTATTTTACGAATTTATGCATGTTTTATTTTATGAAATTTCGTATACTTACACTTTACGAAAATTTATGTGCATATGAATAAGTAAATAATTTACGTAATTATGTTTTAAAAACCGAGCTTGTGATTACGCAACCTTGGTCCAGAGGATTTCAAAGTTTAAAGATGTTGCAATAAACGATGCAACAAATGCACGAAATTTATAGGAAAGAAAATTATAAGTTTATCTGGAATTACAAAGGATTATTGGAGTTTTACATTAAGTTAAGAAATGAATTTTATGAATATGTTTCTATGAAATTATTATGAAAGTTTTAAAGAAAAGCTTTAAGAAATTAGTATCTTAAACTTAAAGGTTAAGTTATAAGAAATCATGTTTTGTTTAGTTTAAGAAGGTTTACCTTTAAGAAAATAACATGATATTTCTAAGATGTTAAAATTATAAGCAACAATATATAATAATTGCTAAGAGAGTTTTAGAGAGCATTTAAATGAGATTTTATTTTAATATTTAATTTAAAATTGTCTTGAAAATAGTTTTATCTAAATTGAGAAATGTCTTTAAAGTAATACTTGTTAAATAATTACTCTTATGTTTTAAAAGGAAAAGTTCAAGAAAAGTACTATGGTTATGTTTTAAGAAATTAACGTTATGAATTATGTCAAGGATCATGCTTTTAGAAATTATAACTATGTTAAGACGTAATGCTTATTATTACGTTATTATCACGTTTCAGAATTTTATGTATTACGTTATGTTTACGCAATGTAGTTTTGAGAAATGATTATTATGTCTTTAAGTTTATATGTTAAGAATTCTTTATTTATAAGAATTCTTTTGTTAGTAAGATTTGAAAAATAGTTATTACTTCCTCTAAGGTTTCATGTCAAGGATTCCATAGTAAGAATCTATTTTAAAAAAAAAAATTTATCCCAAATTTATCTATCTTATTTGTAAGTAAGTTTAAGTTTATGAGCATGTTTAAGTTTATGAGCATGTTTAAGTTAAGTGACGGCCACGTAAGGGTGGGTCGTCACATGAGGTTCCGTACCATGGATTAGACAACGATTTTTCTAGGGCTGGTATTATGACACGACGACATTACGCGAACCCAACACACTTTTTGACGGTCTAGGATAAAAAAAATCAACCAAGGTTCATTTTAGTGTCAACCCAAAACTAACTCATCCAAAAACGGGCCGTGTTTAGGTCGACCAACATGACACTAAAATGACCTATCTAACTCGCAATTAATTATTTATATATATTTTTAAAATATTTTCCCTATTATCAAATATACCCAAAAGATAAAACCCTAACTCACTTAATCTTAGACCAAGCTTCATACTAAATTCATTTTAACTCTTGAATAATAAGAAGATCAATTTAGCTTAATCACATGAGACATGTTTTATTTTGTTATAGTTGTTATTTTATTAGACATTATTTTATTGGTTTTGGAATTTTTATTTTGTTGGATTTTTTTAAATTTAAGGACTTAATTTTTATTTTTTTGTAGTATAAAACTCATTTGATTTTGAGGAAATGTGTTTTATGTTTGTTTTTATGTTAGATTAGTGTAAATTCAAAGCTAAAAAATAGGTACGGGTTACAAGTGGTTGACGTTTCATAGGTTGCATAAGAAACAAGTTAGTACAAGTCACATTCATGTCAACCTATATCAAAACAAGTCATGTTAATGTTCAAGATTTCTTAACTCATTTCTGTCACGAGTCGGGATAGCGTTGAGTTAATTTATGTAAAAATTAACCTTCAACCTGACCACCCAAACCCGACTCATCGACACAAATTTGCTCCTTGGTTTTTCATAAACAATCGTCTGATGTCAATTTTAGAGGAGGTTTCCTAGAAACCATCATTTGATATCTATTGTATTCAAAGCTTGATATATTGCACCCAATCTTCTCTCACTCTTACTCACCCAATTTTCTACCAATCTCCCAAAATTGCCCTTTCCCACTTTGCCGCCTCCGTCTCCTCCTCGATTCCATCTCCTAGCCGTTACCTTGCCTCATCTCCCATGAGTCCGTCGCCATCACTTTGCCTTCCAAGAACTCCATCAATCAATATGCTCCTTTTTATTTTTATTTTGTTTAGCTACTTAGGCTTTTATTTATGTTTTTTTTTTTGTTATAAAGTGTTTGTATAAGTTGTTTTGCTATTGAACTTGATAGATATGGATATGTTCGTTTCAGCTTTATTTTTATTATGTTTAATTTGTTGATAATATGGGTATTTTTGTTAACTTCATAAATATGATATTGAACATGATTAGTAGGTTTAATTTATGTTTTGCAAATAGATTGTTTGAAATTAGTTGGAAATTATTTGTATAATTTATTGTGAGATTGAAATTGATTGATTGCTTTGGGCATGTTGGTTTTAGTTTGTTTTTGTTATTTAGCTAATTATGTTTAGTTTGTGCTTTGCAATTGAATTTGTTATTGAAACTTGTTTGAAATTAGTGATAAATTTGTTGGGTAATTGAATAAATTTTGATTTAATTTTGTAGCAATGGATAAGAAATGGATATATGCTAATAGGATGAGTGATGAATATGAGACAGGAGTTAAGGATTTTATGGCTTTTGTAAAGGCTAATGTCAAAGGAAGTATGATTTGTTGTCCTTGTGTTGACTGTGGAAACATTAAAAAACAATCATATGATGACGTTAGGTTTCATTTTTATCGATATGAGATTGATCAGACTTATCAAGTATGGATATGGCATGGTGAGAAAGTCTCGACTTCATCATTGGCTATGAGGGGGAATGTCCATATTAGTCATATTGATGAGGATGATGATGATAGTAACATGGGTGACACAATGAATGATACGGAAGAAGACGTCATGTATCGACCAGAGTTATTTGAGACAATGATGAAAGATACAAAGGCTCTATTGTATAACGGGTGTTCGAATAGACCATACTATCCGATTGGATTAGATTATATAATTTGAAGGCATTGAGTGGGTGGCCTAATTCAAGCTTCATAGGACATTTACAATTTTTACATGATATATTTCCAGATAATAATGAAGTGTCGACAAGTATGTACAAGGCAAAGAAGACGTTGAGTACTCTATGAATGAAGTACGAGAAGACACATGCTTACCCAAATGCTTGTGTGTTGTACTAAAAGAGTGTGAAGACTTGGATGAATGCTTGGTGTGTAATGAATCTAGGTGGAAGAAAGCTAAGAAATCATCGGAGGGAAGAAAAGGTGTATTGGCTAGGGTGTTGTGATACATTCTATTAGAACCGCGCGTAAAATATTGTTTCGCAATGTAGATCATTCAAAAGCTTTAACTCGGCTCCATGATAAGAGGATTGATGATGGCATGTTTAGATATTCGGTGGATTTGCCATAGTAGAAGAAATTTAGTGTGGAGAATCTAGATTTTCGTGCAAAATTGGGAATCTTAGTCTTGCTTTATCCGTAGATGGAATGAATCCTGATGATAATCTTAATACCAAGCATAATACTGGACCCGTCATTTTTGTCAACTACAATCTTCCACCAAACTTGTACATGAATCGAAAGTTCTTGATGTTAACTTCGTTGATCTTTAGAGTTAATCAACTAGGAAATAACACTGATATTACTTGGCACCATTTATCAATGAGTTGAGGAGATTGTGGAATGTGGTTTACAATATAGCACCCCCTTACAGGTGTTACAAGGAATGTTGCTTTTATCGTTGAACTTAATAATTACCAATAAGAAGTTCTAAAACAATCAACAACACTCTGAGAAACATCCTAGGAAATACATCCATTTTTTGACAACTTACTGGATTTAACTGTTCTTGCTCAGTTAGCCCGACAGAACACCTAAAGCATTCGGCTAACTGGCCACCTACAGAAAACAATTTACAAAAACAAATATTTAACAAATACAAACTCGTACATATAATGCAAGCACTCTTTACTTCTAATCAAACAACTACTTAAGACTAATTACGAAAAAATGAACTTATAGCTTATTCTTTAATAAATAACCTAAGAAACTAAAGATCTAAAATACAAAGTATATTCAATAAAACATAAATTCAAAAGAACATATCATAAACAGAATTGAGTCTCAAACAAATAAACATGTGGAACAGAATATATTAATTTTTTTTGAGTTAAAATTCCTTTCATAACATAACTTCTTTTTCAATCCAACACTTTTTGCACACATACCCATCCTTGTACTCTATACTAGTCAACCTGCATCTTATCCTTATCTGCAACATGATATAAACTAAGTAAGCATAAATTGAGGAAGTACAATCCTATCTCACAACATAAAACATTTCATAAAAATCATTACATATCGTAATCATAATCATAGTAGTACATGAGGGCCTTGTTTATATAGAACATATCTTTTCATTTAAACTTTCATATTAAAACATTGTTCATTTTATCTTTAAGGGCCTAAGCATTGCACCATTAACATCGTAGGTGCACTGTCATAAGAGGAGTTTGGTAGCTAGTCTCACACCAAACATGACAAGTCCAAACCTTGCGGGACATCATAAACAAAACATAGTGTGTGCAATGCTTAATTAAGTGATACATATACATATATATAAGCTTTCTTTGAAACCTTGTCATAAACCATAAAACCATAAACATAAAAACATCCTTAGGAAAATTCATTGTAAAAGGTCTTGAAATATGAACCTTAAATCACAAATCCTTGCTTATAAGACATTGCTTAACATTTTCATAAATTCTATCACATTGCAAGTGAGAATGTACTTATTTGATTTGCTTGCTTATTAAACCTTAAATTGGGTGACATACTTGCGGTTCTCGGTGTGCTTGCTTTTTGGAGTGTTCTTATCAATCATTCATATAATACGTGAAATTAAATTTATATTCCTTATATCATTTCATACCATATTATATCATCATACATCAATTTTAACGAAATAAAGCATCTTCTAGTTATTTAGAGTCAAGAAACATAAAGACAGAAAACTTGACCATTAATCACTTAGAGAAATTAATCTCAACTTAGAAGCATGAATAAAGTCTAAAACTTACTCTATAGCATAGCTAACATGTAAAAACATCACTTAAATTTTTCTCTTCAAAATATTAATACAAAATACCTTTTTCAATTTTTCAAAACATTCAAGTAATTTAGTTAGTCAAAAATTGACTAACTTGTAAGGATTCTTCACATTCTATCTTTTGATTCGCATTCAATTAGAGTATGAAAATTTGCAAGAATATATATAACTCTCATAGTTTTTTCTTTAGTCATAAAAATTTCATTTGATAATTTAAATAAATCACATAATCAATATTATAAAATCTACCAGCAAAGCCTGAGCAGTGATAATTCAAAATTATAGATTAAATCATTTATGCTATAAAATAATTCATAAAAATTACTACACATAATAGACATATAAAATCATAGCATATCCAAAGTTCAGCTTTAAATAAATTCGAAATAATTCAAAACACACATTTGAATTCAAAATTAATATTAACATCAGACGTGTTACACAGCGAACACCTTTTATTCAAACATTTTTATAAAAATCAAATATGCATGATATGCCTTTGTAATTTTTATATAACATGGTTAACATATAAATAAACTCTAAAAAAATAATAAATCATGTAAAGCACATTTAAAAATATGATTTATTATCTTACAAATTATATAGAACATATCAGATAGACATTCATAACCACTAAATACTTAGTGATTAACAAATTTTATCTTAGAACATAATAAAGATATAAAGCTAAAAATTTACAAACACTTAGTTAACATATCAACAATGACTTATGATTTTTTATAGAATCAAAAGACGCTTTTTGTCTTATCAAACGGACTCTTAAAAAATAAATATAAATTTGCCAGCAAATAAAATTTAACGAGTAGTGTTTGATTGAAAGTTCATAACATTTAAAATATATTGAACAAAAATTTTTAAAAAAAATTCCAGACATTCCTAACATATATATACACATCATATCCAAAAGATCACAATTAAATAAAATCATTTTAATTCAGAACATTACTGGTAATCTTACCGAATAACCAAAAAACTAAAATAGTTACAATGTGTTCCGATAACAAAACATTATTTTCATGCAATTTCATGATGTCGTATGAACATAAATGCTTTCAACCAAATAAACAAAATAAGTTATTTTTCATAAAAACATATATGTGTATATATTCACAACATAAAAGAACAATTTGCTAATAAAGTTTGTCACAAAAACAATACATATCAATCATAAAAATTCAAAACCATAAAAACCTTAGAACCATACCTTAAATTCTTATGTTTTGTTTCCACAACCACGAAAGCTTGCATGTATAATCTTCAAAAAATAATCCATCCTTCAACAGTTGAAAAGAAAAGAATGATGAATAATGAGATATCGGCTTTAGAGGTCAATAGATAATGGAGACTTAGAGAATTTTGAGTGATGGTGGAGGTCTATGAACGTGAATTTAAGAGGGGGTGAGGGAGAGAATTTTCTTTGGCTTTAAATTAAGAGAATGTGATAGCTTTGGAGGCTTAAAGATATATTTATAGGTTTATGAGACAAAAGGAGTTAGATAAGTGAAGAAAACCCTAGTCATAGTTTATTTAGGTTTCCCCTTTTTTTCCTTTTCTTTTGCCTTCATGACATTCCCCCTTTTTTTTTTCTTTTTTATTCTTTTCTTTAAACTTTCCTATGATTACACGGCTATATAATATAATATAATGTAATTTAATTTAATTTAATTTAATTATAATACATAATTATTTTTATACAACAATAATGTTTACTCCCATGACCCCAAAAAATATTAATTTACACATTATTCTTTTAGACACTTTATTTTATCGACTTTCGTAATGCCATAATAAAAATGTTACACATGTAATTATCATGACATCATAAATGTTATAAAAAATGGGAAAATATGGAATAAAATTTATATCATTGTCAAGAATATAACTCTAGAGCATATATAACTCGAGAATATTATAAAGATTATAAATTTAGAGCAAGTTGAAACTCTTAAAAAATTAAATATTTTATGCTTATCATCATTTTTGACATGAACAATCTAAGCATATCGATCCCACATGGCCATCTCTTGTGACCTTACTAAATAAAAAGTTGATTTATTTAACATAAATAATTATAACTCATAGAATATCAGATTCTAATGTTTAATTAACGCAAATATCCATAGGCAAAAATGACAAGTGGTACATACAAGTCTAAGATTCTTATTGCGAAGAGACCTTCACACTCTAAGTGATGTTGATGTGGACTATTGATGACTTTTCTGTATATGGAAACCTACCCCAATATTCAGTCAAGAATTCAATAGTTTGTCCTATTTTCATGACAGAGAAATCTTCATTCTAGTTAAAGCATGGTAGGAAGACAATTTACGATTGCCATAGATAGTTTTTACTTATGAACCGTTCATATCATAGACAAAAAAAAAAAAAAAAAAAAATTAATGGCAAAACTAAAGAAAAATGACCTCAAAACCATTGAAAGGTCACCAAGTGTTTGAAATGGTGAGGAATATCAAAGTGGTTTTTTTGAGAATCCAAAAAAATAAGAATAATGTACCAATGGGAAAAAGACCGTGGAAGAAGAAATCAATTTTCTTTCAACTTCCATATTGGAGTAGTCTGTTCATTCGTTACTGCTTGGATGTCATGCACATTAAGAATAGCATTTGCGAATCGATAGTGGGTACATTGTTTGACATTCCCTGCAAAACTAAAGACGGTCCCCATTCAATGTTGGATCTTGTCGAAATAAATATAGTGATTTGGCTCCTAAAAAAAGGGGCGGTTGGACTTACTTACCTCCAACAAAGTACACCTTATCGAGACAAGAAAAGAAAAAGTTTTATAAATGGCTTGCTTCGATCAAAGTATCAGAAGGGTATTCCTCAAAAACTTTAAAAACTTCATGCCAATGAAGAACTTGAAGTTCGCACTTTGATGTAACCATTGTTGCCACTTGCATTGCATGAAATTCTTCAGTCAAAGGTGAGATATGCACTTACAAAGTTTAGTTTCTTCTTTAACTCCATATTCTCCAAGGTGATAGATCCAACAAAACTTGATACAATACAAGTAGAGTTGGTGAAGGCCTTGTGTATGCTTGAGAATTACTTTTCCATCATTGTTTTTTGATGTCATGATTCACTTAACAGTGCAATTAGGAGATGAAGTTAGGCCTTGCGGCCAGTGTACTTGAGGTGGATGTATATTTTTGAAATATACATGAAGATTTTGAAGGGTTATGTCAAGGATAAAAATAGGCCGGAAGGTTATAATGTAGAGGATTACATCGTCGAAGAAGCTGTGGAGTTTTGCTTAATATACTTGTCTAATATCAAAGCAATCAGTTTGCCAAGGAAGGTTAACATTGAGCCAAAAGCAATGTCTATGGTACTCTATCTTCCATTTCTCGTGACAAATACGAGCAGGCATGTATTCACATTTTGCACAATACTAGTGTGGTTGAACCGTTTATAGAGGTCCATATAAAGGAAATAAAAGATACAAATCCTAGAAGAGAGATGAATGAGAAATGGTTGCAAGATAAACATAACTACATTTTTAGAGAGCGGATGTGAATATACATATATAACAAGGCTTGTGATTCTCGAACTGAAAGTGTCTCAAAAAAACTCTTTAAGTTGGCCAAAAGATCCTCATTCACAGTCATGAGATATACTTCGTATTCAATAAATCATTCGCGAAAGAGATGAGAAGTACCCAGTCCAAAATGGTGGTGTGTGCCTTCATGCCAATTCTATGCATGTTTCCTCTACAAAAGACATGAATTCTATATATGGAACAATGACCTACTATGATTATATTGACGACATATAGGAACTTGAATATTACGAACTTCGAGTAACTCTTTTTTAAGTACAAGTGGGCCATCAATAACTACGTAAAGGTTAATAATTACGGTATTAAGGTAGTAAACTTTAGAAAAAGATTAAAGTTTGAAGGCATTGACAAGGTCTTTTTATTTTTTGATCAAGGAGGCATTCAAAAGCAAAACTTTTCAGCTAGGGATTTAAATATATTATTCTCTCATTTAATGCACCTTTTGACTTATGAATTTTGATTAAAATGTGTGTTTTTTTGGAGGGTGGGGTGGATTTTATTTCTCATGTTTTATTTCAGAGAAATAAAATGGTTTTTGCATTTTTAAGCGTAAATTTGCAATTTTTGAGCTCTAAAATGGAGGGTGAAGATGATATAGCGCTCTCAAGTGCTTGTGGTAGAGATCTATCTCGACTATGCAATAGAGATATTTTGTAAAGAAACAATAGAGATTTGTTAAAAAAATTGGGTAGAAAAATAAAAATGAAAGTGAGAAAATATGGAAACAACAGTTAAATTTGAGGCATATAGGAATACTTTTCTTGAGGTTTCATTTGCTCTCACTATAAAGTTGCTAATAGGTTACTAGGGCAAATTACCCCTCAAAGATACGAGAAGCCCAGAATACTATAACTAGCAATATTATTGTGTTCAAGTACTTATATGAAATCTAGAAATTCTTTAGTATTAATGAAGACACAGGGATGTCTTTTCATTGAACAGACACAACTGTTGTGACCCATGTAAGCTTCCACGTAAAGGTGTTCTTTCGTGAAGAAACATAACTATTACAATAGATACATCTGTTTGTAATAGGTATTTAATTTTGTATGAAAACATACAAGCAAACAACAAAATGGTTCGAAATAATTCAAAATCACACACTTTAAATTATCAACAAAATCAGTCCAGTGCCATGGCATTAGCTTTCCAACGCTAGCTAAACGAGTGCTACGGTACCAACCCATGCCAAGGCACTAGGTTTTCTGTCCTAATAGTGAATTTTCACTTTTCTAGCTCCACACTTCAAATTTATGCTGATTTGGAATACTTGGAAAATGCTTGTTTTCTTTTTTTGTGTGATTTTTGACGTTAGACATTTGATAGACATATTACAATCTCTCTTACAGATTTTATTAAAACCATATTAGAGCTCAAAGGAGCACTAGAGTTATACTATTAAAGATACCATGAAACAAATATGGTGACTTTTTTTACCAAGTTTAAAAATAAATGTAGCACCTCAAATTGAATTAATCTACTACATAGTAGGGAAGCTCTACCACACAATGGGGATCTACTCTCTTCAATTCTAGCATCTAGTTGACATTTTCTACTGTGCAAGCTAGCTAGTTCATAATAATTTCAAGGAATTTGGAATTTAATGAAAAAAATTATTTAATGAGTTTGCTAAGTTAGATAAATCAATATCACACCTTACTAGTGTGTTCATGATTAAGTCCAATCAACAAATTTTTCTAAGTTAGAAGAATCAACAAGGCACTTTAAGTACTAGTGAGTGAAGTAGACATTTCACGTAGTTTTGTCTTCTTAGTCTGAAAAATCAACGTGTGATAAGTGCATAATTTTACATATTTTTTTTATCATTTTGTTAGTTTATGAGTTTTTTAGTGTTTTTATTATGTTTTTATCTCTTATAGGTAAAAGGAGCTCACTACTAAAAATTGTATGTTTCTTGACGAATTTAAACCGTCGTGAAAAATTTACATGATGGTTAAAAAATCATTGTGTAATCCTCTGCCATGGTACAAACAATAGTTTCTATGATGTGTTTTTTTTTTTTTTTACATCATAGAATGATGTTTTACACCATATAGTATAATTCTCATATTGCTTAATTTTATACAGTATAATATCTAACTGCATAATGTTCATATTGTATAATCTTTATATTGCATTATTCTTATACTGCATAATTTATGTGCTACTTAATTTCTATACTGTATTGTTTTTATATTTTTCATACAATAGTTTTCTTATACAGTATTTCTATTTCAAAATCTATCGCAACACATTCTACGACAGTTAAAGTTTCTAGCTTATTCTCCCCTTATACATCAACCAACTCTTGCCTTCATATAGTTTGTACTTTGTTTATGACTATGACATGATATTTAATCTTATAGACCCATACTTTTATAGGATTTGTCACAATAAAAATCGGATTTAAATAATAATCTTGGTGACACTTGTATTGTATTCAGTACAATTAACAAATTTTTTAGCATAGCTTTTAGCTCACAAAATTTGTACATAAATTGCTTATAATAACTCTTAAATACTCCATATAATACACTAGGAATTTCTCGGGTGTTACAATCTACCCTCCTTAAAAAATTTTGTCCTCAAAATTTAGAATAATCATGGGCAGTTCTTCTTCATGTTTTCTTCTTGCTTCCATGCTATGTTTCTGTTTGTGATGCCGTCATAAAACCCTGATAAGAGGTATGCTCTTGTTTGTCAAAACTTTTCCCTCTCATGCCAAAACTTTAACTGGATTTTCTTCGTAAACAGATTCTTACAAACTTCAATCGGTTCATAATTAACACATATGACGGGACTAATACATACTTCTTCAGTATTTATACATGTAATACATTATGTACAAATGCTAATCCATGTCATGCAATTAATCTATAGGCGTTTATATCAACTCTTTTGAGTATCTAGAACAACCCTATACATGTTGGGCTCAACTTTTCTTTCCTTTTAAATTTTGTTACTCCTTGTAACGATGTTATCTTCAGGTATACTTAGTCCACAACTTAGAACTTCAGGGGTTTACACCATTTTATTGTCATATACATTCTAATGATTGAACACAAATTTTCATTAGTTGATGAATCCGTTTTATGTCATCAAGGATCTTCCGAATGAAATTTGTAGATGACGATTGCTTTTCCTTTATTTCATATCATGAACTGGGAATCTTCACTTACTTCCATTTAGACTTTATATGATTCCACACCAATTAGGGTATGTTATCTATGATTGAGTGTTCACCCATCTTTGAGTGGAATGTTGTGCCACTTATTGCTTGAGACATGCTCTTCCAAAGTTTGGACATGAGATGACCGCCTCAACACATAAGGCTCTTGCTAACATATTTAACAACATCACTTCTCCTCTTATGCCAATAAAAATTCTCCTTCAAATCTTTATACATTTTTGTTGCTCCAAAGTGAACGAAATATAATGTTCTGTGAGCTTTTTCTAATATCTGGTTCTAATAAGTTAGTGGAACCATCAAGTTCCAGTGCTTATTAGTGGAACCATCAACTTCCAGTGCTTATTAGTGGAACCATCAAGTTCCAGTGCTTTTATACGCAGGAACTTCACATAGAAGTTGCTAGTTTAAGTTAGTGGGGCTATGGGGATGTCACGCCCCGGAGTACGGGAGGTGACGTGGCGGATTATCTAAGTTAATTAAAAGGGAATTTAATTAAAACCAATGGTTTAAAGATCAAATTACGTGAGAAATAAGAAGATTTCCACCACATTTTTATAAAAGAATGTATAAATATTAAGCAAGTAATAAAAATTGATAAAGAACCGCGAGTATCGGTTCCACAACCCACAACTTGTGCACACACATGGTTCTGACAATATCATAAATACAATTACAGTCCAGGTACAAATAAAGTTAAAGTCTTACATGCCTTGATTAAATAATACAAAATATAAATCAATCCTCCTATTGCTCCTGAGTTCGGTCCGAAGAATCCTCTCCAAACCTAAATGGGAAACCACCTAGAGGGGGAAATTTAAAACAATAAAATGTGAGCGAAAGGCTCAGTAGGACTAGGTTTTATAAAATAATTTAATTTAAAGAAACATTTCATTGTTAGGAGTACTCAAAAGAAAACTTTAAATAAATAAATAATTTGAGTAGAACCGTCCTGACCCAGAACAGTCTACTCGTACAATCAGAAATACCATTTTTCTTTTCCTAGGCAAACCATGATATCACCACCGTAGTGGCCTAGCTGGGTTTCGAGACCTGCCTCCAAGGTCGATCGCTACACGACCCGATCTCTGATATGGCATCATGCCTATGTGTTTATTATCATTACCATTCAAACCCAATTACCGAGTGATGTCAATTACATTCATTATGAAATTCATTTCAGATCACGGTGTATTAAAATATAACCGATAAATCCATTTTCAAACAACCGTTGAAAACATTTTGATAGAAATCATTTTCAAAGCCAAAATCATTTCAAAAACCAGGCTACCAAAGAAATAGGATAGAAGTCCTACCTCAATACTCGTGCCGGTGCCCCACACCGTAGTCCCGGTCCGCTATACGTTAGCTCCACGGAACCACGAACGATCCTACATACAAACTAAGTCGATCAATATCTAGTTCGAGACATTCTATGTTACTAAACCATTTCATAATGTCCTAGTGTGCCATTTGTATCATTAAAATCATTCTATAAGGTTGGGATTTAAATCAGGGTTCAAAACAGTGAAAACGGGTAAAAATCACAAAATTTTCCATGCCTCGGTCGGCCTGCCGAACTGCACAGTTCGGCCTGCCGGAAGCAAAGTTCGGTCGGCCGAACACTTCCCCAGGTTCGGCCTGCCGGTCGAAAGAACACCGGCCTTTCGATTCTCACTTTGGCCTGCCGAACTAGGAAAACCCAAAAATTCTAGCCACGGGTTTCGATTTCCTCAAAACCCAAATCTTGATTCTAACCTGTTTTTCTCAAATCCCAGGCATAGAAAACAATCATAGTTGATAGAAAAACATACTAGAACATGTTTTGACTCATTTCAATAAGATTTAAACTCGAAATCCTTAAAAATCCAAAAATAGGAAAAACTGAGGAAAAATGAAAAATCTTGAATCCGATTCATTTTTCTTCAATCTAAGCTTAGATTCTAGTTGTTCTAAGTTCATTTAACTCAAATCCACGGTTTTCTAAGCTTAAACAAACCTAGATTTCAAAAATACTCAAAATTGAAAATTTTGTAAAAAGTTTAGAAATTTCAAATCTAACCTCGAATCGAAGCTTCAATTCACGTTCTCGGTTGTCGAATCACGTCCCCGAGCCTCCTCCTTGCTAACCCGAAGCTTAGATTCGAATTAGGATTCAAAAAATTTGAGAGAGATAGAGAGAGAGAGGGCTGCCGAGAGAGATCAAGAGGAAGAGAGATAGATGCTGCGTGAGAGTGAGAGGAGAGAGAGAAGAAGGAAATAAATAGAGAAAATCGATGAGCGGTTTTACTGTACGAAAACCATGTGCCGCCCACGGTTTTGTAAAACAGAGTATTTTTAACATTTTACAAATTGTTATGTTTTAAAACTCAAAACATTATTTTAAAACAAATAAGAAATCATTTGAACGCATCAATTTAACAAAACAACCAAAAATTTAAAATCCAACCAAATAATCTAATTAATGTTAAAACGTTAATTATGGCACACTAATTCATCATTTATATTACATTAACATTAAATAAATTTCGGGGCGTCACAACTCTCCACCCCTAAAAGAAATTTGGCCCTCGAAATTTACAACTCATCTCAAAAACAAAACAAATGCGGATACAATTCCTGCATACTCGACTCTAGTTCCCAAGTGGCTTCATCAACCCCATGATGCTGCCACATGACCTTTACCAATGGTATCTCACGACGACGCAAGCTAATCACTTTCTGATCGATGATCTGAATCGGCACTTCTTCGTACGTCGTATCTTCCTGAACCTGCACATCGCGGAGCGAAACTATCTTACCCTGCTCAGGTGGACACTTCCTAAGCATCGACACATGAAACACATCGTGAACATGAGAAAGTTCGGGCGGAAGATCAAGCCGATAAGCGACCACACCAACACTCTAAGTGATCTCGAACGGCCCAATTTACCTCGGTGCGAGCTTTCCACTCACTCCGAACCGCATAGTTCCCTTACAAGGTGATACCCTCAAGAGAACGAAATCTCCAACCGTGAACTCTAAAGGTCTACGTCTCCTATCCGCGTAACTCTTCTGCAGACTCTGAGCTACCCTCAACCGATCTCGAATCACCGTGACTTTCTCGTTGCTATCACGAATCTCATCCGGCCCAAGAATAACCTTGTCTTCTGGCTCGACCCAACACACAGGTGACCGACACGGTCGCCCATACAACGCCTCAAACGGTGCCATACCTATACTCGCCTGGTAACTGTTGTTGTACGCGAACTCTACCAGATGCAAACATTGCTTCCAATTCCCGCCGAAGTCCAACGCACAAGCACGAAACATATCCTCGAGAACCTGAATAACCCGCTCAGACTGCCCATCAGTCTAAGGATGAAATGTCGTACTAAAGTTCAAATTTGTACCCAAAGCCTCCTGAAAACTCCTCCAGTATTTAGCATTAAACCTGGTGTCTCGATCAGAGGTGATGGACAAAGGAACTCCATGCAACCTCACAATGTTCTGCATATACAACTCCCCGAGAACCTTCCTAGAACATATCGACCTAAACGGAATAAAATGCGTAGATTTTGTCAACCTGTCGACCACAACCCAAACTGCATCGTGTCGCTGCTCCGTCCTCGGCAAACCTGTGAGGAAATCCATCGTCACATGCTCCCATTTCCACCCTGGAATAGGAAGCGGCTGAAGCTGACCTGTAGGCTTCTGATGCTCGGCTTTCACCTGAAGACACGTCGAACACTTGGCCACGTACTCTTGAACGTCTTTCTTCATGCCTCTCCACCAATACTGCCTCTTCAAATCACGATACATCTTTGTGCTCCCTGGATGAATAGCGAACTGAGACCTATGGGCTTCGTCCAAAACGGCTTTCGTCACCTCGGCGATAACTGGAACTGCAAGACGCTCCTGGCAGTACAATGATCCATCTGCATGCACGCTCCATTCCTCGAACTGCTCCCTGTTCTGAATCCGCGACCAAATCCCCTGCAAATGCCGATCCTGCCACTGACTTTGCTTCACCATCCGAACAAGAGCTAAAGTCGCTTCCACATGATACACCGAAACTCGATCACAGTCTTCATGATACCGTAGCTGATACTCACTCACTGTCGCATCCCTGCTCCAGTCCTTAAAAATCAAACAAGCTAGAATCCCTGAAGACTTCCTGCTAAGTGCGTCCGCGACCACATTAGCTTTCCCGGGATGATACTCCAACGCAAAGTCATAATCCTCCATGTACTCGATCCATCTACACTGCCTCAAGTTGAGATCCCTTTGAGTGAACAGATACCTCAAACTCTTGTGATCGGAGAAAACCTGAAACGACGCTCCATACAAATAACACCTCCAAATCTTCAGCGCGTAGATCACCGCCGCAAGCTCTAAATCGTGAGTAGGATAATTCCGCTCGTGAGGTCGTAGTTGTCTCGATCCGTACGCAACTACACGTCCATGCTGCATCAACACGCATCCAAGTCCGTGCCCTGAAGCATCCGCATAAACCTCATACGGCTCGTCACTGCTAGGAATAACCAACACTGGAGCTGAAGTCAACCGGTTCTTCAATTCCTGAAAAGCAAGTTCACAATCTTCATTCCACTCAAACCTAACATTTTTCTTGATCAATCTCGTCAATGGAGCTACAATCTTTGAAAAATCCTTTACAAATTTCCTGTAATACCCAGCAAGACCCAAGAAGCTGCGAATCTCCGCTACATTCCTTGGTCGTTCCCACTCCAATATGGCCTCAATCTTGGACGGATACACAGAAATACCATGCTCCGAGATAACATGACCCAAAAACTTGACCTCAGTCAACTAAAACTCACATTTTTCTCTCTTAGCATACAACTGGTGCTCCCGCAGAGTCTGAAGCACGATCCGAAGATGCTGCTCATGCTCCTCCCAAGTCCTAGAATACACAAGAATGTCATCGATGAACACGATCACGAACTGATCCAAATACGGCCTAAATATCCTGTTCATCAGATCCATGAAAGCTGCCGGAGCATTCGTCAACCCAAACGACATAACCAGGAACTCAAAGTGCCCATACCGAGTCCTAAAAGCTGTCTTGGGAATATCCTCTTCCTTGATCCTGAGCTGATGATAACCTGAACGCAAATCAATCTTCGAGAAGTATCGCGAACCTCCCAACTGATCAAACAACTCATCAATCCTAGGCAAGGGATACTTGTTCTTTACTGTAACACGATTTAGCTGCCGATAATCCACACATAACCTGAGAGTCCCATCGTGCTTCTTAGCAAACAAAACCGGTGCTCCCCACGGAGATGTGCTATTCCGAATATATCCTTTATCAGCAAGCTCCTAAAGTTGCTTCCTCAATTCCTTCATTTCGGCCAGCGCCATCCGATAAGGTGCCATAGGAATCGGTGCTATCCCTGGAAACAACTTGATACCAAACTCAATTTTCTGATGCGGTGGTAATCTTGGCAACTCGTCGGGAAAGACATCCTCAAACTCATTAACCGCCAGAATCGCTACACTACCGCTCGAAGCATAGGGCTCGCAATCTATGTTGGCAAGAAAAGCACAACAACCTAGATTCCTTCGCCCTCCTAGACACGACTTCATGAGACGCTCACTCATTAACCAATCACCACCACCCTGGTAAGTGATCACCATCCCCCTATCAGACACTAGGGTCACTTTTCTAAGTTGGCAGTCCACGACTGCACTATACCTGGACAACCAGTCCATCCCTAGAATCACATCATAGAAACTCATGGGGAGTATAATCAAATCACTTTTCAAAATCTCATCCCCAATCATTATTTTACAGGACTTACACATACAATTTACACACACCCGCCCCAAGGGAGAAGTTATGACTAGGGATTCATTAAACTCTTCTATCTCTAATCCCAAGGCATGTACAAAAGAACTTGAAATGAGAGAATGAGAGGCATCGGTATCGAACAAAACACGAGCTAAAGATCTAGAAACCAAAATCATACCATCGACAACCGCGTTACCAGTTTGAGAATCTGACCCTCCAGATGCCATTGCATGAACCTGCACTGGCGCCTTCCCTTTTCCTCTACCGACATTGTTGGGTCCTAGATTACTCGGCCGATGCTGTTGAGATGGAGACGACTACACACTACCTGCACTCGGCGCTCTATACTGAGGAACACTGCGCTGAAAATACTACGGCTGCTGCCCCCGTACCGGATATGAGAATTGCTGAGGAGAAAACTACGGATACTGCGGAGGCGGAGGTAGGGTCTGAGGCTGAGGCTGAGACTGACGACTGGCATCCTCCCCAGTCTGAGATCCAAGACGAGCACTCCTGATCGGGCAATTCCTCTTGATGTATCCGGGCTGCTGACAGAAATGACAATGAAAGCTATAGGGATTGCTACGCCCCCTGCTAGACAAACTGCTGCTACCACTGGTCGCACCGCCTTGCTTGCCTTTCCCCAGAGCTGAATGACTATTGGTGCTCTTCCTGCCACTCCTCTGCGGTCCTCCTGAAGCCTTGGCTTGGTCCTCACAATACTGCACATAATCATTCTCCATGGAGATCACCGACGACACAAGCTCTCTGAAACTCCTAAGCCGTAGAGCAACCAACTGCCGTCGAATAGGAGCCTTGAGCCCCTCCTGAAACTTAATACATTTCTCACGCTCCGATGCCACCGTTGATGGAGCAAACCTAGCCAACTCATTAAACTTTGCCTCATACTCCCGAACTGACATATCACCCAACTGCAATCTATAAAACTCAGCTGCCTTCTAATCTTTATACCCCTGCAAAAAATACCGATCATAGAACAGCTCCTCGAACCTGTCCCAACTGATATCACCACCGCGCTCCAGACGCTTAGCCTGCTTCCACCAAGTATTAACGCCACCCTCGAGCTTATACGCCGCGAATTCCACACGATACTCCTCAGGCACACCAAGGGTATCCAAATGCTTCAAGATTGAATCCAACCAATACTCTGCCAACTACGGATCCCCATTGCCATCAAAAGTCAGAATAGACGCCCATTGAAAATCCTTAAAGAACACATGCCGACGACTAACAATAGAATCTTCTGGTCAAGCCTTGGCTGCCATCTGCCGGAAAGCCGCAAACATAGACCTCATCATGCTCTCATCATTTTCGAACTCGGCGTCAGCAGTCGAACGGCGTCTAGGTGCCATTCTCTCACTTCTAAAAACAAAATTTGGACTGTCAGAGGTATTTCATTGTCAAACCTATGTGTGCACAATTCCCAAGATTCATAACCTTGAGCTCTGATACCATTCTATCACGCCCCGGAGTACGGGAGGTGATGTGGCAGATTATCTAAGTTAATTAAAAGGGAATTTAATTAAAACCAATGGTTTAAAGATCAAATTACGTGAGAAATAAGAAGATTTTCACCACATTTTTATAAAAGAATTTATAAATATTAAGCAAGTAATAAAAATTAATAAAGAACCGCGAGTATGGGTTCCACAACCCACAACTTGTGCACACACATGGTTCTGACAATATCATAAATACAATTACAGTCCAGGTACAAATAAAGTTAAGTCTTACATGCCTTGATTAAATAATACAAAATATAAATCAATCCTCCTATTGCTCCTGAGTTCGGTCCGAAGAATCCTCTCCAAACCTAAATGGGAAACCACCTAGAGGGGGAAATTTAAAACAATAAAACGTGAGCGAAAGGCTCAGTAGGACTAGGTTTTATAAAATAATTTAATTTAAAGAAACATTTCATTGTTAGGAGTACTCAAAAGAAAACTTTAAATAAATAAATAAATAAATAGATAATTTGAGTAGAACCGTCCTGACCCAGAACAGTCTACTCGCACAATCAGAAATACCATTTTTCTTTTCCTAGGCAAACCATGATATCACCACCGTAGTGGCCCAGCTGGGTTTCGGGACCTGCCCCCAAGGTCGATCGCTACACGACCCGATCTCTGATATGGCATCATGCCTATGTGTTTATTATCATTATCATTCAAACCCAATTACCGAGTGATGTCAATTACATTCATTATGAAATTCATTTCAGATCACGGTGTATTAAAATATAACCGATAAATTCATTTTCAAACAACCTTTGAAAACATTTTGATAGAAATCATTTTCAAAGCCAAAATCATTTCAAAAACCAGGCTACCAAAGAAATAGGATAGAAGTCCTACCTCAATACTCGTGCCGGTGCCCCACACCGTAATCCCAGTCCGCTATACGTTAGCTCCACGGAACCACGAACTATCCTAAATACAAACTAAGTCGATCAATATCTAGTTCGAGACATTCTATGTTACTAAACCATTTCATAATGTCCTAGTGTGCCATTTGTATCATTAAAATCATTCTATAAGGTTGGGATTTAAATCAGGATTCAAAACAGTGAAAACGGGTAAAAATCACAAAATTTTCCATGCCTCGGTCGGCCTGTCGGACTCCCTGTTTTGGCCTGCCGAACTGCATAGTTCGGCCTGCCGGAAGCAAAGTTCAGTCGGCCGAACACTTTCCCAGGTTCGGCCTGCCAATCAAAAGAACACCAGCCTTCTGATCCTCACTCTGGCCTGCCGAACTGGGAAAACCCAGAAATTCTAGCCACGGGTTTCGATTTCCTCAAAACCCAAATCTTGATTCTAACCTGTTTTTCTCAAATCCCAAGCATAGAAAACAGTCATAGTTGATAGAAAAACATACTAGAACATGTTTTGACTCATTTCAACAAGATTTAAACTCGAAATCCTTAAAAATCCAAAAATAGGAAAAATTGAGGAAAAATGAAAAATCTTGAATCCGATTCGTTTTTCTTCAATCTAAGCTTAGATTCTAGTTTTTCTAAGTTCATTTAACTTAAATCTACGGTTTTCTAAGCTTAAACAAACCTAGATTTCAAAAATGCTCAAAATTGAAAATTTTGTAAAAAGTTTAGAAATTTCAAATCTAACCTCGAATCGAAGCTTCAATCCGCAATCTCGGTTGCCAAATCATGTCCCCGAGCCTCCTCCTTGCTATCCCGAAGCTTGGATTCAAAATGCAGTTCAAAAATTTTGAGAGAGATAGAGACAGAGAGAGAGTGCCGAGAGATATCAAGAGGAAGAGAGAGAGAGGCTGTGTGAGAGTGAGGAGAGAGAGAGAGAAGAAGGAAATAAAGAGAGAAAATCGGTGGACGGTTTTACTGTACGAAAACCATGTGCCGCCCACGGTTTTACAAAACAGAGTATTTCTAACATTTTACAAGTTGTTATGTTTTAAAACTCAAAACATTATTTTAAAACAAATAAGAAATCATTTGAACGCATCAATTTAACAAAACAACCAAAAATTCAAAATCCAACCAAATAATCTAATTAATGTTAAAACGTTAATTATGGCACACTAATTCATCATTTATATTACATTAACATTAAATAAATTTCGGGGCGTCACAGGGGATGACATGAATGGCAGAAGCTACTATGTCAGCTTAAGCTACTAGAGCTATAGTAACTACTAGCTATACTGGTGGAGCTTCTAATGGTACTAGTGGTGCATGGTTCTAATGAGCTAGCTGCTCTCATAGTCCTTGAATTTCTTGCTCTTGTGCCTGAAGTCCTTTTTGGTATTTTAGTGACGAGGGTCATAAGTTCGACATTCCCAATAATATAGCCTCTTGGGCTCTTGTTTGCACAATAGTAAAAAATAAATCCTACTACCAGACATGAAAACTACATAAATCCATGTACTTGTAGAAATAAATATATAAGCATTTCTAACATCATGCTTTTTCATATATCATATTACGTTCATCAATTGTCAAATGAAAGTCCCATATGTCAAGTGTAACTAGTATAGTAGACCTATATAGTCAACAAAGGTACATGATTATGTCTATTGGAGGCGGTCAACATTGCCTGAACATATGTGAACACCATTGTCAGAAGGCTCCCTCATACTCATAGACCTAGTTTCTTCATTACTAGAGTCGCTTAAAGAGTCATTACTATCATAACTAGGCTCTAAGGAAGCTGTTTGGTGCTCATATTAGTCATCATCATCATCGCGATTCCCATCTGGGCCACTGTGAGTTTCTTAACATTTCTCAACTTAGCTATTGAATGCTTAAGCTCAAAAAATTGTGTGGTTATAAACTAATGTCTAATTGGTCTCAAACATTTTGCTCCATGTTGTCAAAAAAAGTGGTGAAGAAATCACCAAAAAATCATTCCGAACTCTATTATTCTCTTCTCTTGATATGTTCCTCTTCATTCTGCATATAGTCAATACTAAACAACTCCTAATGAAGTGAAATTGGCTCGAATGGAGAACATCATCATGCTCAAAATTTCAAAACGAGTCAAGAGTACATCTTCTTGATTTCTAGCATTTGAGTCAACTGTTAACCAACATTAATTAAGTTCGACCAGTGTTGACTCGACATCTATGATGGATAATGACTATTATTGATACATGGAAATACTATAACATGTAAAACAATGCTTGCCCTCTAGTCTTCATTGTCTCCTCACACATTTGTGAATGCTAATATCAAGGACTATGAACCTGGTACAGGAACACGTAACCGTGAAATACTAACTATACTACTAAAAAAAATTAACCTACTTACTTGAGCTATGGTGAGTAGACATATGACAGTATGAGATAGGATGACAGGATACATGCTCTGATACTACCTGTGATGGCCTGACTTTTTCAAGCTATTACTTTCCTTGCTTAAACTTAATTTTACAATCTTAATCTTCCTTACTAGTAAAAAGAAAATACGAAAGAATTTTTTAAAACTTTTCTTTTTTTTATCGATCACCGTGAATGTACTAAAAACATTTACTAACTCATATACTTGAAAATACACTTAAAATTTTGTATAATTATATTCATAAAACACTTTAACATACTAATGGTACTAGTATGCACTAGATGGTTGCATACTATAATATAAAAATCCTTCAAAAGTAGAAACTGACTGTGATGGATCTATAGGCCAACCATCACATCTATCTCACCACCATAGCTAGCTCACCAACTAGTTATATTGGTCTCTTGTAGAACTACCTATAACATGAAGGAACTTAAAATGTACTTTCTCCTAGTAAGTTCAAACATTTGTCATAAAAAGTAAATATTTATTATAAAAACTTCTATATCATTAAGCATTTCCCATAAAATGTTTTTCATAAAATATTTCTTATAAAACATTTCATAAAAAGGATACAAGTGAAAATACTATGCATGATTCTATTTATACTCATTTATGAATATCTTATCATCATGCTTATCTTACTTGTCTTGAACTATGGGCTTAAGTATACATAACAACATCATCAAGAATGAGGCTGTAACTTTAACATAATGCTCCTTTCTCTAGGAGACTTGTCACGCTCCTTTCTATGGGAGACATAACTTTAACGTTCCTCTTTGTGGGAGAATTCTAAACCTCACATCGAAGAGGCTACGACTCCTAATTAACGTCTTTGGTTTACCAATCTTATAAAATTTAGTGAGCATATCAAATGCTAAACATACCATATGTCATAACTTGGTATTTAAACATTAAACACAACAAGTGCTAAAATATTCAAACATATATAAAGCATTTGAAATCATTTCTCCACAAGCCATAGACAAGGTTTAAAGCATTTCAAACATAGTACTTGAAAAATCATTTTCTTTTTGCCATAGATGAGAGTTTAAGACTTACTTGATTCTCGCCCTTGCTCACCCTAGCATTCTCAGTTTATCATTTTTCCTCTATTAATCGACTTTGTGTCATGTTCAAACAACACCTTGATAAGTGCATAATTCGTCATATTTTTACATCATTTTTCCTGTTATTTATTGTCTAAGTTTTTGAATAATTCTTATGTTTTTATTTTTATTTTGTATTTTTAGGTATTTTAACATTAAAAAATAAAAAGAAGGTGAAAAATGAATATTTTTGGAGTTCAAAATATGAAACATTAAATTTGGAGTCCAACAGAAGTCATGGATCACAAATTGGAGTTAAAACGGTTAAGAAACAACAAAAACGACATCGAAGCCTAAGCTCCACGCTACAACCCCATTTCTACCTGCTGCAGGCCTATCTCATGCCCTAGCAGGTCTCCAAGTATGCCTTAGTAGGCCACCCAAGTGCCCTGCATGCCCACACAGCCCACTCGCGTACCGAGTGTGGCCCTCAAGCCCCACCTACACGCCCCAATGTTCCCTACTACACCCCTATAGCACCCTGTAGCACCTACAGCGTGCCCAGCGCCCCCCAACATGGCTACCACTAGCCAGTCTTGTGTGGCCACAATAATTCTCATGTGGGCCTCGCCTCCAACGTATTTTTGATACATTTTGAACCCAAAATCAGCGTTTTTCACTATTGATAAATCTTAGGCTGTATAAGTCTCATTATAACTTAGAGGAGAGAGTTTTTTAGACTTTTTGGAGGGTTTTTTTGTAGCTTCTTAAAGAGAATAAGGAGGAAAAGAAGAGAAGGAACCATAGGAGAGAGCTCCAGTAGGAGTGTTGGCTTTCAGACATCAAATCCATTCTTTTCTCTACTTGTTCTCTATTTTCTTTTGTAATTATGCTATTGTAGTTTGTATTTTGATTATGGATGAATTCTACCTTAAACTTAATTATGTAGAAAATCATATGAATACTTTCCAGTTTTCCATTTGAGATTGCTTGTGCTTCACCATAGTTTAATGTTTACGATTATTTTCTTGTTATATTTAGGTGTACAACTAGATATGACTTGAGAATTATGTATGGCTATAGGGCCGACAATATGGGTTGAGACACGATGACATGACATAAATCCAACACAAATTTTTACAAGTTAGTGTCAAAAAAATTAACCCCAGGTCAGTTTAGTGTCAACCCGAAACTGACTCGTCTAAAAACATGTCAGATTTGGGTCAACCCGCTTAACCTTAAATTGACTCGTAACTGATCTGCTTATATTTATTTAGATATTTTTTAGTCTATTATTATATATCAGATCAGAAATAAACAATAATATAACCCTAAACATCACCTTTCACTATGGAAGACAAATCAGTTCTCTTATCCTATCATTGCTATGATGGCTCATGACATTTTAAGCATTCTGGTATCAACAGTTGCATTCGAATCTACATTTAGTAATGGTATCAATAGTTACTATGATATCTCATGATATGTTTTGGACTTGTTGGATTTTTTAAAATTTTAAGACTAGACTTTCTTGTTGTTGTGGTATGAAACTCATCTAATTTTATGTTTGTTTTTATGTTATACATATATTAGTATAGGCGGGTCATGGGCGGGTTATAGGTCACAGTCAAGTGGCGGGTCAAATTCGGGTCACAGGTCATTGTTTTTTAACATTGTGCATAAAGAACTGGTTGGCACGGGTCGTGTTCGGGTCAACCCATACCAAAACGGGTTGTGTTAGGGTTGAGAATTCTCAACCCGTTCCTGTCATGGGTTGGGTTAGTGTCGATCTAATTTTTGTAAAAATTAACTCTAACCCAACACTAACCCAACCCGCTAACCCGAATTGCCACCCTTATATGGCTAGATTAGAATACTTGATCCATAATTGTCTTGTTGTTCTAATCCTTAGTAGTAAATTGTTGTCATTGATTATAGTCAAGTTTTCAGATGATTGCAAGTGGAATACAACATAAGTTAAGTGAACCCAACTTCTAAGTTTTTGTTGCCTAAATCAAATTATCTTTCTCAACATAATACTTCCATTAGATTAAATCTAGAGAGCTTGTTCAAGGTTGTTTAATGGAAAGAGATGTAGTGAAGAGCTTGTATTACTAAACTACAAAATAAAGAAAGATTGGGATAAGAGAACTTGTTGTTATCTACAATTGGTAATTTCAATGGAAAATTTGAAAATAAATTCTATAAATTCTACCATTTTGAATTTTCATAATTAAATCTCGTAAAATTTATAATTCAAAATCCATTAAAAAAAAGACAAGAATCTTGTTTCATGAACCCTAACAATTTCGAAGAGATCTATAGATTTTGTATTTTAACTTTTTCAAAAATCAATCATCTTGATAGGGTTTTGGCCATTTTTTCAAAACAGGCAAAACTGAAATTCCCTTTTTTCAGCTTGTTTTGATTGAAATTCGAGGAATATTTCTTCATGAAAATTGTGTCTCGACTTTTTAATAAATTTTATGTGTACTTCAAAAACTATATTTGGCCTCTATGTGCCTCAAACACTTAAATCTTTCAAAAAGACCTTTTAAATACTTTTACACCACAAACAGCTTTTAGCTTGCTTTTCTTGAGTTTAATCTCATTTAAACCCTTTCAAGCACGTCATCATACACTAAATACATAAACTAATCATGCCACAAAGTTTTTTTTTACATCTTGTAGTCCACAATATTACATCAAACACTTAATACACATATTTGTCAAGTATTAACTTAATTTCAAAGGCTAGGGGTTCCCTAGACAATCTAAGGTTTTTGTCATCTTCTTTAGTACTTAAAAGCCTCTAAATCCCTTGAAAACAAGTTCATACTATAACCATAAAAATCATATCCAAAACTAGTACAAAACCCTAAAACACATTATGAAAAGTTTTGAGCTTTGCGTTCAAAACTCCTTGAACTTCCTCTAGAACACTTGTTCATGTTTCTTTGGATAATTGAAGGATAAAATCATCAAAATTTTGAAAGTATGAGAGCTAGAGAAGGGCTGATTTTTGTGGGAAGAAAAGGGGAGAGATTTTGGTCTCTTGGAGCAAAACTTGGAAAAAAAGAAAGAAAACAATTTTCAAAGTAGTCCCTTGGTATTTATAGACCTTGAGTTAGGGATAAATAACAAATACAATTTGGCCCCATGTCTCTTTGCATAAAATCAAATTTCTCAAGAAACTTGTGGAAAATTCTACAACTTTTGAGGTATCTAATTTTGATCAAGTTTGACTTTTCAACAGTCCAATTCTACACTGCATAATATTTTTCTTATACTATTAGTATACTTTCTTATACTATTCACAAGCTCCACAATCTTCCATAACATTCTATAATCATCCTTATTCTCCAGACAACATAATTCCTATATTGCTTAATTTTATACAGTATATTTTCATACTATATAATCTTTATAGTGCATTATTCTCATATTGCATAACTTATGACTGCTTAATTTCTAGACTATATAATTTTCATATTTTCTATATAGTATTTTTCTTATACCACATTTTTATTTTAAAATCTGTTGCAATATATTCTGCGATAGTTAAGATTTCTAGCTTATTTTCCCCTTACACATTAAGTAGCTGTCATCTTCATATAATTTATACTTTGTTTGTGACTATGGCATGATATTTAATCTTATAGGCCCATACTCTTATAGGATTTGTCACAATAAAAATTAGATTTAAAATCCTTCTGATACTTGTATTGCATTCAGTATAATTAACAAATTTTTTAGCATAGTTTTTGGCTCACCAAATTTATACGTAAATTGCTCATATTAACTCTTAAATATTGCATGTGTAATGCACTAGGAATTTCTTGGGTATTACAAATTTGAAAGATATTTTAAAAATTTGAAATTTCTAAACATTTGAAAAATTGTAATTGGACCCATAAAAATTTTGAAATAAATCTTCTTCTACTTTGAAGTCTTTAAATTCAAGAAAAATGAAAATTTTAATTTCAAAATTTAAGTGAACATACCCAGTAAGAAGTTTATACACATGAAATAAACTAAATCCAGATGCACAACTTTAACTAAAATAAGAATTACATAAAAACAAAATAAAAGGCTAAAAATAATAAATAATCTATTGAGAATATTCACTTCTTGTAAGTTCCATGCACCAAGACTCAACCATAATTAAGATGTGAGTAAAAAAAATACACCAATGATACAACTAGTCTGTAGACAACGATCCAAAATGTCAAATATAACCAATCTGAAAGGAAAAGTAGAACGGATGAGCACACAATGCCCAGTAGAGATTCTATTACTCGCCTTTCGATTTTCTTAGTATTATTATAAGAGGCCCTAGAAAGCTGATATACAAATTCTCAAAACAGTATGTAAAGTCATTAAGTCCACAATTTATCATAACCAATCAAAAACTCAAAATTTGTACTCATCACTTAATTCTCTCACTCACATCTTATGTTGTTAATAATGAAAAGAAAGAAAGAAAGAAAGAAGCAGGTATAAAAAGGTCCATTGTGCTCTAGATAAGCGTCCCATGTTTTCTGTGCCCTAAATAAGCACATTTTGAATAGACCATGCATCAATAGTGGTACCAATAATAGACAATGTTTGTTGTGCCGAACAAATAAGCACCCATGGGATATAGCCTCGAGGAATTCTTCAAATGGCCTTAAAATTGTCTGACAGCACTGTGTAAGGTCTTAGCATATAACAAATTAGTTTTAACCTAACTAGCTCCTAAAAACCTCACTACATCATTCTACCTCAATGGTTTGTTTTTAACAAAATTTTGTCAACATAACAACTTATTTTTATTAAAACCAAAAATTTAAACCTTCAAAAAAAATCTAAAAATATATTCTCCAACCAAAACAATTATATTAAATCAAATAAAATTTTCCAATTCAACCATCAATTTGTAAAAACTAATCCCAAACATAATGCAATATTTAGTTCGCAATGATCAACAATTACATGAAACATCAATATAAAAGAACATATATCATTTGATCATCATTCCTTCAACATTGGTTTCAAACATGCAAAATAAATTCTCAATAAATTACATGCTTGATAAATATATATACTCAAAATAATTCACTGTTAAAAAATTCAAAGTCTAAGATCATTTTCAACAACAATTATATAATTTATAGATATCTAAGTATATGAATCAAATTATATCATAACAGTAAATGTCACACGATTCAACCTTCTAAAATTACAGAGTTATTTAGGAAAATATCACAAAAGATGAGTATTAAATTCCCTAACTATTTAGTCCACAGTATTTGATGTTGAAAAGACTCTAATTTGCGAAAACATAGCGGTCAAGCAAATCTTTGACTCGCCAACTTGATCTTTATAGTTTTGTTTTACAATTTTGATGCTGCAAATGCATTCAAAACGTCAAAAGTAGGCGAAAAGTGTAGCTCTCAAAATCAGATGGTTAAGATTAATCATTGACCAATCAGACCCAACTACCGATCGACATTGTTACACATGTATGCCCTAAGGAGTAAGAATATAATAAGTTTTTAGAGACATTTTTATCAATAAAGAATTTATTTATTGTTCATATACCAAATCTTGTACTCTTTACATTCATATTTGTTGAATGTATGTTAAGCAAACAAAAGTCTGAGACTGTCAATCTAAACCTTTAAGAAATGGGCATATGATGGACAGATTATGAGGAAGACATGATTCTTAAGGTGACGGTCTAAATCATAAGATCCGCAATCGAGAGAATAAAGTTGGGCGCTTTATTATTGTAAAGATTGTTATGTTGTCTATATCCCTTTTGGGAGATGTTTTGTCTTGACCATCGGAGGTGGACTCCATGAATAGAAACATTGGCACGTTGTCATAGGTGACAATGTGTTGGATCGGGACATAAAGTGAATTGACTTGGATTAATAATTTTGTCTCAACAAATCGATTCACTTTAGATAATCATTTGTGTTGTATCTTAATCTTGAGATGAATAGTGGGCCCGTTGTCTTGACTTGTGTCTTTTGATGTACCAAAGGGTGACCCCCATATCTTAATAGTGGTAGGAATGCCAGTACGTTGGAGGCAAGACTCTTAATAGTGAAGACCTGTTGTTCATAGATTTGGAATTCATAGCTCCTCTTTAGGAGTAGTAATATCCTCTTACATGTGTTATCCTGTAATTGGAAAACTGGAGAGCTCAACCATTTGGATACATAAGTGTAACTGAATGGTATACTGTCTTTAGATGGTAAGTTTTTTGATTGTGAGATAATGGAACATAAGATAAAAATAATCGGGAAGGTAAGACAGAACTTGTCCTTAAGCTGATTATAGATAATCCTATGGGGATACGATACACTATGATATGTCATGGAGACTTAGCTATACAGGCTTCGTAATTCTATGTAGTTTGAGAGTGCAGCTCCAAGCTTTTAGTGGAGTAGCGTTGGAGTTGATAATTATGAAATGTATATCTGGGATATTGGGTTTCATAATTATCGGGAGCTTGAACTATATAGGTCCATTTGGTCCCCTTTGCTAGCTCACAACATCCTGTAATGATACAGCATGCTTTTTCAATAATTGGTGACTTATGTCAGATTTATTAGATTGGTTAAAATTTGGAAGAATCAAATAATTCATGTCTGTTTATCAGTTGAATTAATTTTATGATAAAATTAATTCAAGATAAACTTGTTGAATATTAGGATAGGATAATTCTTGTCTGTTTATCGGTTGATTTAATTTTGAATAAATTAAATCAAGATAAACTTGTAGAATTATTAAGAATTCATTTATTTTCCTAGAGATTATGTAGATAAAGTTGTTTTGATTAGATAACTTCTCTATTGGGTTATTTGAATTAAAACTAAGACTTTATCCTATAGAATCTCAGGTGAAAAATAAAAAATTTGCTAAGATCTTTTCTCGACAATTCGGCAGGTCGATCCTCTAGTTTGGCCTGCCGATGGGTAAGTTCAGCCTACCGATTAGGTAGTTCAGACTGTCGATGTGTGAAGAATAAGATTATGCATTTTTACCCCGATTTTATTAGATATTGATCCAAATTTGATTCTGATTCTAATTTTTGAGACCTAATCTGATAAGGACTGACCTTAGACCTAACCTCTATAAATAGGGAGTAAGTCATATAAGTTATTCAGATCAATTGAGAGATTAAGAGTTATACTCTGCTGGTGAGAATCTGGAAACTCCCTAAGAGCTCTTGTTCACAAATCACGAACACTAGCTTTGGGTTCTCTCAATTGGTTGGAAGGAGAGTCACCTAGTAGAAGAGCTGTACGTGTAAGCCCACACTCACTCTGATCGTGGCTAGAGAATAACAGAAAAGACCAATTGGTTGAGGCTCTTCTAGAACATTACTTCTCTTCACAAATTGCAGGAGCTTTTCGGCACACAAAGGTTAGTAAGATCTGGTTAATTTATGCATATAGCATGTCAAACTTGTGTTTTGTAAAATACTCTGATATAAAATTTTTAAAATTTTGTTGCGTACTATTTTTCCAACAGACATCATGATGGCAAAAGACAGCGGAGTTGGACATGGCCTCAAAGCTCTCATCGAGAGAAACTCATATACGGTGATGATTTCACCAAATGGCATACGACTCACCAAAGAAAAGCTTAAAAACCAATGAAAATAGTGGCAACAAACTCATACCTTTCTAGCAAAGATTAAGGTGGTGGAAAAGGAGGATACATGGTGCTGAAATCGAGCTTGAAAGTTTTGATTAAAAACTTTCTTCAAGAAATTTTTGGTGATCAGCGGTGAATGGAGCAACAACACTTTAGCACTGGAGGTTTTGGGAGGCAAGGTTCTAAGCATTGCTGGAGGAGACAACATGATAGGTAGAGCAAAAGGGAGAGAAAATCTGAAATTTGTAGAGAGAAGCTTCCAGATCTTATGGTTGGTCTCCAACTCTTTAAAAATTTGAGAGTATACCTCAACTTGGTAAAAATTTTACATTTAAGACTTCAAAATAACAACTTTGGCCCAAAATATGAGGTTTTATTTTCAATTAAATCTATGGGTTCTACGACCCTCCCCAAACAGGAGAGTGATATTCAAAGCTCCAACTATGTTGTTCCTATATCAACAACCACATGGAGTTTCAGAAGAAAGTAGAGATTTGTATTAACACACTTATGTTTTCTAAGTGCAGACACAGATCCTAAAACTTTTCCTTTCTCTTCATGTGTACAGAGATGAGAGTCAACTTGTGGCCCCTAGTCCGTCAAGTTGAAAGCCAGCCAATCCTCAACGAGCGGTGATCTAAAGTGTAAGAAACCCTTCCACACCAAAAGGAAGGGTGATGGGTGTCATCTTGGTGACATCTATCCTCCAAAGAAGCAAAAGACTAGGAGCAACTCTGCAGTTTAAGATTTACAACATGACAGATCTTCCATCTTCTTTTTTTAGAGAAGCCTCTGCGCCTTCTCCTTGGCAGCCAAGTCAAGGATGCCGACTTTATGGTGGCTGACATTTTAGATGCCTAGGTTGAATCTATGCTTGAGCTACCACCTTAGCTTAGCCTTGCCTTCTCTATGATTTATGAGTTTATCTTTGATAAGGACTAGGTAGCAATTGAAAACTCAGCTATCCTCGACCGTCAATGTTCTCAAATTTGCCATCAGGTCAGGGCGTGGCTCGTTCTTTATTTTTCTTATCTATTTACCTCACCTGTTAGGTAACCTTACTATTTTTTAGGCATTAATGCATGCCTTAATCTCATACGGCGAGCTAGAGCCCAACAAGGAGATTGAAACTTTGAAGGATCTTCTTTTTGGCAAGAAGCTCACTACCAAAAAAGCTAAGGATAAGCACGCAAAAACCTTGGCTTTGTTGAAGGTCGAACAGGACAAGAATGTTGAGCTTTTGAGGAAGCTTGAGGACCTAAAAGCTGAAGTCGAGAGGGAGAAAGAGCAACTACTAGCATCGACTCGCCTGGAGGGGGACAGCATGGGCAAGGAGGTAGCCGAGAAGTTGGTAGAGTCAAAGAAACTGGAGCTATCGAGCAGTACAAGAACTCTATGGTGTTTCTTGACCTGCAGAAGGCTATTCTAGACTCTGTGGGGAAGCAAATAGTTAGCCGATTCGGACAAGGTCCCCTAGATTGAGATTTGGCCTTCCTCTATGCTGAAAAGGCGATGACCACCTTCGAGGATATGGAGACTCCTATTGAAGATCAGGTAGCTGATGAGGGAGAGCAAATAAATAAGTAGATTTTTTTTGGAACGTCAAGACATTGAGCATGTGGCCTTTAGTTTGTAATAAGGATAATTTCATTTTAATATAATATTTCTATATTTTGTTGCTTCCACTGTGTTGCTTGCATATCTTTTATTTTATAGAACACCGATGTGATCTTAGACTCTGGAAAATTTCTTTAAAATTTCTTAAGTATTGGGTTCGAGGCTTTTTAACATCGACGATATAAGCTTTATTGAAACCAGACTTCTTTAAAGTCTCTTAAATCTTCTAAGTGTTAACGTCGAGGCATTTAGCTTCGATTATGTAACTATAAAGCCTTTGGGCTTTTCTATTGGGGTGGTTTTTAAGTGTTATAGGCCTTTAGCCTCGTCATTTTGCTGTCCCCATGTTCAAGGTCGAGTTTTTAACAGGGTCTAGGACATTAAGTATTAAATAATAATGCCATTGACGAAGCAAATTATGAATGTGTCTTAGGTAAGAAAATGTCGAGTTTTAATAAGCTATGGTTATCATAAACTTGAACTTCGAAGAATTTAAATCTCAATAAGAGATATCTTAACAAACATTGAAAACTAACTACTGATAGACAATCGATGCTTCTTCTTATTGATAATAGGAACATAAATGCTAGGCGTTCCAAGGATGTTCCAAATGACGACCTAATAGCGACTCTAAAATATAAGTTCTCAGCTTGATGACATCATAGATTTTGTAAGTTCCTTCCCAAGTAGAACCCAAGGGTTTACTATATTGGGTCACCTGCCCACGTATCAAGTCACTTTTTTGTTGCAGTATCACGCCACTCATTGTTGATAGACAACGATAGCGTAACTAGGAATCGATGCGGCGTTCCTCTATGAGTTTGAAATTTACATCCATTAGTTGCATGTCTGCTTCCTCACTGTAACCTACCACTCGGCTTCTTTTTGTGATCATCTCGACAGGAAGGATTGCCTCAACACCATATGTTAGGGAAAATGGAGTTTTCCCATTTGTGGTTCGGCTTGCCTCGACGCCATATGTTAGGGAGAATGGAGTTCGGCTTGCCTCGACGCCATATGTTAGGCAAAATGGAGTTCGGCTTGCCTCAACACCATATGTTAGGGAAAATGGAGTTTTCCCATTTGTGGTTCAACTTGTCATATTGTAGACATGAAGGACTTTAGGCAACTCCTGAGCCCAAATGGATTTCAAGTCATTAAGCCTCTTCTTTAGTGTGTATTTAATTATCTTGTTCATTACTTCAAGCTGGCCATTGGATTAAGGTTGGACCAAAGTCAAGAAGTTCTTATGGATGCTAAGATCTTTACAAAACTTTCAGGTCTCAGTATTGTCAAACTACTTGCCATTGTGAGAGACGAGGGAATGTGGGATGCCAAAATGACACACGATATTAGTCCAAATGAAGCTTGTGCAGTTTGCTTCTGTGATTGTCGTGAAGGACTTGACCTTTTCCCATTTCGTGTAGTAGTCGACTACTACTGTGGCCAACTTGAAACATCCCAAAGTAGTGACAAACGGCTCAATTATTTCAACACCCGACTTTGCAAATGGCCAAGGGCTCAAGATCAACATCAGGTTCTCTGGCGAGGCTCTAGGCACTATTGTTAGACTTAGTACTGTCACGCCCCGGAGTACGGGAGGTGACGTGGCGGAATATTTAGATTAATTAAAAGAGAATTTAATTAAAAATCGAGAGTTTGAGAATCAAATTAAATACAAATTAAGAAGATTTTCCACCACATTTGATAAACGAATTTAAAATCATTAAACAAATAACAATAATTGGATAAAAACCGCGAATATGGGTTCCACAACCCACAACTTGTGCACACACATGAATCTGACAATATCACAAATACAATTACAGTCCAAGTACAAATAAAGTTAAGTCTTACATGCATTGATTAATAAATACAGAATATAAATAAATTCTCCTATTGCTCCTGAGTTCGGTCCGAAGAATCTTCTCCAAACCTAAATGGGAAACCACCTAGAGGGGGGGAATTTAAAACAGATAAAACGTAAGCGAAAGGCTCAGTAGGACTAAGTTTTTATAAAATAATTTAATGCAAAGAAACATAACATTATTAGGAGTTATACAAAAAGGGAACTTGAATAAATAATTAAATAAATTGAGTAGAACCGTTCTGACACAGAACAGTCTACTCGTCAAATCAAAACACCAGTTTACTTTTACCTAGGCAAACCATGAAATCACCACCGTAGTGGCCCAGCTGGGTTTCGGGACCTGCCCCCAAGGTCGATCGCCACACGACCCGATCTCTGATATGGCATCATGCCTTAGTGTTTATTATCATTGTCATTCAAAACCCAATTACCGAGTGTTGTCAATTACATTCATTATGAAATTCATTTCATGTCACGGTATATTAAAATATAACCGATAAAAACCATTTTCAAACAACCGTTGAAAATATTTTGATAGAAATCATTTTCAAAGCCAAATCATTTCAAAACCAGGCTACCAAAGAAATAGGATAGAAGTCCTACCTCAGTACTCGTGTCGGTACCCCACACCGTAATCCCGATCCGCTATACGTTAGCTCCACGGAACCACGAACAATCCTAGATACAAACTAAGTCGATCAATATCTAGTTCGAAACATTCTATGTTACTAAATCATTTCATGATGTCCTAGTGTGCCATTTGTATCATTAAAATCATCCTATAAGGTTGGGATTTAAATCAGGGTTCAAAACAGTGAAATCGGGTAAAAATCACAAAATTTTCCATGCCTCGGCCGGCCTGCCGGACGCCCTACTTCGGCCTGCCGAACTGCACAGTTCGGCCTGCCGGAACCAAAGTTCGGCCTGCCGAACATTTCCCCAGATTCGGCCTGCCGGTCGGAAGAACACCGGCCTGCCGATCATCACTCCGGCCTGCCGAACATGAACTTCGGCCTGCCGAACTGGGAAGATCCAGAAATCCCAGCCACGGGTTTCTCGATCCCCAAAATCCAAATCTTGTTTCTAACCTGTTTTTCTCAAATCCCAGGCATGAAAAACAACTATAGTTGATAGAAAAACATTCTAGAACATGTTTGGAATCATTTAAACAACATTTAAACTCAAAATCCTCAAAAATCCGAAAATGAGAAAAAGAGGAGAAAAATGAAAAATCTTGAATCCAATCCGTTTTTCTTCAATCTAAGCTTAGATTCTAGTTGTTCTAAGCTCATTTAACACAAATCCACGGTTTTCTAAGCTAAAACAAACTTAGATTTCAAAAACACACAAAATTGAAAATTTTGTAAAAAGTTTAGAAATTTCGAATCTAACCTCGAATCGAAGCTTCAATCCGCGATCTCGGTTGCCGAATCACGTCCCCGAGCTTCCTCCTTGCTGTTTCGAAGCTTGGATTCGAATGGAAATCAAAATTTTTTTGAAAGAGAGATTTGAGAGAGAGAGCTTCCGAGAGGGAACCCACGGGAGGGAAGAGAGAGAGTGAAGGAGCTGAGTGAAGAGAGAGAGAGAGAAGAAGGAATTAAATAGAGAAAATCGGTAGGCGGTTTTACTGTGCGAAAACCATGTGCCGCCCACGGTTTTGCAAAACAGAGTATTTTTAACATTTTACAAATTGTTGTGTTTTAAAACTCAAAACATCATTTTAAATCCATAAGAAATCATTTAAATGTATCAATTTATCAAAACAACCAAAAACTAAAAATCCAACCAAATAATCTAATTAAAGTTAAAACTTTAATTATGACACACTAATTCATCATTTACATTACATTAATGTTAAATAAATTTTGGGACGTTACAGCTCTCCACCCCTAAAAGAAATTTCGTCCTCGAAATTTACAAGTCATCTCAAAAACAAAACAAATGCGGATATGACTCCCGCATACCCGACTCTAGTTCCCAAGTGGCTTCATCAACCCTGTAATGCTGCCACACAACCTTTACCAACGGTATCTCACGACGACGCAAGCTAATCACTTTCTGGTCGATGATCTGAATCGGCACTTCTTCGTACGTCGTATCCTCCTGAACCTGCACATCGCGAAACGATACTATCTTACCCTGCTCAGGTGGACACTTCCTAAGCATCGACGCATGAAACACATCGTGCACATGAGAAAGTTCAGGCGAAAGATCAAGCCGATAAGCAACCACACCAACACGCTGAGTGATCTCGAACGGCCCAATATACCTCGGTGCGAGTTTCCCACTCACTCCGAACCGCATAGTTCCCTTACGAGGTGACACCCTCAAGAGAACAAAATCTCCAACCGCGAACTCTAAGGGTCTACGTCTCCAATCTGCGTAGCTCTTCTGCCGACTCTGAGTTGCTCTCAATCGATCCCGGATTACCACGACTTTCTCGTTGCTGTCACGAATCTCATCTGGCCCAAGAATAACTCTATCCTCCGGCTCGGCCCAACACACAGGTGACCGACACGGTCGCCCATACAACGCCTCAAATGGTGCCATACCGATACTCGCCTGATAACTGTTGTTGTACGCAAACTCCGCCAAATGCAAACATTGCCTCCAATTCCCGCCGAAGTCCAACGCACAAGCACGCAACATATCCTCGTGAACCTGAATAACCCGCTCAGACTGCCCATCAGTCTGAGGATGAAACGCCGTACTGAAGTTCAAATCCGTACCCAAAGCCTCTTGAAAACTCCTCCAGTACTTAGCATTAAACCTGGTGTCTCGATCAGAGGTGATGGACAAAGGAACCCTATGCAACCTCATAATGTTCTGCATATACAACTCCCCGAGAATCTTCCTGGAACACGTCGACCTAAACGGAATGAAATGCGCCGATTTTGTCAACCTGTCGACTACAACCCAAACTGCATCATGCCGCTGCTCCGTCCTTGGCAAACCTGTGAGAAAATCCATCGTCACATGCTCCCATTTCCACCCTGGAATAGGAAGCGGCTGAAGCTGACCTGCAGGCTTCTGATGCTCGGCTTTCACCTGAAGACACGTCGAACACTTGGCCACGTACTCGCGAACATCTTTCTTCATGCCTCTCCACCAATAGTGCCTCTTCAAATCACGATACATCTTGGTGCTCCCCGGATGAATAGCAAACTGAGACCTATGAGCTTCATCTAGAACGGCTTTTGTCACCTCGGCGATAACTGGAACTGCAAGACGCTCTCGGAAGTACAACGATCCATCTGCATGCACGCTCCATTCCTCGAACTGCTCCCCGTTCTGAATCCGCGACCAAATCCCTTGCAAATGTCGATCCTGCCACTGACCTTGCTTCACCATCCGAACAAGAGCTGGAGTCGCTTCCACATGATACAACAAAACTCGATCACCGTCTTCATGATACTGTAGCCGATACTCACTCACTGTCGCATCCCTGCTCTAGTCCTCAAAAATCAAACAAGCGAGAATCCCTGAAGACTTCCTGCTAAGCGCGTCCGCGACCACATTAGCTTTCCCGGGATGATACTGCAACGCGAAATCATAATCCTCCATGTACTCCACCCATCTGCGCTGCCTCAAGTTGAGATCCCTCTGAGTGAACAAATGCCTCAAACTCTTATGATCGGAGAAGACCTGAAACGATGCTCCATACAAGTAACATCTCCAAATCTTCAGCGCGTAGATCACCGCTGCAAGCTCTAAATCGTGAGTAGGATAATTTCACTCGTGAGGTCGTAGCTGTCTCGATCCGTACGCTACTACACGTCCATGCTGCATCAACACGCATCCAAGTCCGCGCCCTGAAGCATCAGCATAAACCTCATACGGCTCGTCACTGCTAGGAATAATCAACACTGGAGCTGAAGTCAACCGGTTCTTCAATTCCTGAAAAGCAGACTCACAGTCTTCATCCCACTCAAACCTGACATTTTTCCTGATCAACCTCGTCAACGGAGCTGCAATCTTCGAAAAGTCCTTTACAAATTTCCTGTAATATCCAGCAAGACCTAAGAAGCTGCGAATCTCCGCTACATTTCTTGGTTGTTCCCACTCCAATATAGCTTCAATCTTGGACGGATCCACTGAAATACCATGCTCCGAGATGACATGACCCAGAAATTTGACCTCAGTCAACCAGAACTCACACTTTTCCCTCTTAGCATACAACTGGTGCTCCCGCAGAGTCTGAAGCACGATCCGAAGATGCTGCTCATGCTCCTCCCAAGTCTTAGAATACACAAGAATATCATCAATGAACACGATCACAAACTGATCCAGATACGGCTTAAATATCATGTTCATCAAATCTATAAAAGCTGCTGGAGCATTCGTCAACCCGAAAGACATAACCATAAACTCGAAGTGCCCATACCGAGTCCTAAAAGCTGTCTTGGGAATGTCCTCTTCCTTGATTCTGAGCTGATGATAACCTGACCGCAAATCAATCTTCGAGAAGTATCGCGAACCTCCCAACTGATCAAATAGCTCATCAATCCTAGGCAAAGGATACTTGTTCTTCACCGTAACACGATTCAACTGCCGATAATCCACACATAACCTGAGAGTCCCATCGTGCTTCTTAGCGAACAAAACTGGTGCTCCCCACGGAGATGTGCTATTCCAAATATATCCTTTATCAGCAAGCTCCTGAAGTTGCTTCCTCAATTCCTTCATTTCTGCTGGCGCCATCCGATAAGGTGCCATAGAAATCGGTGATGTCCCTGGAAACAACTCGATACCAAACTCAATCTCCCGATGCGGTGGTAACCCTGATAACTCGTCGGGGAAGACATCCTCGAACTCACCAACCACCGGAATCGCTACACTACTACTCGAAACATAGGGCTCGCAATCTAGATTGGCAAGAAAAGCAAAACAATCTAGATTCCTTCGCCCTCCTAAACACGACTTCATGAGACGCTCACTCATTAGCCAATCACCACCACCCTGGTAAGTGATTACCGTCCCCCTATCAGACACTAGGGTCACTTTTCTAAGTTGGCAGTCCACAACTGCACTATACCTGGACAACCAGTCCATCCCTAAGATCACATCATAGGAGCTCATGGGGAGTATAATCAAATCACTTTTCAAAATCTCATCCCCAATCTTTATTTTACAAGATTTACACATACAATTTACACACACCCGCCCCAAAGGAGAAGTTATAACTAGGGGTTCCTTAAACTCTTCTACTTCTAATCCCAAGGCATGTACAAAGGAACTCGAAATAAGAGAATGAGAGGCACCGGTATCAAATAAAACGCGAGCTAGAGATCTAGAAACCAAAACCATGCCATCGACAACCGCGTTACCAGTCTGAGAATCTGACCCTCCAGATGCCATTGCATGAACCTACACTGGCGCTTTCCCTTTTCCTCTACCGATATTGCTAGGTCCTGCATTACTCGGCCGATACAACTGAGATGGAGATGACTGCACACTACCTGTACTCGGAGCTCTATACTGAGGAACACTGCGCTGAAAATACTGCGGCTGCTGTCCCCGTGCCGGATATGAGAATTGCTGAGGAGAAAACTACGGATACTGCAACTGCGGGTACTGCGGAGGCGGAGGTAGGGTCTGAGGCTGAGGCTGAGACGAACGACTGGCATCCTCCCCGGTCTGCGATCCAAGACGAGCACTCCTGATCGGGCAATTCCTCTTGATGTGTCCGGGCTGCTGACAGAAATGACAATGAAAGCTGTAGGGATTGCTGCGCCCGCTGCCAGACGAACTGCTGCTGCCACTGGTCGCACCGCCTTGCTTGCCTTTCCCCGGAGCTGGACGACTACTGGTGCTCTTCCTGCCACTCCTCTGCGGTCCTCCTGAAGCCTTGGCTCGGTCCTCACAATATTGCACGTAATCATTCTCCACGGAGATCGTCGACGACACAAGCTCTCCGAAACCCCTAAGCCGTAGAGCAACCAACTACCGTCGAATAGGAGCCTTGAGTCCTTCCTGAAACTTGATGCATTTCTCGCGCTCCGATGCCACAGCTGATGGAGCAAACCTAGCCAACTCGTTAAACTTCGCCTCATACTCCCGAACTGACATATCACCCTACTGCAATCTATAAAACTCAGCTGCTTTCTGGTCTCTATATCCCTGCGGAAAATACCGATTATAGAACAGATCCTCAAACTTGTCCCAACCGATATCGCCACCGCGCTCCAGACGCTTAGTTTGTTTCCACCAGGTGTTAGCGCCACCCTCGAGCTTATACGCCGCAAACTCCACACGATACTCCTCAGGCACACCAAGAGTATCAAGATGCTTCAAGATCGAATCCAACCAATACTCTGCTAACTGCGGATCCCCGTTGCCATCAAAATTCAGAATAGACGCCCGCCGAAATTCCTTAAAGAAAGCATGCCGACTACCAACACTGGAGTCTTCTGGTCTAGTCCTGGCTGCCATCTGCCGGAAAGCCGCAATCATAGACCTCATCAGGCCCTCATCATTTCCGAACTCGGCGTCAGCTGTCGAACGACGTCTAGGTGCCATTCTCTCACTTCTGAAAACAAAATTTGGACTGTCAGAGGTATTTCATTGTCAAACCTATGTGTGCACAATTCCCAAGGTTCATAACCTTGAGCTCTGATACCATTCTGTCACGCCCCGGAGTACGGGAGGTGACGTGGCGGAATATTTAGATTAATTAAAAGAGAATTTAATTAAAAATCGAGAGTTTGAGAATCAAATTAAATAAAAATTAAGAAGATTTTCCACCACATTTGATAAATGAATTTAAAATCATTAAACAAATAACAATAATTGGATAAAAACCGCAAATATGGGTTCCACAACCCACAACTTGTGCACACACATGGATCTGACAATATCACAAATACAATTACAGTCCAAGTACAAATAAAGTTAAGTCTTACATGCCTTGATTAATAAATACGGAATGTAAATAAATTCTCCTATTGCTCCTGAGTTCGGTCCGAAGAATCTTCTCCAAACCTAAATGGGAAACCACCTAGAAGGGGGAAATTTAAAACAGATAAAACGTGAGCGAAAGGCTCAATAGGACTAAGTTTTTATAAAATAATTTAATGCAAAGAAACATAACATTATCAGGAGTTATACAGAAAGGGAACTTGAATAAATAATTAAATAAATTGAGTAGAACCGTTCTGACACAGAACAGTCTACTCGTCAAATCAAAACACCAGTTTACTTTTACCTAGGCAAACCATGATATCACCACCGTAGTGGCCCAGCTGGGTTTCGGGACCTGCCCCCAAGGTCGATCGCCACACGACCCGATCTCTGATATGGCATCATGCCTTAGTGTTTATTATCATTGTCATTCAAAACCCAATTACCGAGTGTTGTCAATTACATTCATTATGAAATTCATTTCATGTCACGGTATATTAAAATATAACCGATAAAAACCATTTTCAAACAACCGTTGAAAATATTTTGATAGAAATCATTTTCAAAGCCAAATCATTTCAAAACCAGGCTACCAAAGAAATATGATGAAAGTCCTACCTCAGTACTCATGCCGGTACCCCACACCGTAATCTCGATCCGCTATACGTTAGCTCCACGGAACCACGAACAATCCTAGATACAAACTAAGTCGATCAATATCTAGTTCGAAACATTCTATGTTACTAAATCATTTCATGATGTCCTAGTGTGCCATTTGTATCATTAAAATCATCCTATAAGGTTGGGATTTAAATCAGGGTTCAAAACAGTGAAATCGGGTAAAAATCACAAAATTTTCCATGCCTCGGCCGGCCTGCCGGACGCCCTGCTTCGGCCTGCCGAACTGCACAATTCGGCCTGCCGGAAGCAAAGTTCGGCCTGCCGAACATTTCCCCAGATTCGGCCTGCCGGTCGGAAGAACACCGGCCTGCCGATCATCACTCCGGCCTGCCGAACATGAACTTCGGCCTGCCGAACTGGGAAGATCCAGAAATCCCAGCCACGGGTTTCTCGATCCCCAAAATCCAAATCTTGTTTCTAACCTGTTTTTCTCAAATCCCAGGCATGAAAAACAACTATAGTTGATAGAAAAACATTCTAGAACATGTTTGGAATCATTTAAACAACATTTAAACTCAAAATCCTCAAAAATCTGAAAATGAGAAAAAGAGGAGAAAAATGAAAAATCTTGAATCCAATCCGTTTTTCTTCAATCTAAGCTTAGATTCTAGTTGTTCTAAGCTCATTTAACACAAATCCACGGTTTTCTAAGCTAAAACAAACTTAGATTTCAAAAACACACAAAATTGAAAATTTTGTAAAAAGTTTAGAAATTTCGAATCTAACCTCGAATCGAAGCTTCAATCCGCGTTCTCGGTTGCCGAATCACGTCCCCGAGCTTCCTCCTTGCTGTTCCGAAGCTTGGATTCGAATGGAAATCAAAAAATTTTTGAAAGAGAAATTTGAGAGAGAGAGCTGCCGAGAGGGAACCACGGGAGGGAAGAGAGAGAGTGAGGAAGCTGAGTGAAGAGAGAGAGAGAGAAGAAGGAATTAAATAGAGAAAATCGGTGGGCGGTTTTACTGTGCGAAAACCATGTGCCGCCCACGGTTTTGCAAAACAGAGTATTTTTAACATTTTACAAATTGTTGTGTTTTAAAACTCAAAACATCATTTTAAATCCATAAGAAATCATTTAAATGTATCAATTTATCAAAACAACCAAAAACTAAAAATCCAGCCAAATAATCTAATTAAAGTTAAAACTTTAATTATGGCACACTAATTCATCATTTACATTACATTAATGTTAAATAAATTTCGAGACGTTACAAGTACCCTAAGGATTAAACAATGTTACTATTTTGGGACATTTGATCGATAAAGAATTTATTATTTATGTCATGTATCAATTTTCTCCTCTTTATATTTATTTGTATTGAATTTATGATAAGCAAATAAAAGTCTAAGATTGTCATTCTAAACCTATTGGATCATGCATGTGATGTACAAATTATGCATAAGACATAAATCTTAAGGTGACAGTCAAATTTTAAAAGGTCTATAGTCGAAGTAATAAAGTTGAGCACTTTATTTATGTTAAGATTATTATGTTGTCTACATCTCTAATAAGAGATGACTTATCTTGGTCATTGGAGTAGGACTCTACGAGTAGAGACATTAATATATTGTCATAATGATGATATATTGAATCAAGACTAAAGATGAATTGATTTAATTAATAATTTTGTTTGAATAAATCAATTCACTTTAGACAATCTTATATGTTGCATCTTAATCTTAAAATAGATCAATAAGTCCGTATTCTTAACTTGTGTCTTTTGATGTACTAAAGAGTGACGTCCTAAATTTATTGAAAGTATACATACCGATATTTGGAGACATAACTCTTGAGTGACATAGACTCGTTGTTCATAGATATAGAATCCATATCTCTTTAGTAGAGTTAATGATATCCTATTATAGGCATTATCTTAGAATTAGAAAACTAGAATGCTCAGCCATTTGAATGCATCTGTGTAACTGAATAGTTTACTATTTGTGTTGGTTATAAATTGTAAGTATTTTAGTAGTGAGATAATGGAACATAAGATAAATATAATTAAGAATGTAAAATGGAATTTGTATTTAAGTTAATTATAGATATCCTATAGGGATGTTGCACATCATAATATGTCATAGATGAAAAACTTATTAGAGTTTCGTAATCTTGTGTATAGTTCGAGAGTGCAGCTTTAAGCTTTTAGTGGAGTAGCTATAAAGTTGATAATTGTAAAATGAGCATGTCATAGACATGTCATTTTATAATTACAAGAGTTTGATCTATATATGTCCATCAGGTCCTTTTTCCTAGTTCATACATTTTCCTGTAACGATATGACATGTTTTTTGTACAAATTAATAGCTTATGTTAGTTCTACGGTAGGTTCAATTTTGGTTGATTGGATTGTAATAACTCATGTTCATTTATTGATTGAATTAATTTCGTAAATTGATTATGGAGTCCATATATGCTGGTTGTATCTTGCTAGTAATTTCTCGTAGCAAGTTTTCCATACACGTTCCATTTGAAAAAACAACAAAAATAAAGACAATCTTGAAAGGGATTTATAAGGCTGAGTATTTGGAGATGCAAAAGAAAGTTATTCAAGTGAAATGTCATTTTTTGGTCAATCTACCCACGAAGCCTTTTGATTTTATTCATACGGTGATGTACTTGATTTGGCTCAGGAGGCTTGATGTAAGGCTCTAGTTTTGATGCTTGCATGAGAGTTAGGGTTATGTACATTAATTATGTTTTAAATGTTGTTACTCTTGCCTTTTTTTTCCTTTGAACTTAGATTGAGAGATTCAAACGCCTTGAGGTGCAATCAACTGTGGATTTACAGTTATGCTATTGCTAGAACCGGATATATGGTAAGATTAACTTGATTGTGAGAAAGTTGTTATCAATAGAAGCAAACAAGATTTGCCCAAGAGATCAAAGTAAACTGCATTTACAACTATTTTATTAAAGGAATAAAAACTGTTGTGTATAGTAATTAACAAGAAATTATTATATTTGATATAGGATTATAGACATATGACTGTTTTAATCAAATAATTTCTGTATTGGATTATTTGAATTAAAACTAAAGATCTATAAAAGATTCCTTGGTCAAATAAAATAGGTAATTATCTAATTGGGTCAAAACCAGACAGACAGTGAATCGAGTTATCGACTAGAGCAGTAAGAGAGTTGAAACTGGGTCAACCCCGACAAACCCGTCGACGGGTCCTGCCACGTCAGCGAGTACATGTAACGCATTTTGCTACAGGATTTTGACCTAGTGACATATTTTGAAGCCCTATCTGAGTAGAATAAGTTCCCTACCTGCCACTACAAATGGAAGACTTATTTCTATTGTTTATTAGATCACTTAAGAAATTTAGAGAAAGTATTCTAGAGAAAGAAACTCTAAAACTCCTATAGTGTTATCGTTCAACATCAAGAACAATAATTCTTGGTTTTCTCTTATGGTTGGAAGGAGATGTTACCAAGAGGAGAGTTGAAAGACATGAGCCCACTCGCATTTCAGCCATGGAAAGACGAATAACAAAGAAGATCAGTTGGTTAGGGCTCTTCCTGATACGTATCTCTAGTAGCAATGTTGTCAAATAAATTTTTGATAGAAGTGTGGTTTTCAAATTGCTAAGGTACGAAGGTTTATAAATAATTTATAATATATAACATGTCTAACTCAATCTATGAAAACAGATTTTATTAAATTTTTAAAAATTTCGCTGCGTACCTCTTTTCCAACAACTATGGCATAGCATCGACACATATAACATTTCCATGCAAACTACATATCATTTGTCTTTAAGGTTGGCCAATAATACCTTTGTCTTAGTTTTTTAAATGCCAAAGATTGTCCCTACAGAGATTTCTAGGTAGGCCTTCATGAATCTCCTTTAGAACCTGTGGAGCCTCGTCTTTTCCCAAGTATCATACCAAAGGAGAAGAGTTACCTCAGCGGTAGAGAATCTCATCATGTAGGAGATAACGTGCTGACGCATATTGTATACTCTTTGCTTCTGTTGGGTCGGTTAGAAGCCATCTAGTTATCCCCTTGTTGTATAGGCATTACCTCATCCTTTTCTTCACTCAATTGATGGGACTTCTGGCTTGATCTCGTCCATTCAAGGAGACTAACAAGTATTGTCCATCAAGTGGCCTCGACCTCCACGCTGAGATTACTTACAAAGCATTATATAAGTTAAAAGTGGATAATAAATTAATATTATTTATGTTGTATTATAAAGTATAGTTCATTTTTAATATATTATATTATATTATTTTATATTGGGTTCATGATTCACATTGAAATTGAGTCGACACAGGGGTTAGGCAAACATAAGGTTGTCAGATCTTATAATTTTCTAAAAATTAAAGGTCAAATTTACATTTTTTAAAAATTGTATTTCGATCCTTTAATTTTTTTAAGATTTCAATTTGGCCCCGTATTTTTTAAATTTGTAGTTTGACTCCTTAATTTTAATAATTTAATATTTTTACCCCAAAATGTTTTAAAATACTATATTTTGACATTTTAAAATTACAATTTAGTTCTTTATACTTATGAATCAAACATCCAATTGTAAAGATAGCATAATATAATACAACATAAAATAATACAACTTGCGTAATGCATTGAAATAGGCGCAACCAAACATAGCCATAATGTGAATAATCCAAATAATAGCCACGAGAAAAACAACATGAATAGCTGCTAACTTCAATGAAAGGCAAAAACCATAAAACACTCTGCGGGTTGTGAATGCCAAACAAAACATAACAAATAACATTTCCATTTGAAGAGGAAGAGAAATGACAAAATAATTTTTATTAGAGAGTACTAATACTTGGCCTCCTCCTTTGTTAGCAGTCTCGATGGTCGGCGGTTGTGGATGACTGTAAAGATGGGCCATGGGTGAAATTGAATTGAAGAAGACGTTTGGAGGAGGAGGGGATTTTTGTTTTTTTGTTTTTTTTGAAAGAAAAGAGCAGTTCTTTCAACATAACTGGGATTTTTAGGTTTTAAAAATGAGTAAATTGTATTGTTGCACTCATAATTATACAATTGTAGATTACACCTCGAACTTTAAATTATGGCAAATTGCACACTTGATTATGAAAATTAATAACAATCCTTCACTTTGACATTCAGAGCATTGGGCAGAAATCACATTGCGTGAGCATCCGCAGGGACTATCGCAATGCTTTGTTTTAATTAAACAGTCAGATTTCTCTTGTTCGTACCAGTTTTGAGTCGACTGTTCGACGCCCGAGAAAGGACCCCAAAGAGGCCGTTTCCAGTCCGTCCCCCGGCCGGCACAAGGGTGACCCGCTCTCGCGCGCTGCCTTCCACAATCGCGGGGATGACGTCTCCACAGGCATATCGACAGCCCGGGCTTGGGCCGGCCCCACAATCCGTATCGGTCCACGCCCTGAGTCGATCGGCGGACGGCGAACAGATGGTTGGTCTAGAACTCATAAGAAGCGCGCGGCCAGATTTGTAAGTGCAGAGGCTATCATTTTGAAAAAAAATATATATGATAATATGACACATGGCTTAAATAGGAAATTTTTGGCACTCAAAATTGTAAGAGATGGTGGGTCTCTTTTTTGGCCTCTAAAACAAGCTTCTAGAGGGTTAAAACAAAAGGGGGGAAAACGAAGACGACGGAGAGTTTCATCTATTCTGTAGTAGGCGATTCTGCCATTTTATGTCATCAACAAGCTGAATAACGGAGAGAAAGAGAAGCAGATAAACATTAAATTTCATATAATTGATACAAGTATAGCATTACAGATAGTGGCTATTCATTTAAGGAAATATTACACCATTGAAGTGACAAAAACAAAAGAGAAAAAGAACAAAATACAATCAATTTCAGATTGCAACTATGCAATTCCTTGACAAAATAAAAGCTTAAATTGCATATTGCAACTATTCAAATCCCTTAACAAAATACAACTCACTATTTTTTTCCTTCTTACCAATTTCCCTCATTTTTAGCAATTGCCAAGCAGTTCATTACTGCCACAACCAAATAATTACTAGCACAGCCATAAACAAAACCAACCATAACTTCTTTACTTTTGACAATAACATATTCCTTATTTTTTCAAGCCTGACAACCTTCTCACTAAGCTAGGAATCATGTTTTTTGTACGTGCACAAATTGATGAATCATACCAAATGAAAATTCCACATCCACAATATCCTTCACCGTATGACATTAAGTTCAAATACTCAATTGTAGCTTTAAATCAAAATAAAAAGGCCCATAAAATATACCCTTATCTGATAATTTTGGCACCCATGAAAACGCCTACAAGGGGTTTTGTTGAAGTCCATGCGGTAAGTATTTGGCCGACTGACCACAAATACATCTTCTCTCGCCTAGGTTCTCCATCTCCATCCTGCCTCTGCTATTTTCCCCAAATGTTCTTGCCCTAAACGAGGACCCTGATGAACAAAAAGGTGAAGAGTTATTTTTGCAGTGCAAAATGATATAGCCTACCCTTGAAACCATCTCAAGTGTGATTCTCGTTAGGGGTGAACGGTGGCCGGCTTTTTGGGCGGGTGCGGTGTGATTTTTTTGGATGACGGGTTGGCTATTAACCAACCCGCAAACCGCCCACCACATGGCGGGTGGTTTCGGTTTGGTTTTAGGCGGGTGCGGACGAGTTGAGGCGGTTTAGACCTATGCTATTGCCCAATGTAATTTTTTGGACCTTTTTTTTAGAAAGTGAAGAAAATTTGTAGAAATTATAAGATGATAATACATAAAGCATTCCCAACAACAAGCAAGTTTGATGCCCAAAGACAATGACCATATTCAAATGTACAAATTAAGAAACATAATCATTCACTGCAACAAGAAATATCAACTACAGATAAAGTGATGAACAAAGTCAAGAGTCTATAAAAATTAAAGCTTATTCATTGGGTTCGAAAATAATAGAATGCTACAAATGAAACGATGAACAAAGTTAAGTGTTCTTTTTCTTTTTAAGGCTTTCTCTACTAACTTACTTTATTTAAATTTTGATCACTTCACAAAATAATAGGAAAATTTTCAGTTTTTAATATATCAAGAGGCAGCTGAGCCCGTGCTTGGAGTGTTAGATTGTTCAATCATCTCTAAAACAAGAACAAAATCAAATAAATGATAAGTTTCTTTTTTTAAATATATAGGTGGGCGGGTGCGGGTTGAACCCACCCTTAAAAACTTAAAACCAAACTCGTCCATCTGAATATATTGGTAGGCGGGTTCAACCCGTCCGTCAATGAGTTGCTAACGTAAACCCGTTTTTTTTTAGATGGGCGGACGCAGGCACGACCGGTTGGCGGATGCGGGACGGTTTTTATACAACCTTAATTCTCGTGCACCATATTGTCGATATCTTAATGGACGTTAGCTATCGTACCTCAATTGTTATTGATTTTCAAAATAATCATGTAATTTATCGAAATTGAATGTTCGGGATCCATTATGCAACAATCTTATAGTTTGAATACAACTATGTAATTTTCTCTTCAAAGATGGATAAAAACATAAAAGTGTAACTTTCATTGCCACAGCTGTATTTAAAAACAAGAAGAAAAGAAAAAGAAAAAAAAAATAGAAAAGAAAGAAAGAATAGCAAATTAGATGGAAGGCATATTTTTAAAACCAACTTTTTGGAAAGGCATTCACCTAAATCTACCTTAATTGGGTTAATGGTTCATTCCAGTATAATACATTGTACATATTCGTTTTGGTGTTTTTGAGAGAGAGTGAGATGGAGGGTCGAAGCTAATGGCCGGAGAAGGAGAAGGATTGCTCTCTCATCTTCCTCTCAAGTCCGCCCTCAAGACACTATGAGCGGGTTTGATAATTTTCTTGAAGCATTTTTTTTTTTTGTTTTCCTTTTCTTGACACTGTTTATCGTTGTTCTTAGTCTCCTTTTTACTAATTATCAATATAATGCGGCCCAAATGTTTGATTCTTGGATTGTGATAGACCTTCTGCTGTACTATTTGTGTATGCACGCCAACTGTTCGAGAATTTGCCTGAAACCCTATTTTTTTCGATTTACTGTTTCGTTATGTACTCGAGATTGAACCAAATTTTTGGCAGTACTGTGGAAGATGAGATTATAGTTGACCAAGTAGAGTCTCCGGAAATTTTGGATGATTTTGAACTTGGGCAAAATGAAGCTGTTGATATCAAAGATAAAGAGGTTAATAAGCAGAAGTTGAGGAGGCGCATAGATCAGTACAAGGTGGTGAATTCATTGCCCAATGTAGAAAAGAAGGCTGTTATTGTGATTGTGAATAATGCTTGGGATTTTAAATTTTATCTGAAATTTTTATTGCAAACTACTGTGCTATTTGAGTTGCCATTCTTTTACTGGTTGGTGTTTAAAATATTGTGAGTCAATTAGTATTAAAAGATTGCATCTTTTGGTAAATATATGAGCACTCTTTGTCACTAAAGTTGGTGTCAAAAAGTTAGTATAAAACTTGGGATCCCTAGCATTACTTATGTAGCTATTAATGTGCATATTTTGTTGTTTTATTTCCGCTGCGGCAACTATATTGTTCCTAAAGAACATCTCTTATTGGTAAATGAGGCTTTTTTTTAGGGTCCCTTCGGGGACATCGAATAAATGAGGCTTTTCATTTTACTGAATGAGTAACGATTAAGCATCTTTGTGAACTGAGGATGTAGTGATAAATATTTGATGTAGATGTTTTTTACAATTATCAAAATGTAATTTTGTCACAGTATATTGTGGCATGATGTGATCCTAAATGGATACAACATTTTTTATAACTGAATGTTGGTAATGGTCAATTTTAGGACGTATAGAACAGAATGCCCTCTTCGATACATTTTTAGAGAGACATGTTTGATTGTCTTCCTTTCATTATTTGATGGATTGTAGATTGAGCTTCGGAATCCATGCCATAAGGGGAAGAAACTGCTTGTTCTGGATATTGATTATACTCTGTTTGATCACCGCTCTACAGCAGAAAATCCTCTTAAACTCATGCGCCCATGTAAGCAATCTGTTTTTAGAAACCGATACTTTTGTATTTTTATCTTTGTCTGATTAAACGACAACATTGTTTTGTCAGATCTTCACGAATTTCTTACGGCTGTTTATGCAGGGTACGATATCGTTATAAGGTCCGCAACTAGGTCAGATGTCAATGCAGTGTAGTTTTCACCTTTAGTTCACCATGTTTCATGCATTTCTTATGCTCACAAATAAGATGCTTTTTAACACCTCTATCGTTGAAAATGTTAAATAGCTTGACATTCTAATGGCCGCAAATTATGCAACACTATCTCTTCCATTGTACCTGAAAATACGCATGACATTCATGGTGAGAGGGACATAATCCTCAACACAGCTGTCTAGTTACCGTTACTTTAAGACAGAGAGAGAATCCAGTATTCAGTACTGCTTAAACCTAAGTATGACATTCAAGTCCTAAACAAATAATGTGTGGCATATTCGAGAAATTATATAATCATGTAGGAATAGCATGATTCAAGAGGAACAAATTATAATCATGTAGGAATACCATGATTCGAGAGGGACAAACGATATCATGAATCTCTTAAAGCCTAATTCTGTTTATAAAAAGAATCACTTATTTCACATGTTAAAGATGCACTGGCATAAGAGCAGAAGATTGTGTAGAAAGAATGTGCGAAGACATTCTTGTTTTAGTTGTTCTGCAAAGTACAAGTTCTAAGGTCCACAAAGATATGGTCGAAGATGAAATTTTGATATTTTACTTTTCTGTAAAAGTGGGAATATTTATGTGATACAAAGGGTCCAAATAAATTCAAAGAGATTCATTCCTTACTTGTATCAAGCGGAGCATTGTTTTAAGAGTGTTATTCAGTATCCAAGTGTCTTTGAGTGTGTTTGAAAACGTCATTGAAACTATATAGTTGGAACCAAAACGCTATAGCACGTGAGAGCTTTACACTGTAGCATATGAGAGTTTTACAATATAGCAGTTAAACTAATGAGTTCTAATGACGTTGTCAAACAAAGCCAAAAATTTATAATAGAGGGAGAAAGAGAGAATCATAGTTTATGGCTTACCATCGTCCAAGTGGCACCTGATTTATATTACATAAAATAGTCTATAGAACGGGTAGAGAATAGGATAAAATTAACACATCTATGTCCTCCAAGACGTTCGTGGTACCTTGCAACTAAAAAGTAAGAGAAAAACAGAGTATGCCTTACTTCTTTTTCTTGTTTTTTTTGTGTGGTCATTCGCCACTAAATGATAGTTTTTTCATAAACTTTTATAGAACTACCTGGTAAGCTAGTTTTTCAAATAATTGGACATGGGAAACTCATTTCTTTCTATTTTTTTTCCCCTTTAAGCAGCATGAAGTGGGTTGGATTGAAAATGGGACAGCTCGGGGTAGTCGACAATCCTAACTACAAAGTCACAGCTCTTCTGGACCACATGGCAATGATCACAGTCCAATCAGATACTCGTGGGATCTTCGATTGCAAGCCACTAGGCCTGATTTGGGCTCAATTTCCTGAGGTGTGAACACTCTTGTTCGTCTCCGTCAGCCCCCACCCCATCTTTTTATGAAGTTTTGTTATTAGGTTCATCTGGAGTTTCAAATATTTCCTCCTCTCTTAGATTTCAAGGCAGAAATGAGCAGACACAGTTATGCCAGTGCCAGATAAACGGTTTAAGGTTGTTTAGATGAATAAATCGAAGGAAGAGTGGATGATATCTTTTTTCATTAGACCCTAATAAAGTTTTTCTTGTACCAAGTTACGATTATCCCATTTTACAGTGAAATATAAATTGTGAAAGCCCCAAGATACTTTTTTGCTTCTTTTCTAACTGCCCTAGAATATGGATTTAGTTACATTTGTCTGTCACCCATTTGTACTAGATATTTGACCAATTCTGTTTCTTGTTTCATTTCAGTTTTACAGTTCAAAAAAAAGTATTATTTTTGATAATCTGAGAAGAAATTTTGTGATGAACCCTCAAAATGGCTTGACAATCAAGCCATTTAAGAAGGCTCACGCAAGCCGTGACAGTGATCAGGAGCTCTTGAAACTCCCTCAATATATACTTGCCATTGCGGAGCTTGATGACTTGTCTGCCCTAGATCATAGTTACTGGCAGTCGTTCACCGAGGACAGTGTGAAAAGACGTAGGCATGCATGAGTACTCCCTTTCAACAGCTTTGGAAGTCTCTTTTTTGTTGCTGATATCCACTTTTGAAGGTATTTATTTACGTCGTTTGTCCAATTCCAGGCCATGTCCACCAAACTGCTGATTACTTTTGCTTTCTATAAATCAAAAAAAAAAAAAAAAAACTAATCATTATAGCCTCCAATTGTAAAGGAGTTTACATGTTGAGATGGAAACGTGGTATTGGGAAGTACTTATGATACCATAGGCCGCTGGAGTTCTATATAAACCTCACCGTAGATTTTTAGGTGCCAAAACACACACTAAAATCTGTTGAACTATCAAAAAGTGTTTTGCAATTGGAAAGAGTGTTTTGTAATTGGAAAGAGATTTAGTGGCTATGTGGCTGATTCCACCACAAACTCAGTTGTGAACAGTGTAAAGCTTTTACATGCTACAGTAAAAAAAATAAAATAAAAAATAAAAAATAAAAATTACTACAGTGTAAAGCTCTCACATGCTACAGTTAAAGTGATTCTAACCAACAGTTCTCACCACCCTTCCAAACACCCTATTAGATAAAGAAAACGGCGTATCATCCACCAAAACATCCGCTGGGATATCCTATGATTCTACCTAGGTGTAAAATCCATGGGGTCTATTTTTGAAGTGTAGTTATTTATTTGTGCCACTTTTGTGTATAAATTAGGTTTACATTTTCTATGACTTAGAATATCCAAACCCCTTTCTCTAAAAGAGGTACTTTTCTAACTCTTCCAGATTCCAAATTCCAAAAACTGAAAAGCGAGTAACCCACCTACCAAGGTTTTGGGAAGCAAACTTAACATGAATACTAACACGAGAAACAAAGGAAACTTGTTTAGGCGAGCAAACCCTAAAAACCTCCTCCGTAGTCGACAACGCACCAACTTAAGCGAATTAACCTTTGAAAATCATCTTACGGAAAATAACCATAATTATAGAATAAATAGAGAAACAAAAAATGCTAAATAAAAATACCACACAAAGATAAATAGTGGTTACTCAATCTAAGCTATATCTGAGGATTCTTCACTATCTTATTGATAAAAATGATGCAAGTACGGTAACAATTTTTGGAAATTTAAAGAAAAAGCAAGTGCCTTCTTTAGTGTGTGAATGAGAACGCATATATCTTCGTGAAAATAGGTAACTTCTAAATAGGGGATCTCTCAGCCTATTTATAGAGGCTAAACAAACACACAGTTTTTCTTGTGCAAAGGATAGTAGACTAAAGCGGTTGCAAGAAGAGTGGGATATGTGTTACGAGATAACTAGTCTCATGTTTCGATCCATCTTAGCTTGTGTAACTACCCGTTTTGTGAATGTTAACTCCCTCAACGGTTTTCAGGTCAATCTCAATCAACCTTCCAGACGAATTGAGCACATAGACTACAATGACTATAGAGCTGGACATGTGACAATCGGAATAGGATGTGCAAATTAAGAGGCCTCGATCGCCTAGAGCAAGCACAACGAGCACTGGGTACTATTAATACAATTGGGCTCTTATGACTCGATACGTAACTTGGTCTGTGAGTTCACCACAACTCGAGACCAAGCCTTTGATTTGGGCCTTTCAAAATTAGACCCCAACACCTCCCTTTTAATTTAGTAAAAATTGCACAATCTAGCTCTTTTTACGGGGCAAATTAATATTTGATTTCATTGTACAAATATTACTTATATTTCTTTTTTTTAAAATTACATATATTAGGAATCCTAAATACCCTCTAAATAAATATTATCATGTACTTACGTTTCTGTAACGCCCCGGAATTTAATTAATGTTATCGTAATATAAATGATGAATTAGTGTGCCATAATTAATGTTTCAACATTGATTTGATTACTTGGTTGGATTTTAAATTTTTGGTTCTTTTGTTAATTTGACGAATTCAAATGATTTCTTATTGTTTTAAAATGATGTTTTGAGTTTTTAAAACACAACAATTTGTAAAATGTTAAAAATATTCCGTTTTACAAAACCGTAGGCGGCACATGGTTTTCACACAGTAAAACCGCCCACCGATTTTCTCTATTTATTTTCTTTCTCTCCCTCTCTCTCTTCACTCTGCTCACTCACTCACTCTCTCTCTCTCTCTCTTGATCTCTCTCTCGGCTACTCTCCTCTCTCTCAAATTTTCTTTCAAATTTTGAATCAAATTCGAATCTAAGCTTCGGGGTAGCAAGGAGGAAGCTCGGGGACATTATTTGGTAACCGAGAAGGCGGATTGAAGCTTCGATTCGATGTTAGTTTTGAAATTTCTAAACTTTTTCCAAAATTTTCAATTTTGTGCATTTTTGAAATCTAGGTTTGTTTAAGCCTAGAAAACCCTTGATTTGAGTTAAATGAACTTAGAACGACTAGAATCTAAGCTTAGATTGAAGAAAAACGGATTGGATTCAAGATTTTTCATTTTTCTCCCTATTTTATCAATTTTTGGATTTTTGAGATTTTTTAGTTTAAATCTTGTTTAAACGAGTCCAAATGTATTCTAGTATGTTTTTCTATCAACTATGATTGTTTTTCATGCTTGGGATTTGAGAAAAACATGTTAGAATCAAGATTTATGTTTTGGAAAAATCGAAAACTCGTGGCTGAATTTCTGGGTTTTTCCAGTTCAGCAGGCCGGACCACGTGTTCGGCAGGCCGGAATAGGGATCGGTAGGCCAGTGTTTTTTCATCCGGCAGGCCGAACCTAGGGATGTTCGGCCGACCGAACTTTGCTTCCGACAAGCCAAATTGTGCAATTCGGCCGGCCGAAGCAGGGAGTCTGGCAGGCCGGCCAAGGCATGGAAAATTTTGTGATTTTTCACCCGTTTTCACTGTTTTGAACCCCAATTTAAATTCCAACCTTATAGAATGATTTTAAAGATACAAATGGCACACTAGGGCATCATGAAATGATTTAGTAACATAGAATGTCTTAAACTAGATATTGATCGACTTAGTTGGTATCTAGGATCGTTCCTGGTTCCGCGGAGTTAACGTATAGCGGACCGGGATTACGATGTGGGGCACCACCACGAGTATTGAGGTAGGACTTCTACCCTATTCCTTGGTAGCCTAGTTTCCAAAATGATTTGGCTTTGAAAAGGATTTCTATTAAAATGTTTTCAACGGTTGCTTGAAAAATGAATTTATCGGTTATATTTTAATATACCGTGAACTGAAATAAACTTCATAATGAATGTAAATGACAACACTCGGTAATTGGGTTTTGAATGATGATGATAACAAACATATAGGCATGATGCCATATCAAAGATCGGGTCGTGTAGCGATCGACCTTGGGGGCAGGTCCCGAAACCCAGCTGGGCCACTACGGTGGTTATATTATTATGGTTTGCCTAGGAAAAGAAAATGATATTTCTGATCATCCAAGTAAACTGTTCTAGGTAAGAACGGATTTACTTAAAATTGTTTATTTATTTATTTATTCAAGGTTTCTTTTAAATAATTCATGAATAATGAAATGTTCCTTTAAATTATTTTATTTTATTAAATATAGTCCTACTGAGCCTTTCACTCACGTTTTATTTGTTTTAAATTTTCCCCTCTAGGTGGTTTTCTATTTAGGTTTGGAGAGGATTCAACGGACAGGACTCAGGAGCAGTAGATGGACTAGTAAATTTATTTGTATTATTTAAATCAAGGCATGTAAGGTCTTAACTTTATTTGTACTTGGACTGTGATTGTATTTATGATATTGTCAGTACCATGTGTGTGCACAAGTTGTGGGTCTGTGGGACCCATACTCGCGGCTTTACTATTTTATTACTATTTGCTTAAATGATTTCAATTGCCTAATGTACATGAACTCTTTGATAAGGTGTTGTTTTGAAAACCTCGTATTTTATTATTTAATTCAACTCCTAAACACTTGATTTTAATTAAATTTCCTATTAATTAATTTAAATAATCTACCACGTCACCTCTCGTACTCCAGGGCGTGGCAGAATGGTATCAGAGCTCAAGGTTGTGAACCTTGGGAATTGTGCACACATAGGTTTGACAATGAAATACCTCTGACGGTCCAAATTTTGTTTTCAAAAGTGAGAGAATGGCACCTAGACGTCGTTCGACAGCTGACGTCGAGTTCGGAAATGATGAGGGCATGATGAGGTCTATGTTTGCGGCTTTCCGGCAAATGGCAGCCAGGGCTAGACTGGAAGATTCTGATGTTGGTAGTCAGCATGCGTACTTTAAGGAATTTCGGCGTGCGTCTATGTAACGTCCCGAAATTTATTTAACATTAATGTAATGTAAATGATGAATTAGTGTGCCATAATTAAAGTTTTAACTTTAATTAGATTATTTGGTTGGATTTTGAATTTTGGTTGTTTTGTTAAACTGATGTATTCAAATGATTTCTCATTTGTTTTAAAATGATGTTTTGAGTTTTAAAACACAACAATTTGTAAAATGTTAAAAATACTCTGTTTTACAAAACCGTGGGCGGCACATGGTTTTCGCACAGTAAAACCGCCCACCGATTTTCTCTATTTATTTTCCTTTCCTCTCTCTCTCTCCTCACTCTCACGAACTCTCTCTCTCTCTCTCTTCACTCTCCCTCTCGGCAGCCTCTCTCTCTCTCTAATTTCTTCAAAAAATTTTGGTTTCCATTCGAATCCAAGCTTCGGAACAGTAAGGAGGAAGCTCGGGGACGTGATTCGGCGACCGAGAACGCGGATTGAAGCTTCGATTCGAGGTTAGATTCGAAATTTCTAAACTTTTTACAAAATTTTCGAATTTGTGTGTTTTTGAAATCTAAGTTTGTTTTAGCTTAGAAAACCGTGGATTTGTGTTAAATGAGCTTAGAACAACTAGAATCTAAGCCTAGATTGAAGAAAAACGGATTTGATTCAAGATTTCCATTTTTCTCCTCTTTTTCTCATTTTCGGATTTTTGAGGATTTCGAGTTCAAATGTTGTTTAAATGATTCCAAATATGTTTTAGAATGTTTTTCTATCAACTATAGTTGTTTTTCATGCCTGGGATTTGAGAAAAACAGGTTGGAATTCAGATTTGGATTTTGGGGATCGAGAAACCCGTGGCTGGGATTTCTGGATTTTCCCAGTTCGGCAGGCCGAAGTTCATGTTCGGCAGGCCGAAGTGATGATCGGCAGGCCGGTGTTCTTCCGATCGGCAGGCCGAATCTGGGGAAATGTTCGGCAGGCCGAACCTTGCTTCCGGCAGGCCGAACTGTACAGTTCGGCAGGCCGAAGCAGGGCGTCCGGCAGGCCGACCGAGGCATGGAAAATTTTGTGATTTTTACCCGATTTCATTGTTTTGAACCCTGATTTAAATCCCAACCTTATATGATGATTTTAATGATACAAATGGCACACTAGGACATCATGAAATGATTTAGTAACATAGAATGTCTCGAACTAGATATTGATCGACTTAGTTTGTATCTAGGATCGTTCGTGGTTCCGTGGAGCTAACGTATAGCGGACCGGGATTACGGTGTGGGGTACCGGCACGAGTACTGAGGTAGGACTTCTATCCTATTTCTTTGGTAGCCTGGTTTTGAAATGATTTGGCTTTGAAAATGATTTCTATCAAAATGTTTTCAACGGTTGTTTGAAAATGATTTTATCGGTTATATTTTTATATACCGTGACATGAAATGAATTTCATAATGAATGTAATTGACAATACTCGGTAATTGGGTTTTGAATGATAATGATAATAAACACATGGGCATGATGCCATATCAGAGATCGGGTCGTGATCGACCTTGGGGGCAGGTCCCGAAACCCAGCTGGGCCACTACGGTGGTGATATCATGGTTTGCCTAGGTAAAAGTAAATTGGTGTTTTGATTTGACGAGTAGATTGTTCTGTGTCAGAACGGTTCTACTCAATTTATTTATTTATTTATCTAATGTTTTATTTCTGTATACTCCTGATAATGTTATGTTTCTTTGTATCAAATTATTTTATAAAACCTAGTCCTACTGAGCCTTTCGCTCACGTTTTATTGTTTTAAATTTCCCCCCCCTTCTAGGTGGTTTTCCATATAGGTTTGGAGGAGATTCTTCAGACCGGACTCAGGAGCACTAGGAGAATTTATTTATATTCTGTATTTATTAATCCAGGCATGTAAGGCTCAACTTTATTTGTACTTGGACTGTAATTGTATTTGTGATATTGTCAGATCCATGTGTGTGCACAAGTTGGGGGTTGTGGAACCCATATTCGCGGTTTTTATTCAATTATTGTTATTTGTTTAATGATTTTAAATTCTTTATAAAATGTGGTGGAAATTCTTCTTTATTTCTTGCTTAATTAGATTTTTAAACCCTTAATTTCAATTAAACTCTCTTTAATTAATCTAAATATTCCGCCACGTCACCTCCCGTACTCCGGGGCGTGACAGAATGGTATCAGAGCCCAAGGTTATGAACCTTGGGAATTGTGCACACATAGGTTTGACAATGAAATACATCTGACAGTCCAAATTTTGTTTTCAGAAGTGAGAGAATGGCACCTAGACGTCATTCGACAGCTGACGCGGAGTTCGGAAATGATGAGGGCCTGATGAGGTCTATGATGGCAGCTTTCCGGCAGATGGCAGCCAGGACTAGACCGGAAGACTCCAGTGTTGGTAGTCGGCATGCCTTCTTTAAGGAATTTCGGCGGGCGTCTATTCCGACTTTTGATGGCAATGGGGATCCGCAGTTAGCAGAGTATTGGTTGGATTCGATTTTGAAGCATCTTGATACCCTTGGTGTGCCTGAGGAGTATCGTGTGGAGTTTGCGGCGTATAAGCTCGAGGGTGGCGCTAACACCTGGTGGAAACAAACTAAGCGTTTGGAGCGCGGTGGCAATATCAGTTGGGACAAGTTCGAGGAGCTGTTCTATGATCGGTATTTTCCGCAGGGATATAGAGACCAGAAAGCAGCTGAGTTTTATAGATTGCAGCAGGGTGATATGTCAGTTCGGGAGTATGAGGCAAGGTTTAACGAGTTGGCTAGGTTTGCTCCATCAGCTGTGGCATCGGAGCGTGAGAAATGCATCAAGTTTCAGGAGGGACTCAAGGCTCCTATTCGGCGGCAGTTGGTTGCTCTACGGCTTAGGAGTTTCGGAGAGCTTGTGTCGTCGGCGATCTCCGTGGAGAATGATTACGTGCAGTATTGTGAAGATCGAGCCAAGGCTTCAGGAGGACCGCAGAGGAGTGGCAGGAAGAGCACCAGTAGTCGTCCAACTCCGGGGAAAAGCAAGCAAGGCGGTGCGACCAGTGGTAGCAGCAGTTCGTCTGGCAGCGGGCGCAGCAATCCCTACAGCTTCCATTGTCATTTCTGTCAGCAGCCCGGACACATCAAGAGGAATTGCCCAATCAGGAGTGCTCGTCTTGGATCGCAGACCGGGGAGGATGCCAGTCGTTCATCTCAGCCTCAGCCTCAGACCCTACCTCCACCTCCGCAGTACCCGCAGTTGCAGTATCCGCAGTTTTCTCCTCAGCAATTCACATATCCGGCACGGGGACAGCAGCAGCAGTATTTTCAGCGTAGTGTTCCTCAGTATAGAGCTCCGAGTACAGGTAGTGTGCAGTCGTCTCCATCTCAGCAGTATCGACCGAATAATGCAGGACCCAGCAATGTCGGTAGAGGAAAAGGAAAAGCGCCAGTGCAGGTTCATGCGAATGGCATCTGGAGGGTCAGATTCTCAGACTGGTAACGCAGTTGTTGATGGTATGATCTTGGTTTCCAGATCTCTAGCACGCGTTCTATTTGATACCGGTGCATCTCATTCTCTCATTTCGAGTTCTTTGTACATGCCTTGGGATTAGAGATAGAAGAGTTTAAGGAACCCCTAGCTATAATTTCTCCCTTGGGGCGGGTGTGTGTAAATCATATGTGTAAATCTTGTAAAATAAAGATTGGGGATGAGATTTTGAAAAGTGATTTGATTATACTCCCCATGAGTTCCTATGATGTGATTCTAGGATGGACTGGTTGTCCAGGTATAGTGCAGTTGTGGACTGCCAACTTAGAAAAGTGACCCTAGTGTCTGATAGGGGAACGGTAATCACTTACCAGGGTGGTGGTGATTGGCTAATGAGTGAGCGTCTCATGAAGTCATGTCTAGGAGGGCGAAGGAATCTAGATTGTTTTGCTTTTCTTGCCAATCTAGATTGCGAGCCCTATGTTTCGAGTAGTAGTGTAGCGATTCCGGTGGTTGATGAGTTCGAGGATGTTTTCCCCGACGAGTTGCCAGGATTACCACCGTATCGGGAGATTGAGTTTGGTATCGAGTTGTTTCCAGGGACATCACCGATTTCTATGGCACCTTATCGGATGGCGCCGGCAGAAATGAAGGAATTGAGGAAGCAACTTCAGGAGCTTGCTGATAAAGGATATATTCGGAATAGCACATCTCCGTGGGGAGCACCAGTTTTGTTCGCTAAGAAGCACGATGGGACTCTCAGGTTATGTGTGGATTATCGGCAGCTGAATCCGTGTTACGGTGAAGAACAAGTATCCTTTGCCTAGGATTGATGAGCTATTTGATCAGTTGGGAGGTTCGCGATACTTCTCGAAGATTGATTTGCGGTCAGGTTATCATCAGCTCAGAATCAAGGAAGAGGATATTCCCAAGACAGCTTTTAGGACTCGGTATGGGCACTTCGAGTTTCTGGTTATGTCTTTGGGTTGACGAATGCTCCAGCAGCTTTTATGGATCTGATGAACAGGATATTTAGGCCGTATCTGGATCAGTTTGTGATCGTGTTCATCGATGATATTCTTGTGTATTCTAAGACATGGGAGGAGCATGAGCAGCATCTTCGGGATCGTGCTTCAGACTTGCGGGAGCACCAGTTGTATGCTAAGAGGGAAAAATGTGAGTTCTGGTTGACCGAGGTCAAATTTCTGGGTCATGTCATCTCGGAGCATGGTATTTCAGTGGATCCAGTCCAAGATTGAAGCTATATTGGAGTGGGAACGACCAAGGAATGTAGCGGAGATTCGCAGCTTCTTAGGTCTTGCTGGATATTACAGGAAATTTGTAAAGGACTTTTCGAAGATTGCAGCTCCGTTGACGAGGTTGATCAGGAAAAACGTCAGGTTTGAGTGGGATGAAGACTGTGAGTCTGCTTTTCAGGAATTGAAGAACCGGTTGACTTCAGCTCCAGTATTAGTTATTCCTAGTAGTGACGAGCCGTATGAGGTTTATGCTGATGCTTCAGGGCGCGGACTTGGATGCGTGTTGATGCAGCATGGACGTGTGGTTGCGTACGGATCGAGACAGCTACGACCTCACGAGCGGAATTATCCTACTCACGATTTAGAGCTTGCAGCGGTGATCTACGCGCTGAAGATTTGGAGATGTTATTTGTATGGAGCATCGTTTCAGGTCTTCTCCGATCATAAGAGTTTGAGGCTATTTGTTCACTCAGAGGGATCTCAACTTGAGGCAGCGCAGATGGGTGGAGTACATGGAGGATTATGATTTCGCGTTGCAGTATCATCCCGGAAAGCTAATGTGGTAGCGGACGCGCTTAGCAGAAAGTCTTCAGGGATTCTCGCTTGTTTGATTTTTGAGGACTGGAGCAGGGATGCGACAGTGAGTGAGTATCGGCTACAGTATCATGAAGACGGTGATCGAGTTTTGTTATATCACGTGGAAGCGACTCCAGCTCTTGTTCGGATGGTGAAGCAAGGTCAGTGGCAGGATCGACATTTGCAGGGGATTTGGTCGCGGATTCAGAACGGGGAGCAGTTCGAAGGAATGGAGCGTGCATGCAGATGGATCGTTGTACTTCCGGGAGCGTCTTGCAGTTCCAGTTATCGCCAGAGGTGACGAAAGCCGTTCTAGATGAAGCTCAGTAGGGTCTCAGTTTGCTATTCATCCGGGGAGCACCAAGATGTATCGTGATTTGAAGAGGCACTATTGGTGGAGAGGCATGAAGAAAGATGTTCGCGAGTACGTGGCCAAGTGTTCGACGTGTCTTCAGGTGAAAGCTGAGCATCAGAAGCCTGCAGGTCAGCTTCAGCCGCTTCCTATTCCAGGTTGGAAATGGGAGCATGTGACGATGGATTTCCTCACAGGTTTGCCGAGGACGGAGCAGCGGCATGATGCAGTTTGGGTTGTGGTCGACAGGTTGACGAAATCGGCGCATTTCATTCCGTTTAGGTCGACAGTGTTCCAGGAAGATTCTCGGGGAGTTGTATATGCAGAACATTGTGAGGTTGCATGGAGTTCCTTTGTCCATCACCTCTGATCGAGATACCAGGTTTAATGCTAAGTACTGGAGGAGTTTTCAGGAGGCTTTGGGTACGGATTTGAACTTCAGTACGGCGTTTCATCCTCAGACTGATGGGCAGTCTGAGCGGGTTATTCAGGTTCTCGAGGATATGTTGCGTGCTTGTGCGTTGGACTTCGGCGGGAATTGGAAGCAATGTTTGCATTTGGCGGAGTTCGCGTACAACAACAGTTATCAGGCGAGTATCGGTATGGCACCATTTGAGGCGTTGTATGGGCGGCCGTGTCGATCACCTGTGTGTTGGGCCGAGCCGGAGGATAGAGTTATTCTTGGGCCAGATGAGATTCGTGACAGCAACGAGAAAGTCGTGGTGATTCGGGATCGGTTGAGAGCAGCTCAGAGTCGGCAGAAGAGCTACGCGGATAGGAGACGTAGACCCTTAGAATTCGCGGTTGGAGATTTTGTTCTCTTGAGGGTGTCACCTCGTAAGGGAACTATGCGGTTCGGGGTGAGTGGGAAACTCGCGCCGAGGTATATTGGGCCGTTCGAGATCACTCAGCGTGTTGGTGTGGTCGCTTATCGGCTTGATCTTCCGCCCGAACTTTCTCATGTGCACGATGTGTTTCATGTGTCTATGCTTAGGAAGTGTCCACCTGAGCAGGGTAAGATAGTATCATTTCGCGATGTGCAGGTTCAGGAGGATACGACGTACGAAGAAGTGCCGATTCAGATCATCGACCGGAAAGTGATTAGCTTGCGTCGTCGTGAGATACCGTTGGTAAAGGTCGTGTGGCAGCATCACGGGGTTGATGAAGCCACTTGGGAACTAGAGTCGGGTATGCGGGAGTTATATCCGCATTTGTTTTGTTTCTGAAATGAGTTGTAAATTTCGTGGACGAAATTTCTTTTAGGGGTGGAGAGCTGTAACGTCCCGAAATTTATTTAACATTAATGTAATGTAAATGATGAATTAGTGTGCCATAATTAAAGTTTTAACTTTAATTAGATTATTTGGTTGGATTTTTAGTTTTGGTTGTTTTGTTAAACTTGATGTAGTTCAAAATGATTCTCATTTGATTTAAAATGATGTTTTGAGTTTTAAAACACAACAATTTGTAAAATGTTAAAAATACTCTGTTTTACAAAACCGTGGGCGGCACATGGTTTTCGCACAGTAAAACCGCCCACCGATTTTCTCTATTTATTTTCCTTTCCTCTCTCTCTCTCCTCACTCTCACGAGCTCTCTCTCTCTCTCTCTTCTCTGGACTCCTCTCGGCAGCCTCATCTCTCTCTCTAATCTTCTTCTAAAATTTTGGTTTACCATTCGAATCCAAGCTTCGAACAGCAAGGAGGAAGCTCGGGGACGTGATTCGGCAACCGAGAACGCGGATTGAAGCTTCGATTCGAGGTTAGATTCGAAATTTCTAAACTTTTTACAAAATTTTCGATTTTGTGTGTTTTTGAAATCTAAGTTTGTTTAAGCTTAGAAAACCGTGGATTTGTGTTAAATAAGCTTAGAACAATTAGAATCCAAGCCTAGATTGAAGAAAAACGGATTGGATTCAAGATTTTCATTTTTCTCCTCTTTTTCTCATTTTCGGATTTTTGAAGATTTTGAGTTCAAATGTTGTTTAAATGATTCCAAACATGTTTTAGAATGTTTTTCTAACAACTATAGTTATTTTTCATGCCTGGGAATTGAGAAAAACAGGTTGGAATTCAGATTTGGATTTTGGGGATCGAGAAACCCGTGGCTGGGATTTCTGGATTTTCCCAGTTCGGCAGGCCGAAGTTCATGTTCGGCAGGCCGAAGTGATGATCGGCAGGCCGGTGTTCTTCCGATCGGCAGGCCGAATCTGGGGACATGTTCGGCAGGCCGAACTTTGCTTCCGGCAGGCCGAACTGTACAGTTCGGCAGGCCGAAGCAGGGCGTCCGGCAGGCCGACCGAGGCATGGAAAATTTTGTGATTTTTACCCGATTTCATTGTTTTGAACCCTGATTTAAATCCCAACCTTATAGGATGATTTTAATGATACAAATGGCACACTAGGACATCATGAAATGATTTGGTAACATAGAATGTCTCGAACTAGATATTGATTGACTTAGTTTGTATCTAGGATCGTTCGTGGTTCCGTGGAGCTAACGTATAGCGGACCGGGATTACGGTGTGGGGTACCAGCACGAGTACTGAGGTAGGACTTCTATCCTATTTCTTTGGTAGCCTGGTTTTGAAATGATTTGGCTTTGAAAATGATTTCTATCAAAATGTTTTCAACGGTTGTTTGAAAATGATTTTATCGGTTATATTTTTATATACCGTGACATGAAATGAATTTCATAATGAATGTAATTGACAACACTCGGTAATTGGGTTTTGAATGATAATGATAATAACCACATGGGCATGATGCCATATCAGAGATCGGGTCGTGATCGACCTTGGGGGCAGGTCCCGAAACCCAGCTGGGCCACTACGGTGGTGATATCATGGTTTGCCTAGATAAATGTAAACTGGTGTTTTGATTTGACGAGTAGACTGTTCTGTGTCAGAACGGTTCTACTCAATTTATTTATTTATTTATTCAAGTTTCTTCTTGCATAACTCCTGATAATGCTATGTTTCTTTGCATTAAATTATTTTAATAAAACTTAGTCCTACTGAGCCTTTCGCTCACGTTTTATCTGTTTTAAATTCCCCCCCCTCTAGGTGGTTTCCCATTTAGGTTTGGAGAAGATTCTTCGGACCGAACTCAGGAGCAATAGGAGAATTTATTTACATTCTGTATTTATTAATCAAGGCATGTAAGACTTAACTTTATTTGTACTTGGACTGTAATTGTATTTATGATATTGTCAGATCCATGTGTGTGCACAAGTTGTGGGTTGTGGAACCCATATTCGCGGTTTTTATTCAATTATTGTTATTTGTTTAATGATTTTAAATTATTTATCAAATGTGGTGGAAAAATCTTCTTAATTTTTTTATTTAATTTGATTCTCAAACTCTCAGTTTTCAATTAAACTCTCCTTTAATTAATCTAAATATTCCGCCACGTCACCTCCCGTACTCCGGGGCGTGACAGAGACCAACATCTCTTGCTTGGACTAGAAGCTTAATTGTGACTTGTTTCTCAATGAGAGCATATTATGCGTGTATTAATTTATTTTTTGGGCTACTAATATTTTGACAAAACTAAACCCCCATTAAAATCTGAGCCAAGTTGTTTCGTTATATATATATATATATATAGCACAAGCACACAAATATTAAGACTAGAGACCGACACAATAATAAAGCTTTAAAGTCGTGAGGAAGAGCTTGCAGAGAGGTGGCCCTTCTTTTTAGAATGGATCTTGTTTTTATTAAATTCTTTTGGAATTAATTGAGGATTAACTTATGTACATACGTAGTCTTGTTTCTTTTCATCATATATATATATATATATATATATATGTATTATTTTTAGTTTATTTTCATTTTCGAATTCTCCAACTTTAGTTAATTATTCCCTAAACTTAATAATTGAATCTGATCTCTATTATTCTTTTCACCATTAAATGTTAATTGATTTATATTCTTTTCTTCCCTTTCCTTTTCTTTTCAAGCAAGTTCGTACTTAAATGATATTTTTGGTAGTATTATCCCTTAACTATAAAAGAGAATTATAAACATAAAAATATTAAGCTACATATTTATCAAAAAACGAATTTATTCCTTGATTACACAAGAAATTATCTATTGATCAACAAGATGCCTTGCATAACAGGACAAAAGTAACCTTGACATTTCAAGTGCACTGATTCCTTGTTGACACACACACACAGAGAGAGAACTTTTTGTTTTGCAAATTAATAATTGACAATGCAGGGGTTAATTAGCAATCTCTTAGAAGGTCTTTGGAAACGTAGTTTAAATCAAAAGTTTGAAATGAAAATATTGTATTAATTTAAATTTTATAAAAGCAAAATACTGTAACAAAACTAGTTTAATTTTGGTTCAAATCAGTGTTTTTAGACACAGTCAGCTAGAATATAGTTTGACAAACATATCTATACATATGCATTATACATTAGTTAGAGTGGGAGTGTGCGCAGTGCATGAACCTAATAGTCATATCTAGATTTTTTTTTTTGGGGCTATCTTTTGAAGTGTAATTTTGGCGGGGGATTTTCTCCTAATTACCGTTGAAACATGAAGAGCAAGATCAGCCCGCAACACTCAAATCAAGGGCATCTGGTTAGGCTTTGCTGCGGATTAACTTATTTATGATTGAGCTAGGAAAGAGCTTATAAATGGCTGATAATTGTAAAAAGAAACAAACAAGTATCTTGGACTTGATGCGCATTGACTTTATACCCACTTGCCAACTTAGTTTTTGCAAACAATCATATATATATATATATATATATATATATAAAACAAAGACCAAGTTAATACTTATATATTTTTTCAGTGTTAGGGATCAAGAGATATCAAAACAAATACCAATGTCATCTCATTTTATTATATATGTAACACATATAAGTATACATATATATATATATACACGCACACGCACACACACATACAACCCAGAAGCAGACCACCCGGTAATTTGTCGAATTTGGTGTTCTTCCTTAGCTGTTCTTTTTGGATATTTATAGCTCACTTGCCTCAACGGGCAGGGCCAGAGTCCGAAAAGCTGCACTATTTTTTGATTTTGTCTTTGCCAATCCATAAATTTGCATCCCAACAAAACATGGGATCTTCAATCACCCTTCTCTCTCTCTCTCTCTCTATATATATATATATATGTATGTATGTATGTATGTGTGTGTGTGTGTGTGTGTGTGTATAGACACACACATAAACAGTTTAGAAATTAGACGCAAGTTAATTAACTATTCTAAAATATACTACTCTCTAATGTTCTACTTAATAGGCTAAAGATGTATGAGTTTATTTTGGTGACCTTATATTATATTTGAAAGTGACCACCTTTCATTTTCACCCCAAAAAAGTTTGTTTCGTCATTATTGAGATTAATATTGTTATAGATTTAAAATTATTGATCAACTCTATGATTGAATTTTGGTGCTAAGCATAAGATGGCTACTCTATTCTATTTTTGATAACATTTTCCCTCTAGTTGTCATCCTAACATTACTACAATATAACAAATAAGACAACAGAAAAGAAGGATATTCCTTTACAAATTAATAATCAACTTGAGCAAAATGCTAGAGCAGGATTGAGAATTTAGAGAAACAGTCATCCTTTTTATTATATTTTGGTTTCTTAATAAAAAAAACTTCTCTTTTATATATATATATATATTACTTGGTGGGGGATAGAAAGAAGAACTATACATTTAGATTGTCTTTCCTCTTCTGTTCTTTTTGTGAGGAAGTAGTTATGTGAAAAAAACAAACAAATCAAAACAAATAAAGTAACAAATATTCCAAATGTTTTCTTCTTTTTTTTTAAGCAAGAAAAAAATATTGATACCAAATACCAAGGTGTTAAATATCTGTTATTTAAGACACGACGATAGACTAGTCATATAGAGAGTAAAATAACATTAAAAATAGTTTTTTTTTTCTTTTCCGTCTGCAAAATTCAATTCTGATTTAACTCTAGTGTCTTTTTTTTCCCTCTATTCTCTTTCATATTCATCATATGATATAATCTCACGTTAATCTAATTTAAAATATTTTAATTAATATGGTATTATACATATATGTAAAACTTAGATGTAAATTATAATGTCTGAAACTAATGAGACAAACTAATTAATACACCAAGCCGACCAACAGCTTATTATTTATCTTTCACTCACACAAACACACTAAACTGGTACGGCTTCAGAGTCCTTCCTTATACATAGTCTGTCCTACAGATGTGTTCCCAGAATTCATGTGACAAACTGCTCCAGATGGTAAAGACACTTAGACCACATCGTCATGTGACCTTTCCTTTCCTTAATAATTACCTTCAGTTACTCCTTCACATTTCCCCCTGTGCAAACCCTGCATATGCATGTCAACTTCTATGCTCATCACGTACATACATATATACATACATATATATGTGTTTACATGTGTATACACATACGTATATACATGTAACATGCCCTTTGTTTTGACCTAAAGAAATTCATACAAATAGATGCTTTTTGAAAATCTAAAAAACCAAAAGAAAACAAAAAATAATTTCTCTCGTAGGAAGGGAAAAAGATTCATGTCAGTAAGTATTTTTCTATTAGCGTTAGATCTATAGAATAATGTAATTTTGACTAAATTTAATGGTTTCAAAATATGCGTTATACAGTTAGCCTAAAAAAAACCTGTACAATCCCAAAAGCAAAAGGAAAGAAAAAAAATAAAGTAAACAAGATTACAAGCAATTTAAAAAAAATTAACAATATGTATGTTTTAAAAGAAAAGAAAAATATTTAAGTTCAACATTTTTTTGGGTAAATAAACACAAAGTGCTCACGTAACTGTGACATTGAGGGTCTAACCATCAATCATTTGGTGACACAAAAGACATCGATCTACACAGCTATCTTATTGCAGAACCAATGGAAGCCACATCAGCAACATTTGCAAAGACATCAATAAGGCCTCCTCATGTACAAGTTTGTGACTTTTGGGAATAACAATTTAAATTGAATTTCCAGAAGCCAACAAGTCGGCTTATTTGTTTGATATAGTGTTTTAAACCCAATGTTTTTTTATGTATTGTTTCTATTTCTTTTTCTAATTATGAAATACCAAAACAAGGCCGGTGCTGGGGTCCCTCTGGCCCATCATCATTTTCCGCCGATTTGGATGACAAACAATGTATGTTTTGGCCAAAATACTTGAAACTACAACCATTCCAAGTTACCTTTATCATATCAAGTAGGAAAATGTTGACAAATTGTGTTGTAATTGATTTATATATTTTTTAATTTCGAGAAAGTGATTTAGTTCCTTGACTCTTGGAACCTTTATACATCGTGCCATCGTCTAGGTAAAGGGTCATAATACTAAGACAAAATATATATCATGTGCCGATATTGTATCTACCACTAATGACGGGAAAAAAAACAAAATTTAAAGGAACCAGTTATGTAAATGTTTTATATTAACAGTTGACAAATAGTTTGTTATGTATTTATGTTGGTAATTTGGAACTTCATATGTTAGAGGCTGCGTCGACTCTATTTTTTATTTTCTTTTTCTTTTTTCTGTGCACATATATAAATATATATATATACATATATATATATATATATATATATATATATATATATATATATATATATATATATATATGGAAAACCCTCATGGTCTAAAATCGAGATAAACATGGTATTTTGGTTCAACCCTTAAGACTCAAGGGAAAAAAAAATCGGCAAATTAGTTTATATGGAAAATAATGTATCTTATTTATTTAGATACGTAGAATAAGTTTTTGAGTACATTTTTCTGGCCCGTATGTATGCATTTGTGCATGCACGTACTTGTACTTGGTAGCCAACTAGGAAATATTTCTCTTGAAAAAAGGAAATAAGAAAATAGGAAAAAAATCGTGTGTATAATTATCAATTCGAAATTGTCTAATATACTTTATAAGACATTCTCTCCACGTTGAAAGGAAAATCTAGGGGCAAAAAGAAATAGAAAGTATATTTTCTTGCCGAAGGGGTAAGAACTTAAATGTTCGTTGAAAGAAAAAAAGAAAAAGAAGAAAGTAAATTAGACATTAACTAGAAGGGATTGTATACTATAATCGGGCATTCGTAAATTGATGTCTAAATTTATGAATAACGTTTTTTTTTTTATGGAAAATGAGAAATTTCCACGAAACGACACAGCACTTTCTTTTGATAGAACAAACGACATCTCACTTGTTAGTTGTTAACGCAAGAAACGGGAAATCTGGTAAAAACTAAAAAGGTTTATTTATTCATTTATCTATTTGTACATGTGATTGAAACACAAACACACAGTGATGAGATGCAATGCATATTTCCTAAATCTCCGAAAATTTGTAGGATTTTTTTCTTTTTAATAAGAAAATTTTGAAAGTATTGACAAAGGCTTTGGAAGGGGAAAAATAAAACGAAAAAGGGGATTTTCTACAGAATTAAAGCTGTAATAAGAACGGCAAAAATAGTTGACTACAAAAAAGTGAGAAAAAGAAACATTGGCTTTTCCACTCATATTGATTTTATACATGTAAAAAAGAATTTATAAAGTTTTAGTAGTTTCTGTGAAAGAGACTACGTCAAATTATCATTGAGATTTCTGGGCAAAAAAATTATCATTGAAATTAAGAATTAGTAAAGTACTTTTTATTTACTTTACTAGAAAACCTTTTATTCTTTTTAATCATGCAAATTCTACCGTGAAGAATAATTAAATCAATTTTTAAACTTAAACATGAGTTATCACATATTATTTAATTTTAAATAAGTTATTTAGCTTAACTTTATTGACGCAATTGCACCCGAATTTCTACTAATTAGACTAATTCGAAAAGTTGTTTCACTAGAATCGCAACAAATTTTAACGCAAAAACTAAAATTCTAAATGTTCTCCAAATTCCTTTGAAAAAAAAAAGGGTGCTCAAAAGTCAAAAGGACAAATGTCTAACCTATTGTAATTTTATATACCCTCGTAATTCATTTACAATGATAATATAAGACCCTCGAAAAAAATCCGGTGAAAATAAAATGATAAAATTAGGGTGAAAAAAAAAAAGAATTGTTACAGTGAAAAAAGTTATTTTACTTCCTCAATAAGGTATAGTATTTTAATAATATAATATGTTATTATATATATTAAAAATTTATAGTTTGATATAAATAATTGCTTTCAATTTCAAATCAAACCACGATAAATCATCCATGATTCAACTATTGAGCAAAATTTTTTTAAAAAAATATTATTTTCGAAAAAAAGTAACGGTGATTTACCATGGTTGAGAAGACATTACACATAAAAAGCGCGTCATATAAGCATATCTCCCTAGGAGTAAAAAAGAGAGCAGGGAAAAAAACAAAGCCCAGAGACGTACACAACTGATTTTATAAAATGGCGGCGAATCCTAGGTTGTCCACCACGTTACTTCTAGCTGTAAAAAAAGTAAATATTAAATAGTCTTAAACAAAAGTTAAAAAAATATTAATTTAGTTTAAAATTTGAAAAATAGAAAGATAAATATTTACTCTAAGGTTTAAACAAGGCCAGCATAAACGGCTGGCACACTTATTGAAATGTCAAAACTGTCCTCACACAGCTATGATTAGTATTTTTTTGTGATTAGCTATTTGAAGGTCGAATTAGGGACAAAAAAAAGTAATGGTCTACACATTCTACTTGGTCAAATATTTGACCGACTAATTAACCAGGGAGAAGGGCCGGGTATCTTGGGCCTCACGTGACATCCCATCACGAAGTTCAAGGTTAATCATATGCTGAGTCAGCACCTTATAATGGTCTCTTTCCATTGGGCCAAACTTTTATTGGGCCCACATTAAACACATGGCAAGATCCCAGTGAATGATTGAGATGCGGGCGGTCCGTGTTTTGTCATCAAGATATAGCCCGACCGGCTCTTTGATATGACTTACCCCAAATTTAACCATCCTCATTTAAAAACACATTTAAAAATGAACAAAAAAAAAATTCTTTTTAGCTTCTTTATTAGAAAATTAAAAAATAAAAAACTAATAATGATATAAATATTAAAGGCATGTTTGTTTTAGGTTTTTTTTAGACTTAAGAGACTAAAATTTAGATTAGAATATCAAGAATTTTTTAAATATATGTTTATTTTTCCTAAAATTTAAATCAAATAAGTATAAAAAATTTTCAGTTTCTAAAGTTTTAACCCCTCAACTCTTAATACTTAAATATCTTTCATACAATAAAAATTAAAATTTTATCTCTTATATTTAAGGAAAAAAATCATAACTTATTTATTTAATTTTCAATTAAAATGATTTTTTTATTGTGTTTTTAGTTAAGAGATAAATAAATTAATATTTATATTGTATATTTTTTAAGATGATTAACATTAAAATTTTATTAAATTTGTTAATAAATATAAAACTATTTCCACTACCTCTCCAAACAAATTTCAATTTTATTTTATACTCAAATTAAAACTTAAATATACATCTAAATATTAATTTAAATAACAATTTAAAATTTTAATTTAAATCATATAGTTTAAATCACGTCACAAATTCAGATCTATTTATGAAAGGGATCCTGATAATGCTTTGTATTCCGGGTTTCCCTTATTTTGGCTGTTGGGATCCTATAAAACTGCGATTCCAGCGTTTCGGTCGCACCATAAGCACTCTCTGAACTCTATCTGCTTCTCACTTCTCTCTCCTCTCTCTAAGTCTCCACTTGACTCTCTCTATTTTCCTACACTTGGAGAGATTCTTCTGTGCCTCCTCTTTGATCGGAAAAAAAAAAAGAAGAAAAAACATATTTTCTGAAACACTGAAAGTAACTTCCGCAAAAATTTCTTTGCTGGCAAGAAAGAAGCAGTAGTGGTAGTTTCTAGAACGGTACCAAACCCAGCTACTCACTTTCCTTTTCCGTTTGGGTAATTTTCCCTGAGACTTCCATTATTAAAAAAGAGATAAAATCTAAATACCTCTTCCGCCAAAAACTCCTTTTTTTTCTCTGTACTGACTCCTTTTAGCTTTTACGGGTGCTCCTTGTCTTAGTCCAACGGGAGATTTTTAAGCTTGATCGTCACGGTTTTTTTTTTTTGCTACTCTTTATTCATGATTAAAAAAAATGGAGGAGAGTATTCTATGTCCAATAAAATACACAGAGCATCGAAGCGTGACGAAAAAGGTGATCAAACCGTCGCGGACATCGTCCTCTACGCCGTCATCGTCTACGGAGTTTAGAGGTCCGAGAATCGTCCGGATATCTGTTACGGACCCGTACGCCACAGATTCTGACTCCGATTCCGACGATGAGGACGGAGGAGAGTTCATCTTCAGGCGTCAGAGGGTGAAGAGATACGTGAACGAGGTTAATATTGTGACAAGCAGTAAGCGGAGCCTCGCCGTTAATACTCGGAAGAGGCCAGCGATGGAGGCCCCGGCTCACAGGCGGCCCCCGAAGAACGTAGCGGCGACAAATGGGAGGAAGTTCCGAGGCGTCAGGCAGCGGCCATGGGGCAAATGGGCGGCAGAGATCAGAGATCCGACGAGGCGCGTGCGGTTATGGCTCGGGACATACGACACGGCCGAGGAGGCGGCGATGGTGTACGACAACGCCGCCATAAAGCTCCGTGGACCCGACGCGCTCACAAACTTCGTCACGCCGTTGCAAAAGGATCAGAATCTGGAGTCGAACAACACCACCGCTTCTGCTTCCGCCTCCGTCTCCGGCTACGATTCCGGTGAAGAATGTCGAAATCTATCTTCTCCGACATCAGTCCTTAATTTCAGGAGTAGCGAAGAAGCCGAGGCGCCACAGAAGCCGGCGGAACCAGAGCCCTTGTTAATCCAAGGAGAAGTGGAGGTCTGTCTTCCTCCATTAATGAAAGCTTCAAAACAAGAAATAGTTGAAGAATGCCAAGGCGAGACGAACAACATCCTGGACGATTTTGGGGAGTTTTGGCCTATGGACTTCTCTTCTTTCGATGACGACGTTTTCAAGTTCGAATCGCCGGAATCGGCGACGCTCTTCGAGCCGTCGCTTCTCTTCGACGAAAACGGCGACGTTCCGGCGATTTCGCCATTACCGGATTGCGTACTGAAGGAGGATTTTAGCGATATGTTTCTGGAGTCGTTCGAGTCGCCGGTGCCGGCGTCGTGGCAAGGAGACGATCTTTTCCAAGATATTTTGTTCGGTTCCGATCCTCTTGTGGTCCTCTGAAGAGAAAGAAAGACTGAGCCACTGTCATTGGAACAGTGTTGTTGCCGCCGTTGCCTAGCCGATGTCTCGGCAGATTTTGTTCAGGTTGCAGCAAAAATCAAAAGAGACCGAAAGAAAAATATTTATTTTTTTCAAAATTTTTAAAATATATATTATTTCTATTTTAGTTTTAATATTTACGTAATTTTTGTTGAGATATTTCTGCTAGTAAAATTAGCGGAGAAGTGAGTTTTGCTCTTTAGACTCCAGCGTTGCAATAACCTTGGTGTACTTTATTGTATAAGCTATTTTGAATTATAATTGCTATGCGTTACAATTGTCATTAATCACATTCCATTTTTGAGTGAATTATTAGTATTAGTGATATTTATTTTATTTTTTTTATACTTTTTATGGTAAAGATTATATGACATGTGGCGTGGCATCCTTTGTGGCCCCCACACATGCACGAGGCAGCGCAATTTGCGGTTATGGCGGCCGAGTGACTTGGGTTCAAATCGGTGATATGATATTTCATATTACAGAAGGTGTGAATTCTTGGCCTCAGATTACATTTTTTTCGTTGGACTTTTCCCCCCGACTTACTTTTGTTTGTTCGGGAGTGTATGACTAATGAAACAGAAAATGCCGACTCAAAAACAGAGCCAACATAATAAATGCAAAACATAATTATTTATTAAAAAAAGAAAAAAAAAAGGAAGTGTAAGTTCGAATTTCAATTACAAAAGTTTTACAGAGTTTTTGCTCCTCCCGCAAAGCAAGTCTATAAAGTGGGATAAACTGTACCCCAAAACACAAGAGTCAATTTAATAAATGTCGGTTGGGGGGTGTGCATAGTTTGCTTAGGCCTAGCGTCGTTTTAGGTCTAAAAGTTGGCTAATGACCATTATCATTTTGACGTTATTAGATTTGGATATATAGGCAGTTTTTTTTTAATAAAAAAAGTGAGATTGGCACATATGTGATCCATATGAAAACTCAAAACTAGTATATATATTTTTGTGGTTTTAGAGATAATTTAATGATAAATCGATACCCGATTTCACTGCAAAATATAGAGTTGGATTTCCCGCCTAAGTTTAAAATATACATAGGCAGTTTTTTAATTAAAAAGAGAGATTAACACATATTTGATGCATATTAAGACTCAAAACTAGTATATATAATATATCTTTGTAGTTTCAGGCATAATTTAATAATAAATTAACCTGATTCTACTACAAAGCGTAAAGTTCGAATCCTCTTCTCAAGTTCAAAATAAATATATTTGATAATTTTTTGTGTCATAACATTATAGAATTTGGATGGTATTAGATGCATATGCAGTTCAAAACGGATTCCTGCATCACGCAATGTGTTTATCAAATAATGAATAGGTTTACTTATTGTTGTTGTTATTATTATTTATGATGGGACGTGTTAATTATAAAGCAAATGATTCAATTGTCGTCGAAAGTCTTGAATAAGTTGTCGTAATTTAAGTATTATGAGGAATAAAATCAAACATTGATCGTGTGTACAACTAATAATGGAAAGTACAAAAGAACAATCTAATGAAAGGGGAACAAAATCTGGGAAGCTTCTATAATGTTTTAGAAAATAAAGTACCAAACAAGTCTTTCTGGGTTCACAGGTAGCAGATTTTTTTTTTTAATTATTAGAAATAAAATACGAATTTCGAAACAAAACTGGACCGTTAATTTTGTGCATTTATAGTCATTTTCTTCTAATTTTTACCTATTTTTTCCATATTAATATCTTCGTTTTTAGGGGACTTTTTATAGCAGATTGCTCTCACTGTTCTCTACTTATCTGAATACAAATTTGAAATGAAAATCAAATCTGATATTTTGTTTGCAAAAAACAAAAAACAAAACTCTCGATCTCTTTTATGCCACCAGTGTCTTGTGGATAAAGTTTTCTTTTGGTCCCAAATTTAAAAATATATAATTTCAACGAAAATACTTACCTCAAGAACATCGTACGTTCTAGGCGGTTAACTGCAATCTTTTTTCTTAAAATAAAAAATAGTTATATGTACTATTGGCGGGATGAGATTTTATCAAGTCCAATAGCTTAATGATTTTGACATGTAATACCAACTTTCATGTGCACTTGTTAATAGTATTTTTTCTTATAAAGTTTGAATTGCTAAAAAGGTATTTGGTTCGTAAGTTCAACTGATTGTTCAACGGCTAGTTCAAATAGAAAACAATATAATAATTTAAATTTTATAAAAAACATATTATAGTAAACATGGTTTGAATTAAAATTTTTTGGATTCAAGCCAATAAACCAAACATCACAATAAGTATTTCCTATTTGAACCGAGATCTAAATGAAACTGAGATGTAATTGGGCTTCAAAAATATTTAGTTGGGAGTTGGAACTTTATTTTTTGAGTCAAGTTTGGGAAAACATCTTAAGCGCCCATACATACGTGTGGTGAGATCAACATGCATGCAATGGTTCCTTTGCTTGACTATTACCCAAAAGATGAACACAAATGAAAAGACACACTTAAGAAGCCTTCTCTCCCCATGATTATGTCTCAAAGCAGATGAGATTTCCATATGAATAAAATAGAGTGATCAAAAGGTGCTAAATCTCTTTTCCACGCGCTTTACACACATGCATCACCACTAGAAGATCTAGAACAAGAAAACCTTCTAATAATTATGTCCTAAGCTTGTTTATATGTGAAGAAAAAGAATTAACTTTTTACAAAGTACTAAAGGAGAGAACTGTGTCACCAAATTAATCTGTCCAGATCTATATTGTCATTTAATAATAGTAGTACTATAATTATCTTTTGCATTGAATTCCCTTTTGCCTAACCTATATAGGCTATGTAGATTAATAGGTCATGGAAGATTCTGATTTTTCTTCAGTACTTGACTGCTTTTTTTGGCCTCTTATGCTTTGTATACAACACATGTGTATTTTGTAGGTAACTACAACTAATTATCATGCCTAGGATTTCTAAAACGTGTTTTTCATGCATGAAAAGCTTAATATGGATAAAAAACATGTGGAAAAAAAATATTAATTGGATTTATCGGTTAATTTGCTCATTTATTTAACGGTATTGTCAGACTCGTCTTAACCAAAGAGTTGTGCTAGTTAAGAAAATTACATACGTTACATTAATGATTTGAGACAATACGGTAAAATAGTATGTATAATAGATGATGGTCCTGTTTAGGACTTTTTTGAAGCTGTTTTTGAATTTTTGAGTCTAAAAACTACTTCTATAAGTGTTTGAATAAGCTGTTAGAAGTGATTTTACTATCTAAAAATGCTTTCTATCAAAGCCATAAAATGTAACTTTTTAAAAAAGTATTTCTAAAATAGACTTTAAAATTTGTACCAAGAGTATCAATAATACATTATAAACTTAAATATAACATCTTTATAACTTTAAAAAAAAAGAAACCATTTTAATCCATTAAAACTCTTTTAAAAATATGATTCCAAACACTTATTGAAAAACTACAGCTTTTGAGTAAAAGCACAAATAAAAACTGTCAAACAGGCCCAATATTTGCAAGCTCTGTTAATTTTCCCATATGAGTGTCAAACACCGGTTGGAAAAGGGCTTTTCCGTCGAACCAAAGATGGGCATGCAGTGCAGTGCAAAGGGCAATGAGAAAAGAGAAAGCAAAGCATTTTAAAACAGTCAGTGGATGTAGCGGGATATGATCAAGAGCTTTTTATTGATGTATGACAATGTGGTTGGCTCATATGGACTGGAGGGTTCTTTTTATTTGTAGTTTGCCGGTTGGTAATGGAAAAGTTATGAGAAAGCATGCAAGAATTGGGTCAATCAGATTAGATGTTGTTGCAGTTTTGGTGTGGCACATAAAAAAGGAAAGTAGTATTCTACATTAGTTATAGGCCGCGTCAGAATTCTTTTTCTTTAATTTTTAGTAATTTTTACATATTGGTGACTGCCTTTTGGGGCGTTGAAATATATTTCTGGAACTAAGATGGCAACACCATGCATATGAAGCTAAAATGCATTTATCTAATGCTGTACATAAGCTTGAGTTGAGTACGTATAGTACTAGTCAGAAAAAGTTGTACATATTTATTCTTCAAAGAGGATTTTCAAATGAAAAAAAAAAAATTGCTCATAGAATTTGATTATATGATATATATATATATATATATATATATATACACACTTCCGTGACTTAAAAAAATGTAGATATGTATTATATGAAAATTAATCTACCGGTTGATTAAGTTGTTACTTTTATTCAATTAAATATAATATAGTAATAGTCTCGTGAATTAACTTTTTCGTGATATATAATGTCCACCTTTTTCTAATTCTTTCAAGATTCGAATCTTCTTTTTTTTCATCCATTCTTTCACCAGGGCGGTTTCTTTTTCAGAAATGGAACTTTTATCGTACCACGTTATAAATATCATGTTCTATTAAAAAAAAAAATTAAGAAAAGCAAATGTTATATCTTATAACATGTGTCATGTGTAAATAAGAAATAAAAATTACAAATGAGGTAAAAAAATGTCATATTTTGAATTTTCTCTTTTTTTTATTGTGTCCTTTTTGTTTTTCCTTTTTTATCCTCCGATCTTATCTTGTATGATCATATATATTTCTTTTTTTTTCTCTCTCTCCTTTGTTCCCTCTTTCTTTCTCTTCCTGCATCCATCTCTCTTTCCCTGTTTTCTTGATCAATTGTTGATTTTGTCACCTCCCTCTGTCATAGACCACCTTTTTCCTCTCTTAATCAGTCAACTTCGTCGTCACGATCGGGATCAGCTCTTTCTACCCTTAACTCCTCATGACACAGGATCCGGTTTTCATGTCTTCTCTTTGATGCCCCCTTCATATCTTTCCAATATCTTACCGTATCAATAAAAATATAATAACATGTTAACAAATGGTTTTTTTAGTCTCACACTAAAAAAATTAGGGCTAAATATTTTTGTGATTTCTGTATTACCATTAACAATCTCTTCTCCTCAAGGTTTTGCAACATAACCTCGTCAAGATTTCTCTCTCATTATTGAAGTTAATATTTCTTCTTCTTCTTTTTTCCTTTACGTACTTCTCAGGTTTTTTTTTTTTTAAGTGACGATGTTCTTTTTTTAGTTTTGATATGGGACAATATAAAGCTTCAGAAGAGATTGTTGGTGATGATGGGCGGTGGGGAGGTTTAGCACAATCAAAAGAATATTTAACCCTAATTGAAGTTCGGCAAAATAAAAATATTTTACCCTAATTTTTTTTTGTGAGGGATAAAGGATGTATGTTAACAATTAATGTTTTAATTGGTAACGTTTTAAATGACGTAGCATTGTATTTAATTAATGTGGCAATTTAAATGACATGTGATGGTATTTTAATTGACATGATAAGATGCTATTAAAGGACATAAAGGGAGACACCAAAGAAAAACACATGACTACATTTTTTGACTTGAAATAACTTTGTGATTGGGACCATATTTGATCATTTACTAAAATATTGCCCAAAATTTTGAGCTCCCTTTTGTTCCTTCCTAAAACGAGCTATTTCTTGTGATGAGATATTCATTCTTACAAACCACAACAAAATTAAACGCATCTCCTGCACGTTTACAAATTGCTGTATTTTCACCTAATATTTAAGTTACTTTGTTGGTATCATTACTCAACTTAATTAAGTTTTCTTCAAAAGGCCAAAGAAAAACCAATAGAATGATAAAATTTGTTATTACGCGGTTGAAAATATTTGTTGTAGTTATGGCGTTAGTCAAATATCAACAATAAAAAAATGAGTTCAATAATTAATTAAATAATAAAATATTGATGATTTATTGTTGTTATTTGTAAATATTTAATAATCTTTATATATATTTATGTAAAATTTAGTATAAACATTTCAAACGTATCGTTCAAAATAATTTAAAAAATAAGATATATGTTAGAAAATTGCATATTATTGTAAAATATAGGTGGTATATAATATTTTTAAAGGTACATACATAATTTTTATGGTACTCCTTTTCTTTCATTTTTTTAAGGGACATTTTTGTGGTACTAGGTGCGTATAAATAAATGTAGCGCCGGATGATCATAAATTCGATGCACTGCACAGACTTCTCCAGGGGGGAAATCAATAACGTTTATCAGGACAAAAAAAAACGAAAAAAAGAGAGAGAGAAGTCTGCAAATCATAAGAAGCTAGCTCTAAGCATTCTGGCAGATGTCATTTGTATGTTGTCATGTATGGGCGAGACCAAACTCTCTTACTATCATCATGACCAAAATGATTGCAAACCGTTGTTAACTTATCAAGTTTTTTAAAAATATTAATATCTTATTAGTTCTATTGCTACTTTGTCATTATTAAAGCATATTTTCAGTCATTTTTTAATTTCTCTTTCATGATTTCTTCACTTCACGTGAGATATGCACATACAGACATATTATATATTTTTTGTTGATATATAAATCTATTTTTTAAAAAAGAGTGTGTAAATCTAATTTCTTTTATTAGTTTCTGTTATTATATATTAAATTTCAACTATATAGTTCTCAAACTCCTTTAAGAATTAGGTCTCTAAGACCGCCGAATTATTTGCAGCATTTTTTTTGCAAGTTGGTGTAATAATATCTTTTAAGTACTTGCGTGCTTTAGCAAATTAGTGAAAAAAGATCCGGCACTTGGTTAAATATTTATTTATTTTTTCCCAGCAACTTATTTTGCTACTCACTCAATTAATTGCGTATTGTATTCCATAAATAACCGTTACGTAATTAGTATGGTTGCCAAAATTATGTAAATGCATGCTTTTATTTCTCTTCTCCATTTTTTTCAACAACATGATCATATTCATAATTATGAAGTAGCTCTATTGCTACCTATTATCAAATTGCATATATGGGGCATGGACACGTACACACACAAAATAAATGCAATTAGTAGACTTTAGCCAATGCTATTATTAATTTAGGTGAATTCGTTGTACAACACCATCTTTAAACTAACAAACTATTTTTAATTTAGCCTCTATTTCACAACCACGAGTGAAATTGTACAGTACAAAACTATCTAAAATTACAGTATAAAGCTTTCAATAGTTATAATATTGTGACACCCGTTATTCTCCTAAGGGTATTAAGGTAATTAGATTAATTACCTAGTATATATATAAAAAAAATCAGAAAATCTCTCATAATTCGAAACTCTCTCTCTCTCTACTTTCTCTCTCTAAAAAATTCTCTCTCTCTCCTCAAAGATCGTCTGAGATTTCGGCATCCGTTTTCGACACCTCCCGCACCAATGGAAAGCTCTCGACGAGCTGAGTCCAACGAGGTGCCGCGCCGCCCAAAACGCCGCCGGAGGAGACCACACGCGCCGCCCAAAGTGGCGGCAAAACCTATTTCTTTCCGACGAGATATCTTCACCGTCCGACGTCCGATCGACGTGATTCTTGTTCCTACACGACCACCGTGATGAGAGGAACAAAACCCACCCTTGGTGGCAGCTCAACAACCGCCGGATTGCTCTGCCCGCCTATTGCCGCCGTGCACCGCCGCCCCCATGGTGGAACTCCGCCTTGCCGGAGGAGGTGACTGACACCACCCCTCCCAATGAGTTCAGAGGATCAAGGGGAGTAAAACCCCTCGATCAATTACACGGAAGGAGCCGGTTTCGCCGGAGAACGGCCAACGCCGCCGTCAACCGCCGCGGGAGCCTCCGTTTTGGCTCTTCCCAGCCACGTTTCTTCAAATTGGATGAGGGGAAATGCTCATAGGAGGATGGGTAGCAAAAGCCCTCAGCCAATTTCAGGTTTCCATCGTCGGAGAATCAAGATCGGAGCTCATCCATTTCTACCGACGTTGTACTTCACGACCCGCTATGTTAGAGGCAGAATTGGGTGAAATTGACCCCGCCATTGGACTCAGAAGGGTCGATTTAGGGGGGGTAGGCCCGAGCCCAGCTGCCAACGGACCCCGATTGACGCCAGTCAACGACGGTCAAAGTCGGTCAACGCCGGTCAACGGTCGGTCAACGCCGGTCAACGGCCAATCAAAGGCTAAATTGGAATTTTGTGATCCGGACCTCCGATCGAAGATCCGAGACCGCCTCCTGACTCGTTTCGATGCTCTGGATGCAATGGTGACCTCCGTTCGAGCAAATTCCACTCCGATGAAAATCATCCGGTACCAACTGCACGCGAATCGGGGCGATTCAAACAGCAGTATCGGAGTCCAGAATGACGTTTTCAAGAATGTATGATCTCCAGGAAGCATTCCTAGCCATTCATAGTCGCTCGAGGAGCACTACAGAGGATGCTTCGTAGATACAGCGAGATACAACTCGATCTGTTTTGCTTGGAGTTCAAGATCAAAGGAGTATGGAGCTAACGTTAATTGATTCCAAGATTAAGAGACTGTTGATAAGCTTGAAAGGTAGGGATTCTATTACTCATTTTTGTGAGGTTTTTATAGAATTAAAATTGATTGTTTTGCCGCAATATATATATATCTATGTTGAACTGATATTATATGAGTATCACATATGAAACTATGACATGGACTCGTCTTGTATTGTACGGCGAGGAACATAATGAATTGACACATGTTATAAATTGAGAAGCATGGTTAGGAAAACTGACTCTATTAATAATGATTTAATATAGAGAAATGGTGAGACATGAAGAGGGCGGCGGTTACGTCCTTGGGCATGAATACCCAAAAAGGTAAAATAGGGGGAAGGTGATGACACTTCCTTGGGTTGAAAGTCCCAGAACACACTGTACAGGAATTGATTTGGTGAGGACTCGGGGCTTGATGTCCCCTCACCGGAACACCCTTGGAATGTTTATAGGGTGATCAAGTGCGCCCATTTGGGTTTCGATGAGTTGAGTGATACTCAATTTAACATGGATACCTAGGAACAATGATGATTGGTAATATTTGTATAAATGTGTAATTATGACACTTGGTAATGATTAACTACGGTATCCATAAGATGTGATCATAATAAACCTCATAATCTGGAATATGATGTGACTTACTGACCATGCAGATTTTAATGTGGTAATGATAGAGGTGAGAAATGGCTTTCTCTACTGAGCATAGTGTTGCTCATTCCCTTATGTTTATATCTTTTCAGGACTCACTAAGTGTGAGGTGGCTACGAGAAATATAGTTGAGGAAGTGATGTAGCTATATTACATTGGGACTGCTTCAATCGTTGAGAATGTTCTTCATGATAATGTAAGCATCAATTGTTACTTTCTGTGACTGTATTACAATGTGTTGAGGGTTAAAATGATGATGACAACAGTTTATATTATTAAATTAAAGGTGCTACATTAAAACTGTGGTTTATTTGTCGTTTATATTTTTATTTTTGAGTTGAGAGTTTTCATTTAAGTCCCGGGCAAATTTTATTTTTAAGGTTTTACTTTTATTATTTATTTTTATTTTATCTCATTAAAAACTGTTAACCCCCATATAGGGGCGTTACAAATATTTTAATCAAATATTAATTCTAACTAACGATTTCAACTGCTCTTCCAAACTACCTAAATGTTGCTTTTTAAGACTTGAGCCTAGAACATGATACCTCGGAAAAAGTTCACACGGTCACTAAATAACACTATTGAGCTGGTTTAAATAACAAGCTTTTTAAATCAAATGAAAGCCTTATTTATGTATGTATGTACACGTGCATGTTTAACAAATTATAATATTACAAAATGGGCCGCCTTCTTTGTAATGACTCGCATTTTCAAGCCGTCACTTATTTTGCTTAAACATCATTTCTTAACTTTAATCTTGCTTAGTAAGAAAAGCACTGGGCAAATTTTTTTTCTTTAAACATACTTAAAAACTATTGCGACGTCCGTTATAATCGAAGTTAAAATATAGCTCAACACTTGATTTTAAAATCATTTAAAACATTTCTTAAAACTTATTAAGAAACATTTACTTTCGTAAAATTTTTGTCAAAACATCTTCTTAAACTTAGAAAAACTTTTTCATTAAAACAACAAAAACTTTATCTTTATGTAGTGGAAAACTGCCGTAGTGGTATCCATACCTTACCTTTGCATCTGTTCACCATAACACCGAGCTCACCAACTAGTTATATGGGTATCTTGTAGGATTACTTACAACATTGCTCTTCTTTATAAACCTTTTCTTATAAACATTTTTCATAAAATGTATTTCATGACATTTCTCGTAAAACATTTCTCAAAATATTTTTCATAAACATAACTCATAAACATTTCATAAAAATAAATGCAAGCAAAATCATAATGCATAATTCCATTTATACTCTATTATGAACTTTTAATTATAAGCTTCTTAATATCGTTCATAGTTTACTTAAACTTCTTCTCATCGTTCTTATATTTTCTTATCTTGTAAATTTAAGTGTTCGTACTAACGTTATCAATCATGAGAACATAACATAATGCTTCTTTTGTGAAAGAATATTTAAGACCATCGAACAATAAGGTTATAACTTTAACTTAACTTGTAAACGTCACATCAAGAAAGCTGATGCGACACTTACTTATCAAATGCTAACATACCTTATGCTATAACTTGACATAGAAACATTAAATATAGCATATGTAAACATATTGCAATTCATAACTTGAACTTTAAAACATTGTGCATACCACATGCAAACACACATACAAAAGCATTTGAAAATCATTTTTCTTCATGCAGTAGGTGAGGTTTGAAACTTATCTGAATAACGCTATAGTGTTTCCATTTTATTCATTTTTCTTATATTAGTTGGCTTTATGTCCTATTCAAACGACACCCGACTATTAGCTAATTTTCTTATTATTGACCTACTTGATCAATAATATAACTTAAACGTTAAAACGTTCATTCTTTATAATTAATTTGTTTCCCGTCGGTTTACTTTTCATTTACTTAACTTGAATGTCCCTTAGTTAAATTTTCTGTCTTACTTGATGGTTTCATTACTGTAAATATTATGGAGCATTTTCTGTCTAAAGGAGTTTCACTAATTCAAGAGACTTGGCTCCGTTTTAGCGATTTCCTTAAAAATTATGATTTTACGCTTGATGGGTTTTTCATAAGTCGCATTGTTAAAATATTACATGATTAAACTTTTTTATTTTACTTTACCATTCCGTTACTTGTGAGTTATGAAAAAATTTCCACTAAAGTGTGTTTTCTTAAATCGGGCATTTAGGGTTTGTTTTTAGCCGTTTTATGAAAAATGTCTGTTTTGCCCTTGATAGGTCATAGAAAACTTACGAAACTTGTTTTAAAATAAAACTTATGTTTCCTGTTACTTATAACATTACGAAAAACCAAACATCGATTTCCTTTTCATAAAGTTTTGACTCGTAATATGAAAATCTTGACGATTACGTCCTTAACGTTCTTTTCTCATTCTTTTCTTAGTAAAAACCTTAAATCCTTTCTAACTTAACATCTGTAGTTACTTACTACCCATATCAGTATAGAAAACCAACCTTTCTTAGTGAAAATTCGGTTTCACATAGTTTTATAGTTTTGGACTAAAACACAAAATCTTGACATTTTTGCCCCGGTACCAAAGACAATCGCTTTATACCAAAACATCTAGTTTTTAGCAAGTATTAAAATTACGAAAGCTCCTTGGTCAAATTCAAAACATTTCAATATGCTTTTCTTTTTACGAAATTTCATGCGTAAAATCTTGTAAAATTCATAAGTTGAAATCGGTATAGAATTTTCGCAAACAGTCCATAATTTTTAACTGTTTTAATGAGATTTATAACTTTTGTGTTTTAACTTTTCTCATAATCTTTTATCTTCATGATGTTCTTGAAAAGACAAAACTAAAATCAATGTGCTTTGGCTTGTTTCGATCAAAATTTCTTTACGAAAGTTGTTCAGCTCGATGTTTTCAATAAATGATGAGTTAAACCAAGAAATTAGTTCAGCCTTCCAGAGCCTGAAACATAAAATTCTTTTAAAAATACCCTTAAAACACACATTTTGCACCTTATCTTATCTTAGCTTGATTTCCTAAGGTTTAATCTCATTTAAACCTTTTCAAACATTTAATCAAGCACTTAACATATAAAATAATCATGTTATATAGTTTTCTTTTCATGCCATGGTTAAAATCATTTCATCAAACACTTGGTTTACTTAAACTTAGCTAGTGTTTATGACAAAGTTGTCACACTTTGTCTTTTTTACCTTAAACTATAACTTTTCATCATTCATCACCATCATCATCAACATAACCCATAATAAAATCATGCCATAAAGTCCCTTTTTACATGCCATAGTCCAAACTTTTCCTAAATTACATATTAAACACTTAATATGCATAAACTTAACAAAGGTTTAGGGTTTAGAATTTACCCAAGTTTTTTTTTTCAAGTTCTTGCAGCTCCTCTTTGATGCTTGATAGCTTCTCTATGTCCTTAACAACAATCCCTAACACCTCCCATAAAAATCTCATTCAAAACCTCAAGAGAACACCTAGAATCCATAAGGATAAAGTTGGAAATTTTTCCTTAAAAGTGATCAATCTTCATCATCATCACTTGAACTTGATGCAAAACTTGATTCAAGATTGAGTTTTGAAAAATATTGAGAGTGAGTGAGCATATGGGATCTGATTTGGGTAGAGAGGAAATGGACATGTTTTTCAAGCTTTGCATGAAAAAATGATGGGGAGAAAGTGGGGATTTTTTTCCTACTGATTACTTTGTGAAATAATGACACCTCATTAGGACTAAAATGAGGTGAAAAATTACTCCATATGAAGGACCAAAACTAGGTCCAAGCAAGGGAAGGAGGTGGCCAATTTCCAACTTAGTTTTTTTTTTTTTTCTTTTTTAACTCATCACTTTATTGATTTAATTGCAATTAAACATTACACTTAGAAGCATGGCCATAGCCAGTCTTCATAGCAGAGATGTTGAAAAATTTTCACCTTAGAGGTGTCACCAAGTGGGCCCCACATCATCCTTTTGACAGTTTAATTTATACAGACAATATTTTTCCTATACTGCCTATACACTTTTTCTACACTATTATAAACTTACACAGTATTCCTTACTTATCTATATCCTCTACATAATATAATTCCTATACTGCTTAAATTTATACAATCTTGTTTTTATACTGCATTACTTTTACAATATAATTTCCATACTGCTTAACTTTATTAGTGTAATTTCTTACATTGTATTACTTTTGCAGTATAATTTTCACACTGTATAACTTTATCAGTGTAATTCACATTGCATTACTTTTGCAGTATAATTTTCATACTTATAACTTTATCAGTGTAATTCCTTACATTGCATTACTTTATCAATATAATTCTTATACTGCATTATTCTAATACTGTATGATTTTTTATATTTTTATACAGTATTTTCTTTAAACTGTATTTCTATCTTAACATTTGCTGCAATATATTTTACAACAATTAAGTTTTCAAGTTTATTTTCATATCATTCTTTTCTTGTTTAAGACTATAGCATGATTTTTAACTTTAAAAATCTCATTTCACTTTTATAGAATTTGTCATAAAAATTATATTAAAACAATAATCTTGGTGACACATATTTTACTTATCATAATTCTTTAATTATTGTATTTTCGATACAAAAGAAATGTTCGGGTGTCACGATTCACATTCGTGAGGTGATATTATTCATAATCGTTGTTAATATGTAGTTTTATAATTTTTTTATTAATTAGGTTGTATATATATGTATATGTACGGGAACCAGAGCACCAAGAATAATGTGCGTACTACTAGAAAAGGCAAGAAAATAAAAACAGAAATCAAGAGCACAACCGAACAAGAGACTAAGGGCTAAAAGAAATTGAAGAGAGAAGAGAAAAAGAGAAACACATAAATTAATGGCATGGCATTGATATCGATTTATAAAGACAAAGCTTAAGACTCAAGCCAAATCTTGTGAAGATAAAGATGCTTGTTCACTCATTGACTTGTTAAATACGCTGCTTTACCACTAGTCATTTTCTAATACTGCTATAATCGCACAACAAACCTATCCATGTATATCCAAGCTTTTATTTTTATTTTTTACTTTTTATTTTTTTTGATACAAGGGGAGAAGGAATGCTACTACTTTCGAGTGGGGCTAAGCGTGACTCAAACTCTCAACTTATGGTTGGGATGGAGTGACTTACAATTAACTAGGTTGCCCTCACTTGTCTTTATACTCAAAAAAAAAAAAACCTAAAAAGGGGAAACAGCATAAATGTTATAGAATTTTATCGTTTTAGTATTTGAATTTTAAGATAACACCATATTAGTAACTATACTATTTACAAATTATTAGAAAGATACCTCAGGATTTTCAAAAATATTATTTAAATATCTTGAATAGGTTTTTCGAGACGTGAAAGGTTTAACTTACCCTGTTATTAATAAACAGCAAATTAAATCCATAAAACTAATAGACAAGCATTGGCGAAGGTGCCTTCTCTCAATTTTTGAAGTACTGGTTTTTTGCCTAGAAATTTTTTAAAAATTTTAGCTGTACTTTTGTTTTATACCAAAAATTATAGTTATGCCCACACTAAAAAAACTAAAATATATCATTGTGCCCCCATTTTCTTAAAAAAATTATGATTTGTGCTTTTACTTAATAACAAAAAAGTATAACTATGTTTGTATGCAATAAAAATTATCAACAATTTTTATTTAGTGCCCTAACTAATAAAACTTTTGACTCCACCACTATAGACAAGGTTATAAAAACAAAAAATGAAGTAACACTCATGAAACAAAACTAGACTATGGATTTCTTCCTTTTTTGTAGTTTAAATTTTTATTTAATTTAATAGTTTATGAAATTGATTTGGGTTTATTAATAAATAATAAAATAAGTTGGATATTTTTATTTCCTAAAATATGGATTTAGAATATCGGAATAATAATTTTAAAACCATATGACATTTTTAATTAAGTAACGATATGATGATTGTCAAAACACCGAGTATCGAAATTATAAAAAACATTTTTTAATAAACAAGTATATGTACACATGGAGCTGCATAACGGTCACTAAAAATATAAAATTATGATAAGAATGAATCGCCCACCCCAAAAAGAAGAAGGTTGAAGAAAAGGGGTACGTAATTGTTGCAACTGTATTTATTAGCAGTTTATTAAAACTCTAAATTTTTCTTTTTTTATGAGCAGTTCTATATACCCCGGTCGGGAAAAAAAGTTTTTCTTTTTTTTATCCCGGTTTGCTGTGAACAGTATCCGTTTCTGCCCCCCACAAAGTATTTATATATCTTGGAATTCCTGAGTGACGGCACACGCTTCCTTGCCTTGCACGGTTTAAATTACCAAACCCATCCTCTCTCGTCTTTTTCTCGTATAACCTCACGCCACTTTAACCACTCACTTTCATTTTTTATTTCTTTTTTTTTTTAATTTTTGTAGGACCAAGAGCAGTAGAAATTTACTCTGGCTCGCAAAAATTCCTAATTACATCAGTACTATTTTGTTTGAAATGTATACACTATCAAAAAAAAAAAAAAAAACCTTTTAATCGTCACATTTTTTGACAAAACTTTTAGTTACAACACTTGTTGTGATTAATGTGTATTTAGTCACAAGCTTTAATTTAGCTTTTGTTGTGACTAAAACTTTTAGTCACGAGGTTTTTAGTCACAATTATTTCATAACTAAAAACCCTGTGGCTAAATGTTTTAGCCACAACAAAAATTAAATTAAAGTTTGTAACTAATTATACATTAATCATAATATTTTGTTGTGACTAAAAGTTTATTTTTTTATAGTGATAGGATATTTAGCAAACTCAGTTTTAATTCATCAGTTTCAATTCAAATAATCTAAACCTCTCACATGATACCGTGTAAAGTTAAAATACGCTGTAGTATTTTCTTACTCTCTAACCACCATTGTAAACTATCAGATGGGCGCTCGAATGTCTATAGTTTTCACTACTGAGTAGACCATGGTAATTCCATGACAGTCAAGGCGTTTGACCGACATGGATAAAAAAATAACTATAGTGATCATTATAAAACTATCGAGACAGCTCCCAACGTATTTTCGATTATTGCAACGCATGGTATGTTGCGAACTAATTGATCAATTGGTGCCTTATATATCACGACATGTATAAGAAGATTACATGAGAAAATTTATTTAATAATGGAGATAGTAACTGGCATAAGAGCTCATTGACATTTTAGGTAAAATCATTAATTAGTAGATCAAGTGAAATATATTATCAAGTGTACACATAAATAATATATGCAAGGGTGGATAGGGTGGTAGGATGCCAACTTGTTTTTGAAATTTTAACCCTCTCATACTGTATTTTACCCTCCTCCTTTTTTTAAAAAAAATCTAAAATCTCACCGCATTAATTCAACCAGAATCTTGTCTGTTAACTAAATTTTCTGTCTCTATCACAAAATATAACATATGGTAATAATAATTTTGAAACAAAGGAGCTTGTTATGATACATGTGGGGGTTAGGAGTAGGTCACGCATGAATAATAATGAAGGGTGTATAGGAAAGGGACCGAGATGATAGGCCAGGTAGAGTTGGCAGGCTTTAAACAAAGGAAGGGAGTAGTCTGTCAAAATCTCAATAGAAGATCAGAAGACAAGTTGCACATGAAATATCATGCAAGTGGGCTCTCTGTTGTTGACTATTGTTGTCGTCGTTTGTTGCTGTCGTCTTTTTTGGGTGTGGGAAGCTTCAGTTACGCAATGCTAATTAATGAACAACGACAACACTTTTTTGAGGTCTTCAACTGCTATCCTTTGCCTATGATAGCCACGCTTCAAGCAGCTTTCTCCCTTTGCTCTCTTAATTATCTGCTTTCGTTCTATTTTAGCTTTCTGTTTCAAAATTTGGTCCCCCACACAAATGCAAAAAAAAAAAAAAAAAAAGTTATAATACAAAAATAATAATTCATATAGCTACCTTCATACGTGTACCCTTCCCCAATTCCACAAGCCCTTACTCTGACCAGACGCAGCCAATTTTTTTTTTTTTTTTTTTGCAATTTAGTTCACAAGTGCAAGGGGAAAATCACATATAGTTTAAGCATTTTTAATTCCCAGTTCAACCTTATAGTTTACTATGTGCCATTTTTTTAAATCATTTTAAAGCCCCTCTTGCTTCTTAGTTAATATTAACTTAATGGCGTAAAGTAACTAAACGATATGTGAGATCTAACCTGTTTAAACTGACTATTGGGCCGTTTAAAAGAGTTGTGAACAACATAAAGCTTTCACATGCTATAATAAATGGCTATAATGTAAAACTCTTATATGTTATAATTCTTAAACTAAAATTGTTGGCTTCAACCGTTCTTTCAAACGGTCTCTATAACATTTGTTGAAAAACAAAACTCGTCCAATTTTGATCTAATCTGACATTAAAAGATAATTCATGAGAACATACGTGTTGATTTAGTTGGTATCATTTTCAAACATTTCTTTTCTTTTCTTTTCTTTTTTGTGTGTTGGATACTAATTATTCCTTGTACCATTTTATTGTGTAAATTAGGTTTTTTAAGCAGAAATGGAATGTTCTTCCAACACCGAAAAAGGATATTGCAATTTTACCCGCTTTTATTGGATAAATGACTAATGAGCATTTGCTGAAATCATTTTCTACAAATTAAGCATGGATAACGGACTAAATTCAAAGATTATGCTTTCAAATCAAATAGTGCCCTTTTTCCAGAGTCTTTGCACCGTGCAATCATAATCATTGGTGTGAGTGGAAAGATCTAAAAAGCCTAAGAAAAGGTAATATATATATTTTAAAAAACGGTTTAAATTTAAAAAATAAGTTAAAAAATTATACTATTTATGAGTTTTATATTTTAATATATTTTAATTTATAAAACAAGAGCTTTATATTATCGATAATTTAAAATAATAAATTTAAACAGTTTTTGATTTTATTAAACACCTTACTAATAAGAAATAAGAAAAGAAAAGGAAAAAAAAATAAATTTTAATGTAAAACCGTATTTTGCTATTTACAATGCGCTCCACCAAATTATGCTTAATTAATGGCAATCATGACCTCTAGGCTGAGGGATCTCATCAATCAAATGGTTGACCAATCCAACTGCTGACATTGGATTATCCATGTTACATTGGACTGCAACCGTCCAACCAAACTTACGGGCCCACAAAATCACACGCTTTTGAGTTTGTGAATTCTAAACCATACGGAAAACTTGAATGAAAATTCAGGTGGGCCCGAAGCCGAAAGAGACCCTATGAGGTGGTGGTAGGTACACGTGAAAGACGTATGGGCTCCTGGCACCCACTTGCAACGCCATAGCTCCGGTCTTTCCTTCCCTATTTCACACGTGGTGATCATGATAATTTGTCAGCACGACTAATCAACTGACACGTAGCAGAGGTTGAATCATAGCCGCTCGATAAATCGATGTTGTGAATCTAGGGGTGGTGAAGGCCCTCTTCGTGGGTCCCATTTGGCGCTCAATTTTACCTGCCGACAGGAATGTTACGGGAGGGAATGTGAGAGATTAGAATTCGAGCTGGGGTGTGGAACTATTGGCTGCTCCACAGTGCAGTGTTTGTCTGATGTTTTTTCTTTCACGTTTTTGTTTTTGAAAAATTGTTCTCTCTTTCTGTTTTGGTTAAGGCTGGCAATTCGTGTCAACAGGTCGGGTTCGGGTCGGGTTACACCTTTGTTTATACAACAAACACGCCAACCCGAACCCGACCCGTGACCTGACGGGTTAGCAAATGCCCAACCCGGACACGACACGGCGGGTCGGCGGGTTGACACGACACGACCCGTGTAACCCGTCTTGGTGCTATTTTGTGCATAACACGACCCGTTAAACCTGATGCACCCGCAGCATAATAAAAAATAAAAGCACAAAATAAACTATAATCCATGGTCCATGTAGGATTTAACTATATAAGCCTACAAAGTAAACAATAAACCAACAAAACAAGACTGTCATAAACTCCAAAGTGCCAATCCATAACAAGTCTCAACCCAAAAGTTCATACATTTATCAAAATAACTAAATGAGTTCAAATTTGTATCAAATCATGCAATATTGTTGGATGATTGAGGTGCATTCTCGTTGGTAGTTGTGCCACTAACCTCAATGGCATCTTGAATAATCTCTTCCAAGTCTTGTTCAACCTTGTTCTTGTCATCTATAACAAAAATATTAATCAATTACAAATGCCAAGTAAAAATTGAATAAGAATGAATTATATAATGAATAATAAAAGAAATAAAAGATAAACATTTACCTTCATTGCCAAACAACCAATCTCTAGTGCAAATAATAGCCTCAACTATGTCAGGCTTTAGCGAACTTCGATACTGATCAAGTACACGACCACCAACTGAGAATGCAGATTCTGAAGCAACTGTAGAAACAGGAATGGCCAAAATATCACGAGCCATTGCACTTAACTCTGGATAGCGATATTGATTTGTCTTCCAAAAAGAAAGAACATCAAACTCCTCATCCCTAGTATACCTAGGCTCAGCAAGATAAAGCTCCAATTGTGTTTTTGCTGCTACTTCACTTGACCTAGAAGTCATATCATCAAATGCCTAAAATAAAAGCGTAACGTTAGAAAGTTAACTGAAATTTGGAGTAAATATCAAATATAATAAACAAACTTAAAGTAAACTTCAAATAAGTATAAAAAAGTTACCTGAAATATGCGTGACTCTATTTTTTTTGTTTGACCATGATTATCTTTCTTGCCACCTCCTTTGCTAAAAGAAGGTGCTTTAAGGCAATGACTTGTCTTGTCACGGTACTCCTCGAAGAGTGAAAAAAGTTTGTTACGAACAAGCAAAAACTCAACACAGTTTTCACCAAAAGCATAATTGTAACAAAACTCCACAAACTCTAACTTGTATCTAGGATCCAATACACAAGCAATAGACAAGATGTCACTGAATTCAGACCAATACTTTTGAAATTTCTCCCACATCCTAAATGCCATTCCCTTCACATATTCATCTTCAAAATCATTCTTCATAGCTTCTTTCAAATCATAAAAGCATGGGAAGATGGTTGGAAAGTATAGGTTAGATGTAGGATATAAGGTCCCGGAGAATGTCATGGTTGCATCATAAAACACCCTTAAAAAAGAGTGCACTTTCTCAACTCTATTCCATTCTTCACTTGAAGGGCAACTCTTAAAGGACGGATCACGTGTTGCCAATTGTTGAAAAGCATCACGATAAATGAGTGCACTATCAAGCATTAGAAAAGTTGAGTTCCATCGGGTTGTTATATCTTGACTTAGCCCCTTTTTGCTTTGTACAGCAACCATTTTCACACACTCTTTAAATTTATGTTTTCTTGTTTGCGATCCCTTCAAATACTTAACACAATCACGAATCTTCTCAATGGATCGATCAATCTCTTTTAACCCAACTTGCACAACAAGATTTAGTATATGGCAACAACACCTCAAATGAAAAAAATCACCATTGCTCACTAGTAAACCCTTCTTTTTAAGTAAAGAGCACAATGAATCCACTGAAACATCATTTGAATAAGCATTGTCTAATGTGACAGTAAAAAGTTTTGATTCAATGTCCCATTCAGACAACAGATTAGCAATCTTATCAGATAAAGCTATGCCAGAGTGTGGAGGAGGCATAAAAGAGAAGCTCAAAATTCTTTTTTGCAACCCCCAATTCTTGTCAATAAAATGAGCGGTAACACATATATAACCGTCACTAATCAATGAACTCCAAAGATCAGATGTTAATGATACTCTACCAGGAGCTACAGATAACATGCTTTTGACTCTACCCTTTTCTTTTTTATACATCTTAAGAGAAGCAGCCTTAGCAGTGTTTCTAGTAATTAGATCAACATCAGGATATAAAAATTGTAACAATGTCCTAATACCCGCATATTCAACAAATTGAAAAGGCAAGTCATGCATAACAATAGCACCTATCATCAACTCACGGAATTTCTGAGAATCATAACCATGACTAAGTGACATACTCTCACTATCCCTTTGTATTAACATTTGACCTATGTCTCGGGTATCTTTTCTCTTGCAAACTTTAAGGTGACGACGTAAGTTACCTGTACCATATCTGCTTGCAGCAAGGTATTTTTGCCCACATTTTTTGCATGCGCATCTTAAGACTTTATCAGATTCTAAAGGAAGCATCTCAAAAAACTGCCAAACTTTAGACTTCAAACTTCTCTTTTTCAATTGTGTGTTGCTAGGATCTCCATCTTTATCAACTTCTTGAACTTCGTCATCTACTATAGGCTCCATCCCAAGCTCGAAGTCCTTAAAGTTTTCTTCATTACCATGATGACTCTCACTATCACTTGGCACTTCTTCCATCTGTAGGCGTTAAGAAACCAAACAAAGTTAACAAACAATTGTCCGAGATATGCAAAGTTTCTAAACAAATAATCATTTCCAAAATGGCAAGTGTTATGCTTTCTAATAATAAATGTTGTATTCATCCCACTAAAGAGTCCCAAGAAATTGACTAACCAAAAAAAACTGAACATCTTCATTTCTGTTTATGTTTTAATGGAAGCATATAAACATGTTTTTTCTGTTTAAATTGACTTACCATCAGGTTTATAAACATCAATTTTAAGATGTTCATTTCTGTTTATGTTATGAAGATCTTCATCTTCATTTATGTTTTAATGCATAAACTCTCTTCGTTGTTTTTTCTAATAATAATAAGCATTGCCGGCCCTATCATTTATGTTATATCTTCCTTTTGGAAAAACGAAAAAAAAAAAAAAAGACTCATCAGGTGTTTTAATGGAAGAGGAAGATGGAAAAAAAAACGACAAGAGAGTTTATGCATTAACCGACCAAAACTGAGTCTGGACCATATTCATAACTCGTTATTTTTCTTTTCATTACAGTTGCAAGGCGACCCATAAACTAATTCCAGAAAGCATTACCAAAAAAAAAAAAAAAACTGATCTCCAAAACTAATTCCATTTCCATAAACTTCGACTGCATCAAATCTCAGATTTTGAAAAATTTCGCACTTCAATATTTACTACCAAGATCTAATTTGTTTTTATAATCGTTTACAAACACACATTTTAACATACATATTCAGTTCACCAAACGGTCCAAACCCATATTTAAATGAAAGGTCATAAAAGTTTAAACATCATACAAATGCACAGAGAAGAAAATGGAACCATAAAATGCTTAGTTAAAGAACAACTCACACATATTATTCATGAAAGAGAGAGTGAGAGATTACCTCAAAAGAGAGAGTGAGAGATCCGATCGTGGAAGTTGAGTTTGGAAGGAAGAAGAGAAGAAAAATTGCACTTTACCAACACAAGTTTAAGCGAGGGGCACTGAAGAAGAAGAAGAAGAACGAAGAAGGAGACGAAAGAAGAAGAACGAAGAAGGAAGAAGCAAGAAGAAGACGAAAAACAAAAAGAAGAGGAAAGGGGCGGCCGACTGTGAGAGGTCAGAGCAGAGGCTAACTTGAAAAGGAAAAAGTGAAAAACCCTAAGTGGGTTGATATTTGATAAGTTGATTCAATTTTAGAACGTATGGGTGATTGGGTGGGTTATTGCGGGTCATGCGGGTCATACGGGTTGTATTAAGTTGGGTCAAATGGGTTCATTTCAGGTTACGCGGGTTATTTTATAATTTTCAGGTCAATTTCGGGTCAACCTGATTTTGACACGTTTTTTGGCGGGTTATTGCGGGTTGATTTCGTGTTGCTTCGGGTTGACCCGAACCCGACCTTTTTTTTGTGCGGGTCAGACGGGTTCGACCCAATTTCAACCCGAGGCCTATTTTCTCAACCCTAACCCGTTTTTTTCGTGTCGAGTTCGTGTCGTGTCATCGGGTCGTGACCCAAATTGCCGGCCCTAGTTTTGGTTTTTCATTTTTTTTGTTATTATTTTCTTTTGGGAAGGGGACAAGAGCCATTGGTTGCAGAATTCCCCATTCTGGTTGACCATTTTAAATTTTCAAAATTATGGCATTCTTTTTGTTTTTAAATAATTCAGGGACGTGTCAATCTCTCTCATTCTGTTACTTTTTAATGGAAGATTTTTTGGAAGATCATTTCAAACGGTAGGAAAACACACACACACACGCATATATATATATATATATATATATATATTCCTACTATATCCTTGAATTATTTGCTTTCTAAGAATAATATCCTTTTCTTATTTTTACAAATAAGAAGAATACTTTTAAGCTGATCGCTAATATGGGACACTAATATCTTATTAAGATTAAGTGTCACGTAAAGAGGAACAACATGTAGACTTAAGTATTCAGTATTTCACTAGATAATCTTTCTTCCATTTGTTTATTTTGACCATATTTTATATTTATTGCGTGTGTGAAATCAATATTTACTAAATAATCATAAGAAGTTTTATAAAATGAGAAAAGTATAAGATAGCACTTCTTAATTTATTTATACGACATGACATTTACATAATATCTAAACGGGAAAAGTTAGATTGAAAAATTTGAATCCAAATACTCTCTATACTCATCACAAACGCCAAAACAAAAAGGGGATAAGTTAAAGAAATAAATTAAAGGCATGAATATCATGCTAATATTTTAAAATTAATCATGTGAATGCTATTATGTTTGGCATAAGCACATTCATAGTCTGAATGTGAGAGAGAAATTAGAGAAGGAATAATCCATGATATAACTTGCATGCGCTAATATTATGCACAACATATCATGTTATATTTATGCACATATATGCATCTTTTCACTTGTTGTATCAATATGAAAATGACACTTTTTTTTTTTTTGCAACTAAGATGTAAACATACACCCTTTTAGCTTAGTTTAATAAGTATTTTGTTCTCTGTATCCATTAACAAAAAATAATTTTGCACTTCTTTTTTGTAATTAAAAAAAGAGAGAAAAAAACACTATTTAAAAAGTCGAAAATGGGTACACCACTTAGAGTTGTTGTTGTGGTTGTTGTTTTACAACGTATACACACCCCACAAACACGGAACAAAAGTCTACTTAAAATTCCATAACCCGAAACATAACTTTTTTTTTTAAAAAAAAAAGACCTAAAGGGCTAGTAATTAGTTGTAGTACCTTGTTTGGTTGACATTCTCCACCGAAAAAACCAAAAAACCTTTATACAAGGTACCTTTTAAAATCATATAGGACTAGAAAAAGAAAAGGTTAGATTAAAAAAACGAGGATGCCTTCTTTTTTGTGTTTCTTGTGAAAGCATGTATGAGTCATGCATCCAATAAGAAGTCAAAGAAAGCGTTTGCAAACTATTGATCAGATTACGAGGCTAATTATGTGCTCAAAGCTTCATAAACTTTTTGGATTATGCCCCCTTTAAAGAAATTAAAAGCAGAAAACTTTCCGACATTCCCTTCACTATTGACTTTGTAATTTGGCATTATCCGTTAATTATCAGTTGACCTTAATTTGTTAATTTTTGAATTGGGTTGGCTTAAAAAAAATTAACTAATCCACAAATGGGGTGTGATTTGTGTTGCCTAGTTTGATGTGATACATCAAATTTGTCTAAAAGTGAATGCGGGTGATGGCGTACGGATTTTGACCAACTGAGTAATGTCATGTTGTGTTGATGGTCATGCATTGAAGCTTTTTCAAAGTTTCGCATGGGGTGGCGTGGCCCTACGCATTAGTATGGACGACCTCTTTTTTTTTGGGTATTTTTTTTGAAGGTTATTGACAGAGTTTCATTTGGTTCATACTGTTTGGTAGGACTTGAAAGGAAGAAGTAAAATATGTAATATCAAGGTGGAGAAACAAAGGATGGGAAACGTTTTCTTTTATATTCTTTGGTAGAAAAAAGGAAATATTAAAACTAACTTGATTTACTCTTCAAAAAAAAAATTCTTTTGAAGTTATATATGCATTTACAAAATAAGAAGATCAAATATGGTTGGATCAAAATAGTTGTTCGTTATACTAGTTGTTTTGTTAAATATTTTCTCTCACTTTTTTTTTTTTTAAAGTTGAAAAGATCAAACAACTTCTTTACTTCCAAATTTCCTGTCTACTAGACAACCCAACATTCCCTTTTCTTTCTCCGAAAAGCCTCTATTTTCTTTTCTCTCCCTTTTCCATTGTACCGCGTACAATTTTGAATCTGTATATTACAGTTTACAAGCTGAAGGCTGCAAGCTTTACTTCAAGGTGACCAAGCATATGCTCCAGATCAATGGTTGAACTAGAGGAATGCGAATTCTAGACAATATTCATATATAGTTGAATTTTAAACATAACAAATTTTGGAAATTTAAACTAATTTTCATATAAAAATGGTACAAATGAATAACTAGACTTCACAACTAGTACAAAATTTAATTGATGACGCTAGAAAAGAGCCAAATCCATTGCAATGGGGGAAATACCCGAAATGGAGAGAAACAACTCTGATATAATATTCAATATCAAAATCATGTCCCCTATTACATTCACTTCCTTAGGCTTATATAGCCTTTCCAACAATAATCTAAACGGCATCATAATAAAAGCAATGACAAATAAGCCACACATGATAAGAAAATAACAAAACGAACACTAATAACTCTATGCTGTCCCGAAAAAAAATAACAGTGTTCTTACAACACTAATTGACACCGGACAAAGATGGAGCATACGTTTCGGCCCAAATACCACTTAGAAGCCCTAGCCCCAAACAATTTCTAGTTTCTACTTCGGAATTCAGAGTAGGGCGTTTTGGAATTGATCCCGATTGTTCAGTTGGTTACTCAGCAAATTACTGTCTCGTTCCCCAAATTTCGCACTATCGGTTCAGATTATAAGTTGTACCATACCTATACTTGCTTGTTTTCAAATAGATTTTCAGTTACGTTTATATACTTACAAGGTATTGGAAAGAGCGATTGGATTGAAAATTATAGCATATAAAAATTTTACACGGTAACAATTTTTTGCTTTTAAAGTTGATCTTGCTCCTATAACATGACAGGACCCGTGGGTCTTAACGAGAAACGGGTTGTTAGCGATCGTCATCTGCATAATCCATTTATCCCATTTGTTGCAACTGAAAAACAAGGATTCAACGCAAAGAGATACAAACTAATGTAACTCTTTGAGAGATCCATATGGAAGTGTGAAAGTAGCCATTCACATACCGAAACACAGATAACAATCACGGCTTTTCATATACAGATCAAGCTTCAAATGAAAAAATGTCGAGGAAAACCCACACCTCAAGTCTAGTTCCAATGTGGGAAACTGGTGGGATCACTTAAAAAGTGCTACAGGCTCATTTCAGTACGCAATTGGAATCATATTTTGTGGTTTTAAACTTTATGAAAGAAAACAATAGCATAAGTTGGTTAGAATCATAGAATATGATTCCAACTGCATTCCCAAACGGGCGAGTGAGCACCTTATGAGATCACTCATCTCTCCCAATTGAGAGCTAAGATGAAACAGAGACTGAGAGACCACATCTGTGTGCATAAAAAGGGTAATTTGGACCTAAACTCCAGTTCTAATGGGGAAAATCTACGGGATCATCACTCTGGGGAAAAAAATCCTATAGGATCACAAACTATATCACAGGCTCAACCCTCGTGGCAAGTAACACGGACAAACAGGTTTCTTTAGAATTGAAACAGCTAAATGACCTGCTATTGTTCCATTAACGACTAAAGAAATTACTAACTTCACTAGCCTAGCCCCTAGCAAATCGTACATCCAAGTTGCTCAAATGATCATCGGACGAGGACTCCTTAAGCCGCGACGTTTTCCTCACTCTTCGGTTAGAGAAGACATTGTCCTCGTGCCTCTGCTGGTGATCCGTGTGTGCCACTTGATGCATATGCAGCAATGCAACCATACTAATGGCAACCAAAGCAGCATTGCCCAAAACACCACCCAAAATGTCCAATTTAAGGGATTTCCTGGCAAAATTTAAACTTGAAACTAGAACATTGCACAAGATGTTAGGCCTTCTTCCTTCGCGGGACACCAAGTTCTCACCAGAGGGACTGAATGAAGAACTATAAAGATTTTCAGGAGAAACAAACCGATTAGCCTCTTGGACATCTCCTACAAAAGCTAGAGTTTCTTCAATGACCTTATACTTCTTCCCCTGGTGTTCAGCCAGTCTCATTGCAAGAACAATTCGGCTTTGCTCTAACCTTGCAATAGCAGCATCTCTCTCAGCTCGTTGATGCACCTGTACAGTCTGTAATTCAGATCAAATGAAGAGAATAGGTCAGTAGGAAAAAAGCAAATGTTGGGTATCAAAGTGCTACTATGGAAACAGGAGAGTTTACAAGAGTAAACCAACAGAAGCAACATAGACAAATGCCAAGACCATGTTACTGCTTAAATATGAATCACTTGCCTTTATTTTATAGGTTTAAGGGGCGTAATTTCTCCTAAACCACCAGTCCACAACTACCCTAAGACTTTTAAAGCAGTCTGTCTTGATTTGCTCAGTGTGTTGAATGTTTCATCCTAACTAATATGATAGCACTCGGCAAAAATTAAATAGCAGGATTATCCGTGCAAAGTTCCAGCCAATCTCAGCTAGCGTCTATTATGTTCCAAACTTCCTGATAACCTCTATTTGCCACAAGCTCTATAGTTCTAATCTGTTTAGAATGTGGCATTGTTGGGTTACTACATGGTCACCTATATACATAGATAGTAACCTTTGGCCCTTGTCATTCTAGATGATTTTCATCCCTCTTATTGCCTTAAACTTCATTGCACAAGAACTTTTTTATGAAAGGAACTCAAGAAGATTTTTAGATAATCGCTATCAGTTGCAAAATTTCAATTACTAAAACAACATTACAAACAATAGAACACACTATATGCTTCATTATTTTCTTTTGCTTCAAATTTTTCACAAAAACCTAAGATAAACTACTGAATGCGCTCAACAATAAGCCTAGGGAACTTCCAAAACTGAGCAAAGCCCTACGGAGTATGGATGATGATTTGCCTCCAAATCAGCAATCCTACGAGTCAAAATCCAAAATAAGCAAATAGAAAACCACAAAAATACAAATATTCTTCATGTTCTTTCTTTCTCCCATGAATTTCTCAGCAACCAAACAAAACCTAAACGAAACCGTATTGACTTATGTGGAAAATTTCCATCTTATCATTCTAAGTGATTTTTCCCTCTTATTGACTTACACTCACTTCTCTATTTCAAAATCCTTTTGTTCTACAGAAACTCTTTACCATTTGTATACTTCTAACCTTCATTTACCCTGTGAAATATAACTAAGTCAATAGAAGCCGAACTTAAATCAACCCTTACTTCATTCACACTCGATGAACAGTAAACTACAGAGGCTCCTTAGCTACGTTATTACAGAACTTGTGCTCGTTTCTCCCATTTTGAACACGAATTAGCTTTTACCAGATTAAACCTCATTGCACATGAACTTGTCAATAAAGCAACTCGAGGAGATTTTTAGAGGAATATTCACTTTCACTAGCAATATTTGGATTATTAGAATCACATCCAAGTAAAACAAACATTATTTAACCAATAGGAAAAACTATACGCTTCATTATTTGCTTTCCCTTGAACAATTTCCTCAGAAACCTAAGAGAAACCACCAAATTCCCTCAACAACAAGTCTAAGCCAATTTCGAAGCAAAGAAAAACCCTATGGATGAACATTTGACTTAATATTAACAGTCCTCAGTCAATATCCGAATTGAACAAATCGAAACCGATAAAATACAGATTTTCCTTCACTTTATTTTTTCTCATTCTGTTTTCTCAGCAGCCAAACAAATCTAAAGAATGCAAATGAAACCGAATCAACTTACATGTAAAACTTCCAGCTGGTCCTCGAGGTTCTCGAGCGCGGTTCGAATCGCATTGAGGCTCTTGGCTTCCTGAATGGTCGAATTGTCATCGCCATCGACACGGAAGTCCTTGACGAAGACGAATCCCCCGCGGTTCTGATCGGAGACGGCGTCGTTTCCGGTCGTCGGCTTCCTCTTGGCCGACCTCCTCTGAGCTTTGATGGAGTTGAGGAAGTGAGCTCGGGAAATCGAGTGAATGGCGTCGCTGAGCTTGTCGTGTAGGTCCCAGATCTTCTCAAGAACCCCTTCGATTTCGTCAATCTCCATTTCCCATTTCATCAGGAAAGTTCCGCAGAGAGAGAAAGAGAGAGGGAAAATGACGGGAAATTTTGGTGGGAAAAAAAGATTTTTCTAGGGATTTCGTCTTCGGTCGTATTTGGCAGAAAAAAAAAAAAAAAAAAGGCCGAAAATTTGGCCTGATTATTCACGTGTGTCACGGCATGACACGTGTTCTAACTTTTTTTTTTTTTTAATAAAAAGTTGCGTTTATTGCTAAAATCGTTTCGAAGTAATTTTATACTTTTACCGTTGCTCAAGCCTTTAAGCAATTTTTTCTCCCGGAATTTGTATGTAATTAATTATTATTAATTGCGATAAAGAAGAAAATGCAAGGAATATTGGAAAAAAGTTAACGGGAAAAAAAAAACAGTATTGACCTTGGGATATATAAATTTGTGGTTTTAAGTTCGCTATGAGTATTTTCAGAGGGGAAAAATATTATGATTGCACATTCAATATGGCAATTAATATTTTAGAAGCATGTTTATCAAAATAGGCGGTTAATCTTTCAATCTTGGTTTGAATTTGATTAAGATAATGTGTAATTAGTACATAATTTGTTTGAATGTTAATATTCTAGTAATATGAGATATTCCACTGTTCTGTCTCCCCTTGTTTCTCAACAAATAAAGAAAAAATTAAGGTAAATTCTCATAAACATGCTGACCGCGGTGAAAGGATATGGTGAGAAAACCATGGTTTTGTTTCTTGTGGATCTCACAGAATCTTGTCTAGAGGCCACAAATTGAAAAACAAATATATATATATATATATGTTTCGCTATCGGCATTTGGTGACCAATATTTTTGTCAGAAAGAGAGAAAGCTTATCATCAATTTGTTTGGTTGCCATTTTTGTTTGTTTGCCTCAAGTTATTATTATTATTATTATTATGGACTTTGTCTCCTTTTGTTTTTGAATGGATGTTCTCTAACACGAGGTTATTGTTAAAAACACCGAAAAGGACTTTCTCTTGTAATTTATTACAAGCAGTAAAAAGAGAAAGTAACATTCTATATTCTCAGTCTGTATAGCATAATTGTGTGGTGACACAGCATTGTCGGATTAGCGTGGGTACGTGGTTAAAATGAAGGCCTGTTTTTATAGTTTAGAAAAATACTTAAAAACACTATCGGTGTTAACACTATTACTAATAAAAGGTAAGCTTTACTAGTAGGTCCTATACGGTAAGATCCATGTTTTATTAATTAATGAATGGTGCCTAGCACTATCAGCGGCTTGTAGTAATGCTCAATAGTTTAATACTCAATTTAACTTTTCCGTATCTCAGATATATGGCTATCAACGTGTCCGATGGAATTAAGATGACACTTTTTTAGTCAAGAGAGAGGGACATTATTAAAGCTTTATGGGAACATTCTTGTGAAGACAACCCCTTAATTCAATAATGCTAAAAAAAAGAGTATGCCATCTCCTTTGCAAACATTTTCTCATCAAAAAGCTTAAAAGAAGAATAGAGGTAAATAATGTAAGTACGCAAGGTAGCTATACTTATCCTTTCTTTCAAAAAGAGCATGGAATATGATCAGCCTACGTTGGTGTCTTTTTCTTCCCAGTAACTATATCGTTTTTATAAATTTATGAGCCAAACTTATTAGTACTTCTTTACGAAATTTGTTCAATATAAGTATTTAACACTTTTAGCTCGTTTGCTTCATAAATTTGAATAGAGATTCAATTTTTGATTAAAAAAATCTAGAGCAAAAAATTTGAACTTGATTCAAACTCGTGAGATAAATAAGTTGTTTGTCTAACATAAAACTACAAAAATAAGTTTCACATTTGTGCTGTTTCTGTCAACTGGATGACGAATGAATGTCTACTAAACAAGTCATTAAAAGAATCGTGAGATCGACTTTTGATTTGCAGGTAAAACTATTCGTGACACGAAAACACACACACACAAATATGTATATATACATAATTTTGAATTTGGACATTATAAAAATCGGAACAAGAAGAAGAAGAAAAGGGCAACATCAAAAGGAAAATGAAGCACAAAAAAAAAAGGGAAAACCTTGCAATCTACATTCGCATACATCCCCAAATCTTTATTTGTCTTAATTTCAAGTGCAAAGTATTTGCACATTCTTATAGGGTGTTTGATAAGTGTGATTAAAATTATTTTATGGTTCAAAACATGTGAGAGCTTTACACTAGTACTTTTTGCTTTTTAATATAGCATATAAGAACTTTATACTATTTGATAATCATTTTTATGGTTCTAACCATGGTTGCAAACACTCTATTATTCTTCGTATTTCTTTTTTATTGTTCTTTTTTTTTTAAATAGGATTTCGTAAATAGCATATAAGAGCTTTACACTAGTACTTTTTGCTTTTTAATATAGCATATAAGAACTTTATACTATTTGATAATCATTTTTATGGTTCTAACCATGGTTGCAAACACTCTATTATTCTTCGTATTTCTTTTTTATTGTTCTTTTTTTTTTAAATGGGATTTCGGTATTCATATTAGTAGAACATACAAACACAATACACACATATTTGCACTTATGGAGCAAACCGACGACGTTTTATCCATCAATTATCAACTACGTATAAAGCCATGCACACTGCATATATTTGTTGAACCGTGAAATGAAGTACTAATTATAAGCTTGTTGACCCTGCACGTTGTCGTTCCGTCTATTTCCCTGTCTGGACAACGACAGCCTCCCGGCTGCAACAGCCGTCTGTTTCCCATTCTCGCCACCGTCCTCGCTGGAGATCTCCTCCAAAGACCTTCCTTTTGTCTCAGGAACCAAGAACGTGAAGAAGAACCCCATGATTTTCGTAGCTGCAAGTACCAACATGGCCTTTTGAATCTTCCTCGATTTTCCATCCAAACCACAAACGCCCCGATCATAGCCCCGGCCTTCCCCGACGCGGCACTTATCGCATGGCACGTGGACCGCACCAGAGTCGGGAAAAGCTCGGCGGGGAGGACGAAGGTGGTGCTACTAGGCCCGAAATTGGGGAAGAAAAAGGTCAGCCCGTTCAGCGCCCGCGAAGAGCCTCTTGTTTTCCGACTTTTGAGGTATTCGTACTTGATGCCAATAATGAGCACGATCAAGGACATCATGAAGATCCCGACGGGCTGGATGATGAAGCGGCCGAGCTTTTCGATGAAGAAGACGGTGAACCAGTAGCCGGGGAAGGTGCCGAGCAAGGCGATGATGAACATGGTCCGCGAGGTCTCGAAGACTTCGCGGAGCGCGTTCAGCTTAACTTCCTTTTTTATCAGACCCATTGCGGGGAAGATGCCCTTTTGGGTTAGGTTTTGGCTGTAGAATGCAATGGCCAACAAGAACCATGTGGTCGTGGTGCCGAGCAAATGGAGCCCGTGACGCTTCCAGAATTCCTGGGAGCGTAAGCCCTAGTTGTTTGTGGCCTTGAATTGAGACAGCTTTTCTTGGTCAGGGTCGATTTCTATGTCCAAAACCTGACCCATGTCCATGAAAGCTTGGTTCGCGTTTCCTCTGATTAAGGCGGTGTACCGTCGCAGATCAGATAATTTCTTCCAATTGGCAAAAATATGGAGACTAATAGCGGAAACACGATTTAGCTACAAAACCTGTGGTTTAAACAAACTTGTTATTTGAACCACAGCTCGTTAGAACCATTCAAATCGCGTTCTCAAATAAACTATTGTATATTATTATTTGCATAAAAGATTATGCAAACAGCCAAAACCAAAGTTTGATTTCTTAACTGATCACTGTGTTTGTGACTAGAAGTTTTAGTTTTAAAAAATACAGACCGGATATAATATTTGTGATTATTCTAGTTTAATAACAATGTGTTTTTGTTGTGATAAAAAAAGGCTAATTTGGGAAAATAGCTGATTTCCAAATAATTAAAGTGAATAAAATTTATTAATAATCTAAGTCAATACCATATTTAATTACTAAGTTCGCCAGTGAATATTTACCAAGTAATTATGTTTCTTCTTTGATTATCATTTACTAACACAATAAATGAAATTATTACTTTTGATTTTCGAAAAAAAGAAAAAGAAAAAGAAAAAGAGACCACATGTTACAATACTAGATGTCATATTTCAAATGAGAAATAAATAATACATGTGAGCTAGATACAACCCACAATCTCCACAAAAAGATCTTAGGCAAAAAGATGATCAGTACTATCTACAACTGAATTCCAATTATGATTATAGGTGAACTAATTACAAAATTTTCTCACTATAAGGTTCCTACTAAATATTTATTTTCTTTTTTTTTAGTTGTGATATCTCTTATGCACCTCTAAAATTTGGTTAACACTAGTTGCATATATATATATATATATATATATATATACATATAAATCTTTTTTTTTAAATAAAATTGAGTTGCATATTTGATTTGAATTAGTGAAGAACAAAACAAAAGGTGTACCAACCAGTTTCGGGCATTCCAATAGTAAGTTAAGGCCGCTGGTAAAGCTCCGAGCATGAGCACAATCCGCCACACGAAATCCGCTTTTGGCTGCGTGGAGAGGACATTGTGGTAATCGTCGCCCATGAGAAAAATCTTGGAAATAGTCATGGAAACTAGGTCAACGAAAATAATCCCGACGCCCTGCATCGCAAACACGCCGGCGATGAAGGCACCACGCGTCTTCTTGTTGGCATACTCCGACATGATTGTGGCGGACAGTGGGTAGTCTCCGCCGATCCCAAACCCTACCCAAAACCTAAAAAAACATAACGTCCCTATCACGACATCTCAGCTTGACCCGAAAGAGAGATCAGAACAAATAGCGCAAATGACCATCATAACTAGGGTTACATCATACACTTGCTTGCGGCCAAGCTCTCCGAGCCAACCAAAGAATAGTTGGCCATTTTTCACCATGGGCGGCAGCTTATCGGGCTTCTCTCCACCGGGTTGGAAATAATAAATGCGTCCCAAGAGTTTTGAGATTGTGGAGATGCAACAGAGTCGTAGGCGTCGGTGAAGAAACCAATGCCCGCAATCATAACTGCCGTGACATGGTACCATTGTGTCCCGGCGTTATCGAGGGCGTGAAGCGCCGCAATCGCCATATCCGCCGCCACTTATTATTAGTTTTCAGGGGGCGATATAATGAAGAAGCCGGTAGATAAGGAAGTGATTGTGAGCTTAATTTATAACAAAATCAGCTAAGAGAGTTCGTTTGTTGCACATAGGCTTTGGGGGAATTACAAGAAATCAGCTTCAAGGATATTCTCTATATGCTAGTACTAAGTCATCATATATTGCTAACTTTTTTTTTAATACTTTGTTTATTATTTATTTGTTGGATTTATTTGTCTGGTGTGTAGTTATCAGCTTGATATTGCTGAACTTTTTGATGACGATATTATTAACCTTAAGCTGTCCGCGTCGTTGTGATCATCAAATTTATATGTTAGCTAGGAATCTTTCATTGTACCTTGGAATATTAATGCTGTGCGAATTATAATTTTTTTTACCTGTGGCTACATTGAGTACCAATAAGCATATAATTACGTTAGAATTAGAAATTAAGCATTGATATATGTGTTGGGGTGATCAGAGACTAATATTATGGAGATCGTGGAGACAAACCTCTTTCTATATACCCATCAAGGTCTCAATTGCAACATGCATGTATTGAAGGACAAATTTGTGGAGCAATCCCATATTGAGCTCAACAATATCTGATTAAATCTCCCAAAATCATAATGATGGAAAACTAGTAAAATAATTGATATATTCTTAAAGGAAAGAGTATATCAACAAAAGATAGCCGTCCCCTAAATTTTTTTCTCTTTCAATATTACATGTAAAATTTTATAAAAATTTGTATTTTTCTCTCCCCTCTTCTTAAAATATTGTATTGCCCCGTGTAATATACACTTCGCTCCACCCTTGTAACATATACTTAAGTGTCTGCGTCTTGTAACTATGATCACATAATTGCAGTAGCTATGAAGTGATGGGGTAGGCACTAGAATATTATATGTCGATATATTGGTAAGAAATATTGCTTCTGAGTTGTTGCACATCATGAGGCAGAGTTTCAATTAGAGAGACCTTTGAAAACATCTTGGGGATTTTTTTTTTTTTTTGTGAGCTTAACTGGTATGAATATTTTCAAACCATTATATTTGGTCAAAAATGTTTTTTTATACAGCTTTAACGGTTGAAAAATAAATACCTATTAATATATATATTGTTAAACACTGCCCAACTAATAAATTAAAGCTCGATTACTATAACATGATACTATCGGGGATCATTTCTAAATTTTCCTGAATTGTAATAAATTTTTCATATTGCTTGATTCTAAAATGATCTATTAATGCGATGTGAATCAAAGAGCGCCTAATAAATGAGTTTTTTTTTTTATCTTATCTTAAACTTTGTCCATGCATATAAAGCAATTGATCATCTTCAAAAATAAACTATACCGAAAATGAGGATAACATAGGAATAAATGACGTGCTTTTCCTTCTTGTACACCTGCCTTACTTTTATACCTAGATCTTGGCAAATAAGACGCCCCCGTCAATGTCACCTTGTTGGGGAATTAAGCACCTCCTAATTTTAAAGGATCGCAAGAACGAATAATTGCAGAAAAGAAATTGGAGAAGAAAAAAAAAGAGAGACACCAAATTTTTATACAGGTTCGTCTAAATTTGAGACTATGTCTTGTTTCTGCCGCTGCAGATTCTACTATGATGAAAGAGATTACATATTACAAGAGAAGTTATCACACACTCTCAAATAGTGCTTCCCAAATCTCTCTTCTACCTAGCACCCTTTGTGGGAATTTTTTCTCTCAAGAATAGAGCTCTCACACAAAAATATGTCTCACATAAAATAATGTCACTCACATACACCCCTAGCCACCTTATGTTTATATATACCCCAAAGAAGAGAAAACTAATAACTAATGAGAAACCCTAGTAGTTTCTCGTTTTTAGGCCTTTAAAACACTGACTTTTACATAGAACAATCGCAAAAAAAGACTCTAGGCGCTGTGGCACTGGTTTGAACCTTGGGCGGGTGCCACGGCGCTAATTTTGAGTGCTGCGGCGCCCAGCCACTGCCCACCTATTATATTTTTTTTCTTCTTCTTCCTGCTGGGTTGATTTGGCTCCATCCTTCAACAATCTCCCACTTGAAGACTAATCAATCACCACATCTCCAACTGCAGCGGCAACAACTTCTCAATGCCTCATGGAGAAGTCCAACTGAAGTTGCGCACAACTTCACTTTCTCAATCGAAATCGTCTTGGTAAGCACATCTACTGGATTCTGACTCCTAAGAATCTTCTTAAGCTTTAGCACCCTATCTTCCAAACACGACCTGATGAAGTGATACCACAATTATATATGCTTCAGTCCTAGCATGAAATACGGGATTTTTTGCCAAGTGAATGACGCTCTGACTGTCACTGTGTAACGCACTCCTTTTCTGCTTATGACTCAATTCTTTCAGAAACGATTACAACCAAATCATCTCCTTGCTCGCTTCTGTCATTGCCACATACTCTGCTTTTGTTGTAGAAAGTGCAACTATCTTTTGCAGCTTTGAGACCCAACTAACTGTTGTACCACTCAAAGTGTAGACATAACCAGTGGTACTCTTTCTGCTATCAATGTCTCCAGCTATATCAGCATCAACATAGCCCTGTAATCTCAAGTCTGACTTCTTGAAATACAGTGTTAAACCCACAATACCTCTCAGATATCTAAGAATCCACTTCACTGCCTCCCAATGCTGCTTGCCTGGATTACTCATGTATCTACTCACAACTCTTACTGCATGTGCAATGTTCGGTCTGGTACACAACATGGCATACATGAGACTGCCTATAGCGAAAGCATAAGGCACCTTGGCCATGTGGTCTCGTTCCTGCTTCGTGGTTGGTGATTGCGCCTTTGATAACTTGAAGTGACTAGTCAAATGAGTACTCACAGGTTTCAGCATTATCCATGTTGAATCTACTAAGCACTTTTTCAATACATTCTTCCTGTGACTAGTTTCAGACCATTATTGTTCCTCGTTATTCTCATCCCAAGGATTTATTTTGCAAGCACCCAAATCCTTCATTGCAAACTCCTTAGATAGCTCTTTCTTCAGTTTGTCAATCCCCTGTTTGCAACCTCCTGCTATCAGCATGTCATCGACATATAGCAACAGTATAATGTATGAGTCACCAAAATTCTTTACAAAATAACAGTGATCTCCCTGATACCTCAAGAAACCATTGCTGCACATAAAACTATCAAACTTCTTATACCACTGCTTGGGAGCTTGTTCGAGGCCATACAAGCTCTTCTAAAGTTTGCAAACTAAGTTCCCCTTGCCCCGTATTTCGAAACCTTATGGCTGCTTCATGTAGATCTCATCCTCCAAATCACCATAGAGAAAGGCCGTCTTAATATCCAACTGTTCTAAGAATAAGTCTTCATTTGCCACTAGTGCAAGTACCGTTCTGATTGTGGTTAATTTTACCACCGGAGAAAAAATCTCGTTAAAGTTGATGCCCTCTTTCTGTTGAAAGCTTTTTACCACCAACCTTACCTTGTACCGTTTGCTACCATTACTTTCATATTTTATTCGGTATACCCATTTATTATGCAAGGCCTTTTTACCTTAGGTAGCTTTGCTAGTTGCCATGTCTGATTGGATATTAAGGATCCATCTCATCCCTCATGGTTGTGTTAGACATGCATGCCCTAAGGAGCAAAACTGTAATAAGTTTTTGGAGATATTTTTATCAATAAAGAAATTATTTATTATTTATATACCAAATCTTGTCCTCTTTACGTTCATATTTGTTGAATGTATGTTAAGCAAACAATAGTCTGAGACTATTGATCTAAACCTTAAGAATTGGGCATATGATGGACGGATTATGCGGAAGATACGATTCTTAAGGTGATGGTATAAATCATAATATCCACAATCGAGGGAATAAAGTTGGGCGCTTTATTCATGCAAAGATTGTTATGTTGTCTATATCCCTTTTGGGAGATGGTTTGTTTTAACTATCGGAGGTGGATTCCATGAATAGAAACATTGACACGTTGTCATAGGTGACGATGTGTTGGATCGGGACATAAAGTGAATTGATTTGGATTAATAATTCTGTCTCGACAAATCGATTCACTTTAGACAATCATTTGTGTTGTATCTTAATCCTGAGATGAATAGTAGGCTCGTTGTCTTAGTTTGTGCCTTTTGATGTACCAAAAGGTGACACTCACATCTTAATAGTGGTATGCATGCTGGTACATTGGCGGCATGACTCTTGATAGTGTAGACTTGTTATTCATAGATATGGAATCCATAGCTCCTCTTTAGGAGTAATGTATCCTCTTATATGCGTTATCCTGTAATTGAAAAACTGGAGCACTAAACCATTCAGATACATAGGTGTAACCGAATGGTATACTATCTTTGGATGGTAAGTTTTCTGATGGTGAGATAATGGAACATAAGATAAAAATAATCGGGAAGGTAAGATAAAACTTGTCCTTAAGCCGATTATGGATTATCATATGGGGATACGATACAGTATGATATGTCATGGAGACTTAGTTATACGAGCTTCGTAACTCTATTTAGTTCGAGAGTGCAGCTCCAAGCTTTTAGTGGAGTAGCAGTTGGAGTTGATAATTATGAAATTTATATCTAGGATATTGGGTTTCATAATTATCGGGAGCTTGAGCTATATAGGTCCATTTGGTCTCCTTTGTTAGCTCACAACATCCTGTAACGACACGGCGTGCTTTTCTAATAATTGGTGACTTATGTCAGATTTATCAGATAAACTTATAGAATTATTGAGAATTGATTCATTTTCTTAGAGATTATCTAGATAAAGTTGTTTTGATCAGATAACTTCTCTATTGGGTTATTTGAATTAAAATTGAGACTTTATCCTATAGAATCTCGGGTGAAAAATAAAAGATTTGTGAAATTTTTTATTCGGCAGTTCGACCTACCAATGGACGTGTTCGGCCTATCGATGGGGCCTATTCGGCCTACCGATCAGCGAAGGATAAGATCACGCGTTTTCATGCAGATCTTATCAGATATTGATCCAAACTTGATTCTGTTTTGAGTTTTTGAGACCTAATCTGATAATGACTGACCTTAGGACCAATCTCTATATAAAGGGAGTAAGTCTTAAGAATTACTCAGATCAATTAAGAAATTAAGAGTGATACTCTGCTAGTGAGAATCTGAAAACTCCTAAGAGCTTTTGTTCACAAATCATGAACACTTGCTTTGGGTTCTCTCGATTGGTTGGAAGGAGAGTCACCTAGTGAAAGAGCTATACGTGTGAGCTCACACTCACTCCGGTTGTGGATAGAGAATAGCAAAGAAGACCAGTTGATTGAGGCTCTTCTGGAACATTACTGCTCTTCATGTTTTGCGAGGGTTCTTCGACACACAAAGGTTAGTAAGATCTGGTTAATTTATGCATATAGCATGTCAAACTTGAATTTTAAAAAATACTCTGATGTAAAAAAAATTTAAAAATTTCGCTACGTACTCTTTTTCAAACACATTGACTCCCACTTGATCGAATCTTCAGCTTGTATGGCTTCATCATAACTCTTCAGTTCACCTCTGTCGGTCAACAAGATGTAATGTAGAGAAGGGGAGTATCTCTACGGCGGTCTAATAGTCCTGCTTAGATCTCCTAACTAGAGTAGCAATAGTGCTTTGGTTGCCTTCTTGAGCTATATTCTCTTGATCTTCAACCTCTAGATTTTACACCTCCATTTCAGGAAGATCCTTCAATAGAATTACCTCAGGCTTCTCACATTCAGAACCTGAACTTTTAGAGTCACTGTTATCTTTGTCCTTATACAGAACACTTTTATTAAAGATCACATCTTTGCTCCTAATAATCTTTCGATTTTGGTCATCCCAGTAATGAAAACCAAACTCAAGTCCATCATAGCCGACCAGAAGCTTTGCATCAAGTTTACTCTAGCAGCAAGATCAATATGAACATAGAAAGCACACACGAATACTCTCAAGTAAGTGAGGTCAACCTTTTTACCACTCTAGACTTCTTTCGGTAGCTTGAACTTCAATGGTGTGGATGGAATTTTGTTGATTAGATGAGCTGTTATATTAATTGCCTCAGCCCAAAACGACTTTGGCAGCCCTACATGTAACCTCATGCTTCTGGCAAGCTCGTTTAGAGTCCTATTCAGTCCTCTCAGCTATACCATTCTGTTGTGGTTTTCCTGGAATGGTTTTCTTCATCTTTATTCCATTCTCAGCATAGTACCGCCTGAAGTCATCATCTAAGTACTCTCCCCCATTGTTAGACTGCAAGCATTTCACCTTCAAATCTGTCTCATTCTCCACCATGGCTCTCTATCTCTTGAAAGCATCAAAGACATCATATTTGTTTTTCAAAAAGTAAACCTATACCTTCTTGTTTGAGTCATCAATAAACATCACATACTAATTAGTGCCACCAAGGGAAGTCACCAGTCGAAGGTCCCCACACATCAGTGTGAACTAGCTCTAACTTCCTGGACTTAGGCTCTCTACCCATATTTGAAAAACTAACTCTCTTCTGTTTGCCATAGATGCATGCTTCACACAAACTGTGATCAACAGTTTTCAATCCCGATAGTTTTCCTTTACAGTGAAGCATCTTCATTCCCTTCTCACCCATACGACCAAGCCTATTATGCCATAGCTCGGTATTAGTAGCAGAATTAGCAACTACTATGGTATCTCCGCAACTAAAGTTAATGTAGAAAGTTCCAGCTTTGCATCCCCGAGCAACAACTATCGCTCCCTTTATGACTTTCCAACATCTACAACTGAAGGTCATATTATGTCCTTCATCATCCAATTGCCCTATCGAAATCAAATTACGCATCAGCTTGGGTACATGTCTTACCTTCTAAATCTTTCACACAGACCCATTAGGCATTTTCAAATTAACATCTCCAATGCCAACAATGTCCAAAGGTTCACCATCTACAAGGTAAACCTTACCATGATTTTCAGTAACATAATTCTCGAAGACATGACGGTGTGCAGTGTTGTGGAATAATGCTCCTGAATCTATCACCTACGAATCAAGGGAATTGTCAACAGAGAAGAGTAAGGCATCCTGTGCCTCTTCAATAGCAGTGTTTACATCGTCATTGTTCTTGTCTTCATTCTTCCTTGGAGCCCTGTAATTCTTTTTCAAGTTGCCTGTCCTTCCACAATTCCAACACTCCATAATCCTACCGTTCCTCGACTTGCTTCTCCCATTCCTCGACTTGCTTCTCCCATTCCTCGACTTGCCTCTTTTGCCATTATCCCCATTGGAATGCCTCTCAAGTTTCCTGCCCCTATTATCAACATTAAGGGCCGAGTTTGACGTAGAGGCTTCACCTAAATCCTTCATGTGAACTTCTTCCACCAGAATAGAGTTTCTGACATCAACAAACTTTAGTTTTTCATTCCCAATTGAATTGGTAATGGCTACCCTTATGGGTTCTCAACTATTCGGTAATGAGGCCAAGAGGATTAGGACATTGATCTCATCATCAAATTTAATCTCTACTAAGACCAATTGGTTCAGGACAGTGTTAAAATTATTTAGATGCTCTACCACTGAGGCACCTTCAGGCACTTTTAAATTAAAGAGCTTCTTCATGAGGTGTACCTTGGTATTGGCCGAAGGCTTATCATACATGTCTGACAATGCCTTCATCATCCTTTTTGTAGTATTCTCCTTCGCAACATTATGGGCCACGTTCTTTGACAGGGTCAAACGGATCACACCTAGCACCTGTCTGTCAAGGAGAGTCCACTCATCATCCTTCATGCCTTCGGGCTTATTACCCAATGGCAAGTGCAGTTTTTTACTATAGAGGTAATCTTCCACTTGCATCCTCCAATAGAAAAAATCTGAACCATCAAATTTGGTGATATCGATAGCCAACCCATATTCTCCCGTCATCGTTTTTGGTCCAAACCTCTGCTCTGATACCAGTTTTTGGGGAGTTAGGCACCTTCTAATTTTAAGGATCACAAGAACGAATTATTGCAGAAAAGAAATTGAAGAAAAAAAGAAAAGAGAGACACCAAATTTTTATATAGGTTCGTCTAAATTTGAGACTACGTCATATTTCTGTCGCTGCAGATTCTACTATAATCAAGGAGATTACAGATTATAAGAGGGATTATCACACACTCTCAAATAGTGCTTCTCAAATCTCTCTTATACCTAGCACCATCTTTGGGAATTTTTCTCTCAAGAATTGAGCTCTCATATAAAAATGTGCCTCATATAAAATAATGTCACTCACAGCACACCCCCTAGCCACCTTATGTCTATATATATCCCAAAGAAGAGAAAAAATAGCAACTAATGAGAAACCCTAGCAGTTTCTCATTTTGGGCCTTTAAAACACGACTTTTACACAGAAAAATCGCAAAAAAAAGACTCTGGGGGCCACAGCGCTCAAAACCGACACCGCAGGTGTTGGTTTGAACCTCGGGCAGGCGCCACGGCGCCTAGTCACTACCCCCTATTTTTTTCTTCTTCTTCTTCCTGCTGGGTTGATTTGGCTCCATCCTTCAACACGCCTATGATATTTATCGTGGTCGAAGATCCTACAGTACATTAGACACAAAAATTAAAGTTAAAATTTATCCTAAAATCAATTTAAATTCAAATGTCACACAAAAACAATCCAAAATTCCTATCTAATCTAAATTTCGACCCAAAAGTCTCATCAAAATTCAATAAATCTATATAAAAAAAATATTTGGGGAATTTGCTCCGCCCATCCTCGCTCACTCTGACTCCGACTTGAAGACAAGAAGTCCTCATTGTCACCCAAGGCCCTATAATGTGAATTAACAATTAAAATTACTCCTTCTCAGTTTCAATCATATTTTAGACGACAAAAGATGTCTTAAAGACGATTTTCTAGCCTCTAGATCCCATTAATGTTTGCAAACAATTTCGTTGGAAAGTGAACGGGTATATGATTTGTTTGGTTTATAGATATTGGAACAAAAAGTTTGAATAACAATTTAAGTTTATTTAAGAAAAAATTATAGGTAAAATATTTAAATTGTGGTTCAACTTATCAAATCAAAGAAACAGTAATTAGTTAGTGAAACTGATGTCGGGAAAAATTCCCTTTCACGTAGTCATGAGTAAACCAAATTTTTTATGCACCCATGCACGACAAATCATAACCATTACGTATATGGCTTTATTTTGCTTAAAGAATTAAATGAGTGGCTCAAAACGGCCGCACAATGCTTAGCACGCAATTTGTTAGAAAAAGTTTTACGGTTCGTTTGTTGCATGAGTTTTTAATAGTATGATTTAGAATTTTATAGTTTGAACTATAAGTTTTAAAATATAAAGTTTTAAATGGTGGTTTAAACTGATATTTAAAATGTAAAGGTTTATAACAAGAATAATGTTTCATATCAAGTTTAAAAACGAGAACTGGTGTTTAGAGAACTATAATTTAGGAAAAAAATGAGAATAAGAATGATTTTTATTATAGAAAATAGTTAACTGTGTAAACTTAATTAAAGAGGAACAAAATTTAACTTGTGACTATTTTGACTGGTTTAAACCGTATGTATAATTTGAATTGGCCTTAGTTACTACTACAACAAACGTCGATTTGAAGGGTCTCTATAGTACTATGAACTGATCTAACCAAATGTCACATTAATTGTCGTGTATTTCCTTCTGTACTAAGATTAGTGGATCTAATATTAATGCCTCGATGAAAATTTCTACTCAAAAAAAATGAGCAGAGAAAAATATTACATGCATCATAACTAGTCAATTTACACTGATACAGAAATATTTTTCCAAGTAAATAAGAAAAGGCGTAAAAGGAGAGAGAGAAAATAAAACTGATCATTTGTCCTTGAGAAACTTTTTTCTAGTGTTAATTATTTAATTAGGGATAATTATATCTTTACACTTCATAGTTTTAACTATTTCTTCAATTTGTTATTCTATTCTAAGAAACTACAAAAGTATCCTTTGAATTTTAAAAACTTATTTTAATTTTATCCCTATAAATAAAAAATAGACATAGCAAGTAGCAACATAACCACGCTTAAATAGTTATGATAAATATTTTGCATATTAAAAACAAAAAAATCCTAAGGTAAAACATTAAATTTCAAGAAAAAAATCTTAAATTTTATGTCTTTTTAAATTTTAAAATAATTTTTAAAATTTTTCTCAAAAAGAAACATATGTTTCATAAAGAAATTAGATTTAATCAAAAGCATTTTCATCTTATTTTTATGCTTTTCAGTCAAAAAAGATATGCAGAGATAAAATTGAAACAAAATTTTTAAATTTAAACGATACTTTTGTAATTTCTAGAATAAGAAGGACAAATTGAAAAACAATGAAAACTAGGAGGAATAGTTATATAATTAATCCCACATAATTATATCTCATAGTTTTAACTGCTTCTCAATTTATCCCTCTATTTTTAGAAACTACAAAAGAATCAAACTTTGAATTTAAAAAAACTTGTTTCAATCTTATCCCTATAAATTAAAAAAAAAGGGCAAAACACATAATTATCTTTAAAGAATTATGAAAAATATCTTATAGATTTAAAAACATAAAAATCTCTAAAACAAGCATCAAATTTCAAAAAAAAGAAAAAAGATCTCTTAAGTTTTATGGCTTTTTGAATGGTAATATATTTTTTAAATCTTTCTCAAGAAGAAAAATATATTTTTAAAAAAATTCGGTCCTAATTAGGGGAATTTTTATCTTATTTTCATATGTTTTTTTTTATATATAAAAAGTCTGCAAAAGATAAATTGAAGCAAGTTTTTCAAATTTAAAAGACACCTTACAGTTTGTTAAAATAGAAGATTAAATTTAGAAACAATTACAACTAGGTAGAATAGTCATGTAATTAACCATTAGCTCTAAATATTACGAGAACCAAAATGTTCAATTTATTACACAAATATTTGCTTATACAGCTCAAAAATATAATCACCCACAGACACTATAACCCCCTTCTTATTCTTCTCTCTTCTTTTTCCCTCTTAAAATACTGTCAACCATATTTTACTCTTTTTTTCTTTTTTTTTTTCCAGGCGCCACGAATAATCATCAAAGTAGGTAATTCTACTTCCCGTCCTTATTTCCGCTAATTATTCAAGCATCCACACACTTCTATATTGAATACCATATAGCAAGATGCTATAAACAAAAACAACAAACACTGAGAAGATTAAACTTATCAACTCTACACAACACATCTTATAGTTTTTTTTTTTAGTAGTTAAGCGAGCCAACACATCATATAGTTGATCACCGATAAATATTGTTCACAACTTATTGATCAAGCACGGCTTCATTCCGTCTGCTTGCCTGCCTGGTCATGGAAACTGTCCCAGCACCGGCGGCCACTGCCGCGGCAGCAGCTGCTTCTCTCTGATTTGGATAATTACCTTTTCCATCGCCGCCATCTTCTCCAGATATCTCCTCCAAGGACCGTCCTTTGGTCTCACTCACCAAGAAGGTGAATAAAAACCCTAGCATATTAGTAGCTGCCAAAAAGAACATGGCCCTTTGAATTTTATGTGTCTCACCAGTCAAGGTGTAGGTCTGTACCGCAAACGCCCCGAAGATCGCACCCGCCTTCCCGCTGGCTGCGCTGATAGCGTGACATGTAGACCTAACCCTAGTCGGAAACAGCTCTGCCGGCAGGACAAATGTGGTGCTGTTGGGCCCGAAATTCGCGAAGAAAAAGGTCAGGCCATAGAGAATTGCGAACAACGTCCCATTTTTCTCCTTCAAATATTCGTATTTGATTCCTATGATGAGCATGAACGCGGACATCATAAAGAAGCCGAAGAGCTGGATTTTGAAGCGGCCGAGCTTTTCGATGAAGAAGACGGTGAACCAGTAGCCGGGGAAGGTCCCGCACAAGGCGATAACAAACATGGCGCGTGAGGTCTCGAAGACTTCTCGGAGGGCGTTCATCTTGGTTTTGTCTTGGATCAGATGCATTGCGGGGAAGATGTCTTTTTGGGTTAGGTTTTGGCTGTAGAACGCAATGTCCAACAAGAACCAAGTGGTTGTAGTGCCGATCAAATGCATTCCGTGGCGAGTCCAGAATTCTTGGGAAAACAATGTGTAGCTGTTGGCGGCCTTGAACTGAGCCAACTTATCTGACTCTTGGTGGATTTCTATCTCAAGAACACGTCCCATGTCCACCGCCGCTTGCTTTGCGTTTCCTTCTATCAAGGCAGTGTACCGTCCTGTATACATTTGAGGAAGCAAAAAATGAATGATAAGAGAGAGAAAAAAAAAATTGATTTAAAGAGTTGAAAATGAATTTCTTATTTAGTTTCTCTTCATATAATTAAATTATTAAATTTAGATGATATGACAACAATTAACAGAGGAATACTCAATGAAATATGAAACAGATCTGGACTCTGATTTACTAACCAGTTTCGGGCATTTTCATCCGCCAGTAGTAAGTCATGGCAGCTGGAAACGCTCCAAACATGAGCACAATCCTCCACATGTAGTCCCCCGCAGGTTGTGTGGAGAAAACTGGGGAGAAGTCATCTTGACTGAAATGAGGGGCATCATTGAGTTGTAGGAAGATCTTGGAAACAATCATGGACACTAGGCCGGCGAATATGATCCCCACTCCTTGCATTGCAAACACCGCGGCGATGAAAGCTCCCCGAGTTGACTTGTTGGCATACTCCGACATGATGGTGGCGGAGAGCGGGTAATCTCCTCCGATCCCAAACCCTAACCAAAACCTAAAGAAGCACAGCGTTCCCATCACGCCTTTTGCTGTGGCACCAAAAGAAAGGCCAGAGCAAATGGCACAAAATACCATCATAATGAGGGTGATGCCATAGACTTTCTTTCGGCCTAGCTTGTCCCCGAGCCAACCAAAGACTAGTTGGCCTGATAGGGTTCCGATTAGGGCGACCCCGGTGACAAAGTTGTTAACGTTGTCTGGCAGCTTCCCCGGTTTATGGGTTGTAGGGTCGAAGTAGTAGAGACGGCCCAAGAGTTTAGAGACGGTGGAGATGCAAAAGAGGTCGTAGGCGTCGGTGAAGAAGCCCATGCCGGCGATCACAATGGCCGTCATGTGGTACCATTGTGTCCGGGCGTTGTCAAGAGCATCAAGCACGGCAATAGCCATTTGGGCTAATTGTTGGCTGTGCCTAGATAGCAATAATCAGTTTGTACACTTGGTAATTTGCTGGTTGATCTGTTGGTTGCTTATATTTATAGTCAGTAATGATTGATTAATGATAAGATAATTAAAAAAATAATTAGGGACGATAGTTCCTAAGTTTATGGAGGATATTCTATTAGCCTAGTTAATATAAAAGATATACGGATTGGTTAATAAAAAGATCATATTTATACATTTTTCTTCACGACTTTGGTGAAGCCATATTGAGGGGCTACTTACAATTAAAAGCTGGCAATTTGTTTTGGGAGTTAATTCAGGTTGATATGACCAAGAAAGTTGATATAACAAGTCAATAATTAATGATGTTGACAACAAAAGACAACAAGGGCATTTTTTTTTTCCCAGTTCAAGATGAGCCTCAGATTCATTATTCGTTTTATTTTTTAAAATACGTGTACATGAAATAAAAAGTATTGCAACTTGAGACAAATAAGTTTAAAATTTTCTCTAAGAGATAATGCTTATTATTATAGATATATTGTTGGCAGTATTATAGCCTAGGTAGGAACAACATTAGATCTTGGAAAGTGCGTCAAGAACATCAGAAACTTTGAGTACGTAATTTTCCACAAACAGATATATTTGAGAAATATGTTGGAACTTAAATATTGTAGCATATGAGCGCTTTATATTGTAGTAAATTTTTATCTTTTCACTGTAACATGTGATAACTTTATACTGTAACAGTTGTAATTTATTATTTCTAACGTATTTCCCAAAACAACTTATAATATCTACACCATGAACATACAAATTAACAAACATATTATCTTGGCTTCGTTTGAGAAATAAATTGAAACTTTAAGTTCCAACTTACTATAGTGTAAAGCTCTTATATGCTACAATAGTTTGTTACAGTATAAAACTTTTATATACTACAATATTTAAATTCTAACTTCAAGTTTTAACTTACTTTTCAAAGTAAGTGCTTGTTGTTTGGCATTCATTCTTTTTGTATTGGTTATATATATGTTGGCTTTGTTCAATAATTGTCTTGAAATTGACCTTTTTTGATAAATTTTAAATATGCATATAAAACGTGAGCAATCATATTGTGACTGTCAAAATCTCCTTCCCTTAGGATCGGAAGAAAAAAGCATTTCTTGTAGTTTGGTTCTACCAATTATGTTATATTATATGTCCCATCTCTCATAGCAATAGAACCAAGTAAAATAGCAACATGGAGGGACAAACAAGAAAACTGCTTTGTTTTCTTTTAGAATTCTCCGTTAACAACCAAAAATGTCCTTTCATGCCCAATTGTTTTGTGGCTGTAACTATGAGGAAGTCAAAATTTAATCCGCCTAGTGTCATTCAGTAGCTCCAAAAAAAAAAAAAAAAAAAAATCCAGCATCATGAGCTGCCACAAAAACTTTGGAAAGCTATACAATTCACAATGAGTTTTGGCCTCTTCAAGCATTTGAAGGGCTTTTAAAAATGCCAAGAAGCATAATTTCTATAGTAAATATGCCTCTATATTACAGAAAATTACAATGTTCAAATACATTTGGGGAAAAAAATGTAGTTCTTGGCCCTTGGCAAAATTTTGAGGCCAAAATGCATAGCTAGTATAAAACTAGAGAATCAAGGCTAATCGTTGTCTAACACTAAGTGAAACAAGGCAAAATAAGAAGTTTGTGGGACCAATTTAGTTTTGCTAATGACTTTTTTGTCGTTTGTTGCTGCACCGCCAACACGGAAGCTTTGCCAAAGATATCCCTCGAGGTGAGCATGTCTCCGATGATGCCTAGCTCCGGGAACTCGGTCCACGCAAGATTGAGACCCATATCTGGCAGCAGCTTGCACTGTGGCTTCTCCTAACTATTATAAGATCATACTCATCCACCATACTTCTCACAGCCATAGCCATTTCGGACCCATCATTCATAACCTTCTCCAAGTAGGTCAACCCTTGTCTGGTGCTCAAACTATTGTACCTGATGTCTTTTAACACCTTGGAAGCCATCAGATATTCCCACTTGTTGTCCTTGTCGACCTCCTCGCGCTCACTCAGGGGAGGCGGCCAAATGGATTACTGAAAGGCAAATACTCGAAACCCCTACGCATTCGTTTCGTGTATGTCAAAGCCTCCCTATCGTCTTTGCCTCCCAAGAAAATCATACAGACCGACTACATCTAGGCTTCTAATGAAACCACTGAGCCAGCACGCCCTGCATAGCCCCGATTTACGAGGATTACAACCGAGCATGGAGCCCTTTGGAGCACCCTCATGTTTAAGGCCCTTACCTTTTTTCTTCCAGCTCAACATTCCCTGCCACTGACCATTTCCTATGAAAAAGAAGGATCACAAGCGATGTGACCTTGTCCAAGGCCAAAGTACCAATGTCCTCATGCATTAGCCTGCAGGGAGAAACCGCCGTGAAAGTGTTTACTTTCACAGACTCCCAATTGTTGTTCTCGAACCAATTGAAGGCAAGGATTACGTTCTACGAGTAAGAGACGTTGGAATGGGTCTTCTTTTGAACTTGATGTGAGGTAAAGATTGGTGAAGCTATGCCAATAAGCTCAATCAGGTGAAGAGCATAAACACCAATTGGGTTGTCTTTTGTTGCACATAGGCATCAAGGAGGTCTATTGTAGCAGTTTTGTCATCCGGCCTATGAATGCAGACGAGTACTTGAAGCTCCAAATTCGGCTTCAAATGCATTATGTTCCTCTTCTGATAGCCTGCATATTTCCTTGATGGATCATACAAGAACTTCACTCGAATCGGCACAATCACTGATATTGCTAGGATACTAATTATTAGCAAATTAAAAGTTGGCACTCCAAGAGTCTGCATTTACCAAAAAAAAAAAAAAACAACAACATTATTTCAATACATCGATTTAAATAAAAATATCTCAATCTCTAATTAATTAAAGAAACAAGTATTAGTCATAAATACTGGTGACAATTAGCATTTTTAATGAAAAAGAAAAAAGTACTTGATTTGAAAGTAAGAATAAGAAAGTACATTATTATCTCTGAAATATGTATAGACACCTATTTCAACAATGCCTTTACTTGTCATAATGAAAGCCAATGCCCAAGAATCATACATTGGCATATCATGATATATGCAAGCCATCACGCAGGCGACTAGCTTGGCAACATAAGTGATCACCGACAAGGATTATGTTTGCCTTCATGAGGGGATCAAGCATGTTCTTGGAGAAATCCACTCTCAACATCCGTGTGGCCACAAAGAGCGGCATGAACACTTCGGAGACGAAGAGCTCGGGCTTACCAACGATGGCGGAGCCTAATGGTGGCCCGTCCGGTATGACTAATCCCAAGATGTAATGCCCCATGATAATCTACACATCAAAGATGCTTGAATAAAGGCACAAGCGAGAGCCAGCGTAATTATGTTGTACACATAAACGTCCTTGACAGGCCTCCCTTCAGGCGTTTGTTTGATGATCATAAGCATCACAGGCCTAAAGACGAACACGACGATGAGGAAGAAGGCAGCGATGGCTGCCACATCCACAAGAGCTCTGTTCTTGGACTCGATGCAGACTCTAACCAAGAGGAAGAAGTTGGAGTCGACAAAACTGATGGCGTCGCCTACCATAGCCACAGAGAGGCCTAATCTGCCAAGCTCGGAATTGAGGAGGTTGAGCTCGGTCAAGGGAGAAGCAATGACGAGGAAAGAAACAAGAGATTGTGTTATGAAAACAAAGGGAAGCATGTCCTTGTCCGGAGGAGGTAGATTCCGTCCCAGAAGTTTGTTAGCAACCATTCCACGCAAGAATGGAACTGAGATGGCCACAACCGCAATTGTGGTTGCCTTTGTTCCTGTCTTGGGGACCATTCCAACATTCATTTTGACAGCAGTCAGGAATAGGAAAAGTGTGTAGCCAATGCCTGACATTGTCCCAATAATCTGCTGACCACCCAGTGTGAAGAGTTTCTCATTCTTGGGGTTCCTGTGATAATGCATAACTAAGGACCAACCCTGTCTGTGTTTAAACCAAAAAAAAAAGTGATCAAAATTCATGCCATTTGAGGATTTGAAAAAGAAAATAAACAAACTAAATAGTGAGGTTAACTTTACACCTCTTCCTAAACTTAGATATGTGATGACATCCACAAATATCTCTTACCTTAACAACGTATCTCCATTTACACCATGCATCAGATTTTTTCAATTATTTACGAAGTATTTAACAAATTTAGCCCATCACCTTTAAACAATTCATTCTTAACTTTTAGTTTTGATAAATTAGTCTTTGAATTTAACAAATTCTTACATAGCTTCGTTCTTAAAAAAATGTTAAAAATTCAAACTAAAAACACCTTATGCACGTTACATAAGCTTGTTTGAATTAATGAACTGAAATTACAGAAAACGACAACAAAGCACGTCATTTTACATGTACGAAGATATCTCTTGCATTTTAAGTCTTTGCAGTCCTCATAGGGATTGTGGCCCGGCCCTCTTATTAGAAAGGAGCACATGGCTCGCACCTAGTGGGGTCTAAGCTACAACTCCGTGGGGCTGAATAATAATGCTCATCTATAAATATGTTTGTATACATAGGTACAATAATCTCAGAGGTGAGCCTGGGGAGTCCGAGACGCTTGAGAACAAAATAGAAGGCCTGAGTCATGCAGAAAATCATGAGCATCTGCAGTTCCAGCTCTGGTAATGAGTTCCTGAGCAGCCCATCAGGATTAGGACTCCAATTGTTCCAAGACCCTTGGGAGTTCACCTGGGGAGGCAATTCAATGCATACATCATGACGTGGGTTATGATATTGGTTGTCACATTTTCTTCCATAATTTTTTGTTTTAATTTTTTCCGAGAAGAGCAATGAAAACGATATGGGGGAGAAGAGTTATATTGATGTTGAATCTTCAGAGAAGGTGGGTGATCATGTTTTGCTGGCCCTGATGAGATGTTTGTGGGAAAATATTTGAAATCATCATCAGATAATTTTTGGGTTTTTGTTCATGTTGATTTTCATGATATATCAGAACCTGTCTTTTGATGGGCTCTCTGTTTTTTGGCTCAATCAGAAAGGCGATTGAAAATAATTTAGGCGCATTAGTGTTGTTAGATTTTTTCTTTTGTTTTTTCCCCTTGGACTTGGAGTTGGAAGGACGTCAAGAGAGAGAGAGAGAGAGAGAGGGGTCAAAAAAAATAAAGAAAAAGGATGATTTTTACGTTTCTTTTTCACCCTCTAATTTATCTTTTTATTCAATATAAATATATCTTGCATTACCGATCATTATTTTGTATTTAACAATATTTTAATTGGGACCTTTTTTTAATAGAAATCTTTATTGGTGGTGCATATTCTAAAAACGTTAGATCTCATTAAAATCACTTTAATTATTTATCTGATGGCTCGACTAAAATATACACACTTATTAGTGAGTATTCTTTTCATTTCTACAAGAAAATTGTCATTTATAACCTTAAAAAAAACCATATTGTTATATGGTTTTCTCCGTTACGGGTGATTTTGACTAAAAATGACTAATAATATATCAAGCTCGGATGACATTGAGTGAGACAAATAAATACTTTTTCGTCCCCATTTGTGATCCCCAAAAACTAGAGATGCAACAATAGGTCGGGATCTGTGGGCCGGTCCTAGCCCGTCCTGCTATAGTGATAGGTCGGGCTGGCACGGCCTGACATTGTTCACGGCCCGGCTTGGCCCATAAAATATTGGTGGGCTGGGCTGGGCCAATATATATGTCAGCCCATGGGCCGGCCCGGCACGGCCCATGAAAAATCATAGGCCAGGCTGGACGGCCTGTCTTGTCACAACCCGTCTTTTCGGGCTGTGATAAAACTCTTTCTTACCTACTTTAGGGCAAAAATTTTAGATTTTTTTTTAATAAATACTTTACATATACTGGTTTAATAACTTTTGAAATACAAACATATACTTGTATTTACATAATCACATTTTCTTTGCAATATAGTTTATCAAACATTACTTTCAAAATATCTTAAAACACAATACAACGAAAAACATATTGCGGCGAAAACTATTCCCAGTCTGCACACATCATCCGTCCGCCAGCTCATCATTACGATTTATTCTAACTTTCTCGTCGGAATTCCTACAGCATGAAAAACTTAATAAGCTAACGCCCAGTAAGTCCCATAAATCTCACACGGACATTCAAATAAATACATGAATCAATTATGCTTTCTTATAAACTTTCCTTATCTCCATCATTTCTTATCTTTACTAAGACCCAAGTGTTCGTACCATTGCACAATTTCATTTAGGTCTACATAACATCGTGACCATACTATATCCTTTAAACTCTCCTTGAGTCAGGAGTCGGTACGACACTTTTTTTAATTTCTGGTGACATATTTACCAATCTATTTATTATGGTTAACATACCATGTATGATGTGATATTCACATGTTATCCATAACACATAAATTTGCTTGCATAGCATAGTACACACAAGTACTTATTTTATATACACATAGGTATTCATTATTGTACACACAGGTACATAACATTCAATACACATAGGTATTCATTATTGTACACACAGGTATATAATATACTGTATATATTCGATACATAACATGTTATACACTCAGGTATTTTAATCGTATACTCACAGGTATCCATACATGACTATACCCTCAGGTATTCATATCATGGCAAACATACAAGTTTACACCGTACTATACACTCAAGTGTACATATACATGCATCCTATACCTACATTTTCATACTGTAGGTGGCAAGGGTACTTACTTGTGCTTGTGTACCGAAAAATCGACTTCGGTCTCCTTTCTCCTAGGCTCTTAGGATCCTGTTGGCCAATTGCAAAACTATTAGCCAATTCTACTACGTTTTATTACAAAACGTTCGTTACTTAACTAGTCGAGTTGCATAACCGTATACAACTCTGAAACCACTGGTTTCCTTATTTCTACCTTACTCTACCCTATTGTTACTTACGAAGGGCGGATATCTTCCAAATCATCTTTTTACCTCATTGAAAATATTTCTGAGCTGTTTGGGTTATTCGAGCAAAAATAACGATTTTGCCCTCCGTGAACCTACTGACTTACCCAAGCTCGATTTCATTATTTTAATAAAAATAGCCACATATTAGCTTTAAAGTAATGCTCTAGTGGCTCGTATCTCTTTATTTCACACTTATGCCCCTTTTCTATAAAAACTTTACATTTTAGCCATAAACTGAAGATTTTGACGATTTTGTTCCCCGGGCTAAAATTTTTCTCTTTGCATCAAAATTTCCTATTTTTCTCAAGGATATTTTTTGCTCAAAGTACCATATTCAAAATCCTTTGGGAAATGACGTTTTTGCCCTTTTAAAAACTTTTTACAGTTTTCGTAAATTCTTTGAAAAATCAAAATCTCACAAACGATTGAGTTTTTCGATGAACCGTTTTTAATACTAAATAGTTTCGTCGAGATCTACAACTTTCGTGTTTTAACTTTTCCCAAAATCTCACTATACAGGGGTGTTTTTGGCCATTTTTTAATTCTACCGAGAGAAATCTTTTTCTTTCAATTTAGTCCCTATGACATTTTTACAAAAATCTATTTTAAAATTGTAAATCTACCCCTGCAAAGACCATTCCATGCCTTATTCAAATCATTCTCATGCTCAAACATTATTTTTGCAAAGTCTAACATCAAAATTACAAAAATTACCATTTTGCACCATAAATCAAAATTTCACCACTTACACATGCCATACTTCACATATGCATAAAATTTCATCAAGTACATGCTCAAGAACCCACATGGGTTTGAAAGACTAGAAATCAAAATAAAATTTATAAAATCTCAAAACTTTAAAATCTTAAACTTACCAAAATAACACTCTTTTGATTTCTAACCTTCCAAGGCTCCTTGAACTCCTTCTTAGGCTTCCTTTTCATATAAAAATACCATGAATTAATTTTCCCCTTAACCCATGAAAAATCTCTTGAAAACTTGTTAAAAAGTTCAGGTTTTTACCTTAAAACTTGTGAAAAATCCTTGGGCTTTATTCCTAAAATTTGTTTGGGGTTATTTTGCAAAGTTTGGGGTTGAGAAATTTTTTTGGAGGGCTGCAACTATGGCTGCCAGAGCTAGAGGAGGAAGAAAGAAATGTTTTTTTTTTTTTTTTTGCTAAAGTCACATTAAATGCATCCTTATCTCATTTGGTGACTCATGGTAATCCATGAGTATACCACTAGGTGTCATCATGCTATTGGGCTACATTGCATGGCTTGTTGGCCCAATAGAATTCAAGTAAGTGTCCACTTTGTAGAGTTAAAAATTTATACTGTGTAATTTTTCATCACACAGTATTTTTCCTATACTGTCATGGTCAAATTAGTGTACTTTCTATCCTTAGACTGTATAAACATATTTGACCTACTTTTCGTTCACTTTTGGAGGCCAATCATAACTTTTTTGTATCTGCATTTTCACTTAGCAGTATTTTTATACTGCATCGGCCTCTTCTTTCACTGGGTTAGGTCTCAGAGGACTCTACATCATATTTATATTCTTTGTACCCATGTGTTTATATCACAATTTTACAATTAATCGTGATATAAAATTCATTTTATGGATATTATTTACAAATTTTTGAGTAATTAAACCCATAAAATCTATATTCGGCAATATCCAACATTGCATCACATTTGCCATGAAATTTATAATCAATATCGTTTATTCATACTTTATCGTAATTTTTACAAAAATTACAATTTAAAAAAAATTACATTTTTAAAAGTAAATTCATTAATTAAACCCAATTAAATATTAGGTTTTATTAATGAAATTTTCTCGATCATTACAATCTACCCCCCTTAAGAATTTTCGTCCTCGAAAATCAAAACAATTCGGGGTAGCTTTTCCTCATTTTATCATCCCGTTCCACGTTGCTTCTTCCACTTGTTGGTTGCGCCATAGAACTTTGACGAGATGTATCTTCTTGTTTCTTAGTTCCTTTTCTTCTCGTGCCAATATTTGAACCGGTTTCTCTTCATATGACAGGTTCTCATGTACGTCAATTTCATCTGGCTGTAGAACATGTGAAGGATCCGGTACATACTTCTTTAGCATGGATACATTGAATACATTGTGTACAGATGTTAGATCAGAGGGTAAGGCCAACTTATATGCTACATTGCCTACCTATTCTAGGATTTTGAATGGTCCAATGTATCTTGGGCCAAGTTTTCCTTTCTTTCTAAACCTAATTACTCCTTTCATTGGTGTCACCTTTAAGAAGACCAAAACCCCTACTTGGAATTTCAGAGGTCTTCGTCGCCGATCTACATAACTCTTTTGACGACTAAAGGCAGTTTCCATTCGTTGACGGATTAGTTTCACATCCTCCGTCGTCCTTTGCACAAAATTTGTTGTTGACAATGTCTTTTCTCTCTTTTCATACCAATGCAATGGCGATCTATATCTTCTTCCATAAAGAGCTTCACAAGGAGCCATTCCTATGGAAGCTTGATAACTATTATTATAAGCGAATTCGATCAACAGTAGCTTTTTGTCCCATCCTCCTTTAAAATCTAGCACATAGGCTCTTAACATATCTTTTAGAGTTTGAATGGTCCTTTCAAATTGACCATCCGTTTGAGGATGAAAAGCTGTACTAAAAGTTAGCTTCGTTCCCATAGCTTGGTGAACACTTCTCCAAAACTTAGAAGTAAACTGACCATCTCGATCAGAAATGATAGATTTCAGAACTCTGTGGTATCTAACTATCTGGGCTACATATAGTTGAGCTAGTCTTTCCACAGAACTATTGAGTTTAATGGGTAAGAAGTGATTTGATTTCGTCGATCTATCAACGATTACCCATATAGTGTCGTGTCCACCCGTAGTTTTGGGTAGCCCAGTCATCAGATCCATAGTTATTTGGTCCCATTTCCACTTGGGAATTTCAATCTTTTATAATTCGCTTGCTGGCCGTTAATGCTCAAATTTCACCTTTTGGCATGTAAGGCATTTGGCGACAAACTATGCGACATCATTCTTCATTCTGTGCCACCAGTAGTACTCTTTCAAATCTTGGTACATTTTAGTAGCTCCTAGATGAGCCACGTAGGGTGCTTCATGAGCTTCTTCTAATACTTGCTTCTTTAATTCTTCATCATTGGGGATGCAGATTCTGCCCTTATAATGGAGAATGTCATCTTTTAAGATGCTAAATTCTGTTTCTTTGTTCTCAAAGACCTCATTCCTAGCTTTAAGTAGCAACGAATCTACTTTTTGTCGCTCTTTTAAGTTCTCCAAGATAATTGGTCGAAACGACAATTGGGCCAATCGTCCAATGATTAGCTCTATTCTTGCTTCCATCAATACCTTCTGAAGAGGTCTTGGCATTAATTGCACCATCGCAAGCGAAGACATTGTTCTACGACTAAGGGCATCGGCTACTCGGTTAGCCTTTCCTAGGTGATACAGAATTTCACAGTCGTAGTCTTTAACTAACTCTAGTCACCTTCGTTGTCTTATGTTAAGCTCCTTTTGTATGAAGATATACTTCAGACTCTGATGATCTGTATATATCTCGCATTTAGCTCCATATAAATAATGATGCCAAATCTTCAATGCAAACACGACCGCTGCTAATTCCAAGTCATGTGTCAGATAATTTCTTTTATGATCTTTTAGTTGTCGAGGCGCGTATGCAATCACCTTTCCATTTTGCATCAATACGGCTCCCAGTCCCGTTTTCGATGCATCGCTGTAGATCACGAATGTTCCTAGGTCCAGATCAGGTATTGTCAGGACTAGTGCACTTGTAAGTCACATTTTTAACTCTTTGAAACTTTATTCGCACTTCTTAGTCCATTCATACTTTGCTGCTTTCCGTGTAAGTGTAGTAAGCGGTGCTGCAAGTCGGGAAAATCTTTCTACAAAACGTCGATAGTAGCCTACTAAACCGAGGAAACTTCTAATTTTGGTTACGCTTTTCGGTGTAGGCCACTTATTCATCTCTTTTACTTTGGTGGGATCAACGGATACTCCATCCCGTGTCACCACGTGTCCTAGGAAATGGTCCTTTTCTAACCAAAACTCACATTTTGAGAACTTGGCGTACAATCAATGCCTTTTTAGTAATTGTAGTGCGATCCTTAGGTGCTCTTCTTCTTTAACTCGAAGTTGATGATATCCTGAGCGCATATCAATTTTTGAAAATACTGACGCTCCTTTCAGTTGATCAAACAATCTTTGATGCTTAGAAGTGGGTACTTGTTCTTAATCGTGACCTTGTTTAATTTCCGATAGTCAATACACATTCGTAACGTTCCATCTTTCTTCTTAACAATTAAAATAGGTGCTCCCCATGGGGAATGACTTGGTCGGATGAATCCCTTGTCCAACAATTCCTTTAATTGCGCCTGAAGTTTCTTGAGTTCCCCTGGAGCCATTCGATATGGCACCTTCGAAATCGGGGCTGTGCCAAGCGTCAATTCGATCTCAAATGAAATCTCTCGTTCTGGTGGGAAGCCTAGCAGCTCGTCGGGAAACACATCAACAAATTCTTTTATAATGGGGACCTTCTCTGGTCCTAACTGAGCCTCTTGATTTTTCCTTATCAAATTCACTAGATAACCGGTGCATCTGCTTTCCAACATCTTCCTTGCCTTTACTGCTGAAATCAACGCCTTGGGAGCTTTGGGAAGTTTCCCTGAATACACAAACTTTTCACTCCCGTGAGGTCGGAACATAACCTTGTGGTGTCGACAGTTTATCTTAGCTATGTATTTCCCTAGGAAGTCCATTCTTAGAATAACGTCGTAATCTTGTATATCGACTATTATCAAATCAATATACAATTCCCTTCCACAAATGATTATCGGTACGTGACGTAACCAATAATCAACATTTAATACCTCCCCAGAGGGTAGTGCAACTCTAAAGGTTTGCTCTATCCTATCTCCTTTATTTCTTGTTCGTTTCGCAAACTTAAATGATACAAACGAATGTGTTGCTCCAGAATCAAACAAAACATATGCATCAGTATTGGCAACAGAGAACTGACCTGTCACCACTGATGAGGTTCCTGCATCCTCTTTTTTCTTTATGTAGGCATAAATTTGCCCACTTGGTTTCGGAGCTTCTAGTCGCCCTTGACTGACATTAGGGCCTTCAATCTGTGCCTGAACCTGGACCGCATGCAGTTGGTTCCCTTGAGGCCTTTGCCGAGCCTGACTGCTCTGACTTTAGGGATTAGAAAAACAATTTCTGGCATAGTGCCCTTCTTTTCCGTAGATATAACACTTGTTTGTGCTAGTCGTGCATTCCCCTGCATGTCTCTTCCCACATTGACTGCAAAGGGGTTTGTTGTTCCCTCCATCATTAATCCTCTTCTGAGGTTGACCCCTTGGGTTCTTTAAACTATTCACGTTCCATTTCATCTTGTTGTTAGCATTGCGTTCACGTCCTGCTTGACAGTTCTAGGACGGCCCTTGGCTTGAGACGCCTCCTTGTCCTTTCACTTGTACGGCTGGACTTTGCTTGGCTAAAACTTTCTCCTTTTTCTGAGCTTTGAAAATCCTTGCTCTTTCCTCCTTATCACGGGCAATTCTGAACTCGGCTCTGGTCGCCCATTCAATGCAATCCTCCACATCCTTGGGAGCTTGCCCTCTACTATCAACCACAAGGGCAATGTCGGTTTTGAACATTCTTATCAATCGTCTTATTCGTTCCCGATCAGTAGGCACTAACTCGGGACAAAGTCATACTAGCTGGTTAAACCTCTTTACAGCATCAACTACGGACATATTAACTTGCTTGAAATTATTGAATTCTTCTTATTGGGCTGCCATGGTTTTCACATTAAAGTAAGCCCTGTCAAACTCTTCCACGAAATTTGGCCACGTCATTCCGTCGATGTTTCTTCTACGCTCTACTGACTCCCACCATCTCCTAGCATCTTTAGTGAGAGAAAATGAAGCGCATAGGACTTTTTCATGGTCATTAAGTCCCATAAATTTCAAAACCCTTTCTATGCCTGTAAGCCAATCGTCGGCCTCTAATGGGTCTATTGATCCATCAAATTCTGGGGCCTTCATTCTCAAGAATCTTTCATAAAATTTGGTAGTAGATACTACCGGAACAGCTGGGACTACTAGTTTCGCTTGCTGTGGCGATGGTACTAGGGGTGGCGTGTCCATATGTACTGGTGGTATGAGATTCTAGTTAGCTAATTGTTTCCGTAAACCTTGCATTTCTCGCTCCTGAGCTTGGAGCTTCTGTTGCAATTCCGTGATCATAGCCATTAAATCCAGATTCATAGGTCTCCGGGTGTATCCGCCATCAATATTAATCGTTATATACCTATCGTATATTTTCGTTACTATGTTAGCATATACTATTAACTTAATAGTATCCAATCAATAATTGCATATATTTAAACAACATAAATACATGCAAACATACATAATTACATGAACTCAATATCTTACTTCGTACATTTCATTTCATTTGCATTCATACATTTCATTTCATTAACCTTCATACATTTCATTTCATTTACTTTCATACATTTCATGAACCTCTTTCATTTCCTTTTTATATTCTTCGTAACATTACATGCATAACTATCATATATACTTTCTTCCTTTCATACATAAACTGTTCATATCATTTCCGGGAGCAGTTATCACTTCCGACTGCATATGCCCTATTGCCGGGAAGGATACCACTTGTCGGACATACATACATACTCATACATATACAGAGGCAACAAGGCCTAAGACTGTACTAATCCCTCATCTATGTACATTAGACTACACAAAAGTCTTCATAATTTCTTTTAGTCTGACTCGACTCCCGATATATCACTATGTTCGGAATCCTCCTCGGGATCCTCCTCTTTCGCTATATCTGAATCAGTCGACTCATCATCACTTGCAATTTTAAGCTCAGGCTCTTCATCTTCCTTGTCCATATCCACTGGGGGATCTTCCAATGGCGCGACTCCATTTTGTTCCGCATGTAATACCGCCATAAGGAAATCGTGGACGCTAAGGTAATTCCCTGGATATTGTATTGCTGTTGGATGGTATTCGGAAGATCTCTCCAAACTAGATCACAAATTCGCAGTAAAGGTAATTCGGGGGAAATCAATGGCATCATGGTTCGACGAAACCTCAAGATATAGTGATCTACCGGCTCCCCTATATATCTTCCCCAAACTGGTTCTACACGTAAGTACAACCTGCGTCGTCAATTAGCCCACAACATCGGAATCATTTGGATATGCATGGCATCTGCTGGAGGTAAGGGTACGAATTCAGCTTGAATATGTTGTCTAAAGCCTTGCCAATCCCCTGGTCGCTCATCAGGTCCAATCCTCAGGCACCATGCTAAGGCTTCCCTCAACAACAATCTTGAGGCCAATAAAACCTGGAGAGGTGGTGGCGTATGACAAGCATCAAAGATTACCTTAACTACATGAAGCCATTCGATCAGCACCATAGGCTGCTAACTCCTATAGTATCGTGGTGGTATTGCGTCTTGAAAAGCAATACTGGTTCTTTGATCAGCTTCCATATCACGATCATAATGCGGCTTCGTCATATACTATATTTATTGTCGTAATTAACATAACAGTGTCATATAAAACAGCACTGAACATTCTTATACTTAAAATCAAACTATCTTACTTGAGCTATGTCAATGGAGCAGACGACGATGTGTAGTAGGGTAGCAAGATTTTCATTCTGATACCAATTGTCACAACCCGCCTTTTCGGGCTGTGATAAAACTCTTTCTTACTTACTTTAGGGCAAAAATTTTAGAATTTTTTTTTAATAAATATTTTACATATACTGGTTTAATAACTTCTAAAATACAAACATATACTTGTATTTACATAATCACCTTTTCTTTGCAATATAGTTTATCAAACATTACTTTCAAAATATCCTAAAACACAATACAGCGAAAAATATACTACGGTGGAAACCATACCCAGTCTACGCACATCATCCGTCCGCTAGCTCATCATTACGATTTATTCTGACATTCTCGTCGGAATACCTATAGCATGAAAAACTTAATGAGCTAACGTCCAGTAAGTCCCATAAATCCCACATGACATTCAAATAAATGCATGAATCAATTATGCTTTCTTATAAACTTTTCTTATCTTTATTATTTCTTATCTTTACTAGGGCTCAAGTGTTCTTACTATTGCTCAATTTTATTTAGGTCTGCGTAACACCGTGATCATACTATATCCTTTAAACTCCCCTTGAGTTAGGAGTCGGTACGACACTTTTCTTAATTTCTGATGACATATTTACCAGTCCATTTATTATGGTGAGCATACCATATATGATGTGATATTCACATGTTATCCATAACATATAAATTCGCTTGCATAGCATAGTACATACAAGTACTTACTTTATATACACATAGATATTCATTATTGTACATACAGGTACATAACATTCAATACACATAGGTATTCATTATTGTACACACAAGTACGTAATATACTATACATATCGATGCATAATATGTTATACACTCAGGTATTTTAATCGTATACTCACAGGTATCCATACATGACTATACCCCTAGGTATTCATATCATGGCAAACATACAAGTTTACACCGTAATATACACTTAAGTGTACATATACATGCATTCTATACCTACATTTTTATATTGTAGGTGGGAAGTGTACCTACTTGTACTTGTGTACCGAAAAATAGACTTCGGTCTTCTTTCTCTTAGGCTCCTAGGATCCTATCTTAACTAGTCGAGTTGCATAACCGTATACAACTTTGAAACCACTGGTTTCCTTATTTCTACCTTACTCTACCCTATCGTTACTTACGAAGGGCGGATATCTTCCAAATCATCTTTTTATCTCATTGAAAGTATTTTTGAGTTGTTCGGCTTATTTGGGCAAAAATGACGATTTTGCCCTCCGTGAACCTACTGACTTACCCGAGCTTGATTTTGTTATTTTAATAAAAATGACCACATATTAACTTTAAAGTAATGCTCTAGTGGCTCGTATCTCTTTATTTCACACTTATGCCCCTTTTCTATAAAACTTTACATTTTGGCCCCTAAACTGAAAATTTTGACGATTTTGTCCCTTGGGCTAAAATTTTTCTCTTTGCATCAAAATTTCCTATTTTTCTCAAGGACGATTTTTGCTCAAACTACCATATTCAAAATCCTTTAGGAAATGACATTTTTACCCTTTTTAAAATTTTTCATAATTTTCGTAAATTCTTTGAAAAATCAAAATCTCACAAACGAATGAGTTTTTCGATGAACCATCAATAATGCCTAACAGTTTCATCGAGATCTACAACTTTCGTGCTTTAACTTTTCTAAAAATCTCACTGTACAGGGGTATTTTTGACCATTTTTCAATTCGTCGAGAGAAATCCTTTTCTTTCAATATAGTTCATACGGCATTTTTACAAAAATCCATTTTAAAATTGCAAATCTACCCCTGCAGAGACCATTCCATGCCTTATTCAAACCATTCTCATGCTCAAACATTATTTTTGCAAAGTCTAACATTAAAATTACAAAAATAATACTTTTTGCAAAAATTATCATTTTGCACCATAAATCAAAATTTCACAACTTACAAATGCCATACTTCACATATGCATGAAATTTCATCAAGTACATGCTCAAGAATCCACATGGGTTTTAAAGAATAGAAATCAAAATAAAATTCATAAAATTTCAAAACTTTGAAATCTTAAACTTATCAAAATAACACTCTTTTGATTTCTAACCTTTCAAGACTCCTTGAACTCCTTTTTAGGCTTCCTTTTCATGCAAAAATACCATGAATTATTTTTCCCCTTAACCCTTGAAAAATCCCTTGAAAACTTGCTAAAAAGTTTAGGATTTTACCTTAAAACTTGTGAAAAATCCTTGGGCTTTGTTTCTAAAATTTGTTTGGGGTTATTTTTGCAAAGTTTGGGGTTGAGAAATTTTTTTGGAGGGCTGCAACTATGGCTGCCGGAGCTAGAGGAGGAAGAAAGGAATGATTTTTTTTTGCTAAAGTCACATTAAATGCATCCTTATCTCATTTGGTAACTCATGGTAACCCATGAGTATACCACTAGGTGTCATCATGCTATTGGGCCACATTGCATGGCTTGTTGGCCCAATAGAATTCAAGTAAATGTCCACTTTGTGAAGTTAAAAATTTATACTATGTAATTTTTTATCACACAGTATTTTTTCTATACTGTCGTGGTCAAATCAGTGTACTTTCTATCCTTAGACTGTATAAACATATTTGACTTACTTTTCGTTCACTTTTGGAGGCCAATCATAACATTTTTTGTATCTATATTTTCACTTAGCAGTATTCTTATACTGCATCGGCCTCTTCTTTCACTAGGTTAGGTCTCAAAGGACTCTACATCATACTTATATTCTTTGCACCTATGTGTTTATATCACAATTTACAATTAATCGTGATATAAAATTTATTTAATGGATATTATTTATAAATTTTTGAGTAATTAAACCCATAAAATCTGTATTCGGCAATATCTAACATTGCATCACATTTGCCATGAAATTTGCAATCAATGCCGTTTATTCATATTTTATCGTAATTTTTACAAAAATTTACATTTTTACAAAAATTTACATTTTTAAAAGTAAATTCATTAATTAAACCTAATTAAATATTAGGTTTTATTAATGAAATTTTCTCGGTCATTACACGTCCCGTCTAGGCCCTTAAGGGCACGCCCATCCCGGCCCACAATGAACAATATTTTTAATGTTTTTTTTTGTTTTTAGTAATTTTATAAACACCTTACGTATAATTATCCCGATTGTACCCTTTTTTCTTTACTAAGGTTTTGTCCCATTGGGTTTTTTTTTGGAAGGTTTTTAATGAAGCAATCGTAAATAAAATATCTCTTTTTATATTTCGCTTGACTATTTAAACTTTTATATTTGTTAACTTATTTAAAAATTCAAAAATAAAAAATAAAAATTAAAAAATTAAAAATATATGTTTAGGTAGGCTAACCCATTTAAATCCATGATAGGCTAAAATAGACCAGCCCATTTAAGGCCCACGGTATGGCCCGACACGGCCCATGTAAAATTGGCCTATGGCTCAGGCTGGGCCAAGGTATTTTTAATATGGGCTGGGCCCACCCGGCCTACGGCCGTCGTGGGCCTAAGGAGAATGGGTTGGGCCGGCCCGTTCTTGCATCACTACCAAAAACATCCCATCTTGGCGAGGATGAGGTTAGGAGAGAACCTTCCTTATACCCATCCAAATCCTCGTAATAATATTTACTGTTGATAAAAATTTCAATAAAAATGAACAAAAAATAAGTTAAAATTCATATTTAATTTAAACCAAATTCAAATATTTTAATTAAAAAACCAAATTTCAACAAAATAAAGATATTGAGAACAAAGTAATAATAAGAATAAAAATATATATTTTTGAAAATATAATAAAATGTATATATATTTTTGTTATATAAATACTTGGGTAAAGGATTATTGTCATCCCTAAACATCATTCAAACCCCTAAAGATTAGCCCTAAACACAATAAAAGAAATTAAATATTTTTATATCTAACATTTTGAAGTTATAGAAAAATTTTACTTTGCATTTTTCAACATTTGCATATTTATATTTTTAGATCGTTTCAACCTCTAAAATTTAGATAATACTGTTAATTAGAAACCATGAATTCCGTTTGGTTATAAAGATAAAAATAATACGTTTCATCAATAAGAAAAGGGTATTCTTAAAACTGACAATTAACCGAGAGCGGTATAGATTAAGTAAATGGAAAAAATAATAATAATCTAATATATATAAATGGAAAAAAATTAATAATCTAATATATATATATATATATAACTTTTTGAGACAGGGATAAAACTGTAAATATATCTAAAACTAATGTGATAATCTATTTCTATATTTTGACAAACTACTATACACACGGCAAATACTTTTTTTTTTTTTTTGAGACAAGCAAATACTTTCTTATTGCATAGCGCAAGAAACGCGCCTCCCCTGTCGCAGTGACAATAGAAAAGCCCTAGAATGCTAACAGCACTCCCCGTACTTTCTAGAAACCAAATGCAAGGCTCTGTTTGTGTGATCCACCTTCCCCCTTATACATATATATATAATTTTTTTTTTTCTTGAAGGCTATTCATTGTACAATTTTTGTTCAATATTTTCACCTTGTTTTTATTTTCCGTTTACTTTTTTTTTTTTGGGGTAGAATTACCCATTTACTTGCAACCCAAGAAGGAGTGCAATTTCTTGATTTTTGTAATTTTTTGTTTCCATTTTTCAAATTTCATAATCAAATATAACTAATAAATAACAAAATCAAATTCCCTAAAAAAAAAAATCAAATAGTCATTTTCGTAGCTTCAACAAACGTGGCTCTAAAATCACCGGGGAGAAAAGCTCTCTTTTCTCTCCCTTTTCCTCTCCTCCAAGTAATTTGGATTTTGGAAACCTTTTCGTACTCCAATTTTCCTTCTTTTTTTTCCTTTCAATGACGACTTCATAGATTAGGGTTTTGATTCTCTCTTTATATCTTTCGCTTTGGTTTCACAAAGTTAGAGAGAGGGAGAGAGTGAAAATGGTGGAGTCGGAGCGGACTCGGGAGCCATGGATGAAGGCAGAGCGGAGTCCTATGGCCGAGATTCACTCGCACGAGTTGTCCATGTCCATGTCCATGCCCGTGTCGGAATCGGCGTTTGTGGCGGCAGAGAGAGACGGAGCTGTGGTATCGGCTGTTCAGCCTTCGAATTTGAAGAACCTTTCGGATGGGAAATTAGGTCTCGCTGAGCGAGCTCTCTCTGCTGCTGGTGCCGCTTTCCTCTCCGTAATCATTGTTAATCCTCTAGATGTCGCCAAGGTAATTTTCTTTTTGTTCAATTGGTTTTCTGTGTTTTGGGAGACGAATTATGAAGCTAAGCTTATGTTTTGGGTTTGGATGGAGTTTCATTGAGCTAATCTAGAAGTTTACGGTTTGTTTTCTCATGATATTTTTTAATGTAATTTCTATTGGCTGCTTTGCTTAGTTGTACTTGGAATTGATTTTGTTTGGAAGAGTGCATGAATTAGGTTTCCTTGGTGTCTGTTGTGAGACCCTCATGTTTTGATGTTTCAGGTTGAGGAGCAGTTTCTGTATTTGATTTGTTCCTATTTGATTATGATTTCATGAATGCTGTTTAAGTTGCCAAATGGAATGTTCCTTTGTTTCTATGTGTCTGTCTTGTGCACTATTTTTTCCCCCTATTTGTTGTGGTTTTATATGAAATGAACTTTGAACTGAAGACTGTTTCTTTCTTCTATTTACCAGACAAGGTTGCAAGCTCAGGCAGCTGGGGTTGCCTACTCCCATCCATTAAGTAATATTACAAGTCGCATGGGATATTTTGGACCAAGCATGGTATATATTAATTCTTCCAAGACTTCTAAATGTAGTTATGATTCTTATAATTGATAATTTTAAATAGTGTTGTTTTGCTCTTGAGCTTAAGTGGGGTTCACTTTTGTTGCTAATTTAAGGTGCTATCACATGGTGGGGAAAAAAAAATCGATATACATGTTTCTGCCTAGCTATTTTGATTATTTTCTTTTCTCTCTGGAGTATTGGGATTTGGGAGGTATGTGTGGAATTATTGTTTTATAATTTAAACTGTTAGAGGGATCTATTATTTTCTACATATATTTGTAGCTCCTGGTTTTTCAAGAGCAGACCTTCTCCGTGCACAATAAGCCGATGCTCTGGATTAGTAATAGGATGAAGGTAGCATGGTAGTGTGCACGGAAATGGATTAATGGGTGAACATGTCTGCTCTCTCTGATGCTTTTCCTTTGATTTGAGGGCCTGGTTCCAACCCACATCTTTCATCAATCCTTCTGGTTTTTTACAAGCAGATGCTCTTGGCTATTGCTTTGTCAACTGACATTTTGTAATTTCTGATCATTGATTCATGTTTGGTAATGATAGCGCTGCAGGGATATCTTAACATGGTACTAGGTCATAAGTTCTATGTCATCTATTTTAAACAATTTTTTTCGTTACCTTCCTCTAACAGTTTGTGCTTGTGGCTTGTTATTTTAGTAAGTCCAGTCCTCTGCCTGTGTTTAGTCCATGAACTTTTTTTTAATTATTTGTTGCAGATGTTTGCGGATCTAAGATGTTCTCCATCATGTGCACGTGCAGGAGTACATGGTACTGTATCAATATGTCCTCCGGATTGTTTTCAGTACAAAGGAACACTAGATGTCTTTCACAAAATCATTCGTCAGGTTGGTAGTATACTAGTATTTACTTTCTCACTTTCTTACTAGGTGTTCGTATTTATTGCTGGACCCTAATTTGCATCATGTTTCTTCTGCTACTGAAGCAGACAATGAGGCACACGTGGTTGTTCAGTAAAAATCCCCCAACACAATGTTCGATATGCATTATTGGAAGAAAACTTATCTACTTGCAAGTTCCCATGTTTATTATAGTGGGATTTGTATTCAGTTTCTATTTGTTTACTGGGATTTGATGTTGCAGGAAGGATTTTTAAGACTATGGAGGGGCACAAATGCTGGTTTAGCGCTGTCTGTACCAACAGTAAGCTCCTGAAGTTGCTGAGATCTATTTCTGGCTGTAATTGCATGTTTTTCATTTCCCGTGAGCATATGGTTTTCATAGGTTGTCAATTGTGAGAATAAAAGGGATTTTTATTGGTTATCAATTGATATGATCAGGTTGGAATTTACCTACCTTGCTACGACATATTCCGGAACTGGTTGGAGGAACTTAGCGTTCAGAAAGCACCAAGCACGACTCCTTATGTCCCTTTTGTTGCCGGCGCTTTGGCTCGTTCATTGGCTTGTGCAACCTGCTACCCAATTGAACTTGCCAGAACACGCATGCAGGTAAGCAAGATTTTTAAAAACCACTTTAGGCTTATCGTTCATTGTTGTTTTGCATCCAAATTTTAATTTGTCAATTATTTATCTTTAGTTCCCATTTTTTATCAGATTGATAGATAATTATGGCCTTTTTGCGCATTTTTGTTCCCGTGTTTGATAATAGGCATTTAAAGTGACTGATAGGGGCGTGAAACCTCCTGGTGTCTGGAAAACTCTACTTGAGATTCTCTCTGATGTCAGGACCACAAGCAATGGCCAAAACAACTGTAAGTGAATTTCCTCTGTGCAACAATTATCATATGCTGGTTTCATAACAAAACTACAGAATGAGGATTGATGTCCCTCTCTTGCTACAGTGAAAGGCTACCGTGTCCTATGGACAGGCATGGGGGCACAGCTTGCTCGTGATGTTCCCTTCTCTGCAATCTGTTGGTCCACTCTCGAGCCAGTGAGAATTCTTTACCTAATCGTTTTACGTTATCCAGGTCTAATAAGTATTATGTATGTGCTACTTGTTCCAATACTGAGCCCTTTTACCCCCTCTTGTGTCTACAGATCAGGAGAAAGCTTCTTTGTCTAGTAGGAGATGATACCAACGTTGCAAGTATCCTTGCGGCAAACTTTTCTTCTGGATTTGTCGCAGGAAGCCTTGCTGCTGCTGCTACATGTCCTTTAGATGTTGTGAAGACCCGAAGACAGATAGAGGTTTCATTCTTTAAACTATTCTTTTAGTATATAATGCCTTTATTGTTGAGGTCGTATATCAATAAATGTCATCTAGCTTCCCATACCTACTCGTGCTCTAAATACTCTCTGTTTCCTATTAAATTTGCAGAAGGATCCGGTTCGGGCATTGAAAATGACGACTACACAGACGCTAAAGGAGGTTTGGAGGTATCCTCTCTACTTTATGATCTTGTTGCATCTCCATACGAAACAAGAACCTCTACCAATCTCACTAGCAAATTGACCCTTATTCGAAAATTCCTATCCTTCGTAAAGAGTGGAATGTAGTCTCTGTGATAATAGGTGTATGGTGACATCTTTTCCACTTTACTGATGCATTCGCATTTTGGTTTGAGCAGGGGCGGAGGGATGAAGGGGCTATTTACAGGCATTGGTCCTCGGGTCGGACGTGTGGGTCCTTCTGTTGGTATTGTTGTTTCATTCTACGAAGTTGTGAAGTATGTTTTACATAACCGGTACACAGTTTCATGATTGAGGGATGGATCCAATTCGTCCAAGCTTCAGTTGTTTATGAGAGTATAATAAGTTGACTTTGCATCAAACTGAAATACTGGACGTTGAAGAACGGCCTGCAATTTTTTTTGTTGATAGGTTAGGATACACGCAACAATAACGACGACAATACTAGATACTTTTCTAGGCCTGCAAGTAATAGATGCTTGCAATTTTGTTGCTCTTTGTTTGAGCAGAAATTTTTTGTCGTATTCGGCTCGTTAAGCATTTTTTTTTTCTTTTTTCTGAGAGTTGATCTCAGATTAAAGTTAAAGAGAAATTTTAATTTTGTTGTGAATATAAGCTTAATTGGTTCCTGAGCGCAAATGCGTAGACGCTATTTTCCCTTGCGTTTTCATTTTCAATCATTCGCCTTCATCATGTTACTGCGCCGGGCGAACGAACCTAATAACGATTTTCTGTCTTTCTTTCTTTTTCTTTTTCTTTTTTTTGGGAGGAGCTCAAGTGATAATGTTTGTACTACCAAAGAATAGAGATCATTCTTTTGAGATACCGAATGAAACTTTTTTTTTTTAATTGTGGTATGAAGATTTACTTCTATGGCGTAATCAAATATGAAATTATCGCTATGCTTTATTGAAAACTTAGAAACATGAATGTTATATTTATGTATGTTCTCGCATATTTGAAGAAAATATTCGATTAAAAAATATGATTCCCTCCAGGAAAAAAAAACATAAAAACTAAAAAGCCATACCAAGGTCAAGACCAGAAATATTTAGAGTCAAATTTAATTGGATTATTTACCTGTTCATACCTTGTATTTTGAGTATATTTAAATAATGTATTTTTGATTTTTGATCTCATTGAATTTATACTTTTAAATTAAATTTATGTAATAAATTTATATGTTATCCTAATCAATAAGAAATTACTTAAAATATCTTCAAATTAAAAAAATAAGGTAACTTTAAAAACTTTAAAATTTTTTTTACTAAGATTTTTACCTTAAAGAATGCAAAAAATACCTTAAAAAATGTGTTTTATTTTTTTTTATTTTTTGAAAGTTTTAGTTTTTTTTTTTCTCTTTTACTTAAAAATAATTTGATCATTTTAAAGATTAAAATTAACTACTGATTGAGGCAAGGTATAGATTTATGTGTTAAATCTAATTTGAAGGTATACATTCATAAGATTAAAAACTGAATGTATAATTTTAAATTAACTAAAATATAGGGTATAAACAGATAAATACCCCAATTTTTTTTTAATATCCATCAATCTCAGTTGAGTTGAAAGTCCGATTCTAATTTTAACTCACAAAAGTGTGAGCTAAATTTGTTCAAATTTGAGTTTGGGAACAAGCAAAACTTTTTCGAATCTCCCCGAAAAAAAAATCGAATTAAACTCGGTAGGAAAATTGCAAGTTTTCTCTATTTTGTTTCAAGTTCTTTTTCTTTTAATAAAAAATAAAAAAATAATACAAATGGGAAAAACAAATTAAAAATAACGAGAAACTGTTCAAACCAAAATCTCACCAAGAGTAAAACAAATCATGATATCGTTCCAAAAGGAATCAAAATAGGCCACATTCCACACCCCAGATACACACCATCCAAAAGTTAAAATGTTTTCTAATTTGTTTCTTTCTGGTATGCTTCTCTTTCCTCTGCTACATACATTGGCCAATAACAATAATAAAAAAAAAATGAATCAATGAATGAGATATGTGAGCGCCAATGCCAAAAGCATTAAAATGTATGCTATCCCTTGGTCTATCGTCGTGCCTGCCAACACATAATAACAATTAAAAATATTTAATTCACTTAATAATTAACATAAATTAATGATAATTTTGTAATAATATGCCATAATCATGACTTGTGCCAACACAAAATAATAATTAAAAACTTTTAATTCACTTAATAAATAACATATATTAATGACAATAATATGCCATAATCATGACTTGTTCTTGCTTTTACAGGACCAAATCATAAATAAATAAAATAAAGAGAGAGAAGGGTTTCTAGTATTTTTTTTTAAATTATCCCTAAAACATTCTTTTCTTGATTCTAATTTAGCCGTCTCTTGAAAAATTCGCTAAAAAATTAAAAAACATAAATTGTTCTCGATTCATGGTTTAATTATAGTCTTTTATTTGAATTGAAGGATGAAAAATGGAATCCAAAGCCAATAATCAGATCATCGTTTTGTAAGATTTGCTCAATGTATATAACGTAAAAAGGCTAAAATCATGCCATTGTCATATTTTCATTCCTAAAATATTACTTAATATGAATAAACAATGCAATTAACAAGGTCAAAACCTTCCTGGGAAACAAATAGAAAACAACGAAGGAGACGTAAAAGTGAGAGAGAGAGGGAGAGAGAGAGAGAGCTAACCATCGCTGGTGGGAGCCGGAGCCGGGGCGGGGAAATCTGCACGAGCGGTGGGCAAAACGACGGAGTAGATGAAGGTAACGATTGCAAGGACTACTCCAAACGACGCATTTGTAATCGCCATTTTCTCTTCTTTTAACTCCCTCTCTCTCTCCTTTTTTTCTTCTTGAAATATCAAAAAAATTCTCTCTTTGAGGTAAGAGAGAAAGCAGAGAGAGAGAAAGAAATGAAGCCCTAAAACAAAATAATATATCCAAGGGGTAGTGGGAATTTTGGGTTTGAGAAGAGAAGGCATTTTATAGTGGGACGAGAGAAAAGGCCATACAATTTCATGCAAAAACGTGGGGTCCACCCGCATGTTAAGGGGACCCACATACCCAAGTGAATTTGCGACCCCTCATTCTTTTTTTTTTTTTTTTTTTTTTTCTTATGACCATTTCCTAATTTGGGGCTATTTTGAGCTAGCTTTGCTTTGTGTTTTGTTCTTCTATCTGATTGTAAAAAGTCATAGCTGTAATAGGAAGAGAGACAGAGTGTTATAGAATATACTTATAGACATGTATTATATATACCCACTTGGTGCCAGCAGAGTTTTTCCATTTTTAATTATCGTCAAAATAATCATGAATACTATATATATATATATATATATATATATATATATAACAATGGAAGGATGACATTCTGTTTTATTCTTTAGAACCATCTATTTTGTGTCTGTTTTTGAGAGCCTTTCCAAAGCAATTCAAGGTTGTAATGACTTGGAGGGGGAGGCTTGATGATAGTTTTCTGTTAAAGCAAAAAACATCTGTAACAATAAACTGATCACCAATCATAAGGTTGGGCCAAAAAAAAAAAGGATAAATAAATTCCTTGACAGATAAAATTCCAATATAACTTGTTGAATAAATTTAAAATAACGAAAATACCTATTGCTGACATTATTGAAAAGAGGGAGAAACGACATTTAGTTTTTGTCTTTGAGGAAACGACATGTTGTTTGCCGTTTGTTCTTGCATTCTCGAAACAAAATGATAGGCCATTTTAAACGACTAAAGAGATTATAATATAATCTCTCTAACATATTTAAGTTTAAAAGAACATGTTAGAATGAGTAAAAAAAAACATTTTTAATATGCTTTTTAGTCAACACGAGGTATTGTGGCGCTCAGTGCCAAAACATGCAATTAGCACACGAAAAGGCAGAAAGCTCAGTGCCACGGCGTTGAGTTGTGGGCGCCATGGCACTGGGTTTTTGGGCGCTGCTCTTATGAGCAATTTTGGGACCATGCACCTAGAGCCGTAGAGCTGAAAAGTTAATGCCATGATGCTCTCCTAGGCTGATATGTGATGATATTTTGTGTCTTTGAGTTGTTTCGAACTGATATATTCATTGGTTGTATATTTCTATATAGATCTGAATATCAATTAGCAATGAACACATTCGTTGTAATAGATGTAGAGATATATGAATAGATACCTTCACGGATGAAGAGATACCTTATATTTGATGAGGTACCTTTTGTAAAGGTTGTATAGATTGATTCAGTTGTAATTATTCCTCAAATGGTACCCCTATCTTTTTATAAACTCTAAAATTATAACTGAATTCATATGTTGTTCTGGAACACTATATTGCTGCTAAATATAATGTTCAAGTGTTTGTTATATCTTATGGGTAATTTGTCACAAAAATTTCTAGCAAATTTGAATAAGTAAGGGCAAATAAAACCTTAAAAAAAAGTGTTTCATACATGCCTTAAACACATTCTTATTTCTAAAAAAAAATTCAAGGCTCCATTCTTATTACTCACAAAATTCACCAACACATTTAGGTTTGTTCTGCATATGAGTAAACGATCATCTGAAAAAAAAAAAAAGGAATAAATGATCATATAATCCCATTCTTGTTTTTTGTGACAATAACTACATGTTATTAATGTGAAAACGTCATGTCGTTTATCTTTAAAAAAGAAAATGGCATTTCTTCTTTAAACCGACTCGTCGTTTATCTCAAGGACAAGGACGATATGTTTTGTTTTGCTTTTTTGTTTTTTTTGTTTTTTTGTTTTTTTATTTCTTCTTGTCTCGAAATAAAACGAAAATGTGTACAAGCAGATATACGTCTCTGTGTGTAGATATGTTACATATTTTTATTAATTTTTCTTTCTTCTCTTTTCCATCACAAACTCGCTAGTTAAACAAGAAAGCAAAACGCAGCTGATTAAACGAAGCTCTCAACCCAAAAAAAAAAAAAATTAAAATGCAAAAAAGTAGAGAAAAGATTTGTGTATATCACTCATAATTCTATTTTTGCTTATGTGCTACATAGACAAATGCCACACAAGCTCATACTTTCAACTCCCAATCATGCATACATGTTACATAACATATGATACCAAAAGCATAAAGTACTAAACAGAGGTGGCTTTTTAAGTTTGTTTTCTCTCACAAACTTTATTATAAGCCGGTTGCAACGTAACTAGGTGGTGGTGGTGGTGGTGGAGTGAGGCCAAAGAAAAGCTCCCATGGCAAACTTCCTCTTCTGCTCCACACTTCCCATGGCCGGGAGACCATACTCGGAGAGAAGGCGATCGATCTTCCACTCCGGCATCGTCTCGTACTCCGATTTCGAGTAGCTTGGATAGTGCAGTGGCATTTGGAAGCACCCAGTTGCCGCTTTCCTTTGCTTGTTCCCTTCAACAGTTGATCCTTTACAACTAGTAAAGGACTCCATGTACTTTTATCTCTCTCTCCCTCACACACAGAGATTATAGTCTCTCTTTAAGGAGTTACAAAGGAGAAGAGTAATAGAGAAAAACTGGACTCTAGACAAAACGATTCCTTTTTCAACGGCACAAGGATTCGATTCCTAAGAAAATTAACAAGGCACAACATGGGGAATTCTAGAAATGCCCTTTGCCTTTTTCCACAACAAGATATTCCTTGCAAACAGAAAGGAGATTTGTGTAATTTTGTGCGTATTAACTACGTTGGAGCAGTTGAGAAAAGTCTCCAAACCAGAATTTTCCACTCCCAAATTTCCAAGCTTTTGTCTGCTTCCTTGTTATCAGGCTGTATCAAATCATCTTGGTGAACTAATAGGCTCATGTTTAGCCGAAAAAATAAAATTACGTCATGAAAATAACGCTTTAACCCATCATCAAATCCTTCGGGTAATCTAAAATATAATGGATATGTCTTATTCTATGTTTTGGCCTTCTCCTACCTGCACTTCTATATTGCCAAATCTTTGATAAAGTTTGATTCTAATTGGGCTTTTGATAAAAGCCACACGTCACCAAGTCTTTGATGATGCTACTTTTACTCACATTTCTTCCACAAAAACACAAGGTATACTATAATTAACACTTTTTCCAATCTTTCGATTGATTGATTTATGGGGACAAAAAAGCAGGTCAAAGAGCAGTTCGGTGCATCTATAACTAGCAAATTGCAGCTTAATGGTAAGTACTTGTGTTTTTTAGTCGACTGTTTTTTTTTTTTTATTCCCTCTCTTATGTTTCAAGTAGATAATGAACTATTTAAACCCCTGTCAAACACTTTTTTTTTTTAAATAGACGCAAGATATTTATAAACGGACAATCAGTGTCCCTTTTGGTAGAACTCTATTTCGAACCGGACACTTTTTAATTGTCAGATTTATATTAGGTTCTCTCCCTCTTGCATACCTTTTCATTTTTTGGACCAAATCAGATCATAAGAAGAAAGCTCCTTGTATGTATTGCTCCCAGCAATGCTTTGCTAGAGATGGTTACAATCAGAAGTATAAGATTTCCCAAAGCAATATGTCATTTCTCCAGCTTAATTTCATATTATGACAGACATATATTGACCAACGGTGAAGTGGTCAAATTCCCAGCATCTAAAGATAATTACAAAACTCAGCATTCACTGAGCATTAGCCTTGCTAAGCAAGTACAGGGATTACATACATTAGAACTATCAGCATATTGCTACCATAACTATACAGGAGCTAATAATTTTCTTTCTAAAACCACGCCTAATACATGTACAAACTGGATTTGAAACAACAAGGGAATAAAAGGGCCAACACCAAAGCCACTTTGGCCTACACTTCTTCCTACAGTGCTAAGACCTCTAATCTATAGTGACAACTTACCTAGCAAATCAAGGGAGAAAGAGCGGATCCTCTTTGTTCTTGTATATAGCAAAAAGTTGCTTAGAGTAGTTTGTTGCCAGTGTTCTGCACTCTTTGACGGCCTTGGGATCGTACTCCTCCAACTCCTTCACAGATTTTTTCAAATCTCCTTGAGGGTTTCCATCTGCAAGAAACTCGGCCAAAGTAGTGCCTCTGCCACAGAAAGGCACAGTACAGGCATTAGGAGAAATCGAATGTTATTATATGAAACCAACCAAACGCATTTTACCATCCACCATTAATACACGCAGCAATGAATATAAAACATCAATAGTATAAGAATTATTTTACATAGTGTTAAACATTAATCCAGCCGTATGGACAAGATCAGTAGTTAACACCTTTGGTTTTGAAAACTTCTATCAGACTAAAAATAGTAACTAGTAAAACAACAAAAGAACACCTAAAAAAAAGGGGAGAAATGTAAGACTGGTATCCAAACAAAATCATGTCAGGTATGGCATCAAATATTAATAGAATTCTTCAGTGATTTGCTCCCAAATGTTACAGGATCAAATCCATACCTGAAAGCATGAAACTTGTTGAACCCGCGGTTGTTGTAATACAATGATCCCTTGCTCACCTTTTCCTCAGAAGTCTGCTGGCGGTAAAGAGCACAAACTGCCCTCATGCACAATTCATCATCCTTACCGAAATCTGCAAGCATGTCAGCCTCAAGCTCCCACTTGAAATTTTTTTCCTTTTTCCTTTGAAGATTAGATAAAATCTCGGAAAAGTCTACTTGTCCATCTGAATCATAATCCGACTCTTCAGAAGCCTCATCACCTTCAGAAACATCAGAGCTATCGACAATAAACCCACCCAAACTTTCACCTTCACTCTCTGACGCAGCCTCATCTGACTCACCATCTTCGGTATCCAAATTTGTCGAAATACCTTGACCACATTTTGTTTCAGTTGTATCACTTGGTGGTTTCTTCTCTGACCCACCTTTTCCTCTGCATTTCCTTAGTGCCACCAGGCGCCTCATTGGACGAACTTCAGGTTCTTTGCCAGTGTCAACAACAGAAGCAGTAGCATTTGCGTGGGAGCCATTATGAACAGGACTCAATTCCCGAAGATTCATCCTCTTGAGTCTAGCAATTGGAATATTATCATCACTGTCGCTATCAGTGTCACTCATAACAATATTGGAAGCTCGTTTCCTTTTTGGAGTTGAAACAAGTAGAATTTTTTCATTGCAAGCACCTATATCTCTCTCATTGTTCTGGGGACGGCTTATCTGCTTCAAACCAGTCTCACTAGTCATTGCCTTTCCACTTCCCTCAACATCAATAGGCAATTGGACATGAGTATTATTGGGTTCTTCATCACTGTCATTGATATCAACAATGGCGAGAGACGAAGGTCTAGCACCAGCAGGCGTAGAAGGAGCCATCTTCTTACCAGGACTCCTCTCTTGCTCAAACGGCAATTGTCTTCTAACATGTTGATTGGTAGTACACTCGACTTTAGACTCCAAACAAAGGCCTTTAGGTTCTTCCTTGATATAATCATCACGTTTACATGGTGTGTAAATAGCAGATGAACCTGCCACAGATTTAGGAAAAATTACAGTCATAACACAATACCATAGTAAACAACAGCACTCCAGAAAACTGAAGTACAATTAGGAATTTTAGGATTGCAAGTTGCTAAAGGAATAGATGCCCCAACTATATTTCAGAAACCATACAAGACAAACTTAATCAGAAAAATAAAACAATTCACTTGCCGAATGGATGGCAAGGCTGATTCAAAGTTTTTTCTTTTATCTTTTGGTTTATTTATATATTTATTTTTGGATCAAATGCGAGATATTTGCAGGAACTGAGCCTGGGATCTCTCCAAGATTCATCTTTTATCTTTTATTGCTTAAAAGAGAATGATAATAAAACTTCAACTATTCAGTTTTTTGTGTAAAAAAGATATGCAAGAAGAAGTAAATAAAGATTATAAATATCTTCGGCATAAGTACGTGAATTTAGTGGATACCTACTGCTTGCAGATCACCAATCTGTTTACCAGGAGAATGGAAGATCGAGCCATCGTCCACTATATTCACAACTTTCTCCTTCCTTCCTATAGACTTTTCAGCCAACGGCCATTCCTCATGGCTCGCCGCTAAACTCTGCTGCAAGTGCAACATCTGCAACTCCAACTCTTTAAACTTGTTCTCCCAAGCCTTAGCATCTCTTTGCGCCTTTTCCTTCTCAATTTCCAAAACTCTAATCTCAATCATCAGCTCAGTGACCCTATCTTCATCCACGTCATCGTTGGTCAGATCAACAACTCCCTCTATCCTCTTTGCTCCTCCAAAATCTTCCTTGTTTCCATCTTTACCGCCACGACGAATGCGCTCCTTGAGTTCATCATTCTCCCCCTTCAAAGCCTCTAATTGTTCCTTACTAGCACGCTTTTCAGCTTCCATCGCCCTTAGCTTGGCCTCAAGCACTTCACACTCAGTTTTCTTCATTTGAATTTGCAACTCCAAAGCCATAAAATCTCCACTAGTCGTCATTATCATCTCATCCAAATCACTACACCCACAATCCACCAACTCTTTTTACCTGCAAATCACATCTTCAAAAAAGTGGAACCACATCATAAAAACTCTCCCAGAAGACTGAAGTGATTAAGCAAATGTAAAATGCGTCAATGTATAAATTTTTAAAGGGAAACCAACTTAAAAGCTTCCAAATTAATTAGCATTTCTTCGGCTACAAGAAACCAAAAAAAAAACCTCTTTTTATCAGCCACCAAACGAAAGTCTTGAAAACACAGAGACAGATTTTAATTTATCTACACAGTGAGGAAGGAAATGAGAATGGGAAAGTTTCGAGCTCTCTCTCTCTCTCTTGCTCCTAAATTCCTAAAAAACTAAAAAAACCCACAATAACTCAAAATTATCTCATTTTGAACAGAACAATAAGCTTAGCACTGCAATTTTCTGGCTTACGTCTGCAAGAGCCCAAATCGTTTCTTGGACATAAAAGAAAATGGAAAAGCTTTGAGCTTTCTAGGATATACTTTCCAAATTTCTTAAAGAAAAAGGCACACTAGCTTAAAAAATCGTATCACACGGAAGGAAAAAAAAAGTAAAAGCTTACAGAAGAAGCTGGATTTTCTTATATTTTCTCGCTCAAAAGCTCGCAAGTCCACGAACGACGAAGACAAAGGACGGAGTTTCAGCAAATCGACGAAAATGGAGGGAGGATTTAAAGGTTTTCCAAAGAGAGAAGCTAGGGTTTTTCTGCAAAAATTCTAAAGCAAAATCCCAAGCTTGGAGAGAGAAGTGAGAAATACAATTGAAATGAAAGTTGGAAGAGCAGAAAGTTGCAGTTGAGGAGAGTGCTTGATACGGTATCGTTTCATTGTCGTGAACTTTTTTGGCGCCACGTCAGCGTTTTCTGACACTCTTTGGCCTTCGCACTTTGGCCTTTTCGCTCTGCCTTTCTCGTGGTTTTCTTTGTTTTTATTAATTTTTTTACAAATCCTTGTCCTTCCAATCGACATTTTAGACTCAAACTTATAATTTTATTAATAATAAAATTATTTTTCATAAAATTAAATATAATTATCTTTTTTACTTAAATTTGACACTTAATATTTTTCGTTCAAGAATACAATATTGTTTATGCGGTATTGTAACATTTAATTTATTAAAATACAACCTGTATATTCAATTAATTGAAATATAGCTTATAATGTTATACGTGTTATATGAAAGCAACTTCATACTTATATCAACATGTAAATAGAGTTATATTTTTTAATGAAAAAAGTTATAAAATATTGGACTGATTCGATAGGAACTGAAAACTCTTCCGTTTTTTTTGAGCCCAAAAAAAAGGAAGTTAGACTAGTTCTAGAGCAGAGGGTGGAGAGATTTTAATTAGAGAGATTTTCTTTAGGCGTGGTATGCTGTATGCCTTTTATGTTTTTAAACATTAATTTTAGCCAAAATTTAAAATAAATAAAAAATATACAAATCAATAGAACTTAATCTAAAAAACATATAATTTTATTGATAAGATATGTTTTTTGGTGGGGATAAGATTTTTTTTTTTTTTTTTTGCATCAATCAGAAAAAATTATTCCAATTAAGGAAAATTATACGATGCGCAATATTTGATCTTTTAATATCAAGTTCAAGTGAGAGTAAGTTTCATTCATTTTGATCTTTTAATAAAAGAAAACTATAAGTTGACATTTTTTAATCAATAATTTTTATCATTGACCGAGAACCGGAGCTTAATGATTTCATGGAGTACATGGATTCTCTCAAAAACTACGAGAAATCAGGAGTCCCCAAAGGTGCCGGCACGGATTCCGATGAGGCTTCGATCTCGGTTGGATGAGACGGTCATTGGAGCTTCTGGATAATTCAAGGTTGGTCCCCCCCTCTCTTGTTTGGTTAGTGGTAAAAGGGTGGAAAATGCAAAGGAAAGGAAAGGGTTTTAGGGTTTGGTTTTGTTTCTGCATTGAACTATTGAAAATGATCAAAGGAAACACTGGAAAATTGGGTGTTAAACTAGATAGAGCTTTTGATTTTTGTGTTATTCAAGTCGACCCATGTTTCACATTCGTCACTTTATCTTGTAGAAGTTAGAAGAGAAAAAGAGATTAACTGATTGAAATTTTTAGCTGAGCTTTTATATTGTAACTCTTTTGTTTCACTTTTTGGTTATTTCGTACTTTTATGTATGTATATGTTGAACTTGTGAGAAAATTTGGAATTTGACGAGCATAGCAGCATATTTAGGCCATTCACATTGCTGGGACCAAAGGAAAAGGATCTACTGCTGCGTTTATCTCCAACATCTTAAGAGCAGAAGGTTATATTGTTATACAAGGTGCTGTCTATGCAGTTTCTTTACGTTATGCCGAGCTCTTTCTCTCATTGTTTCCCCTCTTTTGTCTTGCGTTTTTGACATATGCTTCATTTTGCTAATGCAGCCCGCATATCCAGACTATTTGAGAACGTATATCATTGGGAAAATTGGGGGAGCCAGGGTCAGCAAAGGCCTTAAATGATCTTTTTCATCGAACTAAAAAGATTATCAACCAGGCAAGGGAACTTGAAAATGGGCGTATGTCATTTTGAGGTATTGATTTTATAACACTGGTTCTGTTCAAATTTGCTAATCATCAGTTTGTGAAAATAGTTGAATGTTCATAAACTTGATAGCATACTCAGAAATAAGTATGCAGCTTCTGACTCTGTTGATGGTTTGTTAGGATTCCATGAAACAGTAAATGGTCTTAGAGAATTAGAGAGAAAATTGGTAAGAAAACAGAAGTGAACCAGAGAGAATGGTGATGATTTTTATTGAATTATGAATGAAACGTAAACAAAGGACTGATATGGGCTTTTCAAGAGAGCCCTGCACTCCACAACTTGTGAAAACAAGAGAATACACTTTGAAAAACTCGATACCCTCCCCCTCCACACAGTGCACTTTTATTCCCCATATTACTGACTGCCTAACCGAATTATCACAGCCGCCCAAGCTGACATCACCCTTCTTCTGGAACTCCCAAAATTTACCATTCCTCACCCGAGCTGCTCCTTCCAACTCAGCCACTGGATTGGCCCTTCCATTGTCCACCTCAGTTTCCACTTGGGCTGCCTTGACTATTTCCCTGTTCTGTCTAGCCTTCCCTCCCCTGTACCTTCTCCTTACATAGGTAAATTGCAAGGGAGGACTACCATGGTTTAACGTCCTAAATAAGCAGAGTTTGTAGCCTAGGGTTGATTAATTGGTTTTTTCTTCGTGTGTCCTTTTTGCCTCCGGAATGGTATCCTTTCATTAACTTGATTGCACCTTTGATTCACCTCAAATGTTGAAACTTTAAATAGTTGCTTGTTCAAAGATTTTTTTACGTCCAGTGTATTGAACTGACAACTAGCGTTGATGCTGAAAATGAGGACAACTTCGAATTTTTCAATGTTTATTGTATAATGTTTGAATTTCCGTTGTCCAATGCTTAATGTTTATTATTTTTGGCATATGATACCCACTTATGGTATGTATAGGGTGTTTGGAAAGTATGGTTAGAACTGAAACTTTTAAACTGAAAACTGTAGCTTTTAAACTGAAAACTGTAGCATGTGAAAGCTTTACACTATAGCTCACTTTTTCTGGTCACTATAGCACGTGAGAACTTTACTCTGTACCAACCAAAAGTTGTAGTTAGAATTGATTTTGCCAAACACCCTTGCAATATAATCTTCTGTTCTGAAACTTCATTATGCAGGTTCTGACTGCAATGGCATTCAAACTATTTGCTCAAGAGAACATTGACATTGCAGTTATTGAGGTTATTTAGTTTTCCCGTGTGATTTGTTTAAGTTCTGCTTCTACGTTTAGTGTGTTTCAGATGATCTTAACTACTGTCATGTATTGCTTCTGTGAATGCAACCGATTTATATTTGTGTTAATCTTGTACAAGAAAAGACTATCTAAAGTTTAATCTCACTCACCTTGTTCACACCACATGTAATAGGCTGGGTTGGGAGGTGCACGAGATGCAACCAATGTCATCTGTAGCTCTGGACTTGTGACATCAGTTATCACTACAATAGGTTAGGAACATTTGGCAGCCCTTGGGGGTTCTGTGGAAAGCATTGCAATGGCAAAGTCGGGAATCATTAAACACAAGCGCCCAGTTAGGTGGTTCTGCCGTTAAAACTTCTATGGAATTTTCTGATCAGTGCATAAACTAGATGGGTTCACTTGACTATCAATTCACTAGTACTCTTAGTCACATGACTATTAATGCAAAGTATGATGTTTTTTTAGAAAAAATAAACTTTCTATTCAAAGGATTTTGTTTATTTTATTGACACTGTCTTGTGATTTACACTCTCAGTTGGTTTTGGGTGGGCCATTTCTCCCGCATATCGAGCAAATTCTCCGAGATAAAGCTTCCTTGATGTCTTCACCTGTAGTATCAGCTTCTGATGCTGGAACCCAAAGTAAAACCATGGGCATTAGCTTGCTAAATGGGAGACCTTGCCAATCTTGTGATATAGTGATACAAGCTGAAAAAGACATAAAACTGGTATGCGCTTTTATTTTCATGTATAATTGACATGATACAGTACTAATAGTGACCATGCAATGTTTTTTATTCTGGTCGTTTGGAGCTTTATGAAGAACTTATAATCATCTTATTTATTCAGTCCTTTGAGTTGCTCAATGTGAAATTGTACATGCTTGGAAGCCACCAGCATTAAAATGCAGTCACTGCCACTTGTACATAACTTTGCCTTCATAATTTAGATGCACCAGCCAAACTTTTTTTTTTTTTTTTTAGTGTGTGTATATATATAGCGCTCTTTTTTTTGGTTGCACCAATATATTTTTTGAGTGGGAAACACAGCCTACTGCACTACTGCACTTACAGATACATGGTGTATTTCTGATGGATCTATTAGAGCTGGTTTAGAGAATTAATACTTGCTTGGAAGAAGTCAATTCTTGACATCCATGGAAGCTGAAAGATTGGGTCTACCAAATGCAACTATAATGCTTGATGGAGGTTCTTTCTTGTTTATATTTGTTCCTGATTGCTTCATCTTTATTGTTTCCATTTCCCTTATGAACTTCTTTAATATTATTGCGTCGCTGTATCTCCAACAGTTTCTTGGAATATTTTTCAGCCCACACCAAAAAATCTGCTAGAGCATTAGTACATACTATACAGATGGCATTTCCTGGGGCACGCCTGGCTCTTGTGGTGGCTATGGCCAGTGACAAAGATCATGCAGGTTTCGCAAGTGAGTTCCTTACAGGTATGTTCCTATTATGATGAAAAATCTAGTATTATTTGCTCATGTATATCCTTTTTCTTTGGAGAAGCCTTGATTATACGGACAACCACGTAACTTTGTTTAGGAAAAATATCATTCGGTACCCTGTAGTTTTCAACTTTATCAACTTGGTACCCTCATGTCTCAATAATTTAATTGTAGTACCCTATGTTTCAGAAAATGTCAACTCAGTACTCCCTTTCTTAGGATATTAAATCACGATTCGCGCCTTTCATGTTAAAACATAAATTAAAAAATTAAAAAAAATTAACAAAACTAAAACAAATAAATTAAAAGAAAACAAAATTGAGGTCTATATTTGACTTTTTTTAAAATTTTTATTTTTTATGTTTTTACACCAAGAGGGTAGAACTATTATTTCGTGTCTTAAAAAACAGGTTCAGGTTACGTGGATTCTATTTTCTTGAATAACAGTGTACATTAATGAGATTTCCCAGACACTGAGATACCAACTTCATAAAATGCTAAGTTACAGGGATATCTTCCATTTATTTTATAGCTAAGGTTTGAAGATTTATGGATAAGATTTATCTCATAAACTGTTGATGGGTAATTATGGAAGAAATTTCAATTCCTTCCTTCATAGTTTTGGCAACACATTTTATGTTTCTTGTGTAGATTAGGATGTTAAGGTTGTGTCTTGAATTTTATCCTGCATTGTAATGGGCCATGGTATCTGTACTTTATTGAATTCTAACCCTAAAATTTGATGATAAATGCAGTATTAACGAGCAGTTGTATGGAGAATTCTAATAGACTTGGCGGCCACTTATCCTTAGGTGGACAAATAGATGCTGTCTTATTAACCGAGTCTAACGTTGCCGGGGCCAAATCTCGGACAACTTCAGCTTTTTTGCTAAAAGATTGTTGGATCCAAGCTTCCATAGAGTTGGGAATAGCTTTTCTTCGGGAGGATATGGCACAATACAAAAATTTACTCAAGGCTCAATTCGACGGCTGCAAAAGCGTTTTGAAAAATAAAACCATTTTGGCCTCTGAAGCTTCGGTTTTATCTTCGATGAAGATTGCGAAGCAGATTCTGAGACGTAAGACGGAGAATGGATCTGGCATTACTGTAGTTACAGGTCCTTTGCATTTTGTTTCGTCGGCATTATCTACCCTTCACGGTCGATTTATTTTTATCTTTGCCTCTCTTCTTAGACACCGCACCCCCAACGCTTCGGAGTCACATTTGTTAAAGACTCTTTTTGTTCAATTTAATGTTGTAAAACTTTAATGAAAATCAGATAGGACTCTTATTTAACGTAGTACACTCACAAGGAAACGCACTACATATCAACTATGTCCCAACTTAAATGGAAATAAGATTTATTATTCTTTGTTCGAGGGAAATTAAATGAGGCGGGAAAGGAAAGGAAAAGAAAAGAAAAATGGGTGTTTGATGATTGATGAACGATAAGGTCACAAGAAAAATGGGTCCCATATACTTCTATTAATGTTCAGGTCACATGAAGCATGAATACATTGTTTTAAATGATAATTGTCCCTCCGAGCAAAAGAAGGAATAAATGGGTTATGGAAAATGACAAAGAGATAATTGTCTCTTAACTGCACGGTCCACTACTCATCAAGTCTTCTTACCTACCAACAAGAGTTTTTTTTTTTTTTCTTTGCCCCAGCTGGTACGGTGTTTTGCTACAACCTAGAGCAAAGATTGTATCCATTTTTGGGTTACAAAATTCATGTACTCGCAAATTAGAGTGGCCAACTATTACTCCACGTTCATAAGGGTTAATAAGACAACTGGTCTAATTATATTTATTGAATAAAAATATGACTCTAATTTGTAAAAATTTTACAAATGTCTTAAAATAATATCATTAAAATTATTATTATGTATTATATAGTACAATATGTGATATCATTAAGATAATTATTATGTCATTAAGGAAATTTTTAAGATATTTTGAATATTGTGTTAGATTTTATTTTCATAATAATTTAGCCACGTATTATAATTTTTTCCTATAAGAATGCAGGGAATAGGAGAGAGAAAATGAAGGCTTTTCCTGGCCAGAGGTAAAAAGGAAAGAGAACCTTTTAGCTTGTTTGAAAACATAGTTCAAACTGGTTGATACTTGTAACGACCCACACTTTCATTTGGTAAGATACTGTCTGCTTTAGGTCTCTCACATGGTTTTACTCTTGGGTTTTACCCAAAAGACCTCATGTCATTGGATGATTGTGTCATTTCTTATGAACTATTATTATGGCATTCTCAGATGATATAAAATTACACAATTTACCTTTTTTTTAGCTCTTTTTGCCTCGTGAGAATTATGGTTGTCACAATACTGCTATGTCGCATTAAGAAAACACGTTTCTTGTAACAACAACAGAAGACTCAGTGATGCATAAAAGTCACATATTATCAAGCATGCAACATAAACTGAAACAAGACATGAGAATCATAGATAATCCTTTCAATACAAAAATAATAATATAATTATAATAATCGAGAGCTCAACATAAAAGAAACGCGGAGCATTAATTATATATGCACCTATAGCTAGTTCTTACTACAATTGCATTAATATTATTTCTGCTACTCTTTGTTTAGGGGGAATTATTTTGTTATTTCAATCATAATGCAAAATTTTCCATTACATATATATAGGACCACAAACATATATATATATATATATATATATCCCTATGCATAATTTAAATATATATACATCATCACTTCTGCATTCTCTTTACTTCACATAGTTATTGCGGGAACTCATTTTGCATGCCACGAATTTATTACATTTTGCAGGAAATCCTGATATTTATGAGCATTTGATTTGCATTTAGTACTTCTAAGCGCTGTGCCGGTTTTCTGTTGAAAAATATGGCTTATTTACACAGTGTTGATTTCTGTGTTTACTATGTTTCAACAGTAATCATTCTTGTCTATCACTTCCTGACCGCAATTTAAGAACCCCGTCATCTCAGAACACTGTCAAACATCAAGGTATAATATTAATATCTAGAAATAAGTCGAATTTAGTAAATGATCTATAATTGACAAATATCGACGTTTAATATAAGAAAAAAATTTAATAGTTTTCGATCATTTTCTTTTGGTAAGCTGTGTCATTTTGAGATTAATTATGACACCAAATTCGTTACTATGACAAAACATGGTCGAGCCGAAATCAAGTTGGTCCGAGACAGGGTCGAAATCAGAAATAAATAATATAATAATTTATCTATTATTAGATTAGGTTATTATTTTAATATTTTATGGTGTTAAACATCTTATTGTTTTGTAACAATACGACACAATATAATACAACATGATATAATACAATCTGCTATATATCACGGAAATGTGTTTCAAAGAATTTCTTTTTTAGAATTAGCGGCAATTCAAGCCGTGAACGTTCCTCCGAAGAGAACAAAGCAAATTTAGCAAGATTGTGAGCAGCCACATTCCCAGCACGAGGAGGAAGATGACTATGGGTGCGTTTGTTTCATGGTTAAAATCACGGTTCGAATCATTTTGCTACAATATTTTCTCTCATAAAATTTAAATCTTCATTCAAATATTCTATTTAAATACTCGAACCAAACGGACCTTACAAAATCCACCACCTACTCTAAGACAAATTTTTTTTTAATATATATATGTGTGTGTGTATGTATCAGAGATAACAACACCTAACCACATTGTACTCCAAATTTAAATAAAAATGCCAAATCTAGCTCAAGTTTTCCAAATAGCTAGAAAGAGAGGGAAAAATGTTCTCTCTCTCTCTCCTGCGTTCCGAAAAAAATGTTAGTTATAAGATTGACAGGTGTTTTGAGACATTCTTGTGGTACCATATTATGTAGAGCTTTGGTTTCTAAGCACTTTAAAAATCAGACATCCAACATTATATCTCGTGGGTCAACGTCAACGAATAGAAAACTCATTAAAATTTCTGTTTTTTATTTTTTATTTATTTTTTATTTTTGGTGGAAGCAGGTATTATTACTGTGCATTATGATATATTTTCAAACAAAGGCATTAATCAGCGCCTGTTCTCTTTGCACAGCTTTCACACCCGAGCAACGTGGGAGTCTTTGTGCCGTTTACATCATCTCAGCATCTCTTTTGCACAAAATTTATTAATTAATTAACCACGCTTCACAATTTCTTTAAATAGCCATGCAAGTTGAAACAAAAAAAATTGTGTAACCACACTACATGCAAATTTTCTAGTGATTAAGTAGGACAGAGCTAGAAAAATTAATTAGGGAGGCGGAAATCTGGATGAACTAATAAGGCGTGGTAAATAAACATATGTAAAATTTTAAAGGAGCAAAATATAATTTTAAGAGAATAAAATATAAGTTTTGTAAAACTTCATATAAAAATTAAAAGAAAAAAAATTTAAAAGCGACCATCCTGGTCCAAGGTTGGGTCCGCCCTGATTTCAATTGTATACAAAGAGAGGCTTTTATCTTTTTTGCTCAACGTCTGAGAAGCCAAGGACCAGAGAAAAAGATATATAGTGCATTTTCTTCATTGATTAAATTATCTTAAAAATATAACATGTTTAGTCACCAAGGGACCTACATCATCATCATCATTATTATTATTATTATTATTATCATTATTTTTTTACTCTCGACACTTTGCTGAGCTAGAGTGGACTGTTTGCTCAGTCTGCTATTGGTGGTTGTATTGCAGTTTGGCCATAAATTAGTTCGTCCAAAGTTCATGACTTTTTCATTCTGATCAAGAAATATTATAAAGCTATTCAATATGTTATATATACATATATAAATATATATCAAGCAATAAATAGGAGGAAGATTCTCATGAGCAAAAAGGAAAAGTTAACACACCTTGAAAACAGAAGACATGGTAAAAAAAAAAGGGTTATACATGCATCTACTACTACTACAAGAAAGTATATATCAAATGCAACAAAAGAAGTAAAATTCTAGTAGTAAATGATGCATTTTTTTTTTTTTTTTGCTTCTCTAGTAAATTAAAGACCTTTAGTAAGTTGCAAAGTTTTCTGCCTTTTGTAATAAATGATGCAACTTAATTCATTACGTGGGGATATATACTACATGACCAGCCAATAAGATTGTCCATTTCTCATGTCTAAATAATAAGTTGCAAAATTTTCGTCTTTTGGAATAAATGATTGTGGGAAACAAGCATTTTGTATTATCATATATACATTAATCCATGAAAATATGTTAGCCTTGCAACACAAGTACCATGATCATCTTAAGAAGAATAATACACCGCTTGCGTACTCTCTCTCTCTCTCTCTCTCATTTACCTAATTTTAGATGCTAGATGTCAGTTTATGACTTGTCAAATGTAACTGTTGCACTTAGTAAAATGATATGTAAGTTAGTTATGCATATATATACACACACACATGTATTTTTTTTTCATACTTTCTGATGAAGTTAAATGTAGGTATATCGATCAGAAGGCTATACCTGCAACCGACAATTATACATATTTTGTTAGATGAATTAATTTGATATTAACAAGTATAATGTCATAGTATCAAAATTTAGTAAATGGGTTGATTATACGATAGCACAATTCGTTTAATAGTTATGTTCTTATTAAGAAATCACAAACATCTAAGATTTAGATAACTCGTATATCAGGCGTTTGTTTATCTCAGTTTCAACTTATCACTTTCAACTCAAACAGTATATAGCTCTCACATGCTACTGTGTAAAGTAAAAGTACGCTATAATATAAAGCTCTCATATGCTAAGTATTTTTATTTCTAACTCTCAGTTTTAACTCACTTCCTAATACTGTAATAGTCAGTTTTAAAAAAATATACATATAGGTCATATATTCCATGAAAACTAAAGGCAATGCAATGAATGCAACAATTAATACTTGAAACGAGTGAAATAGAGCTAGAGAGAGATTTAAAATTGATATAAGGGTAAATTACACTAACACCCCTTAAATTATAAAGGCATTTTCTGAACCAAAACTAATCACACCGACACCCCTTGACTGTTAAAAAAATTACAAAAAGACTCCCTCTATTAGTTGACCGTTAATTTTGTTCAAAATACTAAAAATGCCCATCCATCCATTAAAAATCGGTTTGTTATTTATGTGGCATGAAATGACAATTTTGCCCTTCTTTGACATTAAAATAAGTTCGTACACACTTGTAATTATAAATTTTGCTCTAATAAAAGATAAAATAATGTTTTTTTCTTTTTCTTTTTCTCCAGAAATAATAATGATGTTGAAAATAAGATAAAACATAAAAATTAATATTTCATAATCTAAAAAAACCCATAATTAACTTCTCAAAGCAATTACAACCACACAAACTAATTAAATGCCCAAAATTAAAACAAATTAATTATAATAAAACCAAATTAGCTAATTCCAACAAAACAATAATGCCATAATAAAAATGACTTTTTTATAAGACTAACAAATTTCAACAAAATCTAAAAAAAAAGTCCCCCTTAATGGTCTTTTTATAAAAGATTTAAAAATTATCCCTTAAAAAAATAAAAATTATAGCAAAATTATAAAAATAAAAACCATTGCCTCTCTCTCAAGGATGGGGGAACGACGAGAGGGGCCGACGGTGTGGGGGTGTGATGGAGTGGGACGACAACTAGTGGAAATGCTCAGGGTAGCTGCTTGCGACTGGGAGGTGGCTGACGAGTGGTTAGGCTCGACGAATCGGGGGTAGGAGGGGTTGTTGGGCTCGGTGATAGGGTCGCCTAGGGTCACCAGCAATGGGAAGAGTGGGGGGTTTGGGTGGGGTGAGGGGACGGGGACAGGAAAGGTTTGGTTGAGTTTTGTTATTTTGTTGTTTGTTTTCCTTTTTTGCTGATTTTAATTTTTTTGGGGAAAAAAAGGTTTATTTTAAAGGTTTTTTTTTCTTTTTGGCTGATTTGAATGGGTAAAGAAAATGGCTGTGATTTAGTGATTTTAAATTGACGGTTGATATTCACTGATAATTTTGTCATTTTATATAAAAAAGTTAATAGAGTTAAACTCATGGAGCATTAATGTGATTAGTTTTGCTTTAAGAAGTGTCTCTGTAAACATAAAGGATGTCAGTGTAATTTACCCTTTATATAATATAACAAATATAATATAAAATAAGACATTGAATAGAGAAATGGAAAGGAGGGTGCTAGATGAACCAAATATTTAGAAGCATTGCTATCTGTCCCGAGCAGGCTACAGTGAGACCCGTCCGGTGGGGCCCACCTCTGTGAGAGAAGCAGGCTGCGGCCTGAGCGGGACAATAAATGTCCCCGCCGTTCCCACCCGCCACGTTCACCAACGATCCAATGCACCAGAACCCATCTTTGTAAGTGGACAGGACTGCCTTCATCACCATCTTGGCCGTGCAAGAAATAGCATCATTGAAAAACTTATTGAAACTCAGGGTTTGGTGATGCAAATTCATACATGTCATGCCCGTGTGCCTTCTTAAATGCAAAGGTGCTGTCTCTAACACTGTGGCTGAGGTGATGCCATGCGTCAATAAACCATGGATGATTCTCCGCCAGTATAACAAGAGTTTTTCAATATATAGCGTAGTTAGCCCCCAAACGACATCAAACTTGGGATTTACAAAATCTTATACGCAATCGAGACCATTGGTCCCACATTTGGGCCCCACCCGACAGCCATCCGATCGCAATCACATGAACTCCCCAACATCTCGAGCCCTCATCTCAAATTTGGGTGTCCTTTTTATGTGTGTGTGAAAAATGCGTGAAAGAACCCCCCAAAACAGTTAATTACAAAAATTTCCCTGTGGTTTTCAAACTTTACATAAATAATCTTTTATTCTTTAAAATTACAATTACAATCCAATAAAATTTAAGTTTATTTGTAAATCCCTTCCTAACAATGGTAAGATCAGGGAAAATGCCTTAACATAAAATATCAAATTTATTCTTCATTAAAAATATACCAGACAATACTTACATTCAAGCCACTAGTATCAATGTATTTTCCATTATTATATAAAACAGAATAAAAAGAATAAAAGTTATAATAGACATACGATAAATTTTCATAGAAATTCAAATCATGTGGTATTGAATTGTAATTTTCAGAAAAAGGAATTATTCAAGAAAAATAAAAGTACAAAGGAAAGTTTTGTAATTAACACAAGAGAGAGGGAAAAACTTTAAAAAAGATAAATTTTAATTAAACGGAGAAGATGGTGAAGAAGAGTTATTTATGTTTTGCTCGTCTATTTCGTGGGTGCTATTTAATGATGGATTTCTTCTTTCTTATTTTTGAGGATTGCGAATAGTGAATGAAGCTTTTAAGGGAGGGACCCATTTAAAGGGGGGTGGGCCCAGTGCAATCTACTTATGGCAACCTTTAGAATTTAGTCACACTTTCTTATTCATTTTTGTAGGGAAAGACATAAATGAGGAGCACAGTACTTGTTTGCTTTGCATTTATGTGGCTATGTACAAAAGCTTAAGTGAGCATTGCTTATCCAGATTCTTCTTTTTTTAAATTTAGTTGTTGGATTTCATGTCTAAAAATTCTACATTTGAAATTATTCTCAACAAAAGAATATTCTAATTGTAGTTGTTGGTATAATTTAACACTAATCATAAAACTTGATTTTTCTATAAGATAAGAATATTAAAAAAAATATTCATTAGCTTAGCGCAAACATACATTACATTTGAAGAGTGTTTAGGAACAAAGATTTAACTATTACAGCATAAAACTTTCACATGCTATAGTATTTAATTAGTTTTAACTTAGTTCTTAAATACTTTATTAAATTAATAAAAACAGTTGGATGTTTAATTTATTATATGAATCACATGAACAACATACTATATTGATGTCTAGCAGACATCAAACAATTTTTAAAAGTACTCTATTAAATTTTCTTTAATTATTTTCTCTTTCCTTTTTAGCTTTGTGGAAAGATGTATAAATTCATTGATTAGAAATTATATTTCAAAGGAAATGTTAGTCGCGAGGTGCAAGAGCAAGAATGAATGAAAAATATTCAAACATACTACAATTAATAAAAAGTGAATTTCATATGTAGGTTATATGTTGCGAAATTTACTTGATAATGCTTTTATTAATGTGTAGTATAGAACGCTAATAATAGTCCTAGTATTGCTCGAAATAATACATGAACAACAAAATATGTTTATCCAATTATCTATATTGGAGTTATTGTGATTTCAGTTGCATTCTTAATTATATTCAATGGACAAGAGGTGCATGTTTCCATGGTCCAAAAATGACTGAATTTGCAATATTAATGCATCAACATTTTGATTAGATGAGCTCATATCCAAAAGCTTTGATGAATAAACCCGCTCGTATCCAAAATGCAAAAATTTTGAGCTGGAAAATCTATCCAAAATTTTCCAAATTTATTTCAACCAATGAGATACTACTGAGGTATATTTTGTTATAGACCTTAGGGTATAGAGAGCGATCACTAGCTTCTTGCTCTGTTGTAATTAAATGACACAAATTAATTAAAAGGTAGAGCTGGGGGATCAACCTACAATAGAGGAGGTCACAAGACCTATTAGCCAGCTAGACAAAAGGAAAAGACAAACAAAGCAAAACAAAAAGAAACTAGCAAATTGTAGTAAATATCATTTTTTTTACTAATTGTGGTGATTTCTATTGTAGGTTGAAAATATTTATACTAAATAGTAAATTTATAGTAAAAATAATTTATTTAATATTTTATTTATAGTTTAAGTAGTTCTTATTTACATAATAAATAGATTTAAGGTGTAAATAATTTATTTATCTTCTCATTTACAGGGTAAATAATTCTTACTTACAGAGTAAATAAATTATTTTCAAAACCTATTATTTACTTCAAAAAAGTTTCAAAATATACTATTTTCTCATTCTCCCAATAAACTAAAAGGCCCTTTGCCCCCCCCCCCCCCAAAAAAAAGAGAAAGAAATCCAATATAATATCTACTAATTAGTTTGGCGTATGTCCTAGAGATGCAACAATAGGGCGGGGCCTTGGGCCGGCCTGGGCTCGTCCTGCTACAGTGATGGGCTAGGCCGGCACAACACTATTCACGGTCCGACCTGGCCCGGCCCATAAATATTGGTGGGCTAGGCTGGGCCAATATATGTCAGCCTATGGGCCGGCCCGACATGGCCCATGAAAAATCATGGGTCGGGTCAGGCTGGCCCGTCTAGGCCCATAATGAACAATATTTTTTATGTTTTTTTTTTGTTTTTAGTAATTTTGTAAACATCTTATGTATAATTATCCCGATTGTACTCTTTTTTTCTTATTAAGGTTTTGTCCCACTGGGTTTTCCTTGCAAAGGTTTTTAATGAGGCAATCGTAAATAAAATATCACTTTTTATATTTCACTTGACTATTTAAACTTTTATATTTGTTAACTTATTTAAAAATAAAAAAATTAAAAATTACATGTTTAGATGGGCTGACCCATTTAAATCCATGATAGACTAAGATGGGCCGGCCCATTTAAGGCCCACGGCATAACCCATGTAAAATTAACCCGTGGGCAGGACTGGGCCAAGGTAATTTTAATGTGGGCCGGCCCAGCCCGACCCGGGTGGGCCTAAGGAGAACAGATCGGGCCAAACCAGGCCAGCCCGTTCTTGCATCACTAGTATGTCCTTCAATAGGCTTTTTTTTTTTTTTTTTTTCCATAATCTTCATTATGCATTTGCTATATAATAAGAATTAAAATATATTCAAAAAAGTTAAGATTTTGTATATTGTTACTTTTGTTAATGGTTTGAATTTATTTGTATTAATTATCAAATTAGAAAATTTATTAGTTTAATAGTCTTAGATAACCTATCCGATTTGTATTTGCAATATTTATTTGTGTTGAACCACATTAAATCCTTTCTTCTTTTTCCTTTATATATTTTATTTTTTGAAAATTTTGATTTAATATGCGTTGTCTATAGTAATGGCGAGTTATTTAAAGTTAAGATCAATAATTCATCCCAAAATTAAAAAACAACAAGATTAATTAGGATTTTAGAGCAGTATGGTACATATGGCACGCGTGATGCAACAGATCGACCAACAAGGTGGGCGACAGCTTAACTAGCCATGAATTGAATGGAAGGAAAGCCCCTTTTGCTTCTTATAAACAATATCTACAAATTTGAGGTCGTGACTCATGAGACTTAAAAGACATCACAGACAGAGAGGTCGTTGAAGGTGGTAAATGTGAAATCGACGGCTGATGCCAAAAATATGGCCTCATATGAATACCAAAAGTAAATGTGGAATAAAACCAAAGTTAATTTGTAAAAAAAAATAATAATAATAAATAAATCCTAAAATTTTTTTTTAAAAAAATCTTATTTGAAAAGGGCATATGCAATTACTCCACTGCCCACTTTCTCACACACACTCAAAAATCAAAATTCCACACAATAGAGAATATTCTATTGAGAATTGGAAATTACACAAGGTTTTGAAAGTGGGTTTAAAAAAAAAAAATAGAAGAAGAAGAAGAAGAAGAGAAAGTTGAGATGAGACCAAGTTATCATCGTAGGCACGGAAATGCCGTGTCTGCGCATTGAAAGCCGGGCTTCAGTTGGAGAGTGAAATAATAATGAGTTCATGAAACTCCTTTATTTGATTACAATAACACAGACAGACAAGTTGCAGAATCTTGCCCTGACTGCCCTCTTGTCGTCATTGCCTTCGTTTATGCTTCCCTTACCTTCCCTATTTATTTCCTTTTTCTCTTTCTTGCAGCATTATTCACACATCTTATTTTTAAATAAATGAATAGACAAATAAATTCTCCACTTTGTACCAATGTTATTATTAGATCCGAATATAACTAAATTTATAAATGCACATAATTATTTAGTATAGTATAAAATCAAGGTACTAGTCCATCTCTTCTTTTAGTTTTAGCTTCTATGAAAATTAGTACACCACCCAAACCTATACTATGGCAGCTTAAGAGAGGCAATTTTTTCTCTGGGAATTAAAAAAATAATTTTTATTATTTGTTTTTGGCTGTTAGGTAATTTGCAGCTAAAAAGAATTCGACTAAATTAACTGTTTGAAAACATGCACTATCGGTAAAGAAAAACGTCACTTTTGTTCTTTAGTTACTATCTAAGGAGTAATTTGAAACCCTTTTCTCACTTCCCTTGTGTGTTGGTTATAGCTATTACGACTTCATTTTGTTTGGTAACTTATTTAAAATTTATTAGCTTTAATTGCTACAATAAAATCTCTTATATACTACAGTATAAAATTAAAATTTACTATAATATAAAACTCTTATATTTTTTGTTCTATCTTGTAGTTGTACTTATATTCCAAAAATACTCTCTTCAATGTTAGCGCACAAACTATTTTTATTTGTAGGCACGTTTCAAATAAAACGCTAAAAGTAAGAATCCCTTATTTTATATACTTTATATTCTCTCTGTCTTCTCTCCTGCAATTACATCAGCTCAAAAGATGTTGTAAATGATTACAAAGGGAATTGGATGTCCCCATTGTCTGCGCTGAATCACATGCAATTGCCAGAAGAAATTACTATGTTGTATATTTATTTTGTCATAACTCGTCTTTTTGAGTTGTAATAAATCTTTTTCTTGCTTACGTATAGAGAAAAACTTAAGAATTTTTTTTTATATAAATATTTCACATATACTAGTTTTAACAACATTCGAAATACAAATATATACATGTATTTACATAAGCAACCTTTATTTTACAATACTGTTTGCTAAACATTTCGTTTTAAAATAACGTAAAATATGTTACAGCGGAAACAAACTGCAGCGGAATCCATACCTATTCTGTCATTATTCATCTCTCTGTCAGCTCATCTATGACTTTATTTTAACCTTCTTATCGAAATACTTACATCATGAAATACTTAGTTAGCTTACGCTCAGTAAGTCCAAATATAGCCCATATACACATTCAATACAATGCGTGATCTGATTATGCTTTCTTATGATCATTCGTTATCCTTTTCATATCTTATCTCTTACTAGGGCCCAAGTGTTCGTACCATTGCGCACATAGGTCTTCGTAACACCGAGACCATACTATATCCTTAAACTCCTCTTAAGTCAGGAGTTGGTATAATACTTTTTTTAACTTCTGGTGATATATTTACCGGTCCACTTATTATGGTTATTATACCATACATGAAGTAATAATCACATGTTATACACAAACATAAATGCTCTTGTATGGCATAGTATACACAGGTACATACTTTATATACACACAGGTACTTATTAATATACATACAGGTACATGTCATAATGCACACACAGATACATGTCATAATATACGCACATGTACATATCATAATATACACACATGTATTTATTCTGTATACTCATGGGTATATACTAATGTACTTATAGGTATACATGTTATAGCATACACACAGGTATACACCTTGATATACACACAGGTTTACATATATGTATTATATATTATATACCTACAATTTCATACTGTAGGTGAGATGGGAACTTACTTGGTTTTGGGTCTCCATGCACTTGACCTCAGTTCCCTCTCTCCTAGACTTCTAGGATCCCCAAATAACACTTTGTGCCTTTAGCCTTCCAAGACTCCTTTGAAACTCCTTCCTATACACTATTTTCATGCAAAAATACCATGAATTAACTTCATTTCCTTTACCCAAGAAACCTAAAAAAAGTTTAGGTTTTTACCTTTAAACTTGATAAAATATTTGGATTTTGCCTCTTGAACTTGATTGGGGCTAATTTGGCAAAGAGTTGGGTTTGAGAAAATTTTTGGGAAGCTTCAACAATGGCTACCGTGGGGGTTGAGGAAGAAGAAATGGGATTTTTTTTGGCTAAAATCATATTTAATGTTTGCTTATCCTTTAAGGTGACTCACTAGGTAATCAGGTGGGCTACCTAATGTGGCATAAGGTGATTGGGCCACCTCTCATGGCATGTGGCCCAATGAAACTCTAATGGGTGTCCATTTGGTGGGCTCCAAAAATTTTATACTGTGTAATTTTTCACCAAACAGTAGTTTTCTTATACTGCTATAGTAAAATTAGTGCAAAAAATATCCTTAGACTGTATAAAATATTTTTCTTGCCTTTGGTGTATTTTTGGGGGCCAAACATAACCTTTCTCATATCTGTGTTTTCACTTAGCAGTATTCTTATACTGCTTCGACCCCCTTTTTACACCAGTTTTGGGTTTTTGTGAACTCTGTATCTCGTTCATACCATAATTATCTATCCGTGTATATCACAATTTTACAATTAATTATGATATAAAACTCATTTTATGAATATTATTTACAAGTTCTTGAGTATTTAAACTCGTAGAATTTGTATTATCAATATCCAACATTGCATCACATTTGCAGTGAAATTTTTGATTAATACTGCTTATTTATACATTGTCACAATTTTTATAATAATTGTAATTTTAAAAGGTAAATTCATTAATTAAACCCAATTAAATATTAGGTTTTATTAATAAATTTTTTCTGGTCATTACATTCTACCCTCCTTAAAAATTTCCATCCCCAAAAACTAGAATAATTCCAGGTAGACTCTTCTCATTTCATCTTCTCGTTCTTAGGTTGCTTCTTCCACTTGTTGATTATGCCAAAAAACTTTGACGAGTGGTATCTTTTTGTTCCGTAACTCCTTCTCTTCTCGAGCCAAGATTTGAACTAGTTTCTCCTCATAAGACAAGTTCTCTTGCACTTCAATAGGCTCATGCTGAAGTATATGCGAGAGATTAGATACATATTTTTTTAGCATAGATACATGGAATACATTATGTACCGATGCCATTTTGGGGGGTAGGGCTAACTTGTAAGCTACGTTACCTATTCTTCCCAAGATTTTAAATGGTCCAACGTACCTTGGACTAAGTTTTCCCTTTTTCCCAAATCTTACTCCTCCTTTCATTGGTGTTATCTTCAAAAAGATCAAGTCCCCTACTTGAAATTCTAAAGGTCTCCGTCGTCAGTCAGCATAACTCTTTTGCCAACTAAAAGCCATTTCCATCCGTTGATGGATTAACTTTATATCTTCCATTGTTCTTTGAACAAAATATGTGGTTGACAATGCCTTTTCTCTAGTCTCGTACCAATGTAGAGGTGATATACATCTTCTTCCATATAAAGCTTCATATGGAGCCATTCCTATGGAGGTTTGATAACTATTATTTGATGCAAATTCGATCAAAGGAAGCTTTTTATCCCATCCTCCTTTGAAATCTAGCACACATGCTCTTAACATATCCTTCAAAGTCTGGATGGTCCTTTCCAACTGACCATCCGTTTGAGGGTGGAAGGCTGTGTTGAACGTTACCTTTGTTCCCATTGCTTGATGAACGTTCCTCCAAAACTTGGAAGTGAACCGGCCATCACGATCAGAGATGATGGATTTTGGGACTCTATGGTATCTAACTATTTGTGTGACATATAATTCAGCTAGTCGTTCAATAGAACTGCTAAGTTTAATGGGTAAAAAGTGCGCAGATTTGATCAATCTATCTACAATTACCCATATAGTATCATGTCCTCATATAGTTCTAGATAGTCCGGTCACCAGATCCATAGTTATTTGGTCCCATTTTCACTCTGGAATATCTATCTTTTGTAGCTCACCTGTCGATCGCTGGTGTTCAGCTTTCACCTTTTGACATGTGAGACATTTACTGACAAATCTCGCAATGTCATTCTTCATTCCATGCCACCAGTAGTGCTCTTTCAAATTTTGGTACATTTTTGTAGCTCTTGGATGAGCAACATATGGTGCCTCACGAGCTTCTTTCAAAATCTGCCTCTTTAACTCCTCATCATTGGGAATGCATACTCTACCTTAATAACAGAGAATGCCATCTTCCAAGATGCTAAACTTTGTTTCTTTGTTCTCTAGGGCCTTAGTCTTATATCTAAACAACGATGGATCTGCTTCTTGTCGATCCTTTAAATTCTCCCAGATAGCTGGTTGGAAGGATAGATTGGCTAGTCCTCCAGTGATTATCTCTATTCTCACTTCTAGCAAGTCTTTTTGAAGAGGTCTTGGCATCAATTGCACCATTGCAAGTGAAGGCGTCGCTCTACGACTAAGTGCATCAGCTACTCGGTTAGCCTTTCTAGGGTAATATAAGATTTCACAATTGTAGTCCTTAACCAGCTCAAGCCATCTTCGTTGTCTCATATTGAGCTCTTTCTATGTGAAGACATATTTCAGACTCTGGTGGTTTGTATAAATCTCACATTTAGCTCCATACAAATAGGTACGCCAAATCTTCAGTGCAAATATGACCGCTACTAACTCTAAGTCATGCGTTGGATAGTTTTTTTCATGATCCTTCAATTGTCGGGATGCGTACGTAATCACCTTTTTGTTTTGCATAAGTATGGCTCCCAAGCTTGTCTTTGACACATCACTATAATCACATAGTTTCTTATATTCGGATATGGTATGGTCAGTATCGGGGCACTCGTGAGTCGTCTTTTCAACTCTTGGAAGTTTTCTTCACACTTCTTAGTCCATTCGTACTTTGTTGCTTTCCTTGTAAGAGCCGTGAGTGGTGGTGCAAGTCTGGAGAATCCTTCTACAAAACGTCGATAATATCCCACTAAATCAAGGAAACTCCTGATCTCGGTAACACTTTTCTACGTAGGCCACTTATTTACTGCTTTTACGTTTGAAGGGTCAACAAAGACTCCATCTCGTGAGACCACATGTCCTAAGAAATGAACTTTTTTCAGCCAAAACTCACATTTTGAGAATTTGGCATACAATTGATGCTTCCTTAGCAACTGCAGTGCAAGCTTCAAATGTTCCTCATGCTCTTTTGATGTTCGTGAGTAAATCAAGATATCGTCGATGAAAATGATGACTAACTTGTCGAGGTAGTCCATGAAAATCTGATTCATAAGGTCCATAAATGCTGTCGGGGCATTAGTCAGTCCAAATGGCATGACACAAAACTCATAATGCCTATACAACGTTCGAACGCCGTCTTCGGCATGTCCTCCTCTTTAACCCTAAGTTGATGATACCTAGAACGTAAATCGATATTCAAAATACTGACGCTCTTTTCAATTGATCAAATAGGTCATCAATCCTTGAAAGTGGATACTTGTTTTTAATTGTGACTTTGTTCAATTCTCGATAATCGATGCACATCAGTAACGTTCCATCTTTCTTCTTGAAGAATAATACAGGCGCTCCCCATGGGGAATGACTCGGCCGAATAAACCCTTTGTCCAACAATTATTGTAGTTGCACCTAAAGCTCCTTGAGTTCTCCTGGAGCCATACGATACGGTGCCTTCGAAATCGAGGCTGTACCTGGCGTCAAATCAATTTCGAACGAGATCTCTCGCTCCGGTGGTAAGCCCGGTAACTCATATGGAAACAGGTCAACAAATTCTTTTACTATAGGGACATTCTTTGGTCCTAACTGAGCTTCTTGTTCCTTGTTTACTAAGTTCACCAGATAACCGATGCGTCCATTTTCCAGCATCTTTCTTGCTTTCAACGTCGAAATTAGCGCCTTGGAACCTTAGGAATCTTCCTCGAATACATGAACTTCTCACTTCTGGATGGTCGAAACGTAACCTTACGATGTCGGCAGTTAATCTTGGCAGCGTATTTTCCCAAGAAATCCATTCCTAGGATAACTTCATAATCTTGTATATCGATTATTATTAAATCGATATACAGTTCTCTTCCATAAACAATGATGGGTACGTGACGTAACTAATAATCAAAACTTAATACCTCCCCGAAGGAAATGCAGTTCTAAAAGTCTGTTCTATCCTATCCCCTTCATTTCTTATCCGTTTAGCAAACTTAAGTAATGCAAATGAATGCGTTGCTCCAGAGTCAAATAAAACATAGGCATTAGCATTGGCAACAGAAAACTGACTTGTCACCACTGTTGAGGTTCCTACATCATCCTCCTTCTTTGTGTAGGCATAAATCCGTCCATTGGGTTCCGAAGCCTCCAAGCGTCCCTGACTAATGCTAGGGCCTTCAATCTATGCTTGGACTACATGAAGCTGGGTTCCTTGGGACCTTTGTTGATTTTGATTATTTTGATTCTGGGGATTGGAAAAACAGTTTCTGGCATAATGTCCATCTTTGCCACAGAGGAAGCATTTGTTGGTGCCAGCTTTACATTCTCCCGCATGTCTTTTCCCACATTGACCACAGTGTGGTTTGTTATTCCCTCCATCTTTGATCCTCTTCTGGGGTTGTCCCTTTTAATTCTTTAGATTATTCACGCTCCATTTCCTTTTATTATTGGTGTTGCAGTTACGTCCAGCTCGATGACTCTGGGACTGCCTTTGATTTGGAACGCTTCCTTGTCTTTTTGCTTGTACGGCTTGACTTTACTCAGCTAAAACTTTATCCTCCTGATTGCGGGCGATTCTAAATTCAGCTCTAGTAGCCCGTTCAATGCAATCTTTGACATCTTTAGGGGCTTGCCCTCCACTATCGACTATAAGGGCGATGTCAGTTCGAAACATCCACATGAGTTTTCTTATCTACTCCCGATCAGTGGGTACCAATTTAGGGCAAAGTCGTGCTAATTGATTAAATCTTTTTACAGCATTAGCCACTGACATGTTGCCTTGTTTAAAGTTGTTGAATTCTTCTTGCTGGGCTACCATTGTTTCCACATTGAAGTAAGCCCTTCCACACTGTGCCACGAAATCTGGCCACGACATTTCATCTACGTTCCTTCTATGCTCAACTAACTCCCACCATCTCCTAGCATCCTTGGTGAGAGAAAATGAGGCACATAAGACTTTCTCACTGTCACTGAGCCCCATAAATTTCAAAACCCTTTCTATACCAGTAAGTCAATCATCAGCTTCTAGTGGGTCCGTAGATCCATCAAATTTCGAGGCTTTCATCCATCGAAATCTTTCTTCAAATTCAGTAGCAAATGCTACTAGAACAGCTGGCGCAGCTGGTTCCACTTGCTGAGGTGGTGGTACTGGGGGTGGCGAGTTCGCGCGTGCCTGGGGTACAGGATTCTGGTTCACTAACTGCTCTATTAATTCTTGCATTTCTAACTCCTGGGCCCGTAGTTTCTATTGCAATTCCATGACTATAGCCATTAGGTCTGGGTTCACAGGTCCTTCGGGTGTATCAGCCATCGATAATAAAGTTTGTTTACAACCCTACCGTGCCATTTCGTTATTACATTAGTATATACTATTAACTTAATAGTATTTTTAAAAAATATATATCAAATAGCATAAATACTTGCAAACATGAACAATGACATAAACTCAATATCTCATTTACATATTTCATTTCATTAACTTCTTCCTTTTCTTGCTATATTCTTCATTCTCAAAACATAGCATAAGTGACTAACATACATACTTACTTTCCTTTCTTACATGAACTGTTCATATCATTTCTGGGAGCAGTTATCACTTCCGGCTATACATACCCTATCGCCACGAAGGATACCACTTGCCAGATGCACACACATATACAAAAGTAACAAGGCCCAAAACTATGCTAATCACACATCTACGTACATCTTACTACATATAATTCATCATAGGTCCCTTTCTTTCTAACCTGACTCTACTCCGGACATATCACTATATTCGGGATCCTCCTTAGGGTCTTCTTCCTCCTCTTCATCTGAATCGTTAGAGTCGTCATCACTAGCAATTATAGGTTCAGGAGGCACTAGAATGAATTCAAGCTCTTCATCATCATCCTCGCCATTAGCATCATCATTATCATCATCATCATCATCATCCTCCATGTCTACTGGGGGATCTTCTAAAGGCGCGACCACATTTTGTTCCTCATGCAATACTTCCATAATAAAATCATTAAGAGTAAGAAAATCCCTTGGGTACTGCATCTGTTGCCGGACTGTGTTGGGAAGATCTCTCCAAACAAGATCACATATTCGCCGCAAGGGTATTTCTGGCGGGATCAACGCTACTATAGTACGACGAAACCTTAAAATGTAATGATCTACTGGCTCTCCTACGTACCTACCCCATATCTGTTCTAAGCGCATATACAGCTGGCAACGCCAATCCGCCCATAACATTGGAATTACTTAGACTTGCATAGCATCCACGGGTGGTAACGGTGTGAATGCTTCTAAAATCTGCGCTTTAAATCCTTACCAATTAAGTTGCTGCTCTTCTGGTATGAGCCCCATCCACCATTCCAATGCTGCTCCTGCCAGTTGTCCTGAAGCAAGTAGGACCTGTAGTTGCGGTGGGGTACGACCAGTCTCGAAAATTACTTCTATCTCGTGGAACCATTCTGTCAAGACCATTGGTCGTCGCCTGCCATAGTAGGGGAGAGGTATCATTTCTCGAAAGGCAATACTTGCTCTCCGATCAGCCTCTACATCATGGTTATTATGCGGCTCTGCCATGTACTATATTTATTATCTTAATTAATAAAACAATTCCATATAAAGTGAAAACTTAACATTCTTAAACTTAAAATTAAACTATCTTACTTGAGCTATGGCGGTAGAGCAACGACAATGTGCAGTAGGGTGGTAGGATTTTCGCTCTGATACCAACTATCACAACCCATCTTTTTGGGCTGTGATAAACCTTTTTCTTGCTTACGCATAGAGGAAAACTTAGTGAAATTTTTTCTTTTTAATAAATGTTTCATATATACTGGTCTTAACAACATTCGGAGTACAAACATATACATGTATTTACATAAGCAACCTTTATTTTACAATACTGTTTGCTAAACATTTTGTTTCAAAATAACGTAAAATATGTTACAGTGGAAACAAACTGCGGCAGAATCTATACCCATTCTACCATTATTCATCCCTCTGCCAGCTTATCTATGAATTTATTCTGACTTTCTTGTCGGAATACCTACAGCATGAAATACTTAGTGAGTTTACGCTCAGTAAGTCCCAATATAGCCCACATGCACATTCAATACAATGCGTGATTCGATTATGCTTTCTTATAATTATTCATTATCCTTTTCATATCTTATCTCTTACTAGGGCCTAAGTGTTCGTACCATTGCGCACATAGGTCTTCGTAACACCGGAGACCATACTATATCCTTAAACTCCTCTTGAGTCAGGAGTCGGTACAATACTTTTTTTAACTTCTGGTGATATATTTACCAGTCCACTTATTATGGTTATTATACCATGCATGAAGTAATAATCACATGTTATACACAAACATAAATGCTCATGTATGGCATAGTACACATATGTACATACTTTATATACACACAGGTATACATTAATATACACACAGATACATGCCATAATGCACACACAGGTACATGTCATAATATACGCACAGGTACATGTCATAATATACACACATGTATTTATTCTATATACTCATGGGTATATACTAATGTACTTATAGGTATTCATGTTATAGCATACAAACAGGTATACACATTGATATACACACAGGTTTACATATATATATTATACATTCTATACCTACAATTTCATATTGTAGGTGGGATTGGAACGAACTTAGTTTTAGGTCTCCGTGCACTTGACCTCAGTTCCCTCTCTCTTAAACTTCTAGGATCCCCAAATAACACTTTATGCTTTTAGCCTTCCAAGGCTCCTTTGAAACTCCTTCCTAGACACTATTTTCATGTAAAAATACCATGGATTAACTTCCTTTCCTTTACCCAAGAAAAAACCCAAGAAACCTTAAAAAAGTTTAGGTTTTTACCTTAAAACTTGATAAAATCTTTGGATTTTGCTTGTTGAACTTGATTGGGGCTAATTTGGCAAAGAGTTGTGTTTGAGAAAAATTTTTGGGAAGCTTCAACAATGGCTGCCGTGGTGGTTGAGGAAGAAGAAATGAGATTTTTTTTTTGGCTAAAATCACATTTAATGCTTACTTATCCTTTAAGGTGACTCACTAGGTAATCAAGTGGGCTACCTAATGTCGCTTAAGGTGATTGGGCCACCTCATGGCATGTGGCCCAATGAAACTCTAATGGATGTCCACTTGGTGAGTCCCAAAAATTTTACACTGTGTAATTTTTCACCAAACAATATTTTTCTTATACTGCCGTAGTAAAATCAGTGCAAAACATATCCTTAGACTGTATAAAATATTTTATTTGCCTTTTGTGTATTTTTGGAGGCCAAACATAACCTTTCACATATCTGCATTTTCACTTAGCAGTATTCTTATACTGCTTTGGCCTCCTTTTTACACCATATTTGTGTGTTTGTAAACTCTATATCTTGTTCATACCATAATTATCCATCCGTGTATATCATAATTTTATAATTAATTGTGATATAAAATTCATTTTATGGATATTATTTACAAGTTCCTGAGTATTTAAACTCGTAGAATTTGTATTATCAATATCTAACATTGCATCACATTCGAGTAGAATTTTTGATTAATACTGCTTATTTATATATTGTCACAATTTTTACAATAATTACAATTTTTAAAGGTAAATTTATTAATTAAATTTTAAATATTAGATTTTATTAATGAATTTTTCCTGATGACTACATATTTATTATCTAATCCCTTCAATATCGTACGTTGTAGCAAGTTCACAACTAAAAAAGGCAATAGAAATTCCTTTGTTTGGGCAAAAAAAAAGTAAAACCGCTAGCTATTATCTACAACTAAAAAAGGTGATGGAGATTCCTTCGTTTGGGCAAAAAAAAAAAAAAGCGCGTTGGCTATTTTCCAATGCTCTTTAGATCACATCAAGCTCTCCCCTTTTAAAAAAAAATCAAAAGATATATATATACATATATATATATATATATAAATTTTGGCTCAAATCCAACAATTTGACCAATCCACCACTTATAACTTTCTTCATTCATAAATATAACTTATTATATTTACAAATGAAAAAAGTTAGAATTATCGGATTGGTCGAATGTTAAACTGAAAATTAATTATATACATATTATATTTAGGCAACAAAGCTTATATATATATATATATATATATGTTACATGCATATATATACGTACAGATTTGCTTTATAAATGTTCACCAAAGGGCATATATTCATTTGGTGAAAATGTATATACAAGTTCATGATCAGTTATAGCAAATTGTAGAAGTGTGATTTTACTCTCTCGTGAAAGCATGAAATTATGAAAATAAGTATTTAATTGAAGCACATATTAAAGAGCTCATATATAGCTGCCAGCCTTTCCATAGTTTTCTGTGCAGTAAAATGAATGTTGATCTATAGAGGCGGCTGTTTTTTATTTTTATTTTTTAGGATGAAATGAATTCGTACAACTGCCAACATGTACATTTATTTAGTTTTTTCCAAAAAAAAAAAAAAAAACTCTCCATCTTAAACTGTTGCCATCACTGTTCACTTTTACTGTCCTCCTTTCTTGTCTCTAGTTATATAATAAACTGTTCTTCTCAACTATATATAAATAGGTGTTTCAAAATGAAACTCCTCAGTTAAATAAATAACATACAAATGGAAAAAAAAAAAAAAAAGGTTAGAACTAACTAATTGCAAGAATCGCAACTGTCACAGCCCTTTCACTATAATGTATGGTAGACTTAAGAGAAAAGCATACAAGTTGACTAAAGAAGAAGGAATTTGGCAGTTTGCACTGTGCCTTTTTTTTTTTTTTTGGTTCACTAATCAGTTAAAGAAGGAAACTGAATCTCCTTTTTACTCAATGATTAAGGAGGCAATATTTTTAAGTCTATGTCGTGTAATCTAATTTATTAAAGTCGACAAAATGTTATATAAAAATCTAAACAATTGAAAGATTATAAGTAGCATAAATCTAAACACCTATAAAATTTTGTTGAATTACAACTAATTTTGCATTAATCAATGCCTGTTCGCGGCTGCACATTTTGCCTCAATTATGGGGAAATGGAACAGAGCCCACTCCTTGCTATATATTCACAATTCACATATATAATTATATATATACCCACAAGGAACGGAACCTTCCAGCAGCAGCGCATTCAAATTGAAAAGCCTTTACGGTTTCCAACTACAAACCCATATATGATGTTTTTTCTTTCTCTCTCTCCGTACACATATATATATATATTCTTTAATATTAATCAACCCTAGCTATGACGGTTTTTGGGACACTTTTTAAAGATATAGATGAATATAATTTCCTAATCAAAAAAATTGCACTGTACCATTTAATTTCCTTCCCTTTATGGGACATTAATGAAAATTAATGCAGATTTTGACATTAACGGAATTAAGACGGTACTCATATACTCGGTTTATTTATCAATATCAGTCACTTCCTATAAGGTTATAATTAACTGCTATCTCTTTTAACTTTATTAATTTTAGGGTACGTAACGCAACATGCATGGTGATGACTGGCGTTTGCTCAAATTATCATGAAGCTTAAGCAATTGTAAGGATTGGTGTAAACATAATATATATATATATATATATATATATATATATATATGCATGCAAGAACCTTCATCTTGTGTTAATTGCGTAGCTTATGATAAAATATCATTGCATTAATTTACACTTAAAACAATAAGGGTATTGTTGTTGCTTATTTTATTTTTCTTTAGGTAGATTGCCATTTTGTTTGGACCTTAAACTACTTTATTTTTTTTTTAATCTTTAAATAACATAGGATGGAGGTTTATTTCAGTTACATAATTAATAGGTGCAAATTTAGTTGGAATGTGTTGAGTTTCTCTACTCTACACCCATCTCTCCATTTATTAAAAAATGAGTTTATACGAAAATAATATCTTGTATATATTATTGACTTGATGAAGCAATATTTTACCACCATAGGCTAAAATTAACCACAAACAAAAAGAAATAGATTTGATAAAGACCAATACTAGCACGTAAGGTTAGTTATGAGATTTATTGATTAAAATATAATCACGCCTGCTTTAATTTAATTGTCAGTGATATACAAAAACTAATGATATTAATTATAACAGGTAACAAATAACTTTAATTTTCTACCACGTACTTCCAGCACAAAAAACCAAAAAAAAAAAAAAAATGAGTGGGTGAAAAAGGCACTTCAAGAAATATATCATTGACTTTTCACTATATTTCACAACATAGCCAATTGGCTAATTATTGCCGCATGCATTTAAGATCATAATAATAAAAAAAATTAAAAAAAAGCCCTCCAACACAGCCTTTTATATAACTTCACCAGTCACCACTCTCCTCTCCCCGGCCCCCCTCCTCTTAGTCTCTGTCTCTGTGTCTTCTCTTTAAACGGCTCTTCTTTTCTCTCCATGTTCTTAATTCCTCTTTTCTTTTTCTTTTTTTTTTCTTTTGAACTATCTGCTCCACACACATATATTTCTCCTACGGTGATGCTCTAACGGTAAAGAAAACAAATCTGAAATATATTTGGTGATGATGGTATAGTCCTTTTCAAACTGCCCCTCTCTCTTATTATATATCTAGTCCTATATTTAATCCCTTTCTGCCATGCTTGCCTTTTCATGATCTTGACAATCTCGTTTCAAAAATTTCCATATTTGTTGTTTTTTTTTCCTCTTCCTTCTATATTTCTTTGTCCTTTGCCAAATTCCTTTCTTGTTTCTCTTTTTTCTTCCAAACTAACTAAATCCTTTGTCATGGATATTCATGAGAGTGGTGATACTGCTTTGTCCGAATTTTTCGACGACGGCAATGATCAATTCGGTCATTGTGATCATGACTACGTCTCAAAATTCGTAGGCGAAGTTGACGATGACGATCTCTTCAGCATCCTGGAGAGCTTAGAGAACGTCGTTGACTTCCCTCCTCCTCCGCCGTTGGATCGTGATCATCGTCAGGCTGCTTTCGGTCCGATTAGTGAAGAGACGTCAACGGCGAGGCTGGAGTCGCAGAAATCGACTTCGTCGAGCACTTTGCAAGACTACTTGGAGACCACACGTGATGATCATGATCATCAGCTCGAAACGGCGGCTAATTCGCGGAAGAGCAAGAGATTGAAGGTCTCATCATCAAGTGCAGCAACTACAACTGCTCCTACTTGTTCAGACGGCCAAGATCAAGCCGTTAATCCATTATTAACATCATCAGATGGACAAGCAAAGATGTCTCATATAACAGTTGAGCGCAACCGGAGAAAGCAAATGAACGAGCATCTTTCGGTAGTTGCGCTCTCTTATGCCTTCCTTCTATGTCAAAAGAGTGAGTTTTTTTTTTTTTTTTTCCAAGCATTATACAAGTTTTTTTAAGTATAGAATGAAGATTTCCTATGTAACCTATAATATATATCAGTTCACTGTATATGTTGATCTTCAAGTTTTACACACTAGAAAAAAAAAAATCTTTTTCAGTTATTAATTAATTCAAAAATTGGATGGTCACTAGAGAATTTAGTTATCTTTAAGAACAACACTTGCATAGACGATATATATATATATAAGTATACAGTAGAATATTGATTCTTGTTCCCCAAAAATTTTTCAGTTTTGAAAATTTTCTTAGAAATTGCTTCAGTTTCGACTCTTATTTATTGTAAAGAAAATGAACTGTTTTCTTTTTTTTCCGTTGAAGTCACGAGATTCGAACTCCCAAGTGTAAAATTAAACACTAGATTATATGTGCAACCACTAAAAACGAAGTATTCTCTTCACACATCTATGTGAAATATTTTCTTCACATATATATCACCTTCTGAGAAGTCTTCGTGTTGCACCTTTTTTTTTTTGTTCTATTTCGTAAAAAATATATTTGCATATTAACTTTTTAATGTTTATCTACAGGGAGATCAAGCATCAATCATTGGTGGGGTGGTGAGCTACATAAACGAATTGCAACAAGTTCTACAGTCTCTTGAGGCCAAAAAGCAACGCAAAATCTACACAGAAGTGTTGAGCCCTAGGCTAGTTTCAAGTCCAAGGCCTTCGCCACCAGTCCTTAGCCCTAGAAAACCACCGCTGAGCCCTCGTCTCAGCTTACCAATTAGCCCAAGAACCCCTCAGCCAGGCAGTCCGTACAAGCCTAGGCAGCTACAACAAACCGCGAGCTATCTCAGCTCTCCCACCGCCATGGCATCTCCACCTTCTTCCCGCACTTCCTCCTCTAACAACATCATTAACAACAATTATGATAATGTCAATGAGCTCTCCGCCAATTCGAAATCGGCGATAGCAGACGTCGAGGTGAAGTTTTCGGGCTCGAATTTGCTCCTCAAGACTGTGTCCCCTAGGATTTCTGGACAAGCTGTGAAGATTATTGCTGCCCTTGAAGACTTGTCACTCGAAATTCTTCACTTTAGAATCAGCACTGTTGATGAAACCATGCTTAATTCCTTCACCATTAAGGTAACTAATTAATAGAAATTGTTTCATTAGCTTCTTTTTTTTTATTTTCTTTGTATATTTGTTTGTTTTTCTAGTTAATTAATCTAGATAAGACGTGTGATATTCACAACGTAATAATTGGAAGGAAAGCATATGGCAGACATACCCCTGGCTAGTAGTAGTACTGTACATGTTTGGTCAAATTTTGGAGCCGAAGTACGTACAAAAATATGCATATATAGCCTCTAGCTTTGGCCTCACTTTTGTGGACTATACGACTACATGATTACGAGACAACTTTATAAAGTTCAGCACCAAATAAATAAATTGGAGGTCTATAGATTTTTAGTGCAAAAAAAAAAATTTTCTTCCCCGCTCTCTGAAGTCTAGTTTCTGTTCACATGTATTTCAAAAACTTAAAATTCCATTTGATGATTAGCACACATGAAACTTTATTATCTACACATGTATTCTAGTATTTTTTTTAAAACAAAACTCTTGTCTTGTATAAGTATATATTTTTAGTAAATAGTGACACGAGAAAAACAATCAATACCATAAGAAAAAACAGTTCTTCTCTTATGTTTCTGGTGTATATTGTACAAAAGCCAACCAATCCCTCACTCTTTAAAACCGAGATTTATATATAGCTGAGTAAATTCTTGTCAAGTTGTCAACTTGTAAATAGTAAATGTAGAGAATTCCCTGTTAACATATTATGATCATGAAGTACTTTTTTTAATATATATATATATATATATATATATATATATGTCACGTAGAACTGGCATCAGACTATAAATTTCAATGCCGTGGTACCTTGGAAACGATGATGCATTGCTGGAAATAAGGGTTTCATGTGTTGAGCACAATGAGCATGCCAGTACTCATTTATGAATTCTGTCGCGAGAATTCTACAAAAATTTATAAAGGGAATTGATTATTCTTCTGATCATATAATTATACATATATATTTATATATATCCAATAGTTCATTGAGGTTAAATATTAATGATTATAATTTTTTTTTGTGTTCTTGTTATATAGATTGGAGTTGAATGCCAACTTAGTGCGGAGGAACTCGCTCACCAAATCCAGCAAACATTCTGCTAATTATTCCATTCAGCAAACATTCTGCAAACATTATAATTAGTCCATTATTCGTGTACTAAATATAGTTTTACGTCTTCAGGCTTAGCTCTCTGACAAGACCTCTTTTTTTCTTTTTCTTTTTTTGCATATATATTCTCTCAAACGAAGTTGCATGAAATAACGAAAGAGAGAATGTCATTTATCAGCATATCATAGTTATAATTTTCCTTTAATCAACAAATCATCATCATCATATAATTGTATTTTTCCTTTTTGTAATTTGCTACAATAACATGTAGTTGTAGATTAGTCATGATAACATCGTGTTAGCTAGCTAGGGTAACCGAGATTTGAGCCTTTTGTAATTGAGCATTTTATATTTCAAATTTTCAATGCATGAATTTCATCACATTCATCAACTCTCTTCTCTCTTTTTTTCAAACCTAAACTTAGGGTTAAAACAATTCTCCTAAACATCCTACATAAGTTACTAACTTTTTTAAAAAATTATTTTTTCTTTCATTGAAGAAGTTATTCTTGAAAAACGTCGTATTATAGACGTTATTTGGTGGTTGGTTTCAATTTTATATTTTGCTGACAACCATGATCTGAAATTTGTACAAGTTCTTATAAAGTTGCTGTCATTTATATGTTGCTATTAGGTTAAGTCAATTATGGTTCAGATTGTTTTGGCAGACAATATTAGTAGAAATATTTCTCTATTGAAGAGGCCGGTATTCAAACTTGTAAATCAGAAATTATTAATAGTTCCAGCAAACACTTATATTCGGAAAAGAGTTGAACTCAATGTATCATTTTTCATTTTTAATTTATCCATTTTAAAGAGAACTCCCTGTGTAATTGCAAGATTAATTTCACTTTGACGTGAAAATGTTAGTTTTCTCATTTTAACTTCTAAACATTCAACTGACACATTATTAGTACCTAAGTTTTACAAATATATTGTAATAATAGCATTTTTATAATAGAAACGTTCAAAAAGTGATGAAATTTTATTAAATTAAAATAAAAAAGTGATCGACCTTACAACTATTGCATTAATTTCACCAACAATAATTTTACTCAAATATTAGCCTTTTTAACAACTCGTGTAGGCCACACGTTAAACTTTGTCAAGCTTTAACATTTTTGTCACGGAAGCACCACAAGTGCAGCAATCGTTAAGCTCGGATACTACTAGTGTATCAGTTCCAAGTTTAAGCAAAAAAAAATACAATCACTAACATATTTCAGAGTCAAAAGTAATTACACATAATTCAATTAACATATGTAGGCGTGGAAATATATGGTATGTATATATGGACTTTGATTGCTTTCAGCATGACCTACGTGATTATTGCTTGCCACAGACACTGATGGGTGTAACCTAAACCATTGTGATCTAGCTAACCGGAAATGGACTAGTGTGTTTATTACTCTCTTTGAAGTTCTTGGTGTCTGATATCTAAAGCAATAGCCCCTATATATAGTTAATCTTACGCGAATGATAAAAGAATTGATATACAAGAATTAATATCGACAGTTTGTACTTGCATGCTTTTGTTCATAGACTAAAACCAAAATGAAAATCTAATTTGATAGTGTTTTTAGAGTAGATGAAAAGATTTTGTTTTGAAAAATAAAAATTTTAAAAAAATTATGGTGAGAGTGTTTTTGAAACTTTTGTCTCAAAAAACGTACAAAAATATTTTTAAAAACCCTCAAAACAATATCTAACAGGGCAAATGTTCTTAAAAAAATAAATAAATAAAAAGAAGCTCGGAGTGGGGAGACGGTTTTTCTAAAGCCTAGGTCCTATTGTTTCATATCGTTGTTACCAATAAATATTTTTCCGTCCTAAATTAAATTTTAAGCTATGTCACGTACGGACTGTCTTTAATCCATAAATGAATGACGAAAATTATGGCTTAGTTATTAATGTAGCACGTACTAGTGCCAGGTACAATACTTGAAAACATTTTCGTAGGAAGAATTTTGTGAAAAATGACCTACGAAGTAGGCACAGTTTGAACATCCATATCAAATAGAATTTGTATTGGATTAAGAAAAACATGACGATTTACTAGAATTGAAAATGTTGCTCTTAAAGCGAAAATATAATAGTTTTTTTTTCTGTTCTTTTTTCTTTTTCCTGTTCTAGCAATGAATTGCTCAAACTCTATATTAATAAGATGTTTGGAAGAGTTAGTTAGAATTGAAAATATTGATTTAAAAATTATAGCATATGAGAGCTTCACATTGTAACAACAGTTTTACTTTTATTATTGAAGTTATTAAGAGTTTTGCACTATTTGTTGTTAAGAATTAATAGTTTCCAACCGAAGTTCCAAACAAAGCATAAGTTAGGGTCTTTCTTTGACAATTTATTTGATAGGAACCAAAAAAGACACCCATTGGTGAGCATCTAATTTTTTAATCGTCAAATTTACAAAAAAAATAATTTTTCACTAAGTCTAACAGTTTCACAATATGTACTATCATAAATGGTTTCCACATGCGCTTTTTCTTCTCCTATATTGTCTTTTAGGTTTGTTTCCTCATGGGGAGAAAGGTGTGGGGCTACAGTGACTTGATATGTATACTTGTTCAGGTGATTCTCAAACAAATTTATTCGCGGATATTGATATAATAGAGGGGTTATAATTTGACATGACACCCTTTCACGTCTTCCCTACCAGCTTAGAGGGGCCTTTCAAATAGACTTTTATCCTCAGCTTTGGGGGTCCCAAGAACGGGCCTAGTTTTTGTGGGTACGAGGCCCCGCCTTATCAAGGCTTAGGCCCAGCTTCTAACCTGTATATCTATTTATTCGTGAACAGAGAGACGAAGGGGAAAAAAAAAAAAAAAAAAAGAGGGGGGTGTTGTTTATTTTTTTTATACCTTATATTTTATGCATATTTAGTTTTCCATTTCGTCAACTTTATACCTTGAAATAAGATTTAACACACAAATTTATACATTTTTTAATCAATCTTCAACTTTAACCTAATAAATTACCCAAAATGCCCTCAAATTAAATTTTAAGAGAACTTTAAAAATTTAAAAAACTTTATAATAAGGTTTTTGCTTTGAAAAATGGATAGAATACCTTGAAAAATAGGTGTTATGTGTGTTTTTATTTTTGTTTTCTTCTTAATTTTTGAAATTTTTAATTTTTTCTTTTTACTTAAGGATAACTTGGCCATTTTAAATAAAATTAACAATTGACTGAAGTATGGTACAAATTTGTATATTAAATATAATCTTAAGGTATATATTTGATGAGATCAAAAATTGAAGATATAGTTTTTGAATTAACTTAAAATAAAAAGTTTAAAAAGATAAATATCCCAAAAAAAAAAAAAGAAGTCCTTTTATTCATCTTAACGAAAATTGAAAATGTTACATTATCAGAGTACAAGTAAAATCCTACAAGCATCCGACTCACTTGACCAAAAAGAATAAAAACTGCAAGAGACAAAATCAAAAGGGTGACAAAGTTAGTCATCATATTTAAAAGAAAACTCGGTTTAATGTGGAGTCGCGTCGATTTTTCACATTCACAGGAGAGTTTACTTTAAAGATGATGACTAAATTTTGTATGTGACCCTATCGTATAGTAAAAACGACAAATTCAGCAAAATTCTCTTAGCCAAAGGCCAAAATTAAGACTCTTCTAGTATTTGGTACAAATGAAAGTAGCACCCAAAATTAAGTTTAAACTTACTTGAATTAAACGTATATTATTTGGATGATTAATTTAGAAGAAACCCCAAATTATCAAACATAAAGTTGGAGTCGAATTGATCATCACCACCTACACCATGATCATGATGATGTCCAAATGGGAAATCCAAATTGCCTGCGGTAGTGTTTGGTTTGTTGGCAGCTGATGAAGTCGTAGCAGCCGGAATTATCTCACCAATCCCAGAATCATGATGAAAATGTTGTTGTTGTTGCAGTCCAAACTGATCATGATTGTTAACGTTCCCGGTGCCTAAATAGTTTGTCCCGGAAGTCGCCGGGGACACAAATGTTGGCGGAGAAAAACCGCCAGCCATCATGGCATTAGTCCCCAAATTAGCACTATGGCCGTGGAAAAACGACGACGGCTGACGATTGTCGCGGTCGTCTAAGCCTTCGGTGACGACTTTCAGACCTGATCTGAAGTTGGAAAGCACATCATGATGATATTGATGGTATTGCAGTGTAACTTGTTGCTGGTTCATGATAATGTTAATGTTGTTGTCGTTTTGCTGCAGCTGATCATGAGGTAATTGATCTATTGGTGGTACTTGATCTTGATTTTGATTATCAGGTGATGCTATGATTGGAGCCGGCACGTGCGAGGCTTGGGTACACGTGTGCCTTCCCCGGTATGTGATTTCAAAGATGTTGGGGTCTTCGTCGGATCTTTGGACTTGTTTTGTGGCCAAACAACCTTGTACGTTCCGATGAGTGCACCTGTAATAGCCCCTGCAAACATGATCTTCTCAATGTTATTTTATGCGATATTGTAAACGTTAAGAAATCAAAATTAAACGTTAATCTACTTTCTCTCTTCTTTGCCGTAATTAATCTAGTTAATTCGGTAAACAGAAACACAAGCTTTATATTAGAAATATTGAATTCAGTTATATAGTTCTCTTCAGTACACTTTTCTTATATATATATATATTTAACAAGCACACTTTAAATCACTTTAATTATTGACTAATATGCAAGTAACAAGGACATGGTATAATTAACATCAAAGAATAACTGCTCAGATTAAAACTAGAGAAGTAGCTTACATGATTTGAAATACGTTTTATTATAGATAAAGAATTTGAGCAGTAAGATTATAGACTTCATTTCTGATGAGAAAGGAGTATTAAGACTTCCCTAACCAGTTCATTAAGCACAATCAGTCATGAAAACTTAGGCTTATAATAGAACAATTAATCTCTCCAACTGAATTAAGGGATGTAAAAACATTAAAGTAACAGATTGATAAAAAATTTGACAATATTTATTATGGTTTTCTTTTTTGTGCTAAAAGTATAATTAATTATATGGGTTAGAATTAGACACAGCATATATATTATTGTGGTGTTAAATTGCTAATAACTTAATTAATAATAATATATACGTACCTCGGATATTTGGCACCAAGAATGTCCTTCTGGCCATATTTCCTCCAGCTAAATCCATCATCAAGAGGCCCTTCAAGTCCCATCCCCGGATTCACCCTCACTTTTTGTGTCCACCGAGGCAAACTCTTCCTACATATACATATATATAACGTGCAATTAATTATAATTAATCTTCATTTCTTGATGTATTAAAAATTGCATGTTACTAAACATATTAAACACAAATACTTATAATCATATACAAGTGTACATATAATAATATTGTACCTCTTCCTGGAGGCATGATCTCTATGTTCCTGATCGCGGTCGGAGTCCTCACTCCGCGGACTTCCGTTGAGAGAAGGCGGTGATTCGGACATGATCAGACCGGAAACACCAGGGCTGGGCCGGGGCTGAGGCTGTGGCTGTGGCTGATGATGCTGGTCTCCGGCAGTGGTACTACTGGTCCAATTCAGCATTGAAAGCGCTTTTTCGTAGCAAACTAAGATCTTCTGGACCAGATATTCCCGGGTTTCGAGCTGCGAAGAAGAAGACGGCCCGTTATTGTTATTCAGATGCATTTGGAGTTACCTGGCTAAGTCCTTCCCTCTTGTCAGCTCATTCACTATGTTCTTTTGCTCCCAATCTCCCATTTTCATCTCCATAAATCTATTATAATATAATATGACACACAAATATATGATCTAAGCTATTATGAAGTGAACAAATCCTGTGCCAGTTTTAATTTCTAGAACTAGCTAGCAAGCTTCATTAAAACGACTAGTAAGGACTATATCATGGTTGTGGTGATAATACATATAAATATATATGTATATATAAATAGAACTCTAATCAGGTAATAAGTTATAGAAAAGCCAAAATCCTGTAGAGAGGTAGAGAGATTGGTAGTTATAAATGAAGCTGAAATTGATGAGGAATATGGGAGTTGTGGGATTTATGGGGGGGACTTGGTTTTAGTTTGAAATCCGGGAAAATGAAGGAAAAGGGAGAGAAGTTTGACCAAGAAAATTTTATTAAAAGAAATGAAAATGGAGTTGATTTTTTTAATGGAGACCGGTCTTTGGTCATAGGAATAGAGAGGGTTCAAAGACTAAGAAGGGTCCAATTGCTGACCACTTCGCAATTTCACAAATTACACGCATAAAATCTAGAGAATATCAATCAAAATTCTTCAATATCATTTTCTCTCTCTTTCTATTTCTCTCTTTCTCTCTCTTACTTTTTGAATTGAGGGACAATCATAATCAAATTGTTTTTGCTAGAGTAGAAAAGAGGGCATGAATGAAAGAAAAGAAAGTCATAGATGAACTAAAGCCAGCAGGGGAAGGAGGCCAAGAATCTTCAAACTTAGTACCGCGTAGCTACTATTAGTACGTCTTACACTTCTTAGCTTCCACGTAAGCGGCATAAAACAGTGAGAGAGAGAAATAAGAGAGAGAGAGAGAGAGGGAGAGGCATGCTGAAAAGTGTATAGCTAATTTTTTTTTAAAAAAACTATGCCTTCGTAAGCTGGACATGAAAATGACATCAGCTTGAAACCTAGGCTTACGTTTGAAAACTTCAAACTATACTCTTGATTGGATCGTCTACTTTAGTGGCTTTTGTGATGCACACTGCACGCTCGGTGAAGGGTCGTCCAAGTCCACGCACTTTTATTGGAGCGTGAAAACGCTCTCTGTGTGTATCCCAATAGTGTTTCTTTTTAGCATATATACTCTGCTATTAACCGCGTATGTATAAAAAATTTCAAGCCTTTCTCCCAACCCACCGGCCAGACAAATAATACACATTTTTAAATCATTAGATATGGTTTTTTTTTTTGTAAATCTAATAAATGAAAAACATAAACCTATTAATAAGTTGTTTTTTTAACACCTATTGAAGAAATTACTAAAATTTGTCATTTTTTAAATATGACGAGGGAGGACAACACATATTAATACAAATTAAATATTTCAACAAAATGACACCTCCTCTTAGTAAATCGTCTATCAAACCCCCTTTTAACCTAATACTTGCCATTTTTAAAAAATTTTGAAGTATTTATTTAGATTTCTAATTATTTTCATATATATGTAGTTAATATTAATTAATTTTGATGTTCAAATATGTGTAACCACGTGACACGAGCTAGCTTATTGTAGAAATTCTGTTACGGAAGTATTATGTGATTAATGGCATGGTACATTTTACAAAAGCATGAAATTTTCGTATTTTTTTAATAAGTCAACGACAATGAAAATCGTAAGTTACGGGATTGTATGTAAATATTTGACGTATTTTTTAGCTACCCTTTTCTAGTCTTTGTCTAATTATTTTCCAAATTTGCACTGCAGAAATAATAATATATTGGACACAATGAATTTTTTTCGAGCCATTCGCAAATTTCTCTCCTTCTCATTCTCTTTTATAGAGCGATTGAACCATAAGTTATAATTTTAAGGATATATTTATGAATAGTCTTTCGATTTTGTTCTCTCTCTAGAATTAGTCCTTGTAGTCACTTTTATCCTATAAATAATCCTTGAACTTAAAAAGTGTCTTATTAATACTCTTTCTGTTAAAGTTTGAATAGAAACCGTTAACTTTATCTTACAAAGAGTCCCTAAACTATCTCATCTCTCGACAAATAATCCCTAATTAGTCTCAATTAAAAAAAATACCAAAATACTAATACAATCCCAGAAAGAGTCCATTATATAAAGTTCCCAGCAGCTCTGATTTCTCATGCCAATTCTCCGTGGAACAATTACATCACAGTCACTTCTCTCGGTGATATTAATATATCTTATTGGGATCGAATTTTGCATATAACAAAACTTGTAAAAGATTATTCATCAAGACCTACTTGCCATTATAAAAATTAAATTACGTCGACAATTCAAATCCTAGTCATATTCACATGCAGCTCTTTGTCTTTATCATATATTATTATTTCTATTCTATAATGGATGAGCAAGACTATACAAAAATTTACAAGGATCTTTTAAGCCACGACTTGGGCAATCTTGTCGTAAGGCATTGTAATTTTCTATTTTCATGTACATTGATTTCTTTCGTAAGCATATTTATTCAGATATGTAATTTTATTAAATTTTTAAATGATTATAATCATATTAATAAAGGTCAAATATGTAAAGCAAACAAAATAATTTTGACATTTTTTTACTTATGGACTAATTTAAAACTTTTTATATTAATATTTTCTATTTATTTATTTGACTATAATTGATTTTTTTATTTTTTATTTAAAGATTTATTTTATTACAACGGACTTTTTGGGGAGAGATGAGATAGTTTGGGACTTTTTTACGACAAAATTAACTGTTTTTATTCAAAATATAACAAATAAACTATTAATGAGGCCTTTTTTAAGTTTAAGAACTATTTATGAGATAAAAGTAGCTACAAAGGTTAATTCTAAAAAAAATTAAAAACTATTCATAAATTTATCCTTATTTTTATTTATATTACAACTTATGCGAGAGCGTAAAACTTGATATTGAAATTTTAATTCTAAGCCTTTTTTTCCTGTCGCATTTCACTTCAAGAATTGACTGATTGGGTGATTCCACAGGTGAAGACTGAAAACATCTGTTTTTACCAAACTGGAACTTGAACACGACAAACACAAGTGCATCGACACCCGTGGGTGGAAACAGTTATTGTGAAAGGACACACGTAAACTACTTTTTTGTCTACTGCTCTTTTCACTTTTTAATTAAAAATAATATAAAATTTTTATATATTATAAAAAATTAAAAAAAATAATTACAATGTAAAATTTTTATATGTTATAATGTTTATAGTTTTGTTATCATGTTAAATACCTTGTTAGATTGGCTTAAACCTTTTTTTAAAAAATTTTTAACAATGTTCATTTTCTTTCTTTGTTCTTAAATAATTTCTACAATCATAAACTAAAGTAGATCACATATAAACGTGGGTTTTTGGAGGACTTTAATATCATCACAAGGAATTATATTATAATTAGCAACTAGATTTTATTATATGGGTTTGTCCATGTGAGGGCTGCTGAATTATAGGCCCGGTGCACGAACTTGCACGGTCTTCTTTTAATCTTTTTAATTAATTAAAAAATTTCTAAAACATTTCTTAAAACGCGGGAACCTTCAAACACAACGTTTTTTCCTGTCAGGTGTTGGTTCAGACCTAGCAAACATCTAGCCTCTATATTTTCCCTAGAAACCCAAAATTATATTGTCCAAGTTAATATATATAGGATTGGTTCGTACCCGGATCTGTTCAACACTTGTAACTTTTTTATTTTCTAAATGTAACTTTGTTCGTACATTCATATGATACTTAAATTATTCGTATGTAACATAATAAATGTAATCTAACACACGTAGTATTAAATATTATCTCGAACAAAATTACATTCGTGAACGAAGAATTTACAAATGCCAAACTAACTAACAAAGGTGTTGGATTTGAGCCAAATTTTATATATATGTATAGGCTTATATATGTATAGATATAATTGCCTGGACTTCGTCTTAAAGATTTGAATACAAATTGTGGTTTGAGAAAGGTCATTGGTTATTATATTACAATATTAATGCATGCACATGCTCAATTATTTTTCTTAGTTTATGTAATGTCAATATTGTTTAGTCATGATACTTGTGGCATCCATAAATCAATATTACCTCATTCTTTAGAAAGAAAATTTTGATTTTAGGAATATAGAGCAAATGATATTTACACATACATTTATATATCTATAGGCTATATATATGTTTATATACATAATCTGTGTAATATATATACACGCACACCAAACCGAGCAAGTGCATCAACTAATTATTACCTGCATGGATTTCGTACGAAGCTACATAACTTATAAAGAACGCTTTACTATATTCTGAGTTGATCTAGCTAGCTTGTATGAATTTTCTCCATATAATTGGATGAAACCAACGGTCCATGAGAAATCAATAATGTTTTCTTCAATTTGACGACTTTTCTATTTGATAGTACTTGAAGAATATTCACCACTTCAATAATAATTTTAAAAGATCAAGAAAACATTTAACTTGACTTAAGAATATTGACCAATATACATTCCAACTTATGAAATTAGAAAAAAAACACTATTAAATGAGAACAAGGGCCTATCACGAAAATTAGCATATTTTTGACCTTGAAATAAGCTTTTATCTCCTACTTCTTTAATTTGTAGCTGAAATTTCATAAAAGGACCCAAATTCTCTGTCTAATTTTTAGTGTCTCAAATAGTGCCAATTAATCATAAATGTGATGCGTCATTATTTAATAAAAAACATATAAAAATCAATTAATATTATTTTAAACTTTTTAAATGATGTATCATGAGGGGATTTGTTATACATTATTAAAGACATTAAATTTTAACAGGAGAATTTAAATCCCATAAAAGAGTATAGTTTTGTGTTAACTTTACGAAGCACCAAACTTCTAATAAACGTTATTATTTCATGCTATATCCTCGAAAACACCCTTATAATTTGAACATACAGAGTACTTTTCCTTTATCAAACTTTTCCTCTGTTTGAAACATTCAAACTTTTCCATTTCCAATTTCAATCATTGGTGACCAACCAGTAATCACTCTTTACGGCAAAGAAACTTTTCAAAACTGAACCAAACTTTTTTTTTTCCACTTCCTGGACTTTTGTTTTTTGTTTGGTAGTCACTTTATTTGGATTTGGATCTTCTGAAGGTCGAAAAATGTACCCAAAATAAGATAAATGTGGTGTTTGAGAGAATGGTTTCAATTATACAGTTTTAACCGTAAACAGTGTAAAGCTCTTATATATTACAATACACAATTCTAACTATATAGTTTCAACCACTTTTTCAAACACCTTAAAAAAAAGGGTTATTTACCTTTTTATATCCTATATTTTAGGTTTATTCAAATAATATACCTTTGATTTTTTATCTCATCAAATTCATACTTTTAGATTAAATTTAATACACAAATTTATATTTTTTCCCAATCAATTTTCAATTTTGATATAAGAAATTGTCCAAAATATCTTCAAATTAAAAAATAAGATAACTTTGAAAATTTTAAAAAACTTTATACTAATAGGGTGTTTGGAAAGGTGGTGGGAATCAGTGGTGGGAACCATTTTTACTGTAGCATGTGAGAGTTTTACACTGTAGCATATTTTTTTATTGTTACTGTAACATATAAGAGCTTTACACTGTTCATAACTGAGATTGTGGTGGGAACTGAGTGGTTCCCACCACTGCCAAACACCCCCTAAGGTTTTTACCTTTAAAAATATATAAAATCCCTTCAAAAATAGATATTTTGAGTGTTTTTATTTTTTTTTCTTCTTATTTCTTCAAAGTTTTAATTTTTTCCTCTTTACTTAAGAATAATTTAGTCATTTTAAAGATCAAAATCAACTATTGATTGAAGTATAGTATAAATTTTTGTATCAAATCTATCTGAAGGTATATATATTCGATAAGATCAAAAACTGAACATATAGTTTTGAAATTAACCAAAAACAGAATGTATAGAAAGATAAATATCTAAAAAAAAAATCCCAAAAACAATTAAAAAAAAAAAAAAAACTCTAAACAAACCATCTTCTAGACGTTTGGGTCATACGCGGAACAATTGGTCCGTGTTGAATATCTAGGACCGCGGTTGGAACTTTTTCGATTGATTTCGATTTTGGTAATTGCATGAGGATTAGTTTAGGGATCCTTCTGTTATTGACATTATTATTATTTATTATTGTCATGATCGTTATTATTATTAATATCAGAATTTGGCCTTTTTGGCAGGTACCGCGGTTGACCTTTAAATGCTTACATCTGGACATTGTATGTAGCTTTTGATTGTGTGAATGTACCAAACGGTGACGTAGCATGGTTTTGTGGAGCAGCTTTACGCACGTTATTTACAGAATAATATTAAGGTTAGTTTAAAAATAATTTGAAGAATATCGAAGTTGATCATTCAATTAATCTTTTGATTTTTTATAAACAATATATATGACAATCATCGTGCGTAAAAAGAATAAAAAATTCATGATAATATTTTAACAACCATAAGTCCTCGTACTTCCTTTGAAAATTGACTGTGAAAGAAAATGAATAAAATCATACAAACAAACAAACAAACGTTACATTAAACAATGGACGCGTCTCCCAAGGAAAGGGAAAAAAAAAGAAGAAAAGTTAAACGTATTTCCTCCTTGCTGGAACTAATCAACAATAAGGAAAATAATAAATAGATGATCGATTATTCACATTTTTATAATAAGGTGTTAATTGAAAGGAGAGAAAAGAAAAGGAATATACCCAAGAGAAAAGTTATTATACGAACTCGAGTAACAAATCTGCCTCGCATTTTCTAAACTTTCAGACAATGTATGCAGATGATTTAAATAAATAAATAATATATATATATATATATATATATACACACACACACACACACATACCAAGTGGTTGGTACTCAAATACTCACGGTGGACCATTCAAAAAAAGCATGGCGGACAGCTGATGGAGGAATTTGAATTTGTGATGATTTAAGGAAGACATTGTTATTTTTCAATTAATTGGCAATTCAATACCTAAATTATTTTTATGTCTTACAATTGATAATCTAGGGCTCACAAATGTATAGCCACGCGTACATGTATGTATTACTATTTTCATTTTTTTTTTTGGCCTCCTAATTGAGCAACAATAAGATTTGTGGTGTACAACAGATATATTTCCTTACCTCCAAATTCTTTACTTAGAGAAAAAAAAATAAAAAATATTTTATTTTCCTTTTATGTTTCCCTGCATATTTAATAATTTAGTCATCAGGTGTGTTGATGCTTGAGACCGACGCAACAATGCATGCAGGGACACACGATAGTCAATTTTCCTGTTCTATTCAGCTTTGCCTGGTCTGGTCAAATATGTAAGAGTAGAGAAGACCTCGGAGTGAGGAGACACTAGTGTGGTATCTGCTAAGGACACTCCAATGCTCAAGTCAGCATTCTAACTATAAGAGAAAGAGGAGAGGTAGAGTAGGCAAGGAAAGAATGCCCGCACCTTTGTGGTGAAGTTGATTCTTCTATTTATAGAGTTTGGTTTGACCGGATGTGAGGTGGGTTTGGCCCGTGACTGAATGTACTACTCACGGAGCCTATGTAGCTAGTGACAGGTGCTGTTGAGGTGTTGAGATCCCCGGCCGGAGCTTGGCGGGCACCTCAAATGTATTGCCGGGGAGGCAGCCTGGTGCGACCCTGAGTTAAGTCCCAGGGAGATCGGGAGCCCCCACGCGGATTTGCCTCCAGTGAAGGAGCGCGTCCCCCAAGAGTTGAACCCGTATCCTCTTGAATAAGAGGGTCTTAGGGTGTCCCTTGGGTACCAATCCATCCAATTGGAGGGATTGGTACCCAAGGGACACCCTAAGATCCTCTTGAATTGGACAGATTGGTACCCAGGGGACACCCTAAGACCCTCTTATTCAAGAGGATACGGGTTCAACTCCTAGGGGACGTGCTCCTTCACTGGAGGTAAATCCGCGTGGGGCCTCCCGACCTCCCTGGGACTTAACTCGGGGTCGCGCCGGGCTGCCTCCCTGGTAATACGTTCGAGGTGCCCGCCAGGCTCCGGCCGGAGATCTCAACACCTCAACAGGTGCCACGATCTAAGATTAAGAGGATTGCCCAATAGAGGGCTGAGATAGTGGCATGTGGTAGTCTTTGAAAATGATCCAATTCTGTGTGAGGAAGTGTTAGTGCATCTGACGGGGAAGATTTGGTTAGGGTCTGACCACTTTGCCAATTCCACGGAGCTGTTCTCAATGGTGGCTTTGGCTTGAAGCCCTGGTCGGAGGATCTTAGTCCAATAGATCTTGACAGGACAAATCTAGACGGATTGATCTTGGTCGAATGGATCCTGGTCGAATCTCAATCTAAAGTTGGTCAGACCTATGATTGGATACCAATCAGACCTTTGCAAATAGTTGGTCATAGGAGTGGTCTTGTGTGGTTGTTGAATTATGAAAAACCTCCCCACCACAAGGTGTGATTAGGGAAACAACAGGTTTTAATAGTAAACTTGATTAATTTAACTTAAGTTTAACAATTTACTTCAAATATAATATTTTTTATATCGATGAAACTTTTACGAGTACAAAGGAGAAAAAAATCCCTCTTTCAGTCATCCTCCCTCTTTGTTTGCAATTACAGTTTGGAAAAACTTTAGGGTGCTTAGTAAACCGGTTTAAACTAGAAAAATAATTCAAGTACTATAGCATGTGAAAGCTTTACACTATTAAAAGCTTTATACCGTAAAAGGTTTGAAATTCAAAATGGCATGCCAAACGCATGGGAATACACCTGATATGGAAAGACGACGGCTTGATCCCTATGTTGACTCTTGATCGAGTGCCTTGCTGTAGCAAACTTTGGTTTTTTTAAGAAGTTACTAAAATTCATCTCTTAAATGCGCTTTGGTTATTTTAGCGTTGTTTTTATCACGTCTCCAAAATTGCTTATATAGAATTTTATTAAAAACATTTAAAGAATGTAAGAAAAAATAAAATAAAATAAAATAAAAGAGGGAAAATAATGCGTGCTATGTTTTTAGTTTTTTCTAGTGCGCAAAATAAAGAAATCTCTATCCAGCATAAAAAATTTGGAAAATTCTCTTAAATGATTAATTCCATGACAAAACTATTGATTAATTCCATGACAAAACACACTAGTTTTTTGAATCCAAATGATTGTCGTTTAATATGAAAAGTGCGTTTTTTTTTTTTTAATATGAAAAGTATGCTTCATTTCCATATACGTCACTGTTCCTTATTTTTAATAAAAAAGGTGTATTTTTCTTGCGGGGCGTTACACGTATTTTATTTTTATTATTTTCTTAAAGTCGTACTTTTGTTTTTTAGGAAGGCATTAACACGTTTTTTATTTTATTTTTTAAAAAAGCCGTGCTTTTGGCTTTTAGAAAAGCATTACACATAAGTTCTTCTGATTATATTAACAAAGAAAATAAAATAAATAATGAAACAAGGGAGGAAAAGATTAAATTAAATTGAAAAATGTAAACAAACTAAAATAGAATACAAAGTTGTATAAAATTATGAAGAATTATTCTTTTTTAATGAGTTTGGAATTTGGGGTGTTGTAGTTTATTACTTATGTCATATGTTTAGGAAGCTAATAATGTCGTCCATTTTTTGATAATTCATGTTTTGACAATTATATTCTTAATATAGATGATGAATTAATTTAGCATTTGTTTAACAGCCACAGCTGGAGTTATGCTTTCTATAGCTACATTATAAAATAAAAGACATTATGGTATAAAGCTTTCAGCAGCTACAATATTTTAAATTAATATTGATTCTAAATACGGTTTCAATCGTGAGTGTCAAGCATAAACTAGTTAGAAGAATCTCTTATTGTATAAAAATTGTTATTATATCAAACACTTCGTTTTATAATAACTGCTGCTATTTAAAAAAAAAAAAACATTCCTTTAGTTAAATAGAAATTTGAATGGCAAAAAAAATTCTTTGCTATAGGAAAAAAATTAAATAAAAAAATAATAAAATTGTATAATTTAAATGACAACCGTTGAGAAACGTAAGATTTCCCAAACCACCAGAGTTTTGTGGGTCCCATGGACTTGTGGTTCCCCCTCCAGTTTCAGAAACATCATCCAAACATTTCACAAAAATATCTTCCGCTCCACTCACAACTCGCCACGTAGAACCTTCTAGTAGATTGTTCAGTGCTCCGACACTGGCCACGTCACCAGATCTTTTCACGCTCAAACTCTTCGCGCTGTACGTACCCGCTTCCTCGACCGTCGATTTGTCCAACTAATGTTTCTAGCCGTTGGATTCTCCCCTGATATTCTTGTGGTCGCCGGTAATTTACGTGCTTATATTTCCACATTTAAATACCGAACCTTTGTTTTTAATTTTAGATTCTCCAAAAATAGGTGACGACTCGGCATCTCGGATCGGTCACAGATTTTTAACCCAATTAAGGTAAGATTCTCTTCATTGATCATGTTTTCGTTTGTGTTTGTTTCCGGTGAAAATTTCCGATGCATTTAGTAAAACTTTCCTAGAAATGCGGAGTTTTTACTATTTTTTATTGCCATTAGATGATGATGATCTTTTTAGGTTTGGGGCTAAATATAGCTTGAATTACAACTTAGCAGTGAAGAGAATGATAATAAACTCAATTACCTGAATAAGCTTATGCTGATTAAACTGGTTTTTTTATAACGAAATTTTGATGTGTTAATGCAGGATTTGAGAAGTGATATAATTAAACGCTTTCATTTTTTGTATTCATTGTTCTTAAAAAGTAACTTGGCATGGGAGTTGTGACAGTTTCTAGCCCAGCTTCTCGAACTCCTTTAGGATTAAGCACGAAATTTTCGAGTAATCCAGCTTCGGTACTAAAGAAACCCTTAATTTTGGCTTTTAAAGGGGATAAATCCAATGAAACTGTGTTGGTTGCACCCCAGGATCAGATAATTTTGCCTGTAGAAAACCGAAAGGAGATTAAGAGTAGAGTAGGAAAGGGTAAAAAGAGTTCGAACAGAGTAAAAGCCACGGTTACGGATGAAGCTTCTACTAGTAGCACCATGGAAGTGGATTACAGTGAAGCTGCCGCCAAACTCGAGAACATGTACAAGCTTAGCCCCGTGGATGTGGATGGTGCAGATGGATTGACAAGTAGAGGCAGGAGGAGGAGGAGGAAGGCTATTGGGGAAAGCGAGGAGAGAGCGGAAAAGAAGAGTACTAGTGATAGCGTGGTTAGGAACCAAAATAAGAAGGCTAAGAGATTGAGTCTTGACAAAAGGGTTGAATTGAAGAGGAACAAAGAAGAGAAAGAGCCTGTTGTTTTGGTTAGAAAGAGGAAAGGGAGTGAGTATGAAGACGACAAGATTGAGAAGCTTGTGAGGGAGTATTCAGCCTCCAACGATTTGGTCAGCTTGGACTGGAAGCAGATGAAGATACCGGCGGTTCTTCCTTCTTCGGAGCATACGTGGTTGTTCAAGCTGATGCAGCCTTTGAAGGTGAGCCTTGTTCTGCATACAAGTTTAAAAAGAGTCACCGGAATGGATGAAGTTAGTACTTTTCATTGCCTGTATGTGTAATGAACTTGAATCATTTTTAAAAGCTAAATTATGTTGTGCTTGAAACTTAGGAACTTTTTCAAGTGAAAGAAGATTTGAATAACTCTTTGGGGAGAGAACCAACGGAGGGTGAACTCGCTGAGGCGACTAATATGAGTGTGGTTCAAGTAAAAAGAAATCTGGAAGTCGGTCGAGCAGCAAGAAACAAGCTCATTAAGGTGAAAATTATGTCCTACGCATTTTTTTCCCTTTGAAGTTCTATTGATCCTCCTCTGTCTTAAGAATTTGCAGCATTTTAGTTGCGGAATTGAAATTTTAGAGGTGATTCTTGTGTTTGTTGCAGCACAATCTCCGACTTGTATTGTTTGTAATGAACAAATACTTTCAAGACTTCATGAATGGTCCGAAATTTCAAGACCTTTGTCAGGCAGGAGTTAAGGGACTTATTACAGCGATTGACCGCTTTGAACCAAAGAGGAGATTCCGGCTTTCAACGTATGGTCTTTTCTGGATTAGGCATGCGATCATACGTTCCATGACGGTTTCAAGCTTTACACGTGTCTCTTTTGGCCTCGAATCAGTAAGCTCCTTCTCTTGCATAAACTAGGATTATGTTGTTTTTGTTGGGAGAAGCATAATCCCTTTGTTAGAAATGCCTTACTTGTGTTACAAGAAAGTTCATTTTGCAAGTTCGTTATTACGGGTGGTTCCTACAAAGCAAAGGGCGAACATTGCAAGTCTTTATCGCAAGAACTCCAGTAACATTCTTTTGTATCTATGCAGGTCAGAGCAGAAATTCAGAAGGCCAAGCTTGAGTTAATGTTTGAGCTCAAAAGTTTACCGACAGAGGAAGAGATAATTGAAAAGATCGGGATTTCCCCTCAAAGGTACAATGAAGTAATGAGGGCCTCCAAGCCTATTATCTCTCTCCATTCAAGGCATGTGACTACACAAGAAGAATTCATCAATGCTGTCACTGATGTCGATGGTGTTGACGGTGATAACCGACGGAAACCAGCTCTTCTCAGGCTTGCTCTTGATGATGTGGTAAATAACTCAAATTTTTCTAGCTGAAAATAGAGTTCAAAGATTGAACACTTTTTACTTGGATATTAACTTGTCCTATGATTGAAATTTCTCTCCCAGCTTGATTCTTTAAAGCCTAAGGAGAGCTTGGTGATCAGACAGAGATATGGGCTTGACGGTAAAGGCGATAGGACACTTGGGGAGATTGCTGGAAACTTGAACATGTCCAGAGAAATGGTTAGGAAGCATGAAGTTAAGGCTCTGATGAAGCTCAAGCATCCTGCTCGAGTCGATTATCTTCGGCGGTATATGGTGTAAACCACCCTCTACTCCACACCATTTGCTTTAGCAAAACATCTCTCAACCTCTAGATGATACTATTGTTGTTATTGTATAGTTATGTACCAGTCTTTTAACCATATGCAAAAATCACGCAACAAATTGGGCAAAAAAAAAAAAAAAAAGAATGAAGAAGAAAAGGGAACTTGGTGAATGTAGAAAAAAGATTGTCCAGACTCGTTACAACATGGGATGTAAAATATATACTTCTTTCTTCTCTTCTTTACCTTAATGTTTTGTACAAGTACATAAAAGGCTTTCAAAGCCAGAGGAATTTTTGGCTGTCTTTTGTTGCCGTCACAAGGTGCAAAGTTCCCTCTCATTTGGGAGAGTGTAGAGTTGATTAGCTTTCTGGTTATTTGGGTGCAATGATAAGGCCGTTTGGCAACTGCAAAAAGGTGTTTAGCAAATGAGTTTAATGTGAAAGCTAATATGTGAGAGCTTTACATTGTTTATCGTTTATAAAGTATTTGAAACATAATTGAAACCATAAGTTGGAACCAAAACAGTGCAACATGTGAGAGCTCTCCACAGGAGTAAACTTTTGCTTTATATAATAGAGGGCTTTATACTGTAGCAGTTATTAGAACTTATTAGTTCTAACTAAGTTGTCAAATGAAACTTTAAAACTCAGGAGTATGGACCCACTTGCCAAACATCTTTTAAAATTTTACTTCAGTGTTTTCTCTTATAAAATTTGAAAAGAAAATTTAAGCTACAGTTTTAAAGTTTAAACTCCAGTTACCAAACAGCTTAGATATTTCAACTCCACGTTTAAGGCCCAATTAGATATGCTTCTACATAAGCAAAAAGCCCGTATCCAATAATTTTAGGCTCAATTCGTGTGTGAATAAAAGTTCAAAAAGAGCGGCAACAGAAATTATAGCACTTTTTTCAAATTAATTATAATAAATATTAAGTTTTAAAAATATTTATAGTAGCAGATAGTGTAAATAATTTGTTTATTTTTTTATTTACAGTGTAAATAATTTTTATAGATTAGTTACATTATTATATCTCTTAGTTAATTATATTTGAAACTACAAAGATATACTTTAAGTTTAAAAAACTTGTTTCAATTTTATGCATTGTAGACTTTTTTGAAAATACTCTTAACTAAATATGATTTGTTTATAAAATATATGTTTGTTTTAAAAAAAATTTAAAAAATATTTTAAATTTAAAAAGTTATAAACTTAAGATCTTTTTTTGATATTTGAAATTTTATTTTAGGATTGTTTTGTTTTTAAAAGATAAAATATTTTTCATAGCTTTTTTAAACATAGTCATGTTATTTTGTTGAATTTTTTCTATTCAGAAGAATGAAATTAAATTAAGTTTTCAAAATTCAAAATATAATTTTATAGTTTCTAAACAAATTAAGAAAAAATTAAAATTAAAAAATACAATTATATAATTAACCCTAATTTTTATTTATGTAAAAAAATTAAAAATATAAATAATTTATTTATTTAACTGTTTACATTATAAATAACTTTTATTTCCTAGAAATATTTTCAAAACCTACCTCGAAAAGCTTTTTCCTCACTCTTTCAACAAATAGTTGTGGGAAAATTATATAGAGATTCCAGAAGCTATTAGTGAATGGAAGGCTCCCTCTGCTTCCAGCTTATGCGTCCAAATGCTAAGATTATTTAATAATTTTTAAAATACCCAATCTGCCCTTGTTCTCTAGTGTCAACACGGTTTCAAACAACATGCAATACAGCCATTGGACGAAAAGAAAAGAAATCCAATACTTTAATTCGGAAGGTTTTGTACTTTTTGGTGGCTCAATCCTTTTCATTGTTTGCAATTTCAAAAACCCTTTTCCACTTAATTTATGTCTTTATGTATGTATGCATTGTAATCTTTGGAATAAGTGTGCCTAACCGTGTTGACTGATTTTCTAGAACTTTAAAACATAAACTGCACAACTAAAGTTGGGAACAAATATTAGAGGCCTTCGAGAAACAAAAGCACTGCTATGATACAAGGTCGTGTTATACACCACACACTAATAAAAAGTAAGTCTCGTAATAAAAGACTCATAGATGGACCTACTTTCTATTTGTTATAATGCATAGCACCGGTAATACTCCGAGCATTTTTGATGGCAGAAACTATCCAATTATCTAAGAAACTAAGATTTCAATGGCCATCAACTTTAGAATTCTCTATTCAAGTCTGATTTCTTCTTCTCTCAGCAAACATATCATGGTGTCTCATCAACCAAAACCTCTCTATTTCTTCTGCTGTTCTGCCCGGAATCCTGCCAGCTATTAGATCCCACCTAATCAAACAGAAGACAAATTACAAATTATAAAAAAAAAAAAAAAACAGAGATTAACAATTTGAGAATACTAATCAATATATCCATTTGAATATCCTAGTGATGTGAAGGAAATATAAAAGCTTCTTTAACCAGTTTTTCCATGTCATGTTACTATCATAGTCTTTTGCATAATCTTGAGTCATAAAATAAAACAACCATTAAAAGTCCTTAGCTGAATATATTTCAAGACCAATGTTCATAGAATCATTCTATTTCACTAAACATTTTTAATTACTGACTCACCTTTCTCCAACGAGATTAAACATTCTATAGACAATATCTTCTTCTTCTTTAGTCAAGCTTATGAATTCCCACTCAACACTACTAGCCTCTGCATACCAAGCACAAATAAATTAAAAAAAAAAAAGAAGAAGAAGAAGAAAAAAGGAAGAATGTGTTAAACTTGCAGAACCCCATTATTGAAACAACTGAAAAATTAAAAAATGACCTTGATCAGATTTTAAGTCGGAGACTTTATCGAGCTTCTGGCGGCGGCGGCGGCGGCGGTGGTCTGTACTATTCTCCATTGAGAAGATGAACATGTAGTTTGTAAGATCAGAGGGTAATTTTTTAAGGGGATGGGAGAAAAAAAGTTTTGTAGTTTTTAAGGTTTATTTATAGAAACTATACTAGGCACACATGATAGTGGGCTTGAGAAAGATAACAATATATGTATATATAGACCCTGCAAATAAGGTGCCAACAAATTTGAAGACGTGTCTTATAATTTGTTTGACTTGTATGGCCTCTGGATTTGTGGTTGACAACACCGGGATATAGCTATATTTGATGATGAGAGCTATTTTATTTTATTTTATTTTTAAAAAAATATGATGCTTGGGAATTGGGATCCTTTCTAGATGTTCTTCCTGAAGATTTTGATCATACTTCGGTTAAAAGTAAATCATTTACCCTTTCTATATATTTATATGTGTATATATTATATCTGAAAATGATCATACCCTTGCGCGTAAATTAAGGGGTGTTTGGCAGTGGGAACCACTCAGTTCTCACCACAATCTTAGTTATAAACAGTATAAAGCTCTCACATACTACAGTAACAATAAAAAAATATGTTACAATGTAAAACTCTCACATGCTACAATAAAAATGATACCCACCACTAATTCCTACCACCTTTCCAAACACCTTATTAATCTTTCATTTTCAGCGGTACGTTGAACTACCCTATGACGACGTGTTCCTTCTAGAAAGGGCAAAGGCGCTATTTTCCTTTCTAACCCTTTTTCTGGGAAATGGGGACGGGACCTTTGCTGCACATAATGAACATTTATACTTCTCCGTTTTTTATTATTTCCAAGCGCACAAATTTCAAACGACTACATTAACTCTAATGCTGGTGGCAGGGCAATCTGCGGCGGACCCTCATTGTTCTCAATGAGGCACGTAGATTTCAACAGTTTCTTTTTTTTTAATTTTTAGATAGCTTTATAGAATATTTGTTACTTCGTTTCAACCAATTGATTTCGACTTAAATAATATAAAATTTTAATATATTATAATATAAAATAAAAATATCTTTTAATATTTATAGTTTTAACTTAATTTTTAAACATTTAATTAATTATAGCTTTAACACATTAATAAAATTATATTATACTCTTACTCAGCAACAAAAATTAAATAATTTTTATTTATGTCACACGTGTGTCTTTTCTATTTTATATTGTTATCCGAATGAAGAAAATTCTTGGCCACGAAAATGATATTAAAAAAAGGGGTCAGATCAATATGTTATGCTGCACTTCAAAATCAGATTATCACTTGGTTTATTAATAAATTTCACATAACTTTCAATATGAATCTTAATTTAAATACAAAATGAGAGAAAAATAAAGAAATTATGATATTTTAAAAAAAATATAAAATGAGAGAAAAATAGAAAAAATAATCAAGAGAGCACGTTTTACTGTATCATTTTAGAATGATAATTCAAAATAATTGGAATGGTTGTACGTGTTGTAGTCGGTCGTTCATGTTTAGTATTTGTATTGTCTTAATTTGAACTATAATTTTTGTTCTGTTGTAAGTAGAATCACCAATAATAGAGAGTAGTTGACCGGCAGCCGTGTGGCCAAATCAACAAATTTTCAACCATAAAAAATTTAAAATATTTTTCTTCCATTTGATTCCCATAGCCAATGAATTTATTGTGAATAATAATATTCTCATTGACTTCAACAACAAGGAAATTAAAAGTCTTCTCATAAAAAGCGTTAGGTTATAATTAAAGAATTCCAGGGTTGTGTGATTTAGATGTCTTTTCAAGTTTCAACTAATATGCTTTATGTTGTTGTCGTATTAAAACCATATCCTGATTCAGAGACAGAGAGTTCTAGTTGCTTTGACGTTTTCTATAATAAAAAAAATAAAAAATAAAAACTAAATGAAAGGGTGCTTCGTAATTTAAAGCGGTAACCCTCAAAAATAGTTTAAAACGGTAGGTCTTGAATCCAGAAGATTAATCTTTCAAAAAAAAAAGAATCTAGAAGATTTAACTTTCAAAAAAAAAAAGAGAATCTAGAAGATTAAACTTTCAAAAAAAAAAAAAAGAATCTAGATGATTTGGAGTTTTTTGTCAAACAGACCCAGTTGATTAATATCAAGAATCTAGATGGTCTCTCTGCCAACTTAACCTACAGTTACAAGAGATATTTAAGGGTTGTTTGTTTGGTATACTCTTTAGATTTAAGTCTTTAAAATCTTTTGAATAAATATTTGTTCCTTAAAATTTAAATTAAAAGAATTCTTAGAATTCAAGTTTTTAGAGTTTTATTCCTTTGAATTTTTGGACTCTGATATGTTTGCTACAGTAAAAGTTAAAATTCTCTCTTTTATATTTGAGAAAAAAATCATAACTTTTTTATTTGATACCCAATTGATTCTTTTTTTCATTATATTCCTAATGAAGAGAGAAATAGACCAAGATCCATATTTCATATTTTTTAGTATCATGAATATAGAATTTTGTTAAATTTGTTAATAAATCAAAAACTTTTTCCACTATTTATTCAAATATAAATTCTAATTTTATTCCCTATTCGGATTAACACTTTAAATGCACATCTAAACGTCAATTCGAATAGCAATTCAAATTATATAACTCAAATCAAAATAATACAAATCAACACGATTCGAATCTATTTACCAAACAGACCAAAGTACATATAAAATAAGTTCATTATAGACTCTGCTTATAACACATACATACATACATATGTGAGTGTGTTCATATCTTCAAATTCAGTCTTTAGTCATTGCGTTTTTTAGCTGTCAATCTCATTCATTATATCGTAAAACATGATCTGTGGCATATATAATATGTAATATCAGGTATATAACAGATCGATTGAGAAACATGTCATTTTTATATATTATATTATTTAAATAAAATTTCTTCCTCTGTTTGTGTCTCTCTGTTTTGATTTATCAAATAGGCTTAAATTCAATGCCAAAATTAGAGAGAACCTTCACTTAAAAATAAAAAATAAAAAAAATCCCACTAGTTTATAATGTGCCATTTGGTGCGCGTGTTTATAACGTTTTAAGTGGTTTTGAACCTGCGGGCTCATAAGAACGGACATTTAGTAGAAGCAAGTTTAAAATCTTTCAAAACAGCAAGGATCATTTAAGGCGGACTAAACTGTTAGTTTTAAAAACTTAACCTTCCTTTTAAATTCTAACTGTTTTAAATTATTTTCTACAATAAGAACCATTATCCACTTTATGTTTTATTTCATAAACTATAGTTTTCTAAATTTCAGTTTTTGTTTTAAAGCTAACATGGCGTTTCATTCTTATTTTAAACCTTTACATTTGAAATGTCAGTTAAAACCACTGTTTAAATCATATGGTTAAAAACTATCAGTTCAAACTATAAAGTTTAAAACTATACCACTCCAAACCAGTATACCAAACCAACTCTAAGTCAAAAGCTAGGCCAAATCTAATATAAACATCTTTTCTCTGGTACTGCCTCGAGGTTACCAGTCTTAGGAAATTATTACATGATGTTTAAGCTCCTAAAACAATTTTTATTAGCCAAAACTGTGTTGTTGTTGTGTAAGCCTCTCAACAATGTTGGATCCATTTTTGGATAGCTTAGCAAAAACAATTTAGAAACTAAAAAAAGGAAGGGTTTTTGAATTTTAACACCATAATCCCTAAGCTTTTTGTTTTTGACAAATTTCTGTACAAATACGACCAAACTTGTGGAGGATTGCAATTTACCCAAATTACCTTGTTTAAATTAACGGACAAAAATACCCATGTATGACTCATTTTTTCGTGCTTCACTCCCAAAATTATTCTTGCGTTGACAAATTTCTCCCTGAATTTTAAGTTTTGAGAATTTAGCCTTTTACTCCTACAACAAATTTTAACGGCGTTATCAATTTTGGCTACGTTGCAACAGTTTCACAAGTTTAGAAGCTTAATTGTCAAAATCAAAACTTAGAGGACAATTTACCAAGCATGAAAAATTTAGGGGCGAGTCCCAAAAAAAAAAAAAGTCGAATATATTAAAGACAATAAATTGGGTCATGAATAATGGGAAGAAGTTTTTAGCCAAATGTATAATTTTGAGAAATTTTTTCTAGAAGTTTATTGCCAAAGGTTTCTTTCTTTTTCTCTCTTTTTTTCCCCTCCAATGCCCGTTAACACTATTATTCAATGGAGTTCAAGAATAAAAGAACAATGAGAAAAAAGAAAAACATGTTCATATTCCGTTGAAGGACAAAATGAAAAAAAGAAAAAAAAACTCAATTAGCATCCTACATTACATAAAATTTTTTGTTTTAAAAAAATACAAATTTCTTAATATCTTGCGTCTAAGTTAATGATGACAGAATAAAAGAAAATTGTGCAGTCAACACACCAAAAGCATTGGGCGAATTCCTATCAATGAGAGATTGATTGAAACATTTCATAAACAACGAAAAAGTAAAAACTCCTATGCTACAATATGGGGAAAAAAAGAAGCTCTGCACTTAATTAGACACAAAAATTCCAAACACACAAACATCAAGTCCAGCCCCTAGGTTTTAAATGTGCCAATATTCGAGCCCATAAGAAAATGACGCCACAATTCCAAAGTGTGGAATAACTATCTGTTTAAAGAAGAAAAAGTGAGAATTGAATTATATTCCAAATTTTGTGAAGCTAATTTGCATGGATGCAAAAAAAGGTAATAGAAATGTCCTAAGTCCAAAGAGTCAAATCAACTTAAGAATGCCTACTATTTTCCTGCCTCCCTAACGGCAGTATTCATGCCACAAACAATTTATGAAATAATTTAAATAATTAGTTCAAATAAATTTGATAAGAGTTCTTTATCTTTTTCTTTTTTCCCAAAAGCAGAATAATATAAGGGAGGCATGACTAAAAACAACATTATAAGGTATCGACGGTACTGAATATCACATATTAATAAAGGATGAGGTTTATAGCATAAGACCAACAGATGATATCTAATGCTCAGTGTTAGTGGTCATATTGCCATTTAATAATCATGCCTTAGCAGGGTATAGTAGGATAAAGTGGAATATTTCCTAGGAAGGATAAAATTTAAACTACTAGCAGCTGATAGCTTGATACAATATAGATGGCCTTTTAGTGGAATATTATTGCAACAGGCTGTAGCTTCACATTTAAAAGTTAGGGTATAACTATATATATATATATATATATATATTTATATTTATACCCTAACAATTATACATATTTATACCCCAACTTTTCAATATGAGGCTACTTACAGCCTGTTGCAATAATATTCCACTAAGGCTATATTTGTATTTTGGTCCCGACTTGACCTACAGCCTAGTGTTTGTCTATCTTGAAGAATTGAATATTCGAGATCATCTCTATGTTTGGAAACTATAATGACAGCTCCTGAGTCTTCCAAATATAGAATGCATCATTTTGCTGAGAAGGGAATCGTAGGATACCAATGTGTTGACTTTCAATCTTGTTTTTGTATTAATTTGTATTTATAACCTTGATTTCTTTCTTTTGTAACAGAAGTTTATTTGTTCTTCTTGGCTGTCTATATATGAAAAGATCAATGTAATTTGTTTCCTAGTAATAAAAATAGAAGCATTTGATTCTCAGAAGTTCTTCATAGTATCAGAGAGCTGCTCAAGTTCAAGTTTGTACTATCTCACAACCAGCTAGCCGATGTCTTCACCAAGGGACTTAGGCATGCTCACTTCAATGCACTGCTTACAGATATTGGCCTCGGAAACTACAGTAAGCCAGCTTGAGGGAGGCATTTCGAATATCCAATATTTGCAAGCTGTCATCTAGTATCCAGCTTGAAGGAGGCTCTTGAGGAGTTGAATATTTGAGATCATCTCTATGTTTGAAAAGTATAATGACAGTTGCTGAATCTTCCAAATATGGAATGTATCATTTTGCTGAGAAGGAAATTGTGGGATAACAATCTGTTGACTTTCAATTTTGTTTTTGTATCAATTTATATTGATAACCTTGATTTCTTTCCTCTATAATAGAAGTTTATTTGTTCTTCTTGGCTGTATATATATGAAAAGATTATTCCCTACAAAGGCATGATTATTAGATGGTAATATGACCACTAACACTAAGCATCAGATATCATATGTCGGTCTTATGCTTAAACCTCATCCTTTGTTAATACGTGATATTTAGCACCATCAATACCTTATAACATTGTTTTTACTCATGCCTCTCTTATATTATTCTGCTTTTGGGATTGGATTAACATAAAGAAAAAAGAAAAAAGAAAAAGAACTCTTATCAAATTTATTTGAACTAATTGTTTAAATTATTTCATAAATTGTTTGTGTCATGAATACTGTTATTAGGGAGCAGGAAAATAGTAGCCATTCTTGAGTTGATTTGACTCTTTGGACTTAGGACATTTTGGTCACGTTTTTTTGCATCCATGCAAATTAGCTTCACAAAATTTGGAATATGATTTAGTTCTCCCCTTTTCTTATTTAAAGATATAGCTATTCCACGCTTTGGAATTGTGGCGTCATTTTAGTTTTGAGAACTTAACCCCCTTTTAAATTCTAATAGTTTTGAATTATTTTCTACAATAAGAACTATTATCCATTCTTGTTTTACTTATAAACCATAGTTTTCTATATTCCAGTTTTCATTTCAAAGCTGACGTGGCATTTCATTCTTGTTTTAAACTTTTACATTCGAAATGACAGTTCAAAACCATTGTTTAGACCATATAGTTAAAAACTACCAGTGTAAACTATAAAGTTTAAAACCATATCACTCCAAACCCGCGTACCAAACCAACTCTAAGTCAAAAGCAAGATCAAATCTAATATAAAAGAAATGTCCTAAGTCCAAAAAGTCAAATCAACTCAAGAATGCCTACTATTTTCCTACCTCCCTAATAGCAGTCTTCATGTCTCAAACAATTTATGAAATAATTTAAACAATTAGTTCAAATAAATTTGATAAGAGTTCTTTTTCTTTTTTCTTTTTTTTTTCTTTATGTTAATCCAATCCCAAAAGCAGAATAATACAAGGGAGGCATGAGCAAAAACAATGTTATAAGGTATCGACGGTGTTGAATATCACGTATTAACAAAGGATGAGGTTTATAGCATAAGACCGGTAGATGATATTTGATGCTTAGTGTTAGTGGCCATATTGCCATGTAATAATCATGCCATAGCAGGGAATAGTAGGATAGAGTGGAATATTTCCTAGGAAAGATAAAACTTAGCAACTAATAGCCTGATGCAATATAGATGGCCTTTTAGTGGAATATTATTGCAATAGGCTGTAGCTTCACATTTGGAAGTTAGGATATAAATATATATATTTATACCCTAACAATTATATATATTTATACCTCAACTTTTCAATATGAGGTTACAGCCTGTTGCAATAATATTCCACCAAGGCTATATTTATATTTTGGTCCCAACTTGGCATATAAATATTTTTGCAACACAGAAACCTGCAGCCTGGTGTATGTCTATGTTGAGGAATTGAATATTCGAGATCTCTCTATGTTTGGAAAGTATAATGACAGCTGCTAAATCTTCCAAATGTAGAATGCATCATTTTGCTAAGAAGAAAATCGTAACAATCTGTTGACTTTCAATTTTGTTTTTGTATCAATTTGTATTTATAACCTTGATTTCTTTCCTCTATAACAGAAGTTTATTTGTTCTTCTTGGCTGTATATATATGAAAAGATCAATGTAATTCATTTCCTAGTAATAAAAATAGAAAAATCTGATTCTCAGAAATTCTTCATGGTATTAGAGAGCTGCTTAAGTTTAAGTTTGTATCATCTCACAGCTAGTTGGCTGATGTCTTCACCAAGGGACTTGAGCATGCTCACTTTAATGCACTACCTATAGATATTGGCCTTGGAAACTACAGCGAGCCAGCTTAAAAGAGGCATCTCGAATATCCAATATTTGCAAGCTATCATCTAGTTTCCTAGCTTGAGGGAGGCTCTTGAGGAATTGAATATTCGAGATAATCTCTATGTTTGGAAAGTATAATGACAGCTGCTGAATCTTTCAAATATAGAATGCATCATTTTGTTGAGAAGGAAATCATGGGACAACAATCCATTGACTTTCAATTTTGTTTTTGTATCAATTTGTATTTATAATCTTGATTTCTTTCCTCTGTAACAGAAGTTTATTTGTTCTTCTTAGCTGTATATATACGAAAAGATCAATGTAATTCGTATCCTAGTAATAAAAATAGAAAAATCTGATTCTCAAAAATTCTTCATGGTATCAAAGAGCTGCTCAAGTTTAAGTTTGTACCATCTCACAACCAGCTGGCCGATGTCTTCACCAAGGGACTTGGACATGCTCACTTTAGTGCATTGCTTACAGATATTGGCCTTGGAAACTACAGTAAGCCAGCTTAAGGGAGGCATCTCGAATATCCAATATTTGCAAGCTGTCATCTAGTTTCCAGCTTGAGGGAGGCTCTTAAAGAATTGAATATTCGAGATCATCTCTATGTTTGGAAAGTATAATGACAGTTGTTGAATCTTCCAAATATGGAATGCATCATTTTGCTGAGAAGGAAATCATGGGATAACAATCGGTTGGCTTTCAATTTTGTTTTTGTGTCAATTTTTATTTATAACCTTGATTTCTTTCCTCTGTAATAGAAGTTTTTTTGTTCTTCTTGGCTATATATATATATGAAAAGATCAATGAAATTCGTTTCCTAGTAATAAAAATAGAAAAATCTGATTCTCAGAAATTCTTCATCTCTCTCTCTTTTTTATTCGCTATTAGTGTATGTTTACTTGCTATTTGACCCTTTTGGCTGGTTTGATATATACAAAAATTTGGGGCAAGCCTATATGGATGAGGTTAAGTTCTGACATTGTTAATAAATAAATTAGTTTTACTTTCACTAACTAAAGATCGTACGAATTCTTGTTTTTTCTTACATTTGTGTGGTGCGTACAAAAGAACAACGGTCATTAGTGATGCTAGCGCACCGCCTACTATTAGGTGGAATTTAAAGAAAAAAAGATCTTAACTTATATGAGTCGTAGTATTTAAGAACCAAGTTCTAACTGCTATTGTATAATATTTAAGTTTTTATTTCTAAGTTCCCCAGCACTCTCGTAGCTGTTGCTTATGGGTTTTAGGTCTTTTTTGTCTTGAGTATCACATTGTTATTATACTTTTTTTGTCATTTTTCCTATGTTGTCATTTTAAAATGTTGTCTTTTCTGTTTTTAAGCTTATGCCCAAGTTGTAACAAACAAAAAAGAAAACGACATGAAAGTGCAACAACAACGTCATTGCATACGACAGTTGCTTATGTTTTTGTCTCCCCTAACTTCAATGAATGACAAATGGCACGAAAATGACATGAAGTTCAGAGAGAAAACAACAAACGATAGAAGAAAGGGTGTCGTTTACTATCGTTTTTAAATTTTTCTGTCGTTACGACTGTCGTTTATGTTTTTTAAGTCTCTTTCAACCTCAATAAATGGCATCCTTTCTTTTGATCGTTTACCTTTTAATCTAGATGCTTATGCCTTACGTGGACTCACCAACACAAGTACACAAAAAAGAATCATCCTACCACATCATGAATCCAAAAGAGCGAAGGCTTTAGTAATTTTTCAGTTTTTTTGGTTCCTTTTTTAAAGGAAAAGTTATAATATGTTTGGCAGCACAGTTCAAAACTGCATACTGTGATTAAATTTTGTAAAATAAAACATCGTAACAATATTAATTTAAACTTCAAATTCCTAATTCAAACCGCATTCTTAAAAAGGCTATTATATTGCTTTTGCATCCAAGAAGCTAGCCTTACGGTAGGCCGACAAGCAGTCTACCATCCACCGAGACGAGAAAGAGGGGGCAAGCAAGGATTGAAGCTTAAGAAATAAGAGTCAAATAGAGATGCAAGAACGAGACGGCTCGGCCCGGCCCAACCCATTCTCCTTAGACCCACGCGGATCGTGGGCCTTGCTGGCCCAACCCATGAATTTTGTGGGCCGGGTTGGGCCAACCCATATTAGAATTACTTTAGCTCAGCCTACACTATGGGCTAATTTTACGTAGGCTAGGCCAGGCCTTGCCGTGGGCCAGGCTGGGCTGACCCATTTGAGCCCATCTACAAGTTAGGATGGGTAGACCCATTTTGGCCCATCGTGGGTTTAGATGGGTCAGCTCATCTAAGCATGCAATTTTTAATTTTTAATTTTTTAATTTTTAAACAAGTTAACAAATATAAAAGTTTGAATAGTCAATAGAAATATGAAAAGGGATATTTTATTTACGATTGCCTCATAAAAAAACCTTTTCAAGAAAAACCTAGTGAGATAAAACTTTAGTGAGGAAAAAAGAGTACAATTAAGATAATTATACATAAGATGTTTATAAAATTACTAAAAAACAAAAAAAAAATTATAAATGATATTGGGCCACAATGGGCCTTCAGTAGGTTGGCCCATTATGGGCCTATATGGGCCGGCCTAGATCAGCCTGAACGTGCCAGCCTGGCCCAGCCCAAGCTCGTCTTGGCCTGGCCCATGGGCCGATATATGTTGGTCCAGTCCAGCCCAGCCCACCAATATTTATGGGCTGGGCCTTGAACAGTGATGGCCATGCCTGCTCAGCCCATCACTATATCAGGACAGGCCCATGTCGGCCTACGGGCCACCACCCATTGTTGCATCTCTAGAGTCAAAGTAGGGAGAAAAACTTAAATGTTTTGTTGTTTCTGTGTTCATGTCATTAAGTTTTCACAGTCATTACTCATTTCATTTTCCCTCACTTCAGGTCAATGTCGTTGAATAAAGTATCGCTTTAAATCGTTTTTCAAGTTGATGTTATTTTGCATTTTATTATCGTTTTGTTTTTTATTGTCATTTTTAGGTTATTGCGGTTTATCTAGTGATTGCGGCTTGAGATATCATTATTGTTCTGTTAGGCTATTGTTGTTTCTCACAATGGTGTTAATAGCGTCGTTTACATTTAATTGTCGTTTTATTTTTGTTTTGTCATGTTGTTATTGTCGTTTATGTGTATTATTGTTTTAGAAGTTGATGTCATTTTACATTCCATGTCATTTTTGTTGGTGTACGATTTGGTTAGCCCTAAATCGTCTATTAAGGTCCAAAATAAGGATTCAGAGTTGCGATTAAAGCGAGTCCAGCCCGACGAGATCGATCAATTTGAAGCTATTCGTCGAGAGGAGCATCGTTTATCTAGTGTATTATCGAGTTGAGGCTTTAATCAATTCGATTGATTACAAACCAATCGCATGCTTCATTTAGATAACTTTTTCTATTTTGGAGGTTTGCAGTTTGATCTCCAAGTGTTCATTCGATGGGATTGATTCACATAATCTGACAATTGAGTATGTCTAGTCACGAACTGAAACATGAGGAAAGCCCGATGCTTGTGGCTTATCGTAGATCGACACATGTCCTACTATTGTAGTTACATTGAGCACTTTCATCCCCACTCTCTATTAGAAGTCACGACTCCTGCTCATTTTCTATATAAGGGAATGTCGTCTTCATTTGTAAAAAAGAAGAAAAGAATGATATAGAAACTCTGCTGAAATTTCTTCTAATTTTCACCTTTTGTAGTCTGTATTCATCAAATTGTATATAGTGAAGAACAATGAACGTAGCTTTCTTTACAGAGTGAACCACTATAATCTACGTGTGTGGTATAATTTATCTTTTTAGTACTGTTTAATTTTGCCCTATTTAGTTTTTAACTATTTTCTGTAATTATTCTGACAAGTTGTCAAACCCCGGAGTACGGGAGGTGATATGGCGGATTATTTAAATTAATTAAAGGAGAATTTAATTAAAATCAAGAGTTTTAGGGGTTCAATTAAATAATATAACGTGAAAGCTCAAGAAAACCTTTGCATGAAAAGTAAATAATGAATGTAGCGAGTATGGGTTCCACTGACCCACAACTTATGCACACACGGGGTACTGACAGTATAATAATTCAACTACAGTCCAAGCGCAAAGAAAATTAAAAACATTACATGCCTTATTTAATTTATACAAATAATCTAATCTATCCTTCTACTGCTCCTGAGTTCGGTCCGTTGAATCCTCTCCGAACCTAAACGGGAAACCACCTAGAAGGGGGGGGGGGGGGGGGGGGGGAATTTGAAAACAGAGAAAATGTGAGCGAAAGGCTCAATAGGACAGTATTTTATCAAATTATTTAAAAGAAACATTGAATAAATAAATGAATTTAAATAAAACCGTTCTTACCCAAAACAGTTTACTCGGACAACCAAAATTATCATTTTCTTTTTCTAGGCAAACCATAAGAATATCACCACCATAGTGGCCCAGCTGGGTTTCGGGACCTGCTCCCAAAGTCGATCGCTACACGACCCGATCTCTAATATGGCATCATGCCTATGTGTTTATTTTCATCATCATTCAAAACCCATTTACCGAGTATTGTCATTTACATTTATTATGAAGTTCATTTAACTCAAATCAAAAGTTTTCTAAGCTCAAACGAACTTAAATCTCAAAAATGCACAAAATTGAAAATTTTGAAAAAAGTTTAGAAATTTCAAAACTAACCTCGAATCGAAGCTTCAATCCGCATTCTCGGTTGCTAAATCACGTTCCCGAGCTTCCTCCTTGCTAACCCGAAGCTTGGATTCTAATTTGATTCAAAAATTTAAGAGAGAAACGGGAGAGATTGAGGGAAACCGAGAGGGAAGAAGAGAGAGAGAGTTCACGGGAAAGAAAGAGACGAGAGAGAGAGAGTGAAGAGAGAGGGGGAGGTGAGAGAATAAATAGAGGAAAACAGTGGGCGGTTTTACTGTGCGAAAACCAAATGCCACCCACGGTTTTGTAAAACGGAACATTTTTAACATTTTACAAATTGTTGTGTTTTAAAACTCAAAACATCATTTTAAAACAATAAGAAATCATTTGAATTTATCAAATTAACAAAACAACCTAAAATTCAAAATTCAACCAAATAATCAAATTAATGTTGAAACATTAATTATGGCACACTAATTCATCATTTTTATTACAATAACATTAAATAAATTTCGGGGCGTTACAACTCTCCACCCCTAAAAGAAATTTCGCCCTCGAAATTTACATCTCATTTTAGAAACAAAACAAATGCGGATACAATTCCCACATACTCGACTCTAGTTCCCAGGTGGCTTCATCAACCCCGTGATGCTGCCGCACAACCTTCACCAACGGTATCTCACGATGACGCAAACTAATTACTTTCCGATCGATGATCTGAATTGGCACCTCTTCGTACGTCGTATCTTCCTGAACCTGCACATCGCGAAATAAAACTATTTTACCCTGCTCAGGTGGACACTTCCTAAGCATCGACACATGAAACACATCGTGAACATGAGAGAGTTCGGGCGGAAGATCAAACCGATAAGCAACCACACCAACACGCTGAGTGATCTTGAACGGCCCCATATACCTCGGCGCGAGCTTTCCACTCACCCCGAACCGCATAGTTCCCTTACGAGGCGATACCTTCAAGAGAATGAAATCTCCTACCGCGAACTCTAAGGGTCTATGTCTCCTATCCGCATAACTCTTCTGTCCACTCTGAGCTGCCCTCAATCGACCTCGAATCACAGTGACTCTCTCATTGCTATCACAGATCTCATCCGGCCCAAGAATAACCCTGTCTTCCGGCTTGGCCTAACACACTAGTGACCGACACGGTCGCCCATACAATGCCTCAAACGGTGCCACACAAATACTCGCCTGATAACTGTTGTTGTACGCGAACTCCGCCAGATACAGATAATGCTTCCAATTCCCGCCGAAGTCTAACGCACAGGCACGTAACATAATTCTCGAGAATCTGAATAACCCGCTCAGACTGCCCATCAGTCTGAGGATGAAACGTCGTACTGAAGTTTAAATCTGTACCCAAAGCCTCCTGAAAATTCCTCCAGTACTTAGCATTAAACCTGGTGTCTCGATCAGAAGTGATGGACACAGGAACTCCATGTAATCTCACAACGTTCTGCATGTACAAATCCCCGAGAATCCTTCTCGAACATGTCGACCTAAACGGAATGAAATGCATCGATTTCGTCAACCTGTCAACCACGACCCAAACTGCATCATACCGCTGCTCCGTCCTCGGCAAACCTGTGAGAAAATCTATCGTCACATGCTCCCATTTTCACCCTGGAATAGGAAGCGGCTGAAGCTGACCTGCGGGCTTCTGATGCTCGGCTTTTACCTGAAGACACGGCGTACACTTGGCCACGTACTCTCGAACATCTTTCTTCATGCCTCTCCACCAATATTGCCTCTTCAAATCACAATACATCTTTGTGCTCCCCGGATGAATAGCAAACTGAGACCTATGAGCTTCGTCCAAAACGGCTTTCGTCACCTCGGTGATAGCTGGAACTGCGAGACGCTCTTGGAAATACAACGATCCATTTGCATGCACACTCCATTCTTTGAACTGCTCCCCAGTTTTGAATCCGCGACCAAATCCCCTGCAAATGCTGATCCTGCCACTGACTTTGCTTCACCATCTGAACAAGAGCTAGGGTCGCCTCCACATGATATACCGAAACTCGATCATAGTCTTCATGATACCGTAACCCATACTCACTCACTGTCGTATCCCTGCTCCAGTCCTCAAAAGCCAAACAAGCGAGAATCCCTGAAGACTTCCTACTAAGCACGTCCGCGACCACATTAGCTTTCCCAGGATGATACTGCAACGCAAAATCATAATCCTCCATATACTCTATCCATCTACGCTGCCTCAAATTGAGATCCCTCTGAGTGAACAGATACCTCAAACTCTTATGATCAGAGAAGACCTGAAACGACGCTCCATACAGATAACACCTCCAAATCTTCAGCGCGTGAATCACCGCCGCGAGCTCTAAGTCATGAGTAGGATAATTCCGTCGTGATGTCGTAGCTATCTCGATCCATACGCAACCACACATCCATGCTGCATCAACACACACCCAAGTCTGCGTCCTGAAGCATCTGCGTAAACCTCATACAGCTTGTCACTGCTAGGAATAACCAACACTGGAGCTAAAGTCAACCGGTTCTTCAATTCCTGAAAAGCAAGCTCACATTCTTCATCCCACTCAAACCTGACATTTTTCTTGATCAATCTCGTCAACGGAGCTGCAATCTTCGAAAAATCCTTCACAAATTTCCTGTAATAACCAGTAAGACCTAAGAAGCTGTGAATCTCTGCTACATTCCTCGGTCGTTCCCACTCCACTATGGCTTCAATCTTGGACGGATCCACAGAAATCCCATGCTCCGAGATGACATGACCCAGAAACTTGACCTCAGTCAACCAAAACTTGTACTTTTCCCTCTTGGCATACAACTGGTGCTCTCGCAGAGTCTGAAGCACGATCCAGAGATGCTGTTCATGCTCCTCCCAAGTCTTAGAATACACAAGAATGTCATCGATGAACACGATCACAAACTGATCCAAATACGGCCTAAATATCCTGTTCATCAAATCCATGAAAGCTGCCGAAGCATTTGTCAACCCAAACGACATAACCAAAAACTCAAAATGTCCATACCGGGTCCTGAAAGCTGTCTTGGGAATATCCTCTTTCTTAATCCTGAGCTGATGGTACTCTGAACGCAAATCAATCTTTGAGAAGTATCGCGAACCTCCCAACTGATCAAACAACTCATCAATCCTAGGCAAGGGATACTTATTCTTCACTGTAACACGATTCAGCTGCCGATAATCCACACACAACCTGAGAGTCCCATCATGTTTCTTAGCAAACAAAACCGTTGCTCCCCACGAAGATATGCTATTCCTAATATACCCTTTATCAGCAAGCTCCTGAAGTTGCTTCCTCAATTCTTTCATTTCTGCCGGCGCCATCTGATAAGGTGCTATAGAAATCGGTGCTGTCCCCGAAAACAACTCAATACCATACTTGATTTCCCGATGCGGTGGAAACCCTGGCAACTCATCGGGGAAGACATCCTCGAACTCATCAACTACCGGAATCGCTACACTTCCTTTCAAAGCATAGGGCTCGCACTCTAGGTTCGCAAGAAAAGCACAACAACCCAGATTCCTTCGCCCTCCTAGACACGACTTCATGAGACGCTCACTCATTAACCGATCACCACCACCCTGGTAAGTGATCGTCGTCCCCCTATCAGACACTGGGGTCACTTTTCTAAGTTGACAGTCTACAACTGCATTATACCTGGACAACCAGTCCATCCCTAGAATTACATCATATGAGCTCATGGGGAGTATAATCAAATCACTTTTCAAAATCTCATCCCCGATCTTTATTTTACAAGATTTACATATATAATTCACATACACCCGCCCCAAGGGATAAGTTATGACTAGGGGTTCATTAAACTCTTCTATCTCTAATCCCAAGGCATGTACAAAAGAACTCGAAATGAGAGAATGAGAGGCACCGGTATCAAATAAAACGCGAGCTAAAGATCGAGAAACTAAGATCGTACCATCGACAACTGCGTTACTAACATGAGAATCTGAACCTCCAGATGCCATTGCATGAACCTGCACTGATGCCTTTCCTTTTCCTCTACCAACATTGTTGGGTTCGGGATTATCCTGCCGATGCTGCTGGGGTAGAGACGACTGCACACTAGCTACACTCGGCGCTCGATACTGAGGGACACTACGCTGGACATGCTGATGCTGCTGCCCTCGTACCGGATACGAAAACTGCTAAGGAGAGAACTGGGGATACTGCAACTGTGGGTACTGCTGAGGCGGAGGTAGGGTCTGAGGCTGAGACTGACGACTAGCATCCTCCCCGGTCTGAGATCCAAGACGGGCACTCCTGATCGGGCAATTCCTCTTGATGTGTCCGGGCTGCTGACAAAAATGACAATGGAAGCTGTAGGGATTGCTGCGCCCGCTGCCAGATGAACTGCTGCTACCATTGTTCGCGCCACCCTGCTTGCTCTTTCCTGGAGTCGGACGGCTACTGGTGCTCTTCCTACCGCTCTGCGATCCTCCTGAAGCCTTTGCTCGATCCTCACAATACTGCGCTTAATCATTTTCCACTGATATTGCTAACAACACAAGCTCTCCAAAACTCCTAAGTCGCAGAGCAACCAACTGTCGCCGAATAGGAGCCTTGAGCCCTTCCTGAAACTTAATGCACTTCTCACGCTCCGATGCCACAACTGATGGAGTAAACCTGGCCAACTCATTAAATCTTGCCTCATATTCCTGAACTGACAAATCACCCTGCTCCAACCTATGAAACTCAGCTGCCTTCTGATCTCTATACCCCTGCGAAAAATACTGATCATAGAATAACTCCTTGAATCTGTCCCAACTGATATCACCATTGCGCTCCAAACGCTTAGCCTGTTTCCACCAAGTGTTAGCACCACCCTCAAGCTTATATGCAACAAACTCCACACGGTACTCCTCAGGCACACCAAGGGTATCCAAATGCATTACGATCGAATCCAGCCAATATTCTACCAACTGCGGATCCCCATTACCATCAAAAGTCAGAATAGACGCACGTCGAAATTCCTTAAAATACGTATGCCGATGACCAACATCAGAATCCTCCGGTCTAGCCCTGGCTGCCATCTGCTGAAAAGCAGCAAACATAGACCTCATCACGCCCTCATCGTTTTCAAACTCGGCGTCAACTGTCGAACGACGTCTAGGTGCCATTCTCTCACTTCTAAAAACAAAATTTTGGACTGTCAGAGGTATTTCATTGTCAAACCTATGTGTGCATAATTCCCAAGGTTCATAACCTTGAGCTCTGATACCATTCTGTCACGCTCCAGAGTACGGGAAGTGACGTGACGTATTATTTAAATTAATTAAAGGAGAATTTAATTAAAACCAAGAGTTTTAGGGGTTCAATTAAATAATATAACGTGAAAGTTCAAGAAAACCTTTGCATGAAAAGTAAACCTTTGCAAGCTATCATCTAGTTTCCAGCTTGAGGGAGGCTCTTGAGGAATTGAATATTCGAGATAATCTCTATGTTTGGAAAGTATAATGACAGCTGCTGAATCTTTCAAATATAGAATGCATCATTTTGTTGAGAAGGAAATCATGGGACAACAATCCATTGACTTTCAATTTTGTTTTTGTATCAATTTGTATTTATAATCTTGATTTCTTTCCTCTGTAACAGAAGTTTATTTGTTCTTCTTAGCTGTATATATACGAAAAGATCAATGTAATTCGTATCCTAGTAATAAAAATAGAAAAATCTGATTCTCAAAAATTCTTCATGGTATCAAAGAGCTGCTCAAGTTTAAGTTTGTACCATCTCACAACCAGCTGGCCGATGTCTTCACCAAGGGACTTGGACATGCTCACTTTAGTGCATTGCTTACAGATATTGGCCTTGGAAACTACAGTAAGCCAGCTTAAGGGAGGCATCTCGAATATCCAATATTTGCAAGCTGTCATCTAGTTTCCAGCTTGAGGGAGGCTCTTAAAGAATTGAATATTCGAGATCATCTCTATGTTTGGAAAGTATAATGACAGTTGTTGAATCTTCCAAATATGGAATGCATCATTTTGTTGAGAAGGAAATCATGGGATAACAATCGGTTGGCTTTCAATTTTGTTTTTGTGTCAATTTTTATTTATAACCTTGATTTCTTTCCTCTGTAATAGAAGTTTTTTTGTTCTTCTTGGCTATATATATATATGAAAAGATCAATGAAATTCGTTTCCTAGTAATAAAAATAGAAAAATCTGATTCTCAGAAATTCTTCATCTCTCTCTCTTTTTTATTCGCTATTAGTGTATGTTTACTTGCTATTTGACCCTTTTGGCTGGTTTGATATATACAAAAATTCGGCGCAAGCCTATATGGATGAGGTTAAGTTCTGACATTGTTAATAAATAAATTAGTTTTACTTTCACTAACTAAAGATCATACGAATTCTTGTTTTTTCTTACATTTGTGTGGTGCGTACAAAAGAACAACGGTCATTAGTGATGCTAGCGCACCGCCTACTATTAGGTGGAATTTAAAGAAAAAAAGATCTTAACTTATATGAGTCGTAGTATTTAAGAACCAAGTTCTAACTGCTATTGTATAATATTTAAGTTTTTATTTCTAAGTTCCCCAGCACTCTCGTAGCTGTTGCTTATGGGTTTTAGGTCTTTTTTGTCTTGAGTATCACATTGTTATTATACTTTTTTTGTCATTTTTCCTATGTTGTCATTTTAAAATGTTGTCTTTTCTGTTTTTAAGCTTATGCCCAAGTTGTAACAAACAAAAAAGAAAACGACATGAAAGTGCAACAACAACGTCATTGCATACGACAGTTGCTTATGTTTTTGTCTCCCCTAACTTCAATGAATGACAAATGGCACGAAAATGACATGAAGTTCAGAGAGAAAACAACAAACGATAGAAGAAAGGGTGTCGTTTACTATCGTTTTTAAATTTTTCTGTCGTTACGACTGTCGTTTATGTTTTTTAAGTCTCTTTCAACCTCAATAAATGGCATCCTTTCTTTTGATCGTTTACCTTTTAACAGTCGGCCACAAGTTTATAATGAAGAAGTAGACAGCACCACTTCTTTGAATTTCCTATTATATCCTCTTTGTACTCTTCTCCCTCCAATATAAATATTATATGTACCCCTTTATGTTAAACATGAGCCCGAGTAGATTTCTCAGCTATTTTTAGCTGTTAATATATAGTACTGAGAGTACTGAAAGTACTATATATTTTTAGCAGATTTCTCAGCTATTTAAGCTTATGCCCAAGTTGTAACAAACAAAAAAGAAAACGACATGAAAGTGCAACAACAACGTCATTGCATACGACAGTTGCTTATGTTTTTGTCTCCCCTAACTTCAATGAATGACAAATGGCACGAAAATGACATGAAGTTCAGAGAGAAAACAACAAACGATAGAAGAAAGGGTGTCGTTTACTATCATTTTTAAATTTTTCTGTCGTTACGACTGTCGTTTATGTTTTTTAAGTCTCTTTCAACCTCAATAAATGGCATCCTTTCTTTTGATCGTTTACCTTTTAACAGTCGGCCACAAGTTTATAATGAAGAAGTAGACAGCACCACTTCTTTGAATTTCCTATTATATCCTCTTTGTACTCTTCTCCCTCCAATATAAATATTATATGTACCCCTTTATGTTAAACATGAGCCCGAGTAGATTTCTCAGCTATTTTTAGCTGTTAATATATAGTACTGAAAGTACTGAAAGTACTATATATTTTTAGCAGATTTCTCAGCTATTTAAGCTTATGCCCAAGTTGTAACAAACAAAAAAGAAAACGACATGAAAGTGCAACAACAACGTCATTGCATACGACAGTTGCTTATGTTTTTGTCTCCCCTAACTTCAATGAATGACAAATGGCACGAAAATGACATGAAGTTCAGAGAGAAAACAACAAACGATAGAAGAAAGGGTGTCGTTTACTATCGTTTTTAAATTTTTCTGTCGTTACGACTGTCGTTTATGTTTTTTAAGTCTCTTTCAACCTCAATAAATGGCATCCTTTCTTTTGATCGTTTACCTTTTAATCTAGATGCTTATGCCTTACGTGGACTCACCAACACAAGTACACAAAAAAGAATCATCCTACCACATCATGAATCCAAAAGAGCGAAGGCTTTAGTAATTTTTCAGTTTTTTTGGTTCCTTTTTTAAAGGAAAAGTTATAATATGTTTGGCAGCACAGTTCAAAACTGCATACTGTGATTAAATTTTGTAAAATAAAACATCGTAACAATATTAATTTAAACTTCAAATTCCTAATTCAAACCGCATTCTTAAAAAGGCTATTATATTGCTTTTGCATCCAAGAAGCTAGCCTTACGGTAGGCCGACAAGCAGTCTACCATCCACCGAGACGAGAAAGAGGGGGCAAGCAAGGATTGAAGCTTAAGAAATAAGAGTCAAATAGAGATGCAAGAACGAGACGGCTCGGCCCGGCCCAACCCATTCTCCTTAGACCCACGCGGATCGTGGGCCTTGCTGGCCCAACCCATGAATTTTGTGGGCCGGGTTGGGCCAACCCATATTAGAATTACTTTAGCTCAGCCTACACTATGGGCTAATTTTACGTAGGCTAGGCCAGGCCTTGCCGTGGGCCAGGCTGGGCTGACCCATTTGAGCCCATCTACAAGTTAGGATGGGTAGACCCATTTTGGCCCATCGTGGGTTTAGATGGGTCAGCTCATCTAAGCATGCAATTTTTAATTTTTAATTTTTTAATTTTTAAACAAGTTAACAAATATAAAAGTTTGAATAGTCAATAGAAATATGAAAAGGGATATTTTGATTTACGATTGCCTCATAAAAAAACCTTTTCAAGAAAAACCTAGTGAGATAAAACTTTAGTGAGGAAAAAAGAGTACAATTAAGATAATTATACATAAGATGTTTATAAAATTACTAAAAAACAAAAAAAAAATTATAAATGATATTGGGCCACAATGGGCCTTCAGTAGGTTGGCCCATTATGGGCCTATATGGGCCGGCCTAGATCAGCCTGAACGTGCCAGCCTGGCCCAGCCCAAGCTCGTCTTGGCCTGGCCCATGGGCCGATATATGTTGGTCCAGTCCAGCCCAGCCCACCAATATTTATGGGCTGGGCCTTGAACAGTGATGGCCATGCCTGCTCAGCCCATCACTATATCAGGACAGGCCCATGTCGGCCTACGGGCCACCACCCATTGTTGCATCTCTAGAGTCAAAGTAGGGAGAAAAACTTAAATGTTTTGTTGTTTCTGTGTTCATGTCATTAAGTTTTCACAGTCATTACTCATTTCATTTTCCCTCACTTCAGGTCAATGTCGTTGAATAAAGTATCGCTTTAAATCGTTTTTCAAGTTGATGTTATTTTGCATTTTATTATCGTTTTGTTTTTTATTGTCATTTTTAGGTTATTGCGGTTTATCTAGTGATTGCGGCTTGAGATATCATTATTGTTCTGTTAGGCTATTGTTGTTTCTCACAATGGTGTTAATAGCGTCGTTTACATTTAATTGTCGTTTTATTTTTGTTTTGTCATGTTGTTATTGTCGTTTATGTGTATTATTGTTTTAGAAGTTGATGTCATTTTACATTCCATGTCATTTTTGTTGGTGTACGATTTGGTTAGCCCTAAATCGTCTATTAAGGTCCAAAATAAGGATTCAGAGTTGCGATTAAAGCGAGTCCAGCCCGACGAGATCGATCAATTTGAAGCTATTCGTCGAGAGGAGCATCGTTTATCTAGTGTATTATCGAGTTGAGGCTTTAATCAATTCGATTGATTACAAACCAATCGCATGCTTCATTTAGATAACTTTTTCTATTTTGGAGGTTTGCAGTTTGATCTCCAAGTGTTCATTCGATGGGATTGATTCACATAATCTGACAATTGAGTATGTCTAGTCACGAACTGAAACATGAGGAAAGCCCGATGCTTGTGGCTTATCGTAGATCGACACATGTCCTACTATTGTAGTTACATTGAGCACTTTCATCCCCACTCTCTATTAGAAGTCACGACTCCTGCTCATTTTCTATATAAGGGAATGTCGTCTTCATTTGTAAAAAAGAAGAAAAGAATGATATAGAAACTCTGCTGAAATTTCTTCTAATTTTCACCTTTTGTAGTCTGTATTCATCAAATTGTATATAGTGAAGAACAATGAACGTAGCTTTCTTTACAGAGTGAACCACTATAATCTGCGTGTGTGGTATAATTTATCTTTTTAGTACTGTTTAATTTTGCCCTATTTAGTTTTTAACTATTTTCTGTAATTAGTCTGACAAGTTGTCACGCCCCGGAGTACGGGAGGTGATGTGGCAGATTATTTAAATTAATTAAAGGAGAATTTAATTAAAATCAAGAGTTTTAGGGGTTCAATTAAATAATATAACGTGAAAGCTCAAGAAAACCTTTGCATGAAAAGTAAATAATGAATGTAGCGAGTATGGGTTCCACTGACCCACAACTTATGCACACTCGGGGTACTGACAGTATAATAATACAACTACAGTCCAAGCGCAAAGAAAATTAAAAACATTACATGCCTTATTTAATTTATACAAATAATCTAATCTATCCTTCTACTGCTCCTGAGTTCGGTCCGTTGAATCCTCTCCGAACCTAAACGGGAAACCACCTAGAAGGGGGGGGGGGGGAATTTGAAAACAGAGAAAATGTGAGCGAAAGGCTCAATAGGACAGTATTTTATCAAATTATTTAAAAGAAACATTGAATAAATAAATGAATTTAAATAAAACCGTTCTTACCCAAAACAGTTTACTCGGACAACCAAAATTATCATTTTCTTTTTCTAGGCAAACCATAAGAATATCACCACCATAGTGGCCCAGCTGGGTTTCGGGACCTGCTCCCAAGGTCGATCGCTACACGACCCGATCTCTAATATGGCATCATGCCTATGTGTTTATTTTCATCATCATTCAAAACCCATTTACCGAGTATTGTCATTTACATTTATTATGAAGTTCATTTAACTCAAATCAAAAGTTTTCTAAGCTCAAACGAACTTAAATCTGAAAAATGCACAAAATTGAAAATTTTGAAAACAGTTTAGAAATTTCAAAACTAACCTCGAATCGAAGCTTCAATCCGCATTCTCGGTTGCTGAATCACATTCCCGAGCTTCCTCCTTGCTAACCCGAAGCTTGGATTCTCATTTGATTCAAAAATTTAAGAGAGAAACGGGAGAGATTGAGGGAAACCGAGAGGGAAGAAGAGAGAGAGAGTTCACGGGAAAGAAAGAGACAAGAGAGAGAGAGTGAAGAGAGAGGGGGATGTGAGAGAATAAATAGAGGAAAACAGTGGGCGGTTTTACTGTGCGAAAACCAAATGCCACCCACAGTTTTGTAAAACGAACATTTTTAACATTTTAGAAATTGTTGTGTTTTAAAACTCAAAACATCATTTTAAAACAATAAGAAATCATTTGAATTTATCAAATTAACAAAACAACCTAAAATTCAAAATTCAACCAAATAATCAAATTAATGTTGAAACATTAATTATGGCACACTAATTCATCATTTTTATTACAATAACATTAAATAAATTTCGGGGCGTTACAACTCTCCACCCCTAAAAGAAATTTCGCCCTCGAAATTTACATCTCATTTTAGAAACAAAACAAATGCGGATACAATTCCCACATACTCGACTCTAGTTCCCAGGTGGCTTCATCAACCCCGTGATGCTGCCGCACAACCTTCACCAACGGTATCTCACGATGACGCAAACTAATTACTTTCCGATCGATGATCTGAATTGGCACCTCTTCGTACGTCGTATCTTCCTGAACCTGCACATCGCGAAATGAAACTATTTTACCTTGCTCAGGTGGACACTTCCTAAGCATCGACACATGAAACACATCGTGAACATGAGAGAGTTCGGGCGGAAGATCAAGCCGATAAGCAACCACACCAACACGCTGAGTGATCTTGAACGGCCCCATATACCTCGGCGTGAGCTTTCCACTCACCCCGAACCGCATAGTTCCCTTACGAGGCGATACCTTCAAGAGAATGAAATCTCCTACCGCGAACTCTAAGGGTCTATGTCTCCTATCCGCATAACTCTTCTGTCGACTATGAGCTGCCCTCAATCGACCTCGAATCACAGTGACTCTCTCATTGCTATCACAGATCTCATCCGGCCCAAGAATAACCCTGTCTTCCGGCTTGGCCTAACACACTAGTGACCGACACGGTCGCCCATACAATGCCTCAAACGGTGCCACACAAATACTCGCCTGATAACTGTTGTTGTACGCGAACTCCGCCAGATACAAATAATGCTTCCAATTCCCGCCGAAGTCTAACGCACAGGCACGTAACATATCCTCGAGAATCTGAATAACCCGCTCAGACTGCCCATCAGTCTGAGGATGAAACGTCGTATTGAAGTTTAAATCTTTACCCAAAGCCTCCTGAAAATTCCTCCAGTACTTAGCATTAAACCTGGTGTCTCGATCAGAAGTGATGGACACAGGAACTCCATGCAATCTCACAACGTTCTGCATATACAAATCCCCGAGAATCCTTCTCGAACATGTCAACCTAAACGGAATGAAATGCATCGATTTCGTCAACCTGTCAACCACGACCCAAACTGCATCATACCGCTGCTCCGTCCTCGGCAAACCTGTGAGAAAATCCATCGTCACATGCTCCCATTTTCACCCTGGAATAGGAAGCAACTGAAGCTGACCTGCGGGCTTCTGATGCTCGGCTTTTACCTGAAGACACGGCGTACACTTGACCACGTACTCTCGAACATATTTCTTCATGCCTCTCCACCAATATTGCCTCTTCAAATCACAATACATCTTTGTGCTCCCCGGATGAATAGCAAACTGAGACCTATGAGCTTCGTCCAAAACGGCTTTCGTCACCTCGGCGATAGCTGGAACTGCGAGACGCTCTTGGAAATACAACGATCCATTTGCATGCACCCTCCATTCTTCGAACTGCTCCCCGTTTTGAATCCGCGACCAAATCCCCTGCAAATGCTGATCCTGCCTACTGACTTTGCTTCACCATCTGAACAAGAGCTAGGGTCGCCTCCACATGATATACCGAAACTCGATCATAGTCTTCATGATACCGTAACCCATACTCACTCACTGTCGCATCCCTGCTCCAGTCCTCAAAAGCCAAACAAGCGAGAATCCCTGAAGACTTCCTGCTAAGCACGTCCGCGACCACATTAGCTTTCCCAGGATGATACTGCAACGCAAAATCATAATCCTCCATATACTCTATCCATCTACGCTGCCTCAAATTGAGATCCCTCTGAGTGAACAGATACCTCAAACTCTTATGATCAGAGAAGACCTGAAACGACGCTCCATACAGATAACACCTCCAAATCTTCAGCGCGTGAATCACCACCGCGAGCTCTAAGTCATGAGTAGGATAATTCCGTCGTGATGTCGTAGCTATCTCGATCCATACGCAACCACACATCCATGCTGCATCAACACACACCCAAGTCTGCGTCCTGAAGCATCTGCGTAAACCTCATACAGCTTGTCACTGCTAGGAATAACCAACACTGGAGCTAAAGTCAACCGACTTCTTCAATTCCTGAAAAGCAAGCTCACATTCTTCATCCCACTCAAACCTGACATTTTTCTTGATCAATCTCGTCAACGGAGCTGCAATCTTCGAAAAATCCTTCACTAAATTTCCTGTAATAACCAGCAAGACCTAAGAAGCTGTGAATCTCTGCTACATTCCTCGGTCGTTCCCACTCCACTATGGCTTCAATCTTGGACGGATCCACAGAAATCCCATGCTCCGAGATGACATGACCCAGAAACTTGACCTCAGTCAACCAAAACTTGTACTTTTCCCTCTTGGCATACAACTGGTGCTCCCGCAGAGTCTGAAGCACGATCCAGAGATGTTGCTCATGCTCCTCCCAAGTCTTAGAATACACAAGAATGTCATCGATGAACACGATCACAAACTGATCCAAATACGGCCTAAATATCCTGTTCATCAAATCCATGAAAGCTGCCGAAGCATTTGTCTACCCAAACGACATAACCAAAAACTCAAAATGTCCATACCGGGTCCTGAAAGCTGTCTTGGGAATATCCTCTTTCTTAATCCTGAGCTGATGGTACTCTGAACGCAAATCAATCTTTGAGAAGTATCGCGAACCTCCCAACTGATCAAACAACTCATCAATCCTAGGCAAGGGATACTTATTCTTCACTGTAACACGATTCAGCTGCTGATAATCCACACACAACCTGAGAGTCCCATCATGTTTCTTAGCAAACAAAACCGGTGCTCCCCACGAAGATATGCTATTCCGAATATACCCTTTATCAGCAAGCTCCTGAAGTTGCTTCCTCAATTCTTTCATTTCTGCCGGCGCCATCTGATAAGGTGCTATAGAAATCGGTGCTGTCCCCGAAAACAACTCAATACCATACTTGATTTCCTGATGCGGTGGAAACCCTGGCAACTCATCGGGGAAGACATCCTCGAACTCATCAACTACCGGAATCGCTACACTTCCTTTCAAAGCATAGGGCTCACACTCTAGATTCGCAAGAAAAGCACAACAACCCAGATTCCTTCGCCCTCCTAGACACGACTTCATGAGACGCTCACTCATTAACCGATCACCACCACCCTGGTAAGTGATCATCGTCCCCCTATTAGACACTGGGGTCACTTTTCTAAGTTGACAGTCTACAACTGCGTTTACCTGGACAACCAGTCCATCCCTAGAATTACATCATATGAGCTGATGGGGAGTATAATCAAATCACTTTTCAAAATCTCATCCCCAATCTTTATTTTACAAGATTTACATATACAATTCACACACACCCGCCCCAAGGGATAAGTTATGACTAGGGGTTCATTAAACTCTTCTATCTCTAATCCCAAGGCATGTACAAAAGAACTCAAAATGAGAGAATGAGAGGCACCGGTATCAAATAAAACGCGAGCTAAAGATCGAGAAACTAAGATCGTACCATCGACAACTGCGTTACCAACATGAGAATCTGAACCTCCAGATGCCATTGCATGAACCGGCACTGATGCCTTTCCTTTTCCTCTACCAACATTGTTGGGTACGGGATTATCCTGCCGATGCTGCTGGGATGGAGATGACTGCACACTAGCTGCACTCGATGCTCGATACTGAGGGACGCTACGTTGGAAATGCTGCGGCTGCTGCCCTCGTACCGGATACGAAAACTGCTGAGGAGATAACTGGGGATACTGCAACTGTAGGTACTGCTGAGGCGGAGGTAGGGTCTGAGGCTGAGACTGATGACTGGCATCCTCCCCGGTCTGAGATCCAAGACGGGCACTCCTGATCGGGCAATTCCTCTTGATGTGTCCGGGTTGCTGACAAAAATGACAATGGAAGCTGTAGGGATTGCTGCACCCGCTGCAAGATGAACTGCTGCTACCATTGTTCGCGCCACCCTGCTTGCTCTTTCCTGGAGTCGGACGGCTACTGGTGCTCTTCCTACCGCTCTGCGATCCTCCTGAAGCCTTTGCTCAATCCTCACAATACTGCGCTTAATCATTTTCCACTGATATTGCTAACAACACAAGCTCTCCAAAACTCCTAAGTCGCAGAGCAACCAACTGTCGCCGAATAGGAGCCTTGAGCCCTTCCTGAAACTTAATGCACTTCTCACGCTCCGATGCCACAGCTAATGGAGTAAACCTGGCCAACTCATTAAATCTTGCCTCATATTCCTGAACTGACAAATCACCCTGCTCCAACCTATGAAACTCAGCTGCCTTCTGATCTCTATACCCCTGCGAAAAATACTGATCATAGAATAGCTCCTTGAATTTGTCCCAACTGATATCACCACTACGCTCCAAACGCTTACCCTGTTTCCACCAAGTGTTAGCACCACCCTCAAGCTTATATGCAGCAAACTCCACACGGTACTCCTCAGGCACACCAAGGGTATCCAAATGCTTTACCATCGAATCCAGCCAATATTCTACCAACTGCGTGTTGGAAACAAAGTGCGCAGCGGAATTTTAAAAAAAATTTTCATCAGAGTATTTTCCAAAATACAAGTATGACATGTTATATGTATAAATTAAACAGATCTTACTAACCTCAGTGTGCCGAAGAACCTCCGCGACCTGTGTAGAGAAGTAACGTTCCAGAAGAGCCTCAACCAACTGGTCTTCTTTGCTATTCTCTATCCACAACCGGAGTGAGTGTGGGCTCACACGTACAGCTCTTCCACCGGTGACTCTCCTTCCAACCAATAGAGAGAACCCAAAGCTAGTGTTCGTGATTTGTGAACAAAAGCTCTCAGGGAGTTTTCAGATGCTCACTAGAAGAGTATCACTCTTAATCTCTCAAATTGATCTGAGTAAATCATTAGACTCACTCCCTTTTTATACCTATTGGTCCTTGGGGTCAGTCCATATCAGATTAGGTCTCAAAAATCGAAACAGAATCAAGTTCGGATCAATATCTGATAAGATACGCGTGAAAAATGCGTAATCTTAGCTGTCGCGGTCGGCATGCCGAACTGTGAGATAGGCAGGCCGAACTGGCCAGTTCGGCAGGCCGAACTTTCTGATCGGCAGGCCGAACTGCCGAGAAAAAATCTCCGCGAATCTTTTATTTTCCACCCGAGATTCTAAAGGATAAAGTCTCAGTTTTGATTCAAATAGCCCAATAGAAAAGATATCTGATCAAAACAAACTCTATCAAGATAATCTCTAAGAAAATAAATCAATTCAAATAATTCTACAAGTTTATCTTGTTCTAATTGTTCAAAATTAAAACAACCGATAAACAGACAAGAATTATCCGAACGCCATAATTCAACAAGTTCATCTTGAACTAATTTCTTACATAATTAATTCAACCGATAAACAGACATGAATTATTTGATTCTTATAAATTTTAAACCAATCTGATAAATCCGACATAAGTCACCAATTATTGGAAAAGCACGCCGTGTCGTTACAGGACTTTGTGAGCTAGCAAAGGGGACCAAAATGGACCTATAAAGTTCAAGCTCATGATAATTATGAAACCCAATATCCCAGATATACATTTCACAATTATCAACTCCAACGCTACTCCACTAAAAGCTTGGAGCTGCACTCTCGAACTTTATAGAATTACGAAGCTCGTGTAGCTAAGTCTCCATGACATATCATAGTGTATCGCATCCCCATATGATCATCCATAATCGGCTTAAGGACAAGTTCTGTCTTACCTTCCCGATTATTTTTATCTTACGTTCCATTGTCTCACCATTAGAAAACTTACCATCCAAAGATAGTATACCATTCGGTTACACCTATGTATCCAAATGGTTGAGCGCTCCAGTTTTCCAATTACAGGACAACGCATATAAGAGGATATCATTACTCCTAAAGAGGAGCTATGGATTCCATATCTATGAATAACAAGTCTACGCTATCAAGAGTCATGCCTCCAACGTACCGGCATGCATGCCACTATAGAGATGTGGGAGTCACCCATTGGTACATCAAAAGACACAAGTCGAGACAACGGGCCCATTATTCATCTCAGGATTAAGATACAATACAAACGACTGTCTAAAGTGAATTGATTTGCCAAGACAGAATTATTAATCCAAATCAATTCACTTTATGTCCCGATCCAACACATCGTCACCTATGACAACGCGCCAATGTTTCTATTCACGGAGTCCAACTCCGATGGCCAAGACAAACCATCTCCCAAAAGGGATATAGACAACATAACAATCTTTACATGAATAAAGCGCCCAACTTTATTCCCTCGATTGCGGATCATATATTTTAGACCATCACCTTAAGAGTCGTGTCTACCGCATAATCATCCCATCATATGCCCAACTCTTAAGGTTTAGACTGACAGTCTCAGACTACTGTTTGCTTATCATACATTCAACGAATATGAACGTAAAGAGGACAATATTTGGTATATATAAATGAATAAATTCTTTATTGATAAAAATGTCTCCAAAAACGTATTACATTTTTACTCCTTAGAGCATACATGTCTAACACTACCAACTACGGATCCCCATTACCATCAAAAGTCAGAATAGACGCACGTCGAAATTCCTTAAAATACGTATGCCGACGACCAACATCAGAATCCTCCGGTCTAGCCCTGGCTGCCATCTGCCGAAAAGCCGCAAACATAGACCTCATCATGCCCTCATCGTTTTCGAACTCAGCGTCAGCTGTCGAACGACGTCTAGGTGCCATTCTCTCACTTCTAAAAACAAAATTTTGGACTGTCAGAGGTATTTCATTGTCAAACCTATGTGTGCACAATTCCCAAGGTTCATAACCTTGAGCTCTGATACCATTCTGTCACGCCCCGGAGTACGGGAGGTGACGTGACGTATTATTTAAATTAATTAAAGGAGAATTTAATTAAAACCAAGAGTTTTAGGGGTTCAATGAAATAATATAACGTGAAAGTTCAAGAAAACCTTTGCATGAAAAGTAAACCTTTGCAAGCTATCATCTAGTTTCCAGCTTGAGGGAGGCTCTTGAGGAATTGAATATTCGAGATAATCTCTATGTTTGGAAAGTATAATGACAGCTGCTGAATCTTTCAAATATAGAATGCATCATTTTGTTGAGAAGGAAATCATGGGACAACAATCCATTGACTTTCAATTTTGTTTTTGTATCAATTTGTATTTATAATCTTGATTTCTTTCCTCTGTAACAGAAGTTTATTTGTTCTTTTTAGTTGTATATATATGAAAAGATCAATTTAATTCGTATCCTGGTAATAAAAATAGAAAAATCTGATTCTCAAAAATTCTTCATGGTATCAGAGGGCTGCTCAAGTTTAAGTTTGTACCATCTCACAGCCAGCTGGCCGATGTCTTTACCAAGGGACTTGGACATGCTCACTTTAATGCATTGCTTACAAATATTGGCCTTGGAAACTACAGCAAGCCAACTTAAGGGAGGCATCTCGAATATCCAATATTTGTAAGCTGTCATCTAGTTTCCAGCTTGAGGGAGGCTCTTAAAGAATTGAATATTCGAGATCATCTCTATGTTTGGACAGTATAATGTCAGTTGCTGAATCTTCCAAATATGGAATGCATCATTTTGCTGAGAAGGAAATCATGGGATAACAATCTGTTGACTTTCAATTTTGTTTTTGTGTCAATTTTTATTTATAACCTTGATTTCTTTCTTCTGTAATAGAAGTTTATTTGTTCTTCTTGGCTACATATATATGAAAAGATCAATGAAATTCGTTTTCTAGTAATAAAAATAGAAAAATCTGATTCTCAAAAATTCTTCATCTCTCTCTCTTTTTTATTCGCTATTAGTGTATGTTTACTTGCTATTTGACCCTTTTGGCTGGTTTGATATATACAAAAATTTGGCGCAAGCCTATATGGATGAGGTTAAGTTCTGACATTGTTAATAAATAAATTAGTTTTACTTTCACTAACTAAAGATCGTACGAATTCTTGTTTTTTCTTACATTTGTGTGGTGCGTACAAAAGAACAACGGTCATTAGTGATGCTAGCGCACCGCCTACTATTAGGTGGAAATTAAAGAAAAAAAGATCTTAACTTATTTGAGTCGTAGTATTTAAGAACCAAGTTCTAACTGCTATTGTATAATATTTAAGTTTTTATTTCTAAGTTTCCCAGCACTCCCGTAGTTGTTGCTTATGGGTTTTAGGTCTTTTTTGTCTTGAGTATCACATTGTTATTATACTTTTTTGTCATTTTTCCTATGTTGTCATTTTTCCTATGTTGTCATTTTAAAATGTTGTCTTTTCTTTTTTTAAGCTTATGCCCAAGTTGTAACAAACAAAAAAGAAAACGACATGAAAGTGCAACAACAACGTCATTGCATACGACAGTTGCTTATGTTTTTGTCTCCTCTAACTTCAATGAATGACAAATGGCACGAAAATGACATGAAGTTCAGAGAGAAAACAACAAACGATAGAACAAAGGGTGTCGTTTACTATCGTTTTTAAATTTTTCTGTCGTTACGACTGTCGTTTATGTTTTTTAAGTCTCTTTCAACCTCAATAAATGGCATCCTTTCTTTTGATCGTTTACCTTTTAACAGTCGGCCACAAGTTTATAATGAAGAAGTAGACAGCACCACTTCTTTGAATTTCCTATTATATCCTCTTTGTACTCTTCTCCCTCCAATATAAATATTATATGTACCCCTTTATGTTAAACATGAGCCCGAGTAGATTTCTCAGCTATTTTTAGCTGTTAATATATAGTACTGAAAGTACTATATATTTTTAGCAGATTTCTCAGCTATTTAAGCTTATGCCCAAGTTGTAACAAACAAAAAAGAAAACGACATGAAAGTGCAACAACAACGTCATTGCATACGACAGTTGCTTATGTTTTTGTCTCCCCTAACTTCAATGAATGACAAATGGCACGAAAATGACATGAAGTTCAGAGAGAAAACAACAAACGATAGAAGAAAGGGTGTCGTTTACTATCGTTTTTAAATTTTTCTATCGTTACGACTGTCGTTTATGTTTTTTAAGTCTCTTTCAACCTCAATAAATGGCATCCTTTCTTTTGATCGTTTACCTTTTAATCTAGATGCTTATGCCTTACGTGGACTCACCAACACAAGTACACAAAAAAGAATCATCCTACCACATCATGAATCCAAAAGAGCGAAGGCTTTAATAATTTTTCAGTTTTTTTGGTTCCTTTTTTAAAGGAAAAGTTATAATATGTTTGGCAGCACAGTTCAAAACTGCATACTGTGATTAAATTTTGTAAAATAAAACATCGTAACAATATTAATTTAAACTTCAAATTCCTAATTCAAACCGCATTCTTAAAAAGGCTATTATATTGCTTTTGCATCCAAGAAGCTAGCCTTACGGTAGGCCGACAAGCAGTCTACCATCCACCGAGACGAGAAAGAGGGGGCAAGCAAGGATTGAAGCTTAAGAAATAAGAGTCAAATAGAGATGCAAGAACGAGACGGCTCGGCCCGGCCCAACCCATTCTCCTTAGACCCACGCGGATCGTGGGCCTTGCTGGCCCAACCCATGAAGTTTGTGGGCCGGGTTGGGCCAACCCATATTAGAATTACTTTAGCTCAGCCTACACTATGGGCTAATTTTACGTAGGCTAGGCCAGGCCTTGCCGTGGGCCAGGCTGGGCTGACCCATTTGAGCCCATCTACAAGTTAGGATGGGTAGACCCATTTTGGCCCATCGTGGGTTTAGATGGGTCAGCTCATCTAAGCATGCAATTTTTAATTTTTAATTTTTTAATTTTTAAACAAGTTAACAAATATAAAAGTTTGAATAGTCAATAGAAATATGAAAAGGGATATTTTATTTACGATTGCCTCATAAAAAAACCTTTTCAAGAAAAACCTAGTGAGATAAAACTTTAGTGAGGAAAAAAGAGTACAATTAAGATAATTATACATAAGATGTTTATAAAATTACTAAAAAACAAAAAAAAAATTATAAATGATATTGGGCCACAATGGGCCTTCAGTAGGTTGGCCCATTATGGGCCTATATGGGCCGGCCTAGATCAGCCTGAATGTGCCAGCCTGGCCCAGCCCTAGCTCGTCTTGGCCTGGCCCATGGGTCGATATATGTTGGTCCAGTCCAGCCTAGCCCACCAATATTTATGGGCTGGGCCTTGAACAGTGATGGCCATGCCTGCTCAGCCCATCACTATATCAGGACAGGCCCATGTCGGCCTACGGGCCACCACCCATTGTTGCATCTCTAGAGTCAAAGTAGGGAGAAAAACTTAAATGTTTTGTTGTTTCTGTGTTCATGTCATTAAGTTTTCACAGTCATTACTCATTTCATTTTCCCTCACTTCAGGTCAATGTCGTTGAATAAAGTATCGCTTTAAATCGTTTTTCAAGTTGATGTTATTTTGCATTTTATTATCGTTTTGTTTTTTATTGTCATTTTTAGGTTATTGCGGTTTATCTAGTGATTGCGGCTTGAGATATCATTATTGTTCTGTTAGGCTATTGTTGTTTCTCACAATGGTGTTAATAGCGTCGTTTACATTTAATTGTCGTTTTATTTTTGTTTTGTCATGTTGTTATTGTCGTTTATGTGTATTATTGTTTTAGAAGTTGATGTCATTTTACATTCCATGTCATTTTTGTTGGTGTACGATTTGGTTAGCCCTAAATCGTCTATTAAGGTCCAAAATAAGGATTCAGAGTTGCGATTAAAGCGAGTCCAGCCCGACGAGATCGATCAATTTGAAGCTATTCGTCGAGAGGAGCATCGTTTATCTAGTGTATTATCGAGTTGAGGCTTTAATCAATTCGATTGATTACAAACCAATCGCATGCTTCATTTAGATAACTTTTTCTATTTTGGAGGTTTGCAGTTTGATCTCCAAGTGTTCATTCGATGGGATTGATTCACATAATCTGACAATTGAGTATGTCTAGTCACGAACTGAAACATGAGGAAAGCCCGATGCTTGTGGCTTATCGTAGATCGACACATGTCCTACTATTGTAGTTACATTGAGCACTTTCATCCCCACTCTCTATTAGAAGTCACGACTCCTGCTCATTTTCTATATAAGGGAATGTCGTCTTCATTTGTAAAAAAGAAGAAAAGAATGATATAGAAACTCTGCTGAAATTTCTTCTAATTTTCACCTTTTGTAGTCTGTATTCATCAAATTGTATATAGTGAAGAACAATGAACGTAGCTTTCTTTACAGAGTGAACCACTATAATCTGCGTGTGTGGTATAATTTATCTTTTTAATACTGTTTAATTTTGCCCTATTTAGTTTTTAACTATTTTCTGTAATTATTCTGACAAGTTGTCGCGCCCCGGAGTACGGGAGGTGATGTGGCGGATTATTTAAATTAATTAAAGGAGAATTTAATTAAAATCAAGAGTTTTAGGGGTTCAATTAAATAATATAACGTGAAAGCTCAAGAAAACCTTTGCATGAAAAGTAAATAATGAATGTAGCGAGTATGGGTTCCACTGACCCACAACTTATGCACACACGGGGTACTGATAGTATAATAATACAACTACAGTCCAAGCGCAAAGAAAATTAAAAACATTACATGCCTTATTTAATTTATACAAATAATCTAATCAATCCTTCTACTGCTCCTGAGTTCGGTCCGTTGAATCCTCTCCGAACCTAAACGGGAAACCACCTAGAAGGGGGGGGAAATTTGAAAACAGAGAAAATGTGAGCGAAAGGCTCAATAGGACAGTATTTTATCAAATTATTTAAAAGAAACATTGAATAAATAAATGAATTTAAATAAAACCGTTCTTACCCAAAACAGTTTACTCGGACAACCAAAATTATCATTTTCTTTTTCTAGGCAAACCATAAGAATATCACCACCATAGTGGCCCAGCTGGGTTTCGGGACCTGCTCCCAAGGTCGATCGCTACACGACCCGATCTCTAATATGGCATCATGCCTATGTGTTTATTTTCATCATCATTCAAAACCCATTTACCGAGTATTGTCATTTACATTTATTATGAAGTTCATTTAACTCAAATCAAAAGTTTTCTAAGCTCAAACGAACTTAAATATGAAAAATGCACAAAATTGAAAATTTTGAAAAAAGTTTAGAAATTTCAAAACTAACCTCGAATCGAAGCTTCAATCCGCATTCTCGGTTGCTAAATCACGTTCCCGAGCTTCCTCCTTGCTAACCCAAAGCTTGGATTCTAATTTGATTCAAAAATTTAAGAGAGAAACGGGAGAGATTGAGGGAAACCGAGAGGGAAGAAGAGAGAGAGAGTTCACAGGAAAGAAAGAGACGAGAGAGAGAGAGTGAAGAGAGAGGGGGAGGTGAGAGAATAAATAGAGGAAAACAGTGGGTGGTTTTACTGTGCGAAAACCAAATGCCACCCACGGTTTTGTAAAACGAAACATTTTTAACATTTTACAAATTGTTGTGTTTTAAAACTCAAAACATCATTTTAAAACAATAAGAAATCATTTGAATTTATCAAATTAACAAAACAACCTAAAATTCAAAATTCAACCAAATAATCAAATTAATGTTGAAACATTAATTATGGCACACTAATTCATCATTTTTATTACAATAACATTAAATCGGGGCGTTACAACTCTCCACCCCTAAAAGAAATTTCGCCCTCGAAATTTACATCTCATTTTAGAAACAAAACAAATGCGGATACAATTCCCACATACTCGACTCTAGTTCCCAGGTGGCTTCATCAACCCCGTGATGCTGCCACACAACCTTCACCAACGGTATCTCACGATGACGCAAACTAATTACTTTCCGATCGATGATCTGAATTAGCACCTCTTCGTACTTCGTATCTTCCTGAATCTGCACATCGCGAAATGAAACTATTTTACCCTGCTCAGGTGGACACTTCCTAAGCATTGACACATGAAACACATCGTGAACATGAGAGAGTTCGGGCGGAAGATCAAGCCGATAAGCAACCACACCAACACGCTGAGTGATCTTGAACGGCCCCATATACCTCGGCGCGAGCTTTCCACTCACCCCGAACTGCATAGTTCCCTTACGAGGCGATACCTTCAAGAGAATGAAATCTCCTACCGCGAACTCTAAGGGTCTATGTCTCCTATCCGCATAACTCTTCTGTCGACTCTGAGCTGCCCTCAATCGACCTCGAATCACAGTGACTCTCTCATTGCTATCACAGATCTCATCCGGCCCAAGAATAACCCTGTCTTCCGGCTTGGCCTAACACACTAGTGACCGACACGGTCGCCCATACAATGCCTCAAACGGTGCCACACAAATACTCGCCTGATAACTGTTGTTGTACGCGAACTCCGCCAGATACAAATAATGCTTCCAATTCCCGCCGAAGTCTAACGCACAGGCACGTAACATATCCTCGAGAATCTGAATAACCCGCTCAGACTGCCCATCAGTCTGAGGATGAAACGTCGTACTGAAGTTTAAATCTGTACCCAAAGCCTCCTGAAAATTCCTCCAGTACTTAGCATTAAACCTGGTGTCTCGATCAGAAGTGATGGACACAGGAACTCCATGCAATCTCACAACGTTCTGCATATACAAATCCCCGAGAATCCTTCTCGAACATGTCGACCTAAACGGAATGAAATGCATCGATTTCGTCAACCTGTCAACCACGACCCAAACTGCATCATACCGCTGCTCCGTCCTCGGCAAACCTGTGAGAAAATCCATCGTCACATGCTCCCATTTTCACCCTGGAATAGGAAGCGGCTGAAGCTGACCTGCGGGCTTCTGATGCTCGGCTTTTACCTGAAGACACGGCGTACACTTGGCCACGTACTCTCGAACATCTTTCTTCATGCCTCTCCACCAATATTGCCTCTTCAAATCACAATACATCTTTGTGCTCCCCGGATGAATAGCAAACTGAGACCTATGAGCTTCGTCCAAAACGGCTTTCGTCACCTCGGCGATAGCTGGAACTGCGAGACGCTCTTGGAAATACAACGATCCATTTGCATGCACACTCCATTCTTCGAACTGCTCCCCGTTTTGAATCCGCGACCAAATCCCCTGCAAATGCTGATCCTGCCACTGACTTTGCTTCACCATCTGAACAAGAGCTAGGGTCGCCTCCACATGATATACCGAAACTCGATCATAGTCTTCATGATACCGTAACCCATACTCACTCACTGTTGCATCCCTGCTCCAGTCCTCAAAAGCCAAACAAGCGAAAATCCCTAAGACTTCCTGCTAAGCACGTCCGCGACCACATTAGCTTTCCCAGGATGATACTGCAACGCAAAATCATAATCCTCCATATACTCTATCCATCTACGCTGCCTCAAATTGAGATCCCTCTGAGTGAACAGATACCTCAAACTCTTATGATCAGAGAAGACCTGAAACGACGCTCCATACAGATAACACCTCCAAATCTTCAGCGCGTGAATCACCACCGCGAGCTCTAAGTCATGAGTAGGATAATTCCGTCATGATGTCGTAGCTATCTCGATCCATACGCAACCACACATCCATGCTGCATCAACACACACCCAAGTCTGCGTCCTGAAGCATCTGCGTAAACCTCATACGGCTTGTCACTGCTAGGAATAACCAACACTGGAGCTAAAGTCAACCGACTCTTCAATTCCTGAAAAGCAAGCTCACATTCTTCATCCCACTCAAACCTGACATTTTTCTTGATCAATCTCGTCAACGGAGCTGCAATCTTCGAAAAATCCTTCACAAATTTCCTGTAATAACCAGCAAGACCTAAGAAGCTGTGAATCTCTGCTACATTCCTCCGTCGTTCCCACTCCACTATGGCTTCAATCTTGGATGGATCCACAGAAATCCCATGCTCCGAGATGACATGACCCAAAAACTTGACCTCAGTCAACCAAAACTTGTACTTTTCCCTCTTGGCATACAACTGGTGCTCTCGCAGAGTCTGAAGCATGATCCAGAGATGCTGCTCATGCTCCTCCCAAGTCTTAGAATACACAAGAATGTCATCGATGAACACGATCACAAACTGATCCAAATACGGCCTAAATATCTTGTTCATCAAATCCATGAAAGCTGTCGAAGCATTTGTCTACCCAAACGACAGAACCAAAAACTCAAAATGTCCATACCGGGTCCTGAAAGCTGTCTTGGGAATATCCACTTTCTTAATCCTGAGCTGATGGTACTGTGAACGCAAATCAATCTTTGAGAAGTATTGCGAACCTCCCAACTGATCAACCAACTCATCAATCCTAGGCAAGGGATACTTATTCTTCACTATAACACGATTCAGCTGCTGATAATCCAAACACAACCTGAGAGTCCCATCATGTTTCTTAGCAAACAAAACCGTTGCTCCCCACGAAGATATGCTATTCCTAATATACCCTTTATCAGCAAGCTCCTGAAGTTGCTTCCTCAATTCTTTTATTTCTGCCGGCGCCATCTGATAAGGTGCTATAGAAATCGGTGCTGTCCCTGAAAACAACTCAATACCAAACTTGATTTCCCGATGCGGTGGAAACCCTGGCAACTCATCGGGGAAGACATCCTCGAACTCATCAACTACCGAAATCGCTACACTTCCTTTCAAAGCATAGGGCTCGCACTCTAGGTTCGCAAGAAAAGCACAACAACCTAGATTCCTTCGCCCTCCTAGACACGACTTCATGAGACGCTCACTCATTAACCGATCACCACCACCCTGGTAAGTGATCGTCGTCCCCCTATTAGACACTGGGGTCACTTTTCTAAGTTGACAGTCTACAACTGCATTATACCTGGACAACCAGTCCATCCCTAGAATTACATCATATGAGCTCATGGGGAGTATAATCAAATCACTTTTCAAAATCTCATCCCCGATCTTTATTTTACAAGATTTACATATATAATTCACATACACCCGCCCCAAGGGATAAGTTATGACTAGGGGTTCATTAAACTCTTCTATCTCTAATCCCAAGGCATGTACAAAAGAACTCGAAATGAGAGAATGAGAGGCACCGGTATCAAATAAAACGCGAGCTAAAGATCGAGAAACTAAGATCGTACCATCGACAACTGCGTTACTAACATGAGAATCTGAACCTCCAGATGCCATTGCATGAACCTGCACTGATGCCTTTCCTTTTCCTCTACCAACATTGTTGGGTTCGGGATTATCCTGCCGATGCTGCTGGGGTAGAGACGACTGCACACTAGCTGCACTCGGCGCTCGATACTGAGGGACACTACGCTAGACATGCTGATGCTACTGCCCTCGTACCGGATACGAAAACTGCTAAGGAGAGAACTGGGGATACTGCAACTGTGGGTACTGCTGAGGCGGAGGTAGGGTCTGAGGCTGAGACTGACGACTAGCATCCTCCCCGGTCTGAGATCCAAGACGGGCACTCCTGATCGGGCAATTCCTCTTGATGTGTCCGGGCTGCTGACAAAAATGACAATGGAAGCTGTAGGGATTGCTGCGCCCGCTGCTAGATGAACTGCTGCTACCATTGTTCGCGCCACCCTGCTTGCTCTTTCCTGGAGTCGGACGGCTACTGGTGCTCTTCCTACCGCTCTGCGATCCTCCTGAAGCCTTTGCTCGATCCTCACAATACTGCGCTTAATCATTTTCTACTGATATTGCTAACAACACAAGCTCTCCAAAACTCCTAAGTCGTAGAGCAACCAACTGTCGCCGAATAGGAGCCTTGAGCCCTTCCTGAAACTTAATGCACTTCTCACGCTCCGATGCCACAGCTAATGGAGTAAACCTGGCCAACTCATTAAATCTTGCCTCATATTCCTGAACTGACAAATCACCCTGCTCCAACCTATGAAACTCAGCTGCCTTCTGATCTCTATACCCCTGCGAAAAATACTGATCATAGAATAGCTCCTTGAATTTGTCCCAACTGATATCACCACTACGCTCCAAACGCTTACCCTGTTTCCACCAAGTGTTAGCACCACCCTCAAGCTTATATGCAGCAAACTCCACACGGTACTCCTCAGGCACACCAAGGGTATCCAAATGCTTTACCATCGAATCCAGCCAATATTCTACCAACTGCGGATCCCCATTACCATCAAAAGTCAGAATAGACGCACGTCGAAATTCCTTAAAATACGTATGCCGACGACCAACATCAGAATCCTCCGGTCTAGCCCTGGCTGCCATCTGCTGAAAAGCCGCAAACATAGACCTCATCATGCCCTCATCGTTTTCAAACTCGGCGTCAACTGTCGAACGACGTCTAGGTGCCATTCTCTCACTTCTAAAAACAAAATTTTGGACTGTCAGAGGTATTTCATTGTCAAACCTATGTGTGCACAATTCCCAAGGTTCATAACCTTGAGCTCTGATACCATTCTGTCACGCTCCGGAGTACGGGAGGTGACGTGACGTATTATTTAAATTAATTAAAGGAGAATTTAATTAAAACCAAGAGTTTTAGGGGTTCAATGAAATAATATAACGTGAAAGTTCAAGAAAACCTTTGCATGAAAAGTAAACCTTTGCAAGCTATCATCTAGTTTCCAGCTTGAGGGAGGCTCTTGAGGAATTGAATATTCGAGATAATCTCTATGTTTGGAAAGTATAATGACAGCTGCTGAATCTTTCAAATATAGAATGCATCATTTTGTTGAGAAGGAAATCATGGGACAACAATCCATTGACTTTCAATTTTGTTTTTGTATCAATTTGTATTTATAATCTTGATTTCTTTCCTCTGTAACAGAAGTTTATTTGTTCTTCTTAGCTGTATATATACGAAAAGATCAATGTAATTCGTATCCTAGTAATAAAAATAGAAAAATCTGATTCTCAAAAATTCTTCATGGTATCAAAGAGCTGCTCAAGTTTAAGTTTGTACCATCTCACAACCAGCTGGCCGATGTCTTCACCAAGGGACTTGGACATGCTCACTTTAGTGCATTGCTTACAGATATTGGCCTTGGAAACTACAGTAAGCCAGCTTAAGGGAGGCATCTCGAATATCCAATATTTGCAAGCTGTCATCTAGTTTCCAGCTTGAGGGAGGCTCTTAAAGAATTGAATATTCGAGATCATCTCTATGTTTGGAAAGTATAATGACAGTTGTTGAATCTTCCAAATATGGAATGCATCATTTTGTTGAGAAGGAAATCATGGGATAACAATCGGTTGGCTTTCAATTTTGTTTTTGTGTCAATTTTTATTTATAACCTTGATTTCTTTCCTCTGTAATAGAAGTTTTTTTGTTCTTCTTGGCTATATATATATATGAAAAGATCAATGAAATTCGTTTCCTAGTAATAAAAATAGAAAAATCTGATTCTCAGAAATTCTTCATCTCTCTCTCTTTTTTATTCGCTATTAGTGTATGTTTACTTGCTATTTGACCCTTTTGGCTGGTTTGATATATACAAAAATTCGGCGCAAGCCTATATGGATGAGGTTAAGTTCTGACATTGTTAATAAATAAATTAGTTTTACTTTCACTAACTAAAGATCGTACGAATTCTTGTTTTTTCTTACATTTGTGTGGTGCGTACAAAAGAACAACGGTCATTAGTGATGCTAGCGCACCGCCTACTATTAGGTGGAATTTAAAGAAAAAAAGATCTTAACTTATATGAGTCGTAGTATTTAAGAACCAAGTTCTAACTGCTATTGTATAATATTTAAGTTTTTATTTCTAAGTTCCCCAGCACTCTCGTAGCTGTTGCTTATGGGTTTTAGGTCTTTTTTGTCTTGAGTATCACATTGTTATTATACTTTTTTGTCATTTTTCCTATGTTGTCATTTTTCCTATGTTGTCATTTTAAAATGTTGTCTTTTCTTTTTTAAGCTTATGCCCAAGTTGTAACAAACAAAAAAGAAAACGACATGAAAGTGCAACAACAACGTCATTGCATACGACAGTTGCTTATGTTTTTGTCTCCTCTAACTTCAATGAATGACAAATGGCACGAAAATGACATGAAGTTCAGAGAGAAAACAACAAACGATAGAACAAAGGGTGTCGTTTACTATCGTTTTTAAATTTTTCTGTCGTTACGACTGTCGTTTATGTTTTTTAAGTCTCTTTCAACCTCAATAAATGGCATCCTTTCTTTTGATCGTTTACCTTTTAACAGTCGGCCACAAGTTTATAATGAAGAAGTAGACAGCACCACTTCTTTGAATTTCCTATTATATCCTCTTTGTACTCTTCTCCCTCCAATATAAATATTATATGTACCCTTTTATGTTAAACATGAGCCCGAGTAGATTTCTCAGCTATTTTTAGCTGTTAATATATAGTACTGAAAGTACTATATATTTTTAGCAGATTTCTCAGCTATTTAAGCTTATGCCCAAGTTGTAACAAACAAAAAAGAAAACGACATGAAAGTGCAACAACAACGTCATTGCATACGACAGTTGCTTATGTTTTTGTCTCCCCTAACTTCAATGAATGACAAATGGCACGAAAATGACATGAAGTTCAGAGAGAAAACAACAAACGATAGAAGAAAGGGTGTCGTTTACTATCGTTTTTAAATTTTTCTGTCGTTACGACTGTCGTTTATGTTTTTTAAGTCTCTTTCAACCTCAATAAATGGCATCCTTTCTTTTGATCGTTTACCTTTTAATCTAGATGCTTATGCCTTACGTGGACTCACCAACACAAGTACACAAAAAAGAATCATCCTACCACATCATGAATCCAAAAGAGCGAAGGCTTTAATAATTTTTCAGTTTTTTTGGTTCCTTTTTTAAAGGAAAAGTTATAATATGTTTGGCAGCACAGTTCAAAACTGCATACTGTGATTAAATTTTGTAAAATAAAACATCGTAACAATATTAATTTAAACTTCAAATTCCTAATTCAAACCGCATTCTTAAAAAGGCTATTATATTGCTTTTGCATCCAAGAAGCTAGCCTTACGGTAGGCCGACAAGCAGTCTACCATCCACCGAGACGAGAAAGAGGGGGCAAGCAAGGATTGAAGCTTAAGAAATAAGAGTCAAATAGAGATGCAAGAACGAGACGGCTCGGCCCGGCCCAACCCATTCTCCTTAGACCCACGCGGATCGTGGGCCTTGCTGGCCCAACCCATGAAGTTTGTGGGCCGGGTTGGGCCAACCCATATTAGAATTACTTTAGCTCAGCCTACACTATGGGCTAATTTTACGTAGGCTAGGCCAGGCCTTGCCGTGGGCCAGGCTGGGCTGACCCATTTGAGCCCATCTACAAGTTAGGATGGGTAGACCCATTTTGGCCCATCGTGGGTTTAGATGGGTCAGCTCATCTAAGCATGCAATTTTTAATTTTTAATTTTTTAATTTTTAAACAAGTTAACAAATATAAAAGTTTGAATAGTCAATAGAAATATGAAAAGGGATATTTTGATTTACGATTGCCTCATAAAAAAACCTTTTCAAGAAAAACCTAGTGAGATAAAACTTTAGTGAGGAAAAAAGAGTACAATTAAGATAATTATACATAAGATGTTTATAAAATTACTAAAAAACAAAAAAAAAATTATAAATGATATTGGGCCACAATGGGCCTTCAGTAGGTTTGCCCATTATGGGCCTATATGGGCCGGCCTAGATCAGCCTGAACGTGCCAGCCTGGCCCAGCCCTAGCTCGTCTTGGCCTGGCCCATGGGCCGATATATGTTGGTCCAGTCCAGCCCAGCCCACTAATATTTATGGGCTGGGCCTTGAACAGTGATGGCCATGCCTGCTCAGCCCATCACTATATCAGGACAGGCCCATGTCGGCCTACGGGCCACCACCCATTGTTGCATCTCTAGAGTCAAAGTAGGGAGAAAAACTTAAATGTTTTGTTGTTTCTGTGTTCATGTCATCAAGTTTTCACAGTCATTACTCATTTCATTTTCCCTCACTTCAGGTCAATGTCGTTGAATAAAGTATCGCTTTAAATCGTTTTTCAAGTTGATGTTATTTTGCATTTTATTATCGTTTTGTTTTTTATTGTCATTTTTAGGTTATTGCGGTTTATCTAGTGATTGCGGCTTGAGATATCATTATTGTTCTGTTAGGCTATTGTTGTTTCTCACAATGGTGTTAATAGCGTCGTTTACATTTAATTGTCGTTTTATTTTTGTTTTGTCATGTTGTTATTGTCGTTTATGTGTATTATTGTTTTAGAAGTTGATGTCATTTTACATTCCATGTCATTTTTGTTGGTGTACGATTTGGTTAGCCCTAAATCGTCTATTAAGGTCCAAAATAAGGATTCAGAGTTGCGATTAAAGCGAGTCCAGCCCGACGAGATCGATCAATTTGAAGCTATTCGTCGAGAGGAGCATCGTTTATCTAGTGTATTATCGAGTTGAGGCTTTAATCAATTCGATTGATTACAAACCAATCGCATGCTTCATTTAGATAACTTTTTCTATTTTAGAGGTTTGCAGTTTGATCTCCAAGTGTTCATTCGATGGGATTGATTCACATAATCTGACAATTGAGTATGTCTAGTCACGAACTGAAACATGAGGAAAGCCCGATGCTTGTGGCTTATCGTAGATCGACACATGTCCTACTATTGTAGTTACATTGAGCACTTTCATCCCCACTCTCTATTAGAAGTCACGACTCCTGCTCATTTTCTATATAAGGGAATGTCGTCTTCATTTGTAAAAAAGAAGAAAAGAATGATATAGAAACTCTGCTGAAATTTCTTCTAATTTTCACCTTTTGTAGTCTGTATTCATCAAATTGTATATAGTGAAGAACAATGAACGTAGCTTTCTTTACAGAGTGAACCACTATAATCTGCATGTGTGGTATAATTTATCTTTTTAGTACTGTTTAATTTTGCCCTATTTAGTTTTTAACTATTTTCTGTAATTATTCTGACAAGTTGTCACGCCCCGGAGTACGGGAGGTGATGTGGCAGGATTATTTAAATTAATTAAAGGAGAATTTAATTAAAATCAAGAGTTTTAGGGGTTCAATTAAATAATATAACGTGAAAGCTCAAGAAAACCTTTGCATGAAAAGTAAATAATGAATGTAGCGAGTATGGGTTCCACTGACCCACAACTTATGCACACACGGGGTACTGACAGTATAATAATACAACTACAGTCCAAGCGCAAAGAAAATTAAAAACATTACATGCCTTATTTAATTTATACAAATAATCTAATCTATCCTTCTACTGCTCCTGAGTTCGGTCCGTTGAATCCTCTCCGAACCTAAACGGGAAACCACCTAGAAGGGGGGGGGGGGGGGGGGAATTTGAAAACAGAGAAAATGTGAGCGAAAGGCTCAATAGGACAGTATTTTATCAAATTATTTAAAAGAAACATTGAATAAATAAATGAATTTAAATAAAACCGTTCTTACCCAAAACAGTTTACTCGGACAACCAAAATTATCATTTTCTTTTTCTAGGCAAACCATAAGAATATCACCACCATAGTGGCCCAGCTGGGTTTCGGGACCTGCTCCCAAGGTCGATCGCTACACGACCCGATCTCTAATATGGCATCATGCCTATGTGTTTATTTTCATCATCATTCAAAACCCATTTACCGAGTATTGTCATTTACATTTATTATGAAGTTCATTTAACTCAAATCAAAAGTTTTCTAAGCTCAAACGAACTTAAATCTGAAAAATGCACAAAAAATTTTGAAAAAAGTTTAGAAATTTCAAAACTAACCTCGAATCGAAGCTTTAATCCGCATTCTCGGTTGCTAAATCACGTTCCCGAGCTTCCTCCTTGCTAACCTGAAGCTTGGATTCTAATTTGATTCAAAAATTTAAGAGAGAAACGGGAGAGATTGAGGGAAACCGAGAGGGAAGAAGAGAGAGAGAGTTCACGGGAAAGAAAGAGACGAGAGAGAGAGAGTGAAGAGAGAGGGGGAGGTGAGAGAATAAATAGAGGAAAACAGTGGGCGGTTTTACTGTGCGAAAACCAAATGCCACCCACAGTTTTGTAAAACGAAACATTTTTAACATTTTACAAATTGTTGTGTTTTAAAACTCAAAACATCATTTTAAAACAATAAGAAATCATTTGAATTTATCAAATTAACAAAACAACCTAAAATTCAAAATTCAACCAAATAATCAAATTAATGTTGAAACATTAATTATGGCACACTAATTCATCATTTTTATTACAATAATATTAAATAAATTTCGGGGCATTACAACTCTCCACCCCTAAAAGAAATTTCGCCCTCGAAATTTACATCTCATTTTAGAAACAAAACAAATGCGGATACAATTCCCACATACTCGACTCAAGTTCCCAGGTGGCTTCATCAACCCCGTGATGCTGCCACACAACCTTCACCAACGGTATCTCACGATGACGCAAATTAATTACTTTCCGGTCGATGATCTGAATTGGCACCTCTTCGTACGTCGTATCTTCCTGAACCTGCACATCGCGAAATAAAACTATTTTACCCTGCTCAGGTGGACACTTCCTAAGCATCGACACATGAAACACATCGTGAACATGAGAGAGTTCGGGCGGAAGATCAAGCCGATAAGCAACCACACCAACACGCTGAGTGATCTTGAACGGCCCCATATACCTCGGCGCGAGCTTTCCACTCACCCCGAACCGCATAGTTCCCTTATGAGGCGATACCTTCAAGAGAATGAAATCTCCTACCGCGAACTCTAAGGGTCTATGTCTCCTATCCGCATAACTCTTCTGTCGACTCTGAGCTGCCCTCAATCGACCTCGAATCACAGTGACTCTCTCATTGCTATCACAGATCTCATCCGGCCCAAGAATAACCCTGTCTTCCGGCTTGGCCTAACACACTAGTGACCGACACGGTCGCCCATACAATGCCTCAAACGGTGCCACACAAATACTCGCCTGATAACTGTTGTTGTACGCGAACTCCGCCAGATACAAATAATGCTTCCAATTCCCGCCGAAGTCTAACGCACAGGCACGTAACATATCCTCGAGAATCTGAATAACCCGCTCAGACTGCCCATCAGTCTGAGGATGAAACGTCGTACTGAAGTTTAAATCTGTACCCAAAGCCTCCTGAAAATTCCTCCAGTACTTAGCATTAAACCTGGTGTCTCGATCAGAAGTGATGGACACAGGAACTCCATGCAATCTCACAACGTTCTGCATATACAAATCCCCGAGAATCCTTCTCGAACATGTCAACCTAAACGGAATGAAATGCATCGATTTCGTCAACCTGTCAACCACGACCCAAACTGCATCATACCGCTGCTCCGTCCTCGGCAAACCTGTGAGAAAATCCATCGTCACATGCTCCCATTTTCACCCTGGAATAGGAAGCGGCTGAAGCTGACCTGCGAGCTTCTGATGCTCGGCTTTCACCTGAAGACACGTCGTACACTTGGCCACGTACTCTCGAACATCTTTCTTCATGCCTCTCCACCAATATTGCCTCTTCAAATCACAATACATCTTTGTGCTCCCCAGATGAATAGCAAACTGCGACCTATGAGCTTCGTCCAAAACGGCTTTCGTCACCTCGGCGATAGCTGGAACTGCGAGACGCTCTTGGAAATACAACGATCCATTTGCATGCACACTCCATTCTTTGAACTGCTCCCCGTTCTGAATCCGCGACCAAATTCCCTGTAAATGCTGATCCTGCCACTGACTTTGCTTCACCATCTGAACAAGAGCTAGGGTCGCCTCCACATGATATACCAAAACTCGATCATAGTCTTCATGATACCGTAACCCATACTCACTCACTGTCGCATCCCTGCTCCAGTCCTCAAAAGCCAAACAAGCGAGAATCCCTGAAGACTTCCTGCTAAGCACGTCCGCGACCACATTAGCTTTCCCAGGATGATACTACAACGCAAAATCATAATCCTCCATATACTCTATCCATCTACGCTGCCTCAAATTGAGATCCCTCTGAGTGAACAGATACCTCAGACTCTTATGATCAGAGAAGACCTGAAACGACGCTCTAAACAGATAACACCTCAAAATCTTCAGCGCGTGAATCACCGCCGCGAGCTCTAAGTCATGAGTAGGATAATTCCGTCGTGATGTCGTAGCTATCTCGATCCATACGCAACCACACATCCATGCTGCATCAACACACACCCAAGTCTGCGTCCTGAAGCATCTGCGTAAACCTCATACGGCTTGTCACTGCTAGGAATAACCAACACTGGAGCTAAAGTCAACCGGTTCTTCAATTCCTGAAAAGCAAGCTCACATTCTTCATCCCACTCAAACCTGACATTTTTCTTGATCAATCTCGTCAACGGAGCTGCAATCTTCGAAAAATCCTTCACAAATTTCCTGTAATAACCAGCAAGACCTAAGAAGCTATGAATCTCTGCTACATTCCTCGGTCGTTCCCACTCCACTATGGCTTCAATCTTGGACGGATCCACAGAAATCCCATGCTCCGAGATGACATGACCCAGAAACTTGACCTCAGTCAACCAAAACTTGTACTTTTCCCTCTTGGCATACAACTGGTGCTCTCGCAGAGTCTGAAGCACGATCCAGAGATGCTGCTCATGCTCCTCCCAAGTCTTAGAATACACAAGAATGTCATCGATGAACACGATCACAAACTGATCCAAATACGGCCTAAATATCCTGTTCATCAAATCCATGAAAGCTGCTGAAGCATTTGTCAACCCAAACGACATAACCAAAAACTCAAAATGTCCATACCGGGTCCTAAAAGCTGTCTTGGGAATATCCTCTTTCTTAATCCTGAGCTGATGGTACTCTAAACGCAAATCAATCTTTGAGAAGTATCGCGAACCTCTCAACTGATCAAACAACTCATCAATCCTAGGCAAGGGATACTTATTCTTCACTGTAACATGATTCAGCTGCCGATAATCCACACACAACCTGAGAGTCCCATCATGTTTCTTAGCAAACAAAACCGTTGCTCCCCACGAAGATATGCTATTCCTAATATACCCTTTATCAGCAAGCTCCTGAAGTTGCTTCCTCAATTCTTTCATTTCTGCCGGCGCCATCTGATAAGGTGCTATAGAAATCGGTGCTGTCCCCGGAAACAACTCAATACCAAACTTGATTTCCCGATGAGGTGGAAACCCTGGCAACTCATCAGGGAAGACATCCTCGAACTCATCAACTACTGAAATCGCTACACTTCCTTTCAAAGCATAGGGCTCGCACTCTAGGTTCGCAAGAAAAGCACAACAACCCAGATTCCTTCGCCCTCCTAGACACGACTTCATGAGACGCTCACTCATTAACCGATCACCACCACCCTGGTAAGTGATCGTCGTCCCCCTATTAGACACTGGGGTCACTTTTCTAAGTTGACAGTCTACAACTGCATTATACCTGGACAACCAGTCCATCCCTAGAATTACATCATATGAGCTCATGGGGAGTATAATCAAATCACTTTTCAAAATCTCATCCCCGATCTTTATTTTACAAGATTTACATATATAATTCACATACACCCGCCCCAAGGGATAAGTTATGACTAGGGGTTCATTAAACTCTTCTATCTCTAATCCCAAGGCATGTACAAAAGAACTCGAAATGAGAGAATGAGAGGCACCGGTATCAAATAAAACGCGAGCTAAAGATCGAGAAACTAAGATCGTACCATCGACAACTGCGTTACTAACGTGAGAATCTGAACCTCCAGATGCCATTGCATGAACCTGCACTTGATGCCTTTCCTTTTCCTCTACCAACATTGTTGGGTTCGGGATTATCCTGCCGATGCTGCTGGGGTAGAGACGACTGCACACTAGCTGCACTCGGCGCTCGATACTGAGGGACACTACGCTGGACATGCTGATGCTGCTGCCCTCGTATCGGATACGAAAACTACTGAGGAGAGAACTGGGGATACTGCAACTGTGGGTACTGCTGAGGCGGAGGTAGGGTCTGAGGCTGAGACTGACGACTAGCATCCTCCCCGGTCTGAGATCCAAGACGGGCACTCCTGATCGGGCAATTCCTCTTGATGTGTCTGGGCTGCTGACAAAAATGACAATGGAAGCTGTAGGGATTGCTGCGCCCGCTGCCAGATGAACTGCTGCTACCATTGTTCGCGCCACCTTGCTTGCTCTTTCCTGGAGTCGGACGGCTACTGGTGCTCTTCCTACCGCTCCTCTGCGATCCTCCCGAAGCCTTTGCTCGATCCTCACAATACTGCGCTTAATCATTTTCCACTGATATTGCTAACAACACAAGCTCTCCAAAACTCCTAAGTCGCAGAGCAACCAACTGTCGCCGAATAGGAGCCTTGAGCCCTTCCTGAAACTTAATGCACTTCTCACGCTCCGATGCCACAGCTGATGGAGTAAACCTGGCCAACTCATTAAATCTTGCCTCATATTCTCGAACTGACAAATCACCCTGCTCCAACCTATGAAACTCAGCTGCCTTCTGATCTCTATACCCCTGCGGAAAATACTGATCATAGAACAGCTCCTTAAATCTATCCCAACTGATATCACCACTGCGCTCCAAACGCTTAGCCTGTTTCCACCAAGTGTTAGCACCACCCTCAAGCTTATATGCAGCAAACTCCACACGGTACTCCTCAGGCACACCAAGGGTATCCAAATGCTTTACGATCGAATCCAGCCAATATTCTACCAACTGCGGATCCCCATTACCATCAAAAGTCAGAATAGACGCAAGTCGAAATTCCTTAAAATACGTATGCCGACGACCAACATCAGAATCCTCTGGTCTAGCCCTGGCTGCCATCTGCTGAAAAGCCGCAAACATAGACCTCATCATGCCCTCATCGTTTTCGAACTCGGCGTCAACTGTCGAACGACGTCTAGGTGCCATTCTCTCACTTCTGAAAACAAAATTTTGGACTATCAGAGGTATTTCATTGTCAAACCTATGTGTGCACAATTCCCAAGGTTCATAACCTTGAGCTCTGATACCATTCTGTCACGCCCCGGAGTACGGGAGGTGATGTGACGTATTATTTAAATTAATTAAAGGAGAATTTAATTAAAACCAAGAGTTTTAGGGGTTCAATTAAATAATATAACGTGAAAGTTCAAGAAAACCTTTGCATGAAAAGTAAATAATGAATGTAGCGAGTATGAGTCCCATTGACCTACAACTTGTACATACACATGGTACTAACAGTATAATAATACAACTACAGTACAAGCGCAAAGAAAATTAAAAACATTACATGCCTTGTTTAATTTATACAAACAATCTAATCAATCCTTCTACTGTTCCTGAGTTCGGTCCGTTGAATCCTCTCCGAACCTAAACGGGAAACCACCTAGAAGGGGGGGCAGGGGAATTTGAAAACAGAGAAAATGTGAGCGAAAGGCTCAGTAGGACAGTATTTTATCAAATTATTTAAAAGAAACATTGAATAAATAAATGAATTTAAATAAAACCGTTCTTACCCAAAACAGTTTACTCGGACAACCAGAATTATCATTTTCTTTTCCTAGGCAAACCATAAGAATATCACCACCGTAGTGGCCCAGCTGGGTTTCGGGACCTGCCCCCTAGGTCGATCGCTACATGACCCGATCTCTGATATGGCATCATGCCTATGTGTTTATTTTCATTATCATTCAAAACCCATTTACCGAGTATTGTCATTTACATTTATTATGAAGTTTATTTAACTCAAATCAAAGGTTTTCTAAACTCAAACGAACTTAAATCTCAAAAATGCACAAAATTAAAAATTTTGGAAAAAGTTTAGAAATTTTAAAACTAACCTCGAATCGAAGCTTCAATCCGCATTCTCTGTTGCCAAATCACGTTCCCGAGCTTCCTCCTTGCTAACCCAAAGCTTGGATTCGAATTTGATTCAAAAATTTAAAAGAGAAATGGGAGAGATTGAGGGAAACCGAGAGGGAAGAAGAGAGAGAGAGTTCACGGGAAAGAAAGAGACGAGAGAGAGAGAGGGGGAGGTGAGAGAATAAATAGAGGGAAACGGTGGCGGTTTTACTGTGCGAAAACCAAATGCCACCCACGGTTTTGTAAAACAGAATATTTTTAACATTTTACAAATTGTTGTATTTTAAAACTCAATACATCATTTTAAAACAATAAGAAATCATTTGAATTTATCAAATTAACAAAACAACCTAAAATTTAAAATTCAACCAAATAATCAAATTAATGTTGAAACATTAATTATCGCACACTAATTCATCATTTTTATTACAATAACATTAAATAAATTTCGGGGCATTACACAAGTTTTCTTTGGAGTTAAACAGATTCTAATAACGGTGATTTGAAGGCCCAAATTCATAAAAAGGAGCACATTAAACTGGTCTCACGTATTTGTATTTAATTGTAGATCTAACGTCTACAGTTCTCTCTATATTTTTGCCAGTTATTGTCGTTTATCAGGATGCTGCTGGTTATCATTTCATTGTCATTTTTATGTTTTCCCCCTTGTTTTCATGTGTTGTAGGCATATAGCTTTGAATTTCACTGTCGTTTTGGTTTGCAAAACCTAAAAGATAGACAATTTTTCTTACACTTGTGAAAGAGAATATTTTACCCCCTTAAACTGTACCAAAACAATTTTCTAATGTTTCCAAATTAACTTTTGCAAGGGTTATTAGAAAGTAGGATAGAGAAGTTTTCTTGTTTTTGCCCTTTAAACTATCCGCTTTGCATGTATTCAGTTAAATTCCTCTTGAGACATCCTTCATTCTCATATATTCTTTTACTTGATGTTAAACTACATTTCATTGTCGTTTTTATCGTTTCTGAGCTTATTGTCGTTTTATATTTAATTTTCTAGCTAGTTTACTATTTCTTTGTTGTTTTTCATGTTGTTGTCCTTTTTAACCTTTTCATGACATCTGATTCCCTCCATGGTCCACGTTAAGCCTTCGGTAAGTGTAAGATCATCCGGTGGCCGTGAAAATTGAAACCAACGGAGGTCGGAGATGCATTATTCGAATGCGCTTTGAAGCCATTAGATTTTGCTATTTTATCTTCCTTAATGCTAATCCATTTCAAAAAAAGCAGAATATTGATTAGTTAGGGAATCTTGCAAAGTAGGGGAGAACATTCCAATGAAGGATAATACGCTTGAACGTTTAGGAGCTAATGCTCCATTTAGATGGCACTAGTAGATTTTTTTTTTTTCCATCATCAAAGCATCTTGGAAACTCGCAATATTGGGAAGTTGGGATTATATTTTTTAGTTCCAAAATTAAGACAGATAAACATGCCTCGTGTCTGTATGCTATTTGACTCTTTGGCTGGAATGATACATACAAAAATTGGTGCAAAGAGCAAACCTTTGTGGATAAGATTCAGTTGTAATGTGACATTATTCATTTATAAATCATTAGTTTGGCTTCCACTGGCATATTAGAAGAATTTTTCTTATCATGTTGTATACATAAGCCAACACATGGAATAGTAGTAACTAAAGCTAGCTTCATGATCTTCAACAAGCAACAATGAAAGGCTTGTTTGAGAGCATGGTTGATTGGTTTCAATTAATAAACAGTGTAGAGCTCTCAATTATTATAGTAGATTATTACAATGTAAAACTTTTACATGCTATAGTTTCAAAACCAACAACCACTCTCCTAAGCAATCTATAATTTTTTTCCAAAAAAAAAACCCTAGAATTTATCTTAGATTATGGTTTTCCACTTCGCCCACCAAATTGTGAAACCTTTCTGGCAGATCCAATCCCAACCTAATCTATTATGTATATTTAGCTATAAGGCACTAACACTTATCTACTTGATCAAAAGCGTCACAAAATTATTCAAAATCATTTAACGGTTTTTATTTCCTATCTTATTTTGTTTTTTTAAAGCAGAAAAAGAAGGCGGATAAAGAAAAAAAGAGAGAAAAGAAAAAAAAGATTGATATGTTATTTTCCTGCTCAACCAACAGCTATGTCTTCTTGTTTACAGTTTTCCTTTAACGCAAGTTCCTAGCGAAATCCGTACAATTATTCCTTTGATAAATGCAATAGACATTGAAAGGAATGTCTCCAGATCATTGTATTACATTATAGCAAAATAAATTTCTTCTCTTTTTATAATTATGTTAGGGAAAAAAAAAAGAATCAATCAATCACCACTTCTTTCAACTGCAAATTGACATATCTAGGGAGCATACATATAGTTTGGAATGGTTGTAGGAATTCTAACACCAAGATTGCATTAAAGAACAAAATAAAAAGAAAAATCCATATCAAAGACAAAATGGTCAACTTTGGCTGGTGCCAAACAACACACGAAGGTAAGCAATTATGTCAAATCCACAGGTGTAAAGGATAAAAATAAACCCGAATCTCATATCATCTAAATACAAGAATAAATACATAATTATAAAAACATCGAGGTATTCTACTTATTATTAGGCCAATCTTTTAAAATGGAAGTCTAAATTCTTGTAAATTCCAACTTCTATTAACTGTCCCTTTTTGCTTCGAGGGGTCTTTAACTTTGCCCAAAAAAAAATTGTACTCTTTAAAAATATTTTTCTGCAAGATTAGATAAGAAGAAAGTATAGCATAATCTAAATATATTACTGATCAAAAACTTGGAAAATGATATCACATGTAGCATAGATTTAAGCACCAGCGATTCTGATCTCATGGCCTACTAGAATAGTGATGTTTTGCCGAATAATGTGAAAAACACATGATGTCATAAGAAAGGTGGTATGAATTAAGACCAAAGATTTCTCATTTTGAGGAGATGATAGGAATAATATATAGTCATTCAATTTGAACCAAAAAGTTCATGAAACAAATTTGTTTCACCTAATCTCTCCCAAGTTAATTCATTCCTTTTTCCTTGGCAATACATGGCATCATGCAGTGTGCATTTGAGCACAAGTTCATTTTTCATTTAAGTGATCAGATTCTCTCTCCTCTACATTCCCTCCCAAATTAATTTAATTAATTACAGATTTATTTGGAATATATTCTAAAAGGCCCAAGGACTATTTTCTTAAAGTTTAACCAGAATTTGATTGAATATGAAAACCTCCAATCATAGTTTTTTGTTTTTTTTTTAAATAAGCAGAAAACTTTATTAACAAGGAAAAGAATAAATTCAAGCAAAATAAAATATGAAAACAAAGACTAAGAAAAATAAAGAAACCCAAATCAAACAAAGCCAATCATAGTTTTTTTTTTTTTTTTTGAAAAGGTTCAAATACCATAGTTTTCAAAAGTTAATATTTTTGTATATATCTTTGATACCACGTATACACACGGACACATATTCATATGCAACATGGCCACAAATTTGTGCTTAACATTACACTATAGTTATAGTTATAACCAGAAACATTAATATTATAAAATCATAAAATAATTGCCAATAAATAATTCCATGCACAGTAGAACATTCAAGACCAGAATACAATAAAGTATCAGAAACCCATTGTTGGGTTTAGGATCACGTGGAATCATATTTTAGATGTCCTTGATGCATAAAGAAAAAAAAAACATGTAATTAATGGAAGACAGTCCAAAAGTATGGTGATATCACCATCATCAGCAAATTGTTTCCTTTTATTAATCTAAGAAATAAGTGAATGGAAACAAAAAAAAAAAAAAAAATTCATTCTTTTGGATTATCTACTTTTACTTCCAATTAGGATTCTGCTTAACTAATACATGAATTTGCCATCTGATTTCACTGATTTTCCAGCAACACCATGAGCTAAAACCCACTTCAAAAGATGAAAGTACTGTTGGAATAAATCTTATTTTAATCTTCTTCAGAGAGCACAACCACTAGATTTTTTTGAGATATATATTCTTCTTTGCATGTTCACCATTAGAACCACATTAAGTGATCATATGTTGTGTTGGGAAAGTAAATATGATGACTTTCAATGTTGTGTAAAAGGTCGTCTAGATGATTATTTATTTATTTTTTTCTTGAGGTAGAAAGATTTACATGGCTGGATTTTTTTTTTTTTTTTTTTTTTTTTTAAGTTTGAATGAGTGAAATTACGCTAGCTATGATAAGACTTACCATATGATACTAAATTATGAAATTAACTTTCGGTAACATAAAAATAAATGGTAACTTTTTTTTTTACTGTATTAAGACTTTTATAACTCAAAGGAGATGCTCAAAGGATCTTTGGTGTGATTTGCGGTTACAATTGTGAGCCAAGGGGATATTGTGCTTCATAATATTAATCAATAATACGAGTTAATTAATTTCTTGTGAAAACTATAGGCATTCCCTTTCTCGAAGCACAGGTTGAAGTTTTGTTTATGCGCATTGCTCCAAATTAGTTAAGTTAAAATGGATGCCACATCATTCACGAAAACAGCACCACTTCTCTTGCACAAATATATATATATATATAGAGAGAGAGAGAGAGAGATAAAAATTATTGGTGAAACATAATGTTTTGGAGTCCAAAAGCCAAACGGCACTTGGGATTTTATCTTGCATATATAAATCAATCAATTGCTAAATAATATACATTCTTATTAAGATAATTGTATATCAAGCGGTTAAATCCGGTGACACCTGCCTTCACTAGAAGTTATATATATATATGTGTGTGTGTATGTATGTATGCCTGTATTCACTAATTAATCCGGCTGTCAAGAACTAAAAAGAACTTAGTTTTTGTATTAAACAAATTAGCCAGATTAACCAAACAACGGTCAAATATTGGAGAGAAGGTTATTTAACTCAGTCGGCCACAAGTTTATAATGAATAAGTAGACAGCACCACTTCTTTGAATTTCCTATTATATCCTCTTTGTACTCTTCTCCCTCCAATATAAATATTATATGTACCCCTTCATGTTAAACATGAGTCCGAGCAGATTTCTCAGCTATTTTTAGCTGTTAATATATAGTACTAAAAGTACTCTTTCTTGTCTAATTAAGATTGCCATTCCTTGTCTTAAGGGGAAGATCGTATGGCAGAAAAATTGCGCCTCGCAGTCGGTGTCATGGGTATTTGATTATATTACTTAATCTTGATTAGTAGTTCTAATTAATTAGCTTTTCTTTGCTTATTAAACTATGATGTGATTTTGAGTCTAAATACATATATGCATGATTTTTGTTGCAGGCAATGCTGCTTCTTTGTTGCTTTTTGCTGCACCAATGTAATGTCCCAAGAATACTATATAGTACATAATTTTATAATTGCATGCATATCCCTCCTTAAATTACTTCTAGTATTCTTTGACACATGCATAGAAATAGAATATTTGACAGCCCTTTTTATAGTTCTTACAAAACAATTTTCTGTTGTTTTTAGATTAACTTTTTCAAGGGTCATAAGAAAGAAAAGCACAGAGGAGTTTTCTTGTGTCCCATACACCATTGCCTTGTTAAATTGCCTCCTTTACGCTTGGTATGGACTTCCTATTGTGAGCTACAAGTGGGAAAATTTCCCAGTAGCTACCATAAATGGACTTGGAGTTCTTCTCGAGATTTCTTTCATTATCATATATTTATGGTTTGCAACAGCTAAAAGAAAGGCAAGTTGTAATGATACCCTTTGCTTGGTGACAGTTTAATTCCTTAATTTGCATGCAAAAAAAATGAAGGAATTTGTATCAACTCTTTTAAGCATTCTATGCATGAGAGAACTGCAGTTGAAGGTTGCCGCGACGGCAATATCGGTTACCGCAATTTTCTGCATCACCGCGCTTTTCTCGGCGACTTTTTTCCATGATCATCACCACAGAAAGGTTTTGGTGGGAAGTGTAGGGCTTGTGGCCTCCATAGCCATGTATGGCTCTCCATTGGTGGCTGTGGTAATTACTCTTCTTCTTCTTTTTTTCTCACAAAACCACAATAAAAGTACTAATTCTCTCCAAATTTAAGCATGTCATGTAAATATATTTAAATTATATACAAGGGCGAAGCTGCATACATGTCTAGAATACGCAACCACCCAACCTAATTTTTTTTCTCTTGAAATTCTGTGTTTGCCTTACCTCGTAATTTACATGTGAAATCTGATCAAGTTTTTTGCATACACCCCGGACTTATTTCTCTGATACATGCAAATCAAGTGATTTTCTTGCTATATTTACGACATGCAGAAACAAGTCATAACTACAAAGAGTGTGGAGTTCATGCCCTTCTACTTATCGTTTTTCTCCTTCGTGGCTAGTTCGCTTTGGATGGCTTATGGACTACTAGGCCATGATCTCGTTCTTGCAGTTAGTATCATTATTAAGATCTTTAATCATCATTTATCTTTAATAAATTTACAATCTTATTATACTTAGGCATGTTGATTAATCTTCTTATGCTTGTTATTGGCAGTCCCCTAATCTGGTTGGTTGCCCATTAGGCATCCTTCAGCTTGTGCTATACTGCAAGTACAGGAAAAATGGAGTTACAGAAAAACCAGAAAAATGGGATCTTGAGAAGAACAATAATATTAATAATAATAATAATGAAGAAGATGACAAAACCAAACAGATGCAGCCTGTGATTGATGACATTAATATCAACGGCAAGTGTTAGATGATGAAAACGCACTACTAATGTTTCATAAGTAATTTGTGTCTTGTTATGGTGTCCTACAGTTTCCACATAACCAAGAAAAAAAAAAAAGAAATAGAACTTTCTTTTTCTTTTGTAGTGTTAGTGCATAAGCACAAATCTGCTTGACTCTGTACAATAAAAACTTTAAATTATATATAGTGCGCCAATAAACTATGTTTCTCTTACAGAATGGTTAAAACAGCTCAAAGTATAGAAATTTATCTAAAAAAAAAAAAAAGACTTTGTTTCAATACATTTTCTTTTTGTGTGTTGTCCTAGCTTTGTGATATTACAACTGAAACAAACACACACATTAAAAAAAAAAGCTGAGTAAAGTCTCCTCTTACCATCACAGTTCCTAATAATGAAATGGTTTAGACTCCATATATATTACTCATCGTACATAAATAAGGTTTTTTTTTATTACAAAAATGGGGGTGCAACACAAGCATATTGAGGTTATCTGAATCCTTCCATGCAATTATATATATATATATATATATATATATGGTTCAGATGTTACATTTCAAGATTACATGTGTAAAATATTTTCGTTAACTATGATCACCTGAGCTTAATTGTTATTATCAGTTCTCTGTTTATACATAACCTGTCCGTATCCCAAGTACCAAACTTTAGAAACGGCTTAACTTTTATCAATATCCAACCAAATAAAACCTTAAAACAGAAAAAGAGTAAATGATGTCACACTTTTAACACAGCAAAAAAATTTGGAAATCCAAAAAGGAAAAAGGAACATGAGAAAATCCCCGTAATCTTCTGCACCAGAAAAAAAAAAAAAAAAAAAAAAGCTTTGGACATAAGAAGAACAGCTGAACATGCTTCTCCAGTTACAATGCGTTATTTTGACAAAGAATATGTTCCAAGAACCAATATTCCAGCATTTAAAAACGCAAAATCAGGCGTCACCAATTACCCCCCTTGTACTGAATCAATGACTCACAACCATGAAAATTTAAAGAGCAAAAGTTAAGATAAAATTGTGGATATTATGTCGCCAAGCTGTATCGATAATCGGGTTTTAAGAACCTGCTATCCAAGCCACAACATTTTGGAAACACTTGGAAAGAATCAGTACCGACGGGATCATATTGATGGTACCATCAAGAACCATTTTGGAACAAGGTTCTCTGAATGCCTAACTTGGTGAAACAGGATGTTCAGTTTGCTGCATTCAACTCGGCAATGTGCAATGTTACTGAAAAAACCAAAAAAGAATTCATTCATATTAAATATAAAAATGAAAAAAAGAAAATGCAGATAACAGTAGAGATAGGACGAACATAAACTGTACCACTGTAGCAGCAATCTCACTTATGGCTGCCTAACTTTGTGATAATTCCCACTTTACTTCCTGAGTTTTATGGTCCTTTTATCAAAATTTCCTAAAAAATAAACGGACAAAAGACCCATGTGACCACACTTGATGCCCCTTTTTTTTTAATGTTTTTATTAGAAATTCTGGGCAAAAGGATTTAAAATCTACAGGCAAAGTGTAAGTCTTTAAAATTCGAGGGCGAAGTGGGAATGATTCTAAAGTTGCGGTTATGGGTGAAGATTGAATGTCATACAAAAAAAAATCTGTTAGCTTCCAATTTACGTTTATACCACAAGAATGCAAGAGGGATAAATTAGACAACTAACATGTATCTATGTTCAGTAAAATTATGATGTATTAAACAAGCTAAAAGACTGTTGGTATTGAAATAGTATCAAACTGAACAATAGAGTTTACATTTGCTGTCAGATGCTCCAAAGTATCATAAACAAAACAAGAATGAGGATGGGTTTTTTCTTCTACAGAGAATACATGAACTCCGCTGTTGACCTCAATCCAACTACATCCACGAACCTTTTTCACTTCCAAGCTCCTCATTCTCTTCCGGAGTTTTATTTTCTCTCCCCACTTTCCTAGCACGCGATATATGTTGGACAAAATTATATAAGCGTCAAATGGTTGTGGTTCCAAGGTAAACATCTTCTCTGCCAACTTTTCACCCAGTTTCACGCCCATCCAGCACCAACAAGCATTAAGCAGAGCCCCCCAAGACAACCGCATCGGGTTCGATAGGCATCTCTTCAATAAACTCTGCTGCTTCTTGCAGACGGCCTGACCAACCGAGTAGATCTACCACACAAGTGTAGTGTTCTAAAGTTGAATTTACCCTGTAATCTTTTCTCATTGTGTGAAAAATTCTCGTCCCTTCATTGGTTAGATCAGCATAATGGCAAGCGCATAGAATTGCAACGAAAGTAGCTGCGTTTAAGGAGATTCCCAGCTTTAGCATACGTTCATGGTGCAAGAGCGCCGTAGAGCCAAGACTATGATGCTCTTAAATGCCACCACATTTGGCGAAGAGATGCTAATAAATGACTTGTGAGCATCGGCGACGCTTCCACATTTTGAGTACATATCCATGAGGGATGTCTCCCGGTGTAAATATTCGATTCAAATAGGGTTTTGATCAACTGGGCATAAAGGGGCTGCCCTAGTTGAAGAGATCCATGGCATGAACATGCATGAAACAGAACAGAGAACGTCGATCTTGTGCAGTCTACACACATTCTGCGCATCGTCACATACAGTTTCAAAGCCTCCTTGTGTAAATAATTCTGAACTTAACCCGATATCATCGCGTTCCAAGTGACATGATCTCTCTTCCCTTTGGTTTCTTCAAAAAGATCAAAAGCCTTTCCAATTTCTCCGTTCTTGGAATAGACGGAAATCATGGTATTCATAGAGATTATAGTTTTATGTGTCATGTTTTTGAACAATCTCTTTGCTTCCTCCACTTGGCCACTCATGGCATACCCTTTAATCATCAAATTACATGAAACCTCGTCCTTTTCTCTCCTATCAGATATCATCCTAGCTTCTTGGGTTCTTCCAATGGATACGAGTCCTGCCAGAAGGGAACTAGAAGCATGTACGCAGGGATTTTCTAGTCCATCGTAAACTCCTTTGGCACAATGGATAGCTCCACAACAGTGATAAAATTCAATCAATGCGCAACAAACCGAGTGCTCAAGCTCGAACCCGTAGTTAGTCACAAGCCCATGAACAGCCTTTCCTTCCCTAAATACCCCCAATCTCCCATGAACAGCCTTTCCTTCCCTAAATACCCCCAATCTCCCACATGCCCTAATAACACAATCGAAAGTGAACGCATTAGGCGCCACCCCATCATTTCTCATCCACCTAAACAACTCCAAAGCCGTCTCACATCCACCCTCGCTCTTTGCATACCTCAAAATCAAACTAGTCCACGCCACAACATCCCTCTTCGGCATTTTCAAAAACACTTTCGTGGCGTCACTCAACAAGTTAAGCTGCACATACCCCACAAGCATCACGTTCCACAACAACTCGTTCCTGCCTCTAAGCTCATCAAAAACCGGTTTGGCATCTTCAATGCAAAGACAATTGGTGTAAAAGAACAACAAAGCACTTCCCACACGGCCACTCTCTGCTCCCGACTTCGAAACCAAGCAATGAACTTCCTTTCTTGGACCATCGACCTTGAACGCCCACAGGCACTAAGGATGTTTGAGAATGTCGTGTCGTTGAGACGTACATTGCTGTTATGCATCGACGAAACAAGCGACAAAGCCTCACTGTATCTCCCACATTTTGAGTACCCGAAAATCATGGTGTTCCATGAGACAACAGTTCTGTGGGGCCTTTCGTCAAACATTTTCCGGGTTATGTCTAGTCTGTCGTTTTTGCATAACAGGGTTATGGAAACGTTGGTGGAAAAGATGTCGTTTTTGTTTGATGGAGAAGCTTGGGACGACAAGCTCGAAAATGGGTTGAGAGTCTCCTTCTTCCATCGCCATCGGTTGTAAAGCAACTGAGATTTCACCAACACATATGCAAGATTGTTGTGAGCCAGGAATAATAAAAAATTGAAAGACAACAAGAAGAAGATGTTGTTCTCTTGCACTTCGCTTTTACGGCTTTACCTGTTAAATGTCAAGACTTGCACATTTCTTTTCATAAAAAATTGATTAAAAATTGTATCGAATTAGGTGTAAATTTATTACACTTAAAAAAAATATTAGATCAAATCTCGAGTATGTTTACCTTTCATATACATATTTTCTTAAATGATGTGTCTGTTTTTTTTAAATGAATGATCTACTTGTGATATTCCCCCTATACTTGATATTTTATTTCTTTTATAAAATTTGGGATCAATAAACCAAACTGCTCTTAAATTTCTCTGGAAATGGATCAAAAGTTCTATATTTTTCTCTTTTTAGATGGTGCTATTCACTACTGAGGCAAATAAGATTATTCCTTTGACGAATAAAAAGCTCATGCCAATGCCACATGCCACAAAGCCAATACTTTATGTTATGAAAACAAGACGATAGAAACAAACAACAAAAACACGCAAAGAATTTACGTAAAAATCTAAAACGAAATAAAATTATGAGTAGAGGAGAAGAAAATCACTAAACTCGTAAAGATTACAATGAAGACGTTAGAAGGATTAAAATTTGCTAATAATAAAAAATCTAATGCAATATATCATATATATAGGTATAGACAAAACCTATGGGCCTAAAAACATAAACTAAACAGCTCAAAACAAATAGTCTGTACCACGGGGTGGAGCGCCCACACCCCCGACGAGATCAGTGGTAGAGGACCCAATCCCTCCACTATCTCATAAAAAATTTTAATTTTGTTCTTCATTATAATCATCGCATCGTAAATTTTTTAAATTAAACTAAATTAAATTCGAGTCACCATATTTTAACATTTTAGAGCTCTCACAAGGCTAACAGCTTTTTTGTGCCTTCATCTACGTCCATGCAAGAGGACACGTAAACCCCACAGACTCGTCTCTTTTCTAATTTTTTGTTTTTCTTTTTTTTTCATTTTATTTTCTCTCCCCACAAACTCACTCATCAAATTGCGGCTTGACCAACTCTCACTGAATCCGATCTACCAAACCCAAAAAAAAAAAAAACAAAACAGGAAAAAAAATAAATAAAATCTTACATATCATAACAGAGAAACCAGAACACGGCACTGTAAATTAATAATCTTCAATACATATATACATGTATACTTATATACACATACATATATACTTATACACACACACATAATTATACATTATAAATATGGTGAAGCTGGCGTCGGCTCGTGAGGCCCGTCTGTACGGGCCCTGGGAGTCGAGAAGCAGGGCAGAGTTCGTAAACGCGGGGCTGTATCTGTTCGCGACGGTGCTGCTTCTGGGTGGGTTCGTCGCTCTCGGCCGACGCCAAGTCGAGCCTTGTGGTTTTGATGATTGAGATGCTGCTCATCTTCGCCGCCAACGCCCACGACCTGCTCGCTCATTTGGCCGCATACGATTATCGGTTGGGGTTGATTGGGCACGATTTACAGCGGCTGGCTCTTGTTGAGTTTACTGTTCCTATGCTTCAGGCCTTGGGCTCTCTTCTTTCTTTCGTCGGCATTCTTTTTCTTTTTATCCAGGTACATTTAGATATATATATATATATATATCTATATATATGTGTATATATATTCATGTATGTATTTTTTTCATTTTTTAATTTCGGGGTTCGACATGTTGGACCTGAAGATATGACGTTAATATGAAGATATTTTTTCTCTTTTTTTTTTCTTTTTTTTTTTTTTTGAGAAAATAATGTACGTTCTTCATTAGACAGGACTACACACTTTTTTTCCCCTTGAGTGGAGACTACTTGCGCCCAATACCTTTATGTGGGTAGATATGTCCGGGTTTTTTTTGTTTTTTTTTTTTGGTAACTTTGACTAGTCATCAATAATACTGTGACTGAGTTGGTGAACAAGATTAAACTAGAAGTTAATTACCAGCTTAGTGATAACTAATTAGTGAGAATTTATAGTTGATTGATCTTTGTTATTGCTTACTTAATGTTTTTGTTCTTTATGAGGGGGACTAATCGGGTAATTGGTATACTTTTGTTCGTGTTGAAGTATTTTAATTTGTGTCTGAACAGGTGCTTCGAGGGTGTGATCGCATTTGCTTTTAACAATGTAAGCACCGAACAATCTCGACTCCATTTATACCTTTACTTTGGTGGAACTTAAATAGAATTGAATGTGTAGTTTTACAAGAAAAATAAAGGAAGAAAAAGTAGAAGTATAATATTGTATATTCTTATCATACATCATTAAAATCAATTCCTGACATAAAATGGAGAACCTCTTAAAAGACAAAAAAGGGAAGATTCCACGTTTTTTCCAAAATGTGGCTTGAAGTGAGAAAGAGGGGTAAAAAAAAGATTCTCTTTGTTCTTTCCGTTGGTAAGCAAAAGATATATATATATATATATACACACACACACACATATACATGCCTACCTTCATACATACATACTCTGTAAGGTTGTGTCATAAAACGACATGTAAATACTTTAGGCACATTAATATGTGTTAATCAATCCAACAAGTTTAGATAATCGTAAATTTATTGATGGGAAGCTGTTTATTGATCCTTTGATTTTGAGGATGTAAAATTTCAGGAAGAGAAATTATGGGTGCTCCAAGTTGGAGAACCACGGGCTGAACATGCTCATCGCCGGCCCAATTCTATGGCCAATCGGTTCGATCTTCAACTCGTGCCAAATCTACGGGAGGGCCGACGGCCACCTCCAAATCTTGCAGCAGAGTGTCCACAATCCTTTGTTGATGGGTAGCGTCCTCTTCACGGCAGCCGCAATTCTCAACGCCGGCCAGCAAGCTGGAGTTGTTCACCATGGCTTAGAATTAGCGGTAAGCAGCCAAGCCAGACATAACATATTGCATTTAATCTACTCTAAACTAAATATACAAACATTACTTTTTTTTAACCTGCGTATAGGTATACTAGATAGTTATTGACAGTCAATTCGGGTTGGTGTAGCAGTAACAAAGTCTTTCTTTTTTTTTTTCTAGCTTTTAGGATGAGTTCAGAGTTTGATGCTTCTCTTTTCATCTTAGGATCTCTACCCGATCAATGTGTCATGTGATGTAGAATTTGTGATAACATAAGTGAAAATTGAGTCTATTTTTTAATCAGTAGAATTAAATTAGGTTATTTTTATTTTATTAGTGTGTCCTCAAACTTCCAAAGTGATTAAAGGGATTGGGGATGACACTTTCCACTTTTTTTTCATAGAAAAAAGAAAGACTACTAGTCATTGGACCTGGGGTGTTAGATATGTATTCGTTTTATGATGTCGCGAAATTGGTTGATTTCTTACATTTCATATATCTAGAGTACATATATTAGTTAATGGATAAATGACATGGATATGGCTAGGCATATTTGCGAGCCTATTTCTGGTATTTGGTGCGTTCATGAACGTGGTGAAAGTGTTCAAGATGCAACAAATAGATAGTTTAAGGCTGGAGAAACTGAGAGGAGGAGCTCAAAAGAGACTGTTCCAAGCAAGGGAAGGGCAGGTCCCATTCATTCTAGAAAATCACAGGAGGAGGAGCGAAGCAGATCAGGAGGAAGCTGTCAAAGTATTAATGCCTGCCTCACCCCCAAGTACTCCTTACAAGGCTCTCAAGAATATTTTTGTGTGTGTGTGTGAGAGAGAGAGAGAGAGAGAGCTTGAGCAAGCAATAAATTCATTCACTTGGTTTTGTTTACTTTTGCTCTTTTATATATATATATATATATATGAGATTGGACTCATACAGAAAGAAATTAATTACTCATCGTTATGGAAGCAACTCTCTTTTTTGCTAAGCACATAATTAAACAACTTTTTGTATTATATATGTTTTTATTGCCCACCATATAATATATATTATGCTTAAATTGATCAGACGTTAAATTGTGATTGATATGAACATACTTGTACTTCAAATCTAAGATTTGTTCTCTTAATTTGTCGTATTATCTTATTTTATTGTCTTATTTTTTTTTTCTATTCTCCCGATTGAATTTTGATACTTAAATGAATTGGTTATTTATTTTTAATATTTTGATTCTATTTGTGTATTTAAATTGTTAAATTTAAATTACGTATTGAATAAATAATAAAGAAAACAGTGGAGGGACAAGAAAATAGAACAAAAGACGTGTACTCCTTGAACTTCAAAGGTACACATTTCTCCACTTGGGGATCCGCCTATATCGATTTGTCGATATGTCGTTTCAATGGCACCACATAGAAAGTTTTATGCTTCATAAATAACTAGAGAGTTGTTTCTTCTCTTCTTCGCTAATACATACATATATAACATTGAAGTTCTTATTCTTGTGATAATTGTTTCTAAAATTATGCTTCCCGTGACTTAATTTCAAATATTTTGCAACATTATTTTCTTTCTAAACCGGATCCCAGAATTTTTAATTTTCATTGTTTAAATATTTTTCCTATTTCGATTGTCCCTAAATAAACGATATGTCGTGTTTTATAATGTGCAAGTTCCGCTGTTCCAGAACGAGCAAGGCAAATACACGACCTCGATTTTTTCAAAAGAATAGTCAATAAACTACGTGTCGTCTTCGTTAGATAGAGAACGAACGACATCAAGATGACTGATGTCGTTTACTAGGATTCAGGGGTAAGTTAATACAGAACTTGCACCATGCGTCGTTTTCAAATTATGACAACATTGAGCTCAGTTTCCACCACAACAACATTCTAATAACGACATGCTGTTTCTTAAAATATCGACCCAAAAAAGGTCTTCATTTTTCCTATAAACGACATCAATCTCATGGGATTACACTTTGCCATTTTGTAAGAAAAAATTGTAATATAATATTTTGGAAAAATTTGCAGGTTTTGAAAAATTTTTAACATAAATAATTTATTTATTAAAATGTAAATAAATGAATAAATAAATTTTTTTCACGTCTATCATTTGCCGCATATATTTATAAAACTTGTTATTTATTTTCTTTTAAGTTTCAAAGATCTGTCTATTTGCCTCCTTTGTCTTTTATAGAGTCTAGAGAAGCACCTTTTTTTTCATAGATTTTATTTTTTTTAAAAAAAGAAAAAGTGGTTTCTTTTTTTTGGTAAATTACTTTAGTAGTTCTCAATGAAGTGAACGTCTGGTCTCCGACCTATTATTTTTTATTTATCAGTTTCAAGCCTTTAATTTTAGTTGTTGATAAACTAATTTTATAGTCAAACAGTTAATTTTAGACCAAAAAAGGTGACAAATTGATCTATAAAATTAACAGTTTAATCATTGAATTATTCTTTTAATAACTAAAATGAAGGGTTGAGGCTTTATAAATCAAAAATAAAAGAATTGGGACTAAAATCATATTTTTGGAAAAAAAATTGAGAATTAATGTAGTAAGCGGGTCCGGGTCATCTTTAATGAGCGTATTCATAAAAAGCCCAAAGGGCCCAGACAACAATAGAGCGAGCCATCTCATTGATTGTTCCTTTTTTATTGATTGATTTGTGTGTCTGCACTGCATTTTCAGCGAACCCTAAATTTTCAGAAGTACATACACGCGTACATCGGCGAAATTCCAAAGCCTTGCCTTTCTTTCCATTCTCTCACTCCTTTTTCAAGCTTCAGGTATTTTGATTCGGATATTCAATTCTTCTCCACTTTTGTCCTCAAATCTGTATATCTCAATGTTCGTTTTTTCTTTTTATTGAGAACAAATCTCTGCTTCAAGTTTTCATGGATAAATATCGTGATTTGGGTTGCAAAATTGATTTTTCCCGATATAACTTTTGCTTTAGTTACTGTGAATTGCGAAGTTGCTTTTTTGATCAATTTTGTTTTAGAGGCACTAATGGATTTTAATTGTGGTTTTTAGAGGTGCGTTTTCTTTGAACAATGGCGTCTGTGTCCAGTCAGCCACAGTTTCGGTACACCCAACCGCCATCGAAGGTGCTCCATTTAAGAAACTTGCCTTGGGAGTGCACAGAAGAGGAATTGATTGAGCTTGGGAAGCCTTTTGGTAAAGTTGTCAACACCAAATGCAATGTTGGGGCGAACAGAAATCAGGCTTTTATCGAATTTGTGAGTCTGGTTTTGCTTCTAGTTTGTTATTTTTGGCAAGTATTTTGTAGTTTTTGGGTTATTTACTATTCCATACCCTTTATTTCAAATCTATTGAACATATATACTGCATGTTTTGGATAACAACTTTGCTGGTTGTGGGGTATAGAGTGAATAGGTTGATGAACAATTTGATGATAACCTTGAATTAAAAACTCCTTTTAAATTTTCGAATTTCGTAGTTGATGGATTGACCAAGAGAATTTATAGGCTACATATGAAACTAGAATTTAAAGGCACAATTTTGAGGACATTAAAAATGTAAGTAGCTCCTTTTTTTTTAATAAAGGTATATTATTAATTGTTCTTTGTTAACCGTATTTAGGCGGATTTAAACCAAGCCATTGCCATGATATCATACTATGCCTCATCCTCAGATCCTGCTCAAGTTAGGGGGAAAACTGTCTACTTACAGTATTCCAATAGGCAGGAAATAGTGAACAACAAAACTGCCGCTGATGTTGCTGGTAATGTGCTCTTGGTAACAATAGAAGGCGAAGATGCCCGCCTTGTCAGCATTGATGTCTTGCATTTGGTAAGCTTTCTTTCCTGGTACACTTACAGGGGATATTAATACATGCGATTGTGTGGATGTTAGTGTTCAGCTATTGTGTTTTGGGTTGTACTTTGTTTGAAATTTTATTTTGTTTGACATGAATATAAATGGATCAGCAGGCCCATGTGAAGGCAATATCTTTGATGGCAGCTTAGTGCATCGGGGGAAAGAGCGCATGTGTGTTTGTCTCCTTTCTCCCTCCCTTAAGACTGCCTCTTTCTTCCCTACTCTTCCTCTTCAACATCCTAACTCCGTCAGTTCTAATATATAGAACGTGTTGATCTCTTTTCTCTTGCGCATCACTCTCCCTTTCACTTCTTGCATGCTATACGGGGGCTATTTGTTTTTGTGGGCATTGTCATGTCTGGGACAGTTGTTTTTTGAACTTGTCCCAAATAGAGTTTCTTATAATAGATTGCACTGGAAATGTGTACGTCATTGGCTTTCATAGTGGAGGCCTGTGAATTTAACTGTAGCAGTGCTGAATTACTTTTTAGTAGATGCTAGATGATTCCACACTCACCCCTTTAGATGATGAACCAAACTTATATGCTTGTTATGTCCCTTCTTGGCATTTTTTTGCTTGTTATCTCTTGCGGATAAAGTGAAGAATTCTACCTCATTTTATTGTTCTTTTTCCCATCAATTCTTGGTCCTTTTTTTTTTTTTTTTTTGCCATTTAGTAAACTTGTAATGTCAGGATAATAGCATCTGTTGCCGTTATAAGTTTTCACGGTATATGGGGATGGTTTACTTCATTTATTACTGAAACTTGGAAGTGATGCAGGTGTTTTCCGCTTTTGGATTTGTGCATAAGATTACCACCTTTGAGAAGACTGCTGGATTCCAGGTCATTATTGGTTAATAATATCTCTTTTTGTCTCCTTACAGCTACTTCATTTATGCAAGCTAATTTCATAACTTTTGTTCAGGCACTAGTGCAATTTTCAGATGCAGAAACTGCCACTTCAGCAAAAAATGCCCTTGACGGAAGAAGCATCCCTAGGTGACAGTTGTATTACTTGTTTGACATGGTATTATGTCCAAGTCCAACTGCTAATGGACCATATAGACGATAGAAATGGCGAGCATCTGTTTTGTCTGCTCAGCCCCTTGGCATTAGATATTTTTAGAGCATGCTAGTCTGTTAGAATTCTTATGCATTCTTAATTATTCTAATACGATGTACTTTTAAATGAATAGTAAGCAAAAATGGTCGCTTTTCATGCTATGCCAACTGTTCCAGCCTTGTTATAGGAAAATGACACCAGTCTTTTTTGGCACAGCAAAACGACGAGTCTTTTTTGGCTCAGCAGTCTTCATTAGTATTGTGCCTGCCTTACATCACCATTTACTTAGTTGTGTTGCTTTGGTTGTCAGGTATCTGCTTCCTGAGCATGTTGGATCATGTACCCTGAGGATCACATATTCTGGACATACGGATCTGAGTGTGAAATTCCAGTCTCACAGGAGCAGGTACTCAGGACGTTCATTTGATATCTAAGTGTTGACATACCAAATTCTGAGACCCGCCCTCCTGCGTTGTTTTGTATATGTGTACCTTGTTTTTATGTTGCTAGTATCTTGTTATGTGATTCTTTCTAATTGCTTATCTTTATTCCCTATTCGTTCAGCAATAAGTATAACAGTGTTTGAATTACAAAATTTGTGATACAGGGACTACACTAACCCTTATCTTCCTGTTGCTCCATCAGCTATAGATGGGAGTGGTCAGGTATGGCAGTGAATCTAATTATGATTGCATTATTCATTTCACTGGTGTTTTAAGTAACCAACTAGATGATGTACTGTTTTGTTTCCTTTTGATGGCTTCAAAAGGCAATAGCATCACGGCTACATTCCATGTCTCGTTCCACACATCAAATAGATTGACAAAGCTTGTGTCTAAATTAGGACCAAGCTATTAGAGCTTTCAATTTTTTTTTTTTCCTTAAAGAGTGGCTTATGTAATCTTGAGAGTTGAGATTTTTTATATCTACATATGACTTTATATTGGAATTTGCTGTTATGTCTAGTCGATAAATGGTACTCACCAATTCAATGATTGCAGTTTACTGTGGGTTTGGATGGGAAGAAGCTAGAACCTGAGAGTAATGTGCTGCTTGCATCCATTGAAAACATGCAGTATGCTGTCACCTTGGATGTTTTACACATGGTATGTCTATTTACTCTGAGCAATTGAAATACCTTTCTTAATAGAGCATGCTTTTGTTAGAACAACTTGAAGCCAACTTTTTTCTTTTTTTTCTTTTTTTTTTCCCTTTGCTTAGGTATTTTCTTCTTTTGGGCCTGTTCAAAAGATTGCAATGTTTGATAAGAACGGGGGAGTTCAGGCTTTAATTCAATATCCAGGTAATTTCCTACGTCATCTTCTTTTATCATATGATATAATTATCATCTTAAGATAATCTTTCAAGTCCCGGGTCACCAAGGTTATGACTTCATTGCTAATCTTGGGAACTGCATATTGGCAAAAGCATGTGGTATTGTATGAAATCATCAGTTCAAGGATTGGAATGCGTTTAGCCCCATAAAATTGTGAATTCGATTCATTGGTACAAATGTTGGTCTGATTTGTTCTGATTTGTCTTTCAAATGCATCTCCAATGAGTTTGTTGTTGAGTGATTGATTTTACATTTTTGGAATGCAGATGTTCAAACTGCAGTTCTTGCTAAAGAAGCCTTGGAGGGACATTGCATTTACGATGGAGGCTTTTGCAAACTACATCTCTCATATTCACGCCATACTGATCTCAGTATTAAGGTAAATGAAATTGTTTTTCAAAAATCTTCACAAATTTATAGGCTCCTTTTATTTTTGTTTTTTCGCTTGACCTTGTAATAATTTGAAATGGGACTTTGTGATCTGAGCTTGATGTGCGTTTACAGGTCAATAATGATCGGAGCAGAGATTATACGCTGTCTAACGTGCCGATGGTCAATGCCCAGCCTTCCATTCTAGGCCAACAGCCAGTTCCAATGATGACTTCAAATCCTCAGTATTCTGGGGCTCGGTTTGCTCCTACTGAGCAGCAGGTTGGAGTGCCACAGAATTCAGCGGGATGGGCTACTGGTGCTCCAGCGGTGCCTCAGTCCATGGCCATGCACATGCCTATGCCCAGTCATCCGTACATGCCACCTGGGACCATGCCTCCCCACCCCGGAATGATGCACTTGCCAAGCCAGAGTGGCCCACTGCAGGCGACAATGGCTCCATATCGTCCCGACGGGATGCAATAGTGCATTCCCCTATGTTTCAATCTTTCTGCTCAATGAGGCAAGCCTACAACGGTATCACAAGGAATTTGCATTTTGAGAGGGAGAACTACCCACTTGTGGAAGTCTCAGAATCCTAATTTCGTTTTCCATTTTTATTCGTGAAATTGGGTGATGAGAATCTGTAAGCAGTGGGCTGTGAGACCTTGTATCGTCCCATGAATCTTGACTTGTGTAATCCTGTTGACCCTAAGGACGCCTTGAGGTATCATTGCTTTTTTTTCTTTTTTAAATATCCTGTTTGGAAATTTCGTGTCTATAAGTGATTTTAACTTAAAGTTTTTATCTCCATTTTGCCCCTTGATGGTACTTTTGGTTAAAAACATTATGGAACATTTGACAAAAGAAACGATGCCTTTTGAACTAGTGTTGGTTTTCATCACGGCTAAAATATCCACGCTTGACTTGGGCAGTATGATAAAGTTTTATTAGTAGAAAGCACAGACACGGTTTCTTAACGTCAAGGCGTAGAAGAAACCTCCGATAGGATTAGGGGTCCCATTTGTTTCTACGTGGCTCTCAACAGGCACCATATATGGGAAGCTTGGAATGGGTTAAAGGAAAGACTTTAGGTTTAAATCCTAATAACAACTAGCAATGTATAAAATAATAATAACAATAATAACAAGCACCATCAATGGCATTATTTTGAAGCCTTCTCCAAAACGAAAAGCAGGATAGGATAGAAATCACGAATAAACGCACCCAAGGAGAAAAGAAGCATATAGATGGCAATCAAAATTGCGTAGTTAATCATTGTGAGATTGGGTTGAAAGCAACAACATCGTATTTATCGAAAAACCCACACAATAATAATTTATGACAGCCCCGAATAAGGTTATATCCACGTAGCCAGGGACAACTACTTCTCACAACTCAACCAATATAAGAAGGGAAAGCGAAAGTATCCCAACAATGATGAAAACACGGTCAACTCACTACACTGCAATTTGTGGACTCCTAACTTCCATGTGGCACATACTTTGTAAAATGATAGTTAATCATTGGTACTAGTTTTTGATGCTTGACCATTTCAAGATTCAAACCTTCTTTTCCCTAATCATCTTTTTCACGATAGACATACGTACATATATAAAGCATAAGAAGATATAACGATGAGGGAAGACAAAATTTACTACAAACAAGGTGGGAAATACAAACATCTAACTTGAACCGAGCCATTGACTATCTATTTTTCCAAGACCTTTAGTTAACTGCAAATGGACGCTAAAATATGAAAGTGAAATATACAGACGCCATCTCTCTCCAGCACAAATATATAAACACTACATAACAGCATACCACCACAGAAAAACCCTAATGATCACGAGAGGAGAGAGGGTCTAGTCCACCTCCCCCCCTTTTTTTTATTTTTATAACTTGATAGTTCGTAAAGCAAGAAAGGGTATTGAAACCTATATAAGAATTGTGGTTTTGAGGTAATGGAAAATCGAATGATATAACTCCAAAGGAAGACACAGAACATGGCAAACAAAAAAGAAAAAGAGGCCACAAGCGTGTATGAGATGAGAGATATATACTACTCCATGTCCGTCTCCAAAGCATCCGAGAATCGAAAGCCTCGGAAGCTTCATCCATGGCCGCCTCAACCTCCAAAGGTATGGTTCTCACTTCCTGTTTTTCACGTGCGATCGATAGGCTCGGTCCTGTCCTGGATTGCCCGCCGCTCTGAGACATCAGCAAGCGATTTCAGATTGCACTTGATAAAGGCTTCAACAAAGTAGCAGGTCTCATCCTTCGTGTTCCCTTCAGGCACATCCACCACATATGACTCGATCACCAAAGTCCCTGGTCGCCCATCCATGATCTCTGGATGTAGGGAAATAATTGAGGAATAGTTCTGGAAGAAGAAAACAAAAGAAACTTGAGGGGTCAATCTGGCTTGGGCTATTTGCAATTCACAAAACTAAAAGCCTAGTTAGTAGCAGAAAAAACAGCAGCCAGAAAGCTAGCTCAATACGACTACTACTCCATGGCTTTCCTATGGAGTAATATCCAATCATTTATTAGTTTAAAAACAAACTTTCATGTTTTCGTTCAGTTCACATGGCAAGCAAATACTATATTAGAAATTCTCTTTTATACTGGTGGTTAGATATTTTCTCAATGTACCTTAGAGAGAGAGAGAGAGAAAGAGAGATTTTCTTAATTCATAAAAAGTACATTTATAACCTATAACAATACGAGAATAAGTTTTATTCTCACACGTTGTTCACAGTTTAATCATTATAAAGAATCTAGAAGAATTAATTGTATGAACAGAGAATTTACTAAAAAGGAAAGGAAATTAATCCCTAATAGGAAAGATGTGCGAGTGAAATATCAAATATCAGTTATAATGTTAATGATAAAAGACGCAGAAGTTTCCACACGCTCCAATCCCATTATCCAGCATATGCTGATCTGTCAAAACAACATAGGACCTATGTTCAAACAATTAACGTAGGGACTCCTTTGTAATATCAACATTCCAAATATAGCTTCGGATTAGAAAATTCTTATCCAATTACACTAATTTCCCAAATAAACTGCAAGACTTAAATGCGCACGCATATATTCTCATCTTGTTTTCCTAAGAAAAGATAAGATGATGTCTGAAAATGCATTGTTCACCTTATTTTGAAAAAGAAATTCTACCATTAGGGCAAAAAAACAAAAGGGTATACTTATATATATGAAATCAAATAAGAAAGAAAAGGATGAGTGCAAATACAAGGAGGAGTACAATACCCTAAGTCGGTGATCCCCGCCAATTATCGTCATGCTTAAGATATGCTCGTTATCGTCAAGATATTCCAATCTTTCAGTACTTGTAGTGGCTGGAAGACCAGACTTGACATCAACTTCTCTGAGACTCCCAATCTCAAGATTCCCCTGCACAACACACCTGCTGATGAACGGCTTATACCTTTGCGGTTGATCAAATCGCCTCACTAATGACCAAACCTAATAATAAAAGAGAGAGAAAAGAAAAAACTGTTAGTTTGTGTCATAAACAAACATGCAAAGCATAGAACACACAATTTACACATTAAATTTCCGCTGACATAGCATAGAAAAGCCCATTTCTCATTAAAAAAAAAAAAAAGTGATCAAGTTTACTCTTTTAGTACATACTCTCTGTCCAGTGGGCATAGGCAAAGTTCAAACCTTGATGCTCCAACTGGGACGACATAGAACAGGAAATGTAGAATTCTCTCAGCCACGGCTTCCGTAAATACTCGCATGGCAGAAACAAATGATTCTTTTAGAAAACAACCAGTTTTTTTTTTTGGTAGAACTTAGAAAATTCTCAATAAATAGAAGGCAGTAAGTGCAAAACAAGATCAAAGCATTTATCGTCTCCATATCAGATTTAATTATAACAAAGTTAAAACCAAGAAACTAGTAAATGCCCAGATAGAAAAATTTTTAACATGTTTTTTTCCTTTCTTGTTCTTGTTCTTCTCTATTACAAACTCCCTCCTCTAAGCAAAGATATAGACAAAAAACATAAAACGAAAATCATTAGATCGAGATCAAATAATCCCTTCAAATAAGAAAAGATCCTACGATAAGAAACCCAACAATCCGAAATCAGACAGAAATCAGTAAGTCATCAAAACCAAAAGAACGACATCAAGTATTTTGTTGGTAAAATAGATCAAAAAGGAAACTGAACGCAATTCAAAGACCCCAGGGCTTCAAAGACACATGCGCAGACATGAGAAGAGGGAGAAAGAATTAGAAAGAGAGAGAGAGAGAGAGGTACGAGATGAACGGGGGCTTTGATGTGTCTGGAGAGGACGGAGCTGCACTGATTGGCTCCGGTTTCACGGATATGGTGCCTCCGAATGAATTCGCCCTCCAAGCCCTCAATTCCTCCACTGCCGACCACCACTCCATTCCCATTCACATTCATCTTGCACAAAATTTTGACGAATGAAACGCAAAACACGAATTCAATCCAATACAATCCAAACGCGGCCCTAATCTAGCTTCAAGCTTCCAGGTTTCAGCTTTCCTCTCACAGCGATTGCGAAATCAAGGAGCGAGGACCGACAAATCAAAATCGAGCTTCGTCGCCTTGTTCTAAAATAAGGCCGACTCAACGCCGGAAAACGGAGCTCCGATCACCGGACGGCGATAGCCAGACACTCGCAGAAGAAAGGGATAAATTATAGAGAGATAAAAAAGAGAGAGGGAAGGAGAGTTAGGGGCGGCAGAGAGCGGAGAGCAGAAGACCGACCGCCATAAATGAATCAACCTCAAGCCCCTCTATCATCTTCATTACCTAAAGTTAAAGTCTTTATTAAATAAATAAATAAATATTTTATTCTATTAAAAAATATATATTTTTGTTCACGAAAAGTTTTGTTGCTCAGAAAAAAGCCCTTTGTTGTAGGATTAATTACTCAAATGCCAGTTTTTGTCTGTTTCTGCGAATTTGTTTCTCTAATCGGTGGGAATTTTTTTTTTTTTTAATTACTGGTTTTCTAGTCTATTTCTTATTTGACGATTAAAACTTTTTTACATGCTCTCCTAAGGATTTTAAAGATCTTATTAGAGGAACTTTAAGGGTTATTTTTCGTGTGGTACTTGAAAAGATTCTATTATGAATAAAATAATTAAATGATTTTCTTGTGTCATCATTAAGCAAGGATGACATGGGCTTAAATGTAAAAGCGACGTGGTGTTTGAAAGGGTAGTGAGAACCTTAGTTAGAACCAATTTTATTGTAACATGTGAGAGCTTTATACTGTAGCAATTTTTTTATTATTACTATAGCATGTGAGAGCTTTACAGTATTCATAACTGAGTTTGTAGTAGGAACCGTGATTCTCACTATTCAGCCAACAGCTGGTAAAGATCTCTAAAATTTTATAAAAAATAATTAGTTTCTATCACCTAAATTAAAAACGCTACAAAATTAATTATATAAAATACAAAATGTTGTTGCCTTTAAGGGCTTTTAATAGTAGTAGAATAATAATTTACACTTAGAGAGTTCTTTGTATTTGTTTGTATAACATTACAAGTTATCCAGGAACAAATGATTCTTTTTTTTTTTTAATTACATATATTCATCATTAATTTTATGATTAGGGACTGAAACTATCAGAAAAAAAAGTTCGAGATATAATTTTAAAAAATAAAGTACAAGTAAAAATAAGAGACACAAATGTCATGCTGCATTGTACTTTTTTAAAGGGTTTTTCTCTTGATAATTTTTTGCAATATTAGTAAAAACTTCCATTTGTCAACTTGAAACATCACATTCAATCAGATCAAAATAGTGCACAAGGAATCATTAAACACAATACAAGATGGTCATTTTCATTTAGCTCTTTTTTTTTTTTTTTTTACTTTATTGAGAAAAAAAAGCTAATGTTACGGGCAATTGCAAAAATCAATACATACATTATTAATTTTATAATCGGCTATACACATCTTGCAACTCAAACATAGATGAGTTGCTGCCTAAATCTCTCAGCCCAAAAAAATTAAAAAAAAATAAATAAATTTTTGCTGCCTAAGTCATTTTTGTTGTTACTTGGGCCTTGCTTGGTAACAAAACTTCTATTTTATTGATTAGTTCTTAAAGGTTTAAAAGTCTTCTAGTCTTTTTTACTTTAAATTAAATAATATAAAGTTTGAACAAGCAACATTAAAATACTAGGTTTCGGTTTCACATTTAAGCCCTTAGCTAGGGCATGCCTAAACATTTAAGATCACATGGGCAATCGAACAATGTAGATCGTCTAAGCTATAATAAAATATATGTGTGAATTTCATTGTCTTCAACACATTTGCAAGGTATTAAAAAAATAAATCATGATGATCCATATCTAGATTTTTAACATTTTTTAATCAAAATCTTTAGTTTTTAGTTGTTAGATAAAACGTAACATTCACGCGAATTTCACATGGGTTTAAAAATCTTTTAGGGTATGTTTATTTTATGCATTCTTTGAACTCAATAGACTCAAATTTAGATTCGAGTATTAAGAATCCTTTGAATATGTGTTTGTTTCCCCTAATATCTAAATCATTTGAGTATCAAGAATCTAAGTTTTTAGAGTTCTCATCCCTTAAACTTTTAATATTATGATATCTTTACTACAGTAAAAACTAAAATTCTCTCTCCTATATTTGAGAAAAAAATCATAACTTCTTCATTTGATATCCAATCGAGATGATTCTTTTTTCACTGTGTTCCTAATGAAGAGAGGAATAAATCAATATCTATATTGCATATTTTTTAAGATTATTAACATTAAGATTTTATTAGATTTATTAATAAATCAAAAACTATATAATAAAGCAAAAACTATCTTCACTATCTCTTCAAACACGAATTCCAATTTTATTCTATACTCAGATAAAACTTAAATACACATCCAAACATCAATTTGAATAACAATTCAAATCACTAACCCAAATCCTAATTCAAATGACACTAACTCAAAATTAAATCATTAATTCAAATCTATTTACTAAATGGACCCTTAATTTATTGTTATTTTTTATATAAAGGTTCTTGCTACATTCACTTCATCCGATGCCAAAAATTTAGTGAAAAGTTTGGTCGAAAAAAATTAGTGAAAAGCTAATGTCATTCAATAGATCGAATGGGTCAATTTTCCCAGCCGCCGCTTTCACTAGTTTTGGATGGTAACCGTGGATATTAACTGAAAGGTTACCATTGGTAATATATAATGAAAATAAATACAATTAAAATAATAACTTAAAAGTAGTGCTATTTTCTTTAACTTTTTTTCATTATTATTTATTAAATTGAATTGCTTTTTCTATTTGAAACTGAAATTGCAGCAATAATATACCAACTTCTCAAATGAGTAATTTTAGACACACTACATATATATTTTGTCTATTTAGCAAAAAAAAAAAAAAAAAAAAACAGGAGAGAGATATTTTTATGATAGGATAGATATCTTATCGGAAGGACTCTATTTTGCAGGCCGTTTAACACTTCAGTTGTAATTAAAATTTTAAATTTAAAAGCTTTAGCATGTGAGAGCTTTGTATTTTATACTTTATGGGAAGGACTCTATTTTATAGGTCGTTTAGCATTTCAGTTGTAACTGAAGTTTTAACTACGTGAGAACTTTAGAATTTAGACTGTAGGAAATTTTTGCTTTTAGTTTAACTGATAAAAGCTTTATATTGTCTACAGTTAAAACTGATGTATTAAAACTGAACATCCTATTAAACTTCTTTAGATGTGAATCAAGTTATGTTAGTTTGTATTTTTTTGTTTTTCAAAAAATGAGAATAACTAATGTGATTTTTAACTAGGTCATCTAACATCCAAAAGACATGCACCACACTAGAACATATTCCCTTGTAAAAAAAAAAAAACACTAAAAATATTGTAGCATTTAACAAAGAAAAAATCTGTCTAGCCACATTAATTATTAGATTAATATTTAATGCTGATCTTAATCTAATAATGTGACGTCTAACATCATATCACCGTGTTCAATATAAATCTAATGGGTTTAGGCAAAAATAATCATCTAATATATGTTGTCTATCTTTTGCTTAATAGTTTCTTTTTCTTTCATTCACTTTTTATGAGAAAATAAATACATATATATAAAATGAATTTCTCTAAACTGAGCATAAATGTAGAATTTTTTTTTTTTTTGGTCTTATAAATTTTGGTATAATGTAATATCCGGAGACATTAATTACGGGGTTGAGATTTCTTCTAACACAAGAAGTCATAATAGAAAAATAAAAAGCCATATTTAAGCTCCCATAAGCCAAAAGAGAAAGATGAAAAAAGAAAATTATTATTCTTAAGCTGGGTATTGCAATACTTATTATTGTATAATAATGCGATAATCTCTTATAAAATAAATAATGCAATGATTTAGGCATAGCTTACGCATAAAGGGATAAAACTCATCGAAAGTTTAGCAGCATAAACTACTCATAATTTTAACAACCAGTTAGAAATCATAAATTGAGGACAAAATTTGACCAGACAAAAAGCATGCTCATCTTCCTGCATGGTGAATCTAGAGTTAATATTAATTTGCACGATTTCAAACACATGCCATGAATGAACAGTGAATAGTAACTGTCAAAATGTAAATAAAATTTATTTGTTTTCTACTATTTTCCGGTCTTCAAATTTTTATTATAAATATATATATATATATATATATATGTCCGCTTGAATGTCATTCTATAATGGTGATAAGTTTTGACCATTAAATGGATGTTTGACTAGTGGTGGGAATTGTCTTTACTGTAACATGTGAGAGCTTTTCACTGTAGTAATTTTTTATTATTATTATTGTAGCACATAAAAGCTTTACAGTATTCATAACTAAGTTTATAGTAGTAACCATCTTTAGCCAAATATGGGGTAAGATTTGAATCTTTTTCTACCGAGGTTTGAATTTGGTTGTGGTAACTATTTATATTTTATTATTTGTGTGTTTTGTGGTTTCTTTTTAGATCTGATACTTTTGAAAGATAAGATATGAAAGATTTTAGACGGGCGAAGAGTGATATTAAAATGTTTTGGACTTGATTAGAAGAGCCTAGAAAGGTGTTTAGAATTAGAGCCATGGATTTATTTATTTGAAATTCGATATTATTTGGTTTGTAGAGTTACATGCAGTAGAAAAGAGCACAAGAAAATGTTCCTTGTTCTTTAGTGGAGACAACACTTTTTTTTTGGTTTATTGTAATGGATTATTTGCTGAATTGATCTTCTATTTCTACAATCTATGAATGTAATATTCGTTCAAGTTGAATCAATTTTATTAAAAAAAAAAAACTTTTATTGGTATTTTTCCCGTCATTTATTGGGCTAGAAGTGACTTGCTTTCTAAGATGACCATCAAACATTTCGGGGCATAATAATATATACCCTTGTAAGGACAAAGGTATCATTGAACCCCAAAAATAAAATGAGTCAAACAAGATTAAAAAAAAAAAAACCCTATTCTTTATGTTGATTTTTTCCACTTTGAAAGGACTAATTAGAAAGCTTTCTCATTATGGTGAGGAAAAATTAAAATTTATAAAAAGAAAAAAAGGGCAAAAAGTAAAATTTGACTATCCTAAAAAAAGTATAATTTGACTAGATTCTAATATTAAAGTTTTTGAGGAATTATAAGAAAAATCTTAAATGAAACCGTCAAGCAAAAAAAAAAAAAGCAAAGATAAAAGCCGGGACCACTAAATGTAGGACATTTTGTGGAATTATACAGGAATAAAGGAAAACAATGGTTGAAACGTAAATTGCGTGTAAATAATAGCCCAAAAAAAAGTAGAAGCATAATAAAACGTTAATTTATCTAATTTTTTACTGGTCTCTGATATTTTAAACCGATTAAGAAATTAAAAAAATAAAAAGAAATATTAACAAGCTAGTATTTGGTCAAAATGATTATTTTCATTCCTTTTTTTTATTTTTACTTAAAAATGAACTTAATTAAATGTTGTAATCTCCATGATCTTCATCATAGATGGCTAGGTTTATATCACTCCCCCCTTACCATGTTGCTGTTGTTTTAAAAAAAAAAAAGACTTTGTTTGACTATCTAATTTTCCAAGCATTACCAGTTTAAAAAAATTTGCACAAAATCTGAAAATCAATTACGCAAATTACCCCCAAGAGGTTACATCACATATGGAAATTGAAAATGATAATGTCTTGCTCCCATTTTTCCAACCCCAACAAACACTACAATAGTAGTATAAATTATCAAACTCTAATTGGACAGATTTCACCCAATGTCTAACAAGGAGAAAAGAAATTCAGATCCCGTTTGTTTCGTGGTTCAAATCACGGTTCGAATCATTTTGCTATAGTATTTTCTCTTACAAAAATTTAAATCTTCATTCAAATATTTTATTCAAATACTCGAACCAAACGGGCTCTCAATGACTTTAATTAAGAGACTTTTTCAGCCATATTTATCAATTTTCAACCAATCAAGTTTTAATTCCTCCGCAAATAATCAATCCAAAAATAAAGTGCTACATTTAATATTAGTTAAAAGGCTTAAAGCCGTATTTGAGACCCTTAATTTCCAACCAATCAAGTTTTAATTCCGCTGCAAATAGCCAATATTAACGCTGTCTTTACTCTAGTTCTAGCTATTGGTCTTTTTCACTTACTTATAATTTTAGTGCATTAATATATAATTTCAGTACATACAAATTATAATGCATATTTTGCGTTAATTATAGATTTACAAGACTATAAACCAGCCCCACCCCCACATATTTTAAAATTTTAATTTTTACCTTTAATTATTTAAAAATCTCGTTCATTAATTTCAGTTTTACCCCTTTTATGAGATAAATTAAAACGGTGCCCCATTCAAATATAATTGTGTTCCAATTCAATGAAAAATTATCTCCATTTTTTAAAGTCACCATACTCAAAATATCTTGTGACTCCACCTTTATTTATAAGTATAACTTTTGTTATATAATATTTTAAAGTACAACAAGGGAAAAATATTTAAGAAGGATCATATATGAAAATAATTATTTCAACGAGGGAAATTAAAAATATATATATTTATGAAAATTAATAGTTGATACGGCCAATTGCAATAAAATATATAATCAGGAATAAATTTAAACAAATATTTTAGTGGAATGCTTAGAAGCCAAAATATTTTTTAAAAAATAACTTTTAACATAATAATATTTTAAAGACTAAGAAAATTTATTTGAATAGAGATACATTTGGAAAGACAACGTCAAATAATAAAAAAAAAATCATTTGAGTAAGCACATTTACTATTATAACATTTAAGAAAAAAGTATGTATATGTTTACATACATAAGATTAAAAAAAAAAAAACTTTGAAAGTATGAATTGCAATTCACACTTCTATATATGTGTAGATAGATATTTGACTATTCTTTTTCCTTTGAAAGAGTATTTGATAGTTAAAGTCACGAGTCTTATCTGCGAGATTTGTAGGTGTATACGTGGTCATATTGGACTAGCAGCCATTTTTCAACACGTAAAAAAAAAAAAAAAAATCAAATTTAACCTACCTTGGTTTAGAGCAGAAAGTTTAATATTCATGTAAACATATAAATGTATAAATATGTGTTATGAAGAATAGACACTGCAATCTACATTGAATTACAATATCTTTCACTAAAATAAAGACGTAACTTGAAAAAATTAGCTACCAAAATCAGTATATGATACAAGGACACATGTCGTAAATCTTCAAAAATACAAAAAAAGGAAGAACATTTAAGTTTTTGTATTTCTTATGCATGATTTCATCAGACAATACATAAAAAAAAATGGTCAATTGATGGTACAACTCAAAGCGCGCACACATAATATTATTTCCAATTGATTAAAGATCAAGTAGTGACCAACAAGTATATATACATGTGTTTAGAATGTTATAAAACTAATTGATTCTAACTAATTACGATGTAAAGCTCTCACATGTTACAGTTTACAGCCTTAGTAAAACATACGCAATCAATCTTCTAAGAAGAGATGGAAACATAATCTAATCCTATTAATCACCTAGGATAAGCTTAAGAACACATGGTTTAGGCCTTTCGTTGAAATTCCTTACTAACGGAACCAAACTTTTTTCAGTTTCAGAGACCGCACAAGTATTGAGCAGTAGTTTCCAAACTTGGAGATTTTTTTTTTCAAAAAAAAAAAAAGAGAGGATTCCTTGAGTTCTTAATATTCGTCAAGTGCTTCATATAAACTCCTACCTTAATTGGTATCAAAGCTAGAAATCTTGTTTTCAAGTCCTCATGAGTGCATTCTGAAAGGAGATTTCGGACCATCACTCGAATACAAGGGCAGGGACTACGAAGTTTCGTACCTCGAAAAAGAGTACCCGAACCCATCCGTATATATCTTTGAGAAAAGGTCTAAACAAGTAGAGCTTGGAAAGTGCATTTTGTCCTAACAATAAGTGACAAAATTAAATAGTGTCTTTTCTAATAGTTGTAACTTTCGGAAGGATTTGTTGTCACAACATTAAGGCAACAAGAAAGGTACGGACACAGGACACGCACACATAAATATCAACGCATGGCTAATAGTGAATTAAACATACATTAGAGCAGGGTTTATTTATTATTTGTGCATTAATCATCTAAAAGCTTAGGGTTCTGTGTACCTGTGTATCTCAAAAAGTAAAAGAAAAGGAATTGAAATGCTAATGGCGGTCCAAAGCATACTTCTTAGTTGATATGGTGCATAAATATCATTGTTCAATTTGGAATAAACTATTAAGAGGAAATTTCTGATGTGATATATATATATATATGAGAATTTTATAGGTTTGGCCAGTAGTCACGTACACAGCAACGCAGCCATCTCCACTGAAGAAATAAATTAAGAAGATTATAAAGCACTTTGTATATTCTCTCCAAAATGCAAATCTTCAGTTCCTTTACAATTGGCGCAAAGTGCATAATTAATTGTTTTTGTCAACAACAATGCAATGTTCTATATATTGATGAGGATTTCAGGTAAAGCTTTCTCTTAATTTTAAGATTTTTTTTGGAGATTTTATATATAGATGCCATAGACCTAGTCTAGACATTAGTGTTTGCGTCATTTGAATGAATGTGTCCATCTAATTAACCAATTTCCGTCGCAAGTCTCTTGACAAAAGGGAAAATTTTTACTATTAATATATTTGACATTAGTGGCAATAGAAAAATCCTTTTCGTTTTTGTACGGTTAAAACTCTATTATTCATAAATTAATAGGTCTTAATGTAGTAGATAACGTATTTATTAGATTGGGATTCCATGATTTGTGAGTAGCGGATATCAAATTCATGGAGTTATATAAAAAGTGGTCCTGGCAATATGTATGCATGTATATCAGTTTATTTTTTGGCCCTAGCTAGAAAGTAAATGCATTTATCTATGTGTCTTTTGTTGTTAGGTCTAGTTAACATTAAGAAAGAGAATCAAAATCATAAATACTATGCGCATCCGTCTAGGGGGAATCAAATTCTTTGTAACCTATTTATCAACTCATTTTTTTTAAATGATCATCCCAAGAAAATCATATAGGGTGTTTGGAAAATGCGGTTAGAACTGACCTTTTCAATTAAAAACTATAACATGTAAAAACTTTATATTATAGCTTATTTTTTTAAACACTGTAGCATATGAGAGTTTTACATTGTAGTAGCTAAAAGTTTTAGTTAGAACTGATTTTGTCAAACACCTTTATAATTTGGTTGTACAAGCTTATGGACTTTCAATCTCTTTGATGATTCTCTTTTTATCCTCCAAAAAAACACAGAAAAATTCCATGGTTTTTCTTCTAAAGCCTAATATAATATTATAAAGTATAATATTATGAAATGATAAAATGAGGCTAAGATAACAAATGATAACCAGTTATAATCCATATGTTGAGCCAAAGTGGACTGCTCTTCTATATAATGCGTATATCTTTTTTGTATTTTAGATCAATTAGTGGGGCAAAAGACATTAAAAAAAAAAAAAAAAAAATCGGCTACTTCACCTTGTGTTCGTTTCAACATGCATGTCTTTTTTTTCCATCCCAACTAAACGTATTTTTTTTTTAGAAAAAAAAAACAAGAAACGAGAAAAATTTGATAAAAAAACTACCTTAATTTTACAAAATAAAATTGACAAAATGATCTAAAGTCCTTTTGCAAAGTAAAAATTTTACAAAGTACTTACGTTACGAATTAAACTTTTAAGAAGTTATTTTACGAATAAAGATTTCTATTAAATTCATTTTTTTAAAAGAGCTCGAGAAAGCAGCAATAATTAATAGGATCTGATTTCTCATAGAAAATTCTAACAAGCCTATCATGAAAAGGGGAAAAAATAGAAGTCTTTCTAGTTTCTTGCATTCGTAGAAAGCAGGCAGAAGATCTTTATAATACATGATACATACATACACACAAATATATGAGGTGGTTCCTATGTATATAGTATCCTCCTTTTTTTCCCTTTAATTAGAGGCATAATCCACCAATATTTGTGGCTGAGGGAAGAACACCTTTTAAGTTCTGAAATATTTTATGAAAAACTTTAATAAGAATTTGTTTATTGGATCTTGAAGATTCTGACAACTACATACGTATAAATATCAACTTTTTTTTACACTTGACAGTTTTATGCCTTCAAAAAAGATAAAAACATCAAGTAACGATTTATCATTCAAAAGTTAGCAAATTATAAACAAAAGGGAACAAAAAAAGGTTGATGTAACCTAACCTAGCTTTTCATTTTTTTAAAACAACCAACATATCACATTGAACCTTTTATTTTTTTTTTCTTTTTTCATTTATTCATTAGAAGTTAAAAATATTCCCTTCCGGAGCATAAAGGGTATGGCCCTTTTCTTGTTTTTTCCCTTTTAATTATTTTTAGGTGCTTATAATCCGGACAAGAGTATGTGAAAGTAATTCAAAATTCGAAGATGCTGTTATCTTCAAATATTAATTAAAAAATTGTAATCAGAGTCCTACCAAAGAGAGGAGGAAAAAAATAAACTTCTATAAAGTATCTGAGAGAAGAGTTGAAACTATGTGAAAAATACAAATCTTTCATACGCTACAGAGTAAAGGGAAAGAAAGATACAGTGTAAAGCTCTCACATATAACAATACTAAAAGTTCAAACTTTTACTTCCAACTCTTCTCTTGAACGCCTAGCGATCCACCAAATATGATCTTGTTTCTAACATTAATTAATGTCGATAAGGTTGATTTAAAATTTTCAAGGTAACGATTTCGCCCATTTGTTTTGGTCTTACAGTTAAACACGCTTATTTTCAACATTTTGTGTGTATACACAAACAATATATATGATTATATATACATATAGAAAAAAATTCCCAAAATTAAATTGTTCCTAAATGCTTTAATAAAGACGTGTTTGGCAAACGTGGTTTAAACCACTTTTTTAGTTATAAATAATGTAAAACTTTCATATGTTATAATAACAATAAAAAAAATTGTAATAGTAAGTTCTAATCAACAGTTTCAATCACCCCGTCAAACGCTCCATAAGTAATAAAAACGTGCATTATTTTTAAGACTGAGCAAAAGTGAAATCTGTTGGCGGTAATCATGGTATAAGGGGTTGCATCACCGCCAATTACACACACAAAAGAAAAAAAGAAAAAAAGAAGTAAAGAAAATAGAAAAAGAAAAGCACAAATACAAACAAAAGACAATGTATCATGACCACAGTTTAGGTTGGTTGAGCCTTATGCCTTGTTTGGCAAGAGGGAGAAAATATAGAAAGGGAAGAAGTGATAGATAAACTTTAGTGAAGGAAATGGGGAGAGAAGGAGAGATCTCTCTAATACATAACTCGTTTTAGAATAACAAAAGGAAGGAGACAAAACAAAAATCAATTTTGGTCATATTTGGGTAATCACCATTTTATTCTTAGTTTGTTTTGGTTTCCTCGCAAGGCTAGTAAAATAAATCCATATTATAACTCAATTAAGTGGATAAGTTCTGTCTAATATCAATAAAAATTAATATATATATATATATATATATATATAGATAGAAATTGAGGAGTTTTCCGCTTTCTTTTAAACAATTTTGAATTTCTCGTTCAATCCATTCCCATCTTTGATCCTTCTTACTAAACAACCATAATCATATGTATTCCTCTACCCTTAGACATGAACTCTCTTGAAAAAATTACATGTTATGTCACATTTTTAAAAGTATTTATTCATGTAATATTTAGAAAAAAAATTACGCCACATTATCATTCATATTACATGTTAAGTTATGCTATAAATAAACATTTGTGGCATTTATAAAAAATAAATCTTAAAAAATGACATTTATGAATATTCTCTAACTCTCTTTTTACCATTTTTTTTCCTCAAGGTTACATTTAGCAACGATTTTTTTAGTAGAGAATAGGTCTAACGCAAGTCCTTCAAGCTCAAAATATTAATCGTGATTGGTATCTAAATAATCATGATAACAACAGTGAAATGATTTTTAACAAATAATAGAATCATAGTCAATCAAAATCAATTTCACAAGCATGATGTTGTTGACTAATATGTGATAATTGAATATAACCCAACAATTATTGATTTTATTACAAGCATAACACGAGATCAATGATTAACGACAAAAAAATATTTCATAATCATAAAGGTTATAGCCCCACACAAGTAGGTTTCATATCTACAGCCCATCCTTTCAAGAGGGTGAGACACAAGAGTAGCACTATAAAGAGACGAGGATGGGCATCTTCCTAATTTTTTCATATAATTTTGTATATAAAATTTTATAAAAATTATATTCTATCATTTTAAAATTACATTCCTCTCATCTTTTCTTCCCTTTAAAATTATATTTTACCCCTCGTCTTATTAATTCAGTCACACATCCGTTACTCTTGTTATTTTTTTTAGCTCCACCCGTGACGACATTATAGTCTCATTGCTCTTACCGGCAACTCAAGGCAGAATATAACTTTATGTCGTTATTAAATCCCCTATTGGCTTTGTCAAAAGAAGATGTACAAAATGTATGTCAATATCAATAATAGAATCTTGAGCTGGTGAAATGTCACACGTCTCTACATACGTCCACTGAAACCATATATTACGAGACTCATGATTTCCTCGCGAATGAATTGATGGATTTCACGTGAATTCTTCCATTGTTCCTTTGGTGTGCAAAAGCGTACATTATTTCATGATTGATACTTATTTTTAGCTAGCTATAGTGGTTAATTTCACTATATGAGAGCAAGGATTTTCTGCTAGTACTATGTTTTTCACGTGCCAAAAAAGGAAAAAAAAAAAAAAAAAGGAAAAGTTTTAATGCTTTCTGGCCTTTGTTAGTTGAAGATCATGATTCATGATCTTTGAAATTAAATATGTAGAACAAACGGTCAATAATGTAAATGGCATCTAAAATATATTTAGAACATATTTTGCTTTTAACAAAACCGTAAGCAAAATAGCTTTACAATACTGTTAAAGAAAAACGACACTGTTCCAAAACGCATGGTCGTTTCAGTACAAAAAAAAGCTGAAACCATGCTAAGTAGTAGTAGCTAGTAATTTAAAAGCACATACCAAAATCACTTCACACAAATCTCACTCGATGTGTCTTCATAACACACTATATTTCAAGAAATATAATATAAAACGTGATTAATTAACATATATATATATATATATATATGTAGATATGCTTTCAACTACCGAGACCCCAAAATTGAGGAAGTGATCTGCTTGTGGAAGAGGCTTTTCTCCATCTTGCAAGACGCAACAAAAAAGTCAACACTTCAGATGGATCATGCAATGAGTATGAAGCTTTGGTCTCCTTTGGTGTGGAAGACACGATAATTGGAAAACCTTGTCCTCTACCCCTTATTGTCTGCAATATTAACGGTTCATCTAAACGTTAAAAAGTTCTGTTTGCGTGTGTGTCTGTATCATGTATATATGTGTGTGTATATATATATATATATATATATATGCATATAAGCTAAGTTATCTCTTGACTTTTAATAAAATTTTGATTGGCATAAAGTATAAAAAAATTCTGGGAAAAATCAAAGTTTGAGATTTAATATGGAACGTCTTTTTTTCAAGGTGATGGCAGATAAAATTTGATTAAAAATATTCTCATGCATGTTACATCATGTACTTCGGGCCCGTTTGGTTCGAGTATTTGAATGAAGATTTAAATTTTTATGAGAAAAAATACTGTAACAAAATGATTCAAACAGTGATTTGAATATCCAACCAAACGGACCCTTAGTCATTGTCGATATTCAAAATTCTAGTCTCTAAACTTTCCGAGCTCACACAACATGCAGAAAGATGCTTCCGCCTGGATTCTAAATTTTGTCACCAATTTGTGGCACTTTACAGCACTTTACTAAATTCAGAGGTTATTTAACAAAACTCAAGATTCTGCGGACTATTAACGTGCCAATTCATGAAAAGTTAAAGGTAAAGGCTAAAATTCCCCTATTAATTTATATATAATACCCATTACTTTGTTAAGCGTAATATATATTTACTTAGTTTTCAATTGTTACGTTTTCAATAATTACGTTTTCAATAAAAATATAACAATCGATAATATGACGTAATAAGAATTTAATACAATTAATTATTTTAAATTTTGTTTAGTCAATTATCTACTCTGTTACAACTATCAAATTTTTAACATATAGGTAATAATAACAATATACATATACCTTGAATGCATCTTCGTCGGTTCGATCATCGCCAATGTAGAATGGAAGGACTTCATTGGAATTGCCAAAGCCGAGGGTGTCCAGTAAATATTCCAGAGCGTGGCCTTTGTTCCATTCTATAGACGGCCGTATTTCCATAACCTGCATTTATACATACAAAATTCATTGAGATGAAAATTGTCACAAAAATAACTTGCTTTAGTTAAAAATATATACTAAAATGCATATGCACGAAAGTTAAAATTAATGAGTTATGCTCGTACCTTTTTACCCCTAGTTAAGTGAAACTCTGGGTAGTTTTCAAGCACAGAATTCACCTTCTCTTCCAATATGCTATAATCCTGCCATCGGTCATAGTGTGACGTGCAATTCTCAAATGAAATTGCAAGGAGTTTTATCTATTATAATTGAAATTAACGTTCTTGAAAAAAAATATTTTTCTAGAGAAAAAAAAAAAAAAGTGATCATTACCTCCTCCCGGACCCTTCGGAAATGTACTGATGCGCAAAATCTATTGTCTTCTATCTTTGCACCTTGAATTTTTCTGGTTTTTTCCTCTAATTTTGCGATTATCTGAACCAAGAAGATAACAATTTTGTAAATAGAAAGAAATTTATCAAATTGGACTTTGAACGCAGCAGTTTCTTAATGAATTCATTCATGACATCTTTTTTTTTTTTAAGTACCAATAAATTCAACTTCTAATGTAATTAGTCAAGTTCTTATGGATTAATAAATGTTCAAAATTTATTGCAAAAGCTTAAATCATATACATAGTTAATTAAGCTAATAATAACCTCTTGAATGGCAGGCAGGAACCTTTGGGCAGGTTGAAAAAGGACATCAGGACTGCCCTGCAACACATGTAAATTAATTCTTATAATGCGATAACTGGCAATAGTAATTACCGAATTCAAGTTAATTCAATTTCTAATTACAACGATCAATATCAGACATCCTAATTTCTATGGAACAAGAAAGAGGGGAAAAAAGGGCATAATTTTGAAATTAGGAAGGATATTGACCTTTTTGTCCATGGAAGTAGCATGGTTTTTGGCATCATTTGGACTGGACTTGAGTGGCCTTGCTGGGGCCATAATGTCCATTCCATGGCTTCCCGCATAATACACATTGCTCAACTGTACAAACTGTTTCACCTGAAATCCATCGACAAATTTATATATATATATATATATGTATATTATATACACATTGTGCTTCATATATTGTATATATACGTATAATTACCTTATCTCTGCTCCTTCCACTGATAATTGCTGTTGGATAGTATTTTGCAACTTCACGCACTGCTGCACGCATCTGCCATATTATAGAATAAAAATCAGGAAGAAGAATATTAAAAGAAAAAACACAGAGAAATAATTAGTTAATTGTACATACATGTATATCTACCTACTTATACGACTATACCAAGAATTTGTCACTGGTCCACTTTACCAAACTAATGTTCACTTGGTATTCCCACTTAATTATCTCCTCACTCAACTTGACAATTTTTTTTTCCAACATATTTTTTTATGTTATTGATTTCTGAAAAAACAATTAAAAAATGAGACTAAAACAATGAAATAAAGCCCGGATGTCTCGAAAGTGATAGGTCCCACCAGAATTCAACCCGTGCGGTTCAACAAGCGTGCTAAAGAAATTTTATATGGCCCACAATAGTAGGAGGAGCCACTGCCAATAATCCATATCAACACATTCCCACTTCTAATGCTATTAAAGTCTGATAGTATTGGCGAGGCCAAGGCATGTGGGGTGGGCCGGTATAGTCGAGTGGGATGTAGGATATGCATTATAAAGTGAACATATATATATATAAATTATAATTGTATTCATGACATGGCACGCTTATATATATATATATACCTCATCAGACATGAAAGCACGATCAGGGTCGTCGACAATGGGTGAGAGGGTCCCATCGTAATCTAAAAACACGACCATCCTCTTTCCCTTTGCTGATTTCATCATCCGATCAAACGACCTCAGTGCACAAGGGTGCTCCGTCTGTAATTATTATATATTATCCAATTCAATATTCACCCACCAAACAAGAAGAAAAAAAGAATATAATTAGGCAACAAAGTTTAGAACATTCCTCTTCGGTCCGTGATAGCCAAGTTTGAGTGTCTATATATATAGCAAATGTAGATAATTTATAAAGAAGAGTGCTAGCGGAACTTTTTTTCTCATTTTTTTATGCTCTTTTTGTTTGTTGTGTAATATGTAAATTCTACTATCTTATTTTATTTAAATAATAATTTATAATGTTAGTAGATTGTATGTATTAGATAGTGATTGAAAAGACTATAAAAGGGAAAGAAAAATAAAGTGTTGTTAGCACTTTTTAATTATAAATGCAATATGTACAATATTGTATGATATACAATGCTAATAGAGATATACATATATATTAAAAACTATTTAGGGACATAGTTCAAATCAAGAATTTGAACTTAAAATACCATAATAATTTAAATTTTATGAAAAAAAAAACACAATAAAGTTTGAAGCAAAATTTTTTTGTTAAAACTATGTTTGCAAACGAGCAATAAGTATAAGCCAGGAAAAAGAGGAGAAATTACCAGCCATGAATTATAAGTTGAATCTGAGGAAAGAGGTCTAATATTGGAGGGATGATTGTGAAGATTTGACGTTATTGATGCAACGCAGCAATCGCCACCGTTCTCGTCGTTCCTTTGTTTTGTGATGGGTTGGGCCTTTTGTTTATTGGTGGGTGGTTTTTGGAGTCCCATATTTTGCCTGGTTCAAAACTGTCAAGTTCCCCATGAATCCTCTATAAGTACAGAATTAGTTACGTACAAGTCCATTTTACATGAGATGAAAAAAAGAAAAATGAATGTCATTGTCAACGAGTTGTGATATTTGCATATAAATTCAATGACCCGTAATCACCTTCCTAGCTACTGTTTGCTAAGCATTTCGTAAAATCAGTTTATGCAGATTCATAACTACCCACGTAGCCTAAGGTCCAGTGACATTTGCAAGCCCAAGTCTTATTGGGCACACAAGTTACAAGTGAAGATGCAACACTTCTTTTCTTAGAGTTAGAGAGTGACTTTGAGAAATACCTCTTTTGTGGTATTATTTTTTAATTTTACGACTTTTACGAGAAAGTTTGAAATAAATCACTTTTAAAGAATATAAAGACGCTATCGTTCTCAACTATTTTCTGTTACGGTTAGACAAATATTTGTTATCTAATGGTATTTTTGGCCTTTTTTAGCTAGAATAAATAGTGCAGATCAAAAGGAGGTAAAAAATGATTGAAGATAATAGTGATATAAAAAGTGGTATACCACCTAATTTACTCTAGAATTAGGCATGAATTACAAGTCAAGATGCAAGTGAGACTATGAATTAGGCCTTTCATCATGAATAATTATATACAGAAAATAAAAAAAAAACAAATAAATAATGGAGAGAGAGAGAAGTGTACCTAAAATTCACGATCCACTGGTTGAACTATCTATATATTTGTATTGTTAATTTTCTCTGTTTTAGAACTTTTTTCAGCTAGGAAAGCCTGCAAGAGAAAAAGAAATGAAGCTTTACCCCTTAAACTTTGCAAAATATCAGATAGCCAACCTTAAAAAAAAAAAAAAAAAAAAGGAATCGGTAAGCAAATTTATTTGATTTCCATAAAAGATAGTAAAGGCGAATGAGACCAAGACAAATAATTGGCGGCTAGAGCAACCGAACTAGAGACAAACTGATCAGAAAGCCAGTACTAATTTCTTCCTTTCTTTAGTAAAGATGTAAGATATTTTATTTAATGTACAAATATTATTGAGAAAGCGTGTGGGGAATCACTATTATTGGTTGTTGAACAACAACAAATAATATATTGTCAAGCAAATTTGCTAGTCAATTATAAATTATATATACTTCATTAATTTGTTTATGAATATAAATCCTAATATTTTCATTTGATTCTCTAAGCATATTGTCGAAGAACGTATTATGGGTCGGTCTTATCTATATTAGGATAAATATATCTAGGAAGATAAATAAAAAACCTAAACTTCGTTTTCTATTCTTTTGACAAAAGTTGGTTTTGTCAAAACTAAAATAATTGAAAATAATTAGGCCATAAGTAGGGCCTGAAACCAGACAAGGATTTTTCCCAAAAAAAAAAAAAAAAAGAGAGAGAGAGAAAAGCTAGACCCCATGATTTCTTGTGCTGAAATGAACAATGCATCTTTGCGATTTGTCAATCAGTTGACATATCAAGTACATATGTCCGTGTACAAAATCCACTTGTAAATAAACACAAACAATCTAAAAAATGAACAAATCAATGCCAAAGTATTTAGTTTAATATAATATTAAAAGATTAATAATAATAATAATAATAATAATAATAATAATAATAATATAGTGAAATGTCATTTTCACCTTAGTTAGTTAGACGTTATTTCTCAGCACTCTAAACTAATTTCTAATTAGCTAGCTAGGCACTTTCAAGAGCATTACCTCTTCAACCATAGAGTAACAGGTGTATTTTGAAATATGGAGGTCACATATTTGCAAAGAGAAAAGTCATTTTCCATAGTGGAACATTTCTCTTGAAAAAAGTACCAATACAGTACACGGAAAACAACAAGAAGCCAAGAAAACAGAATATATAATTTAGCGAATCATCTAGATTTGATGAGTCAAAATTACATGGCGATTAAGAAAGGTGTTTTGTCTTAATACAGTCTTAATCAGGCTGAGTCATATGAGACAGAAAGATGATCTGGTCATGTGATATTACAAAACGCACACAGATATATTTATGTGGTTGGTTAGTGGGGGCTCCACCCCACCACCTAATTTCCTTAATGATAATATTCCCAACTGAATTAGCACTTAATATTAACTACAGACTATAATATTGTGTAAATTAACTAACTACCTTTCATGTCACTATTTCATGTGATTAAGAAAGCTTATTATGATACGGAACTTCAATCTAAAATATAGATAGTAGTGGTTTCATCACGGGACAACCATGCATTACTTGATTATATATAAATATTAGTTTGCTCTTCTATTTATGCGTTATTCTATAAGTAATTTCTCTCGTGTAAACTAAAAAAAAATACTCATTAGTGATTATTTGTCATGCAATACAAAACAATAACAAAAATTTTGACTAGATCTAATAGTTTTAAAACATACGTCACGGATAAAAATTTTTACAGAAGAAATTTTAATTTTATATATAGATGCAAACATTAAAGCAGCTAGGTAGAGAATTCAAGGAGCATTGTCGGAGATAAAGCCCAAATTAACAAACATTAATTAAAGTGAAAACATCAATGTCAAGAATAGAAACGTTTACCCAAAAAAAAAAAATTAACAGAAACTTGGTCAAAGCATTTTAAAGGGAAAAAAAAATCCTTGGTCTGAGCTCATCAATGCGAAAACATCAGATCGAAGTATAAGGGCAGACTCAAACGTTGATTCTAATTACTTGTAAGTGAAGGAAACGAGAGAGAATTAATATACCATAGAATTATTTATGTTGTAAAGTTTACAAATCATTTTGAGAAAAGTGTATTCCGTGATGGGCATGTCTGTCTAAGACCAACTTTTAAGTTGTCCGAATGTTTTTATTAAGTCGTTTGGTTTGAATAAAATTTCAATTTTAACAAGAAAAAACATTATAATAAAAAATTTTAAATTATAGTTAAACCTATAAAACAAATAAGATAACATGTATATAAAAAATAGAGTGTTTAGAAGATTAGTTTAAAACAATGATTTAATATATAAATAATATAAAATTCTTACATGCTATAATTTTTAAACCTATATAAATGGTTTAAACTACTCTTCTAAATACCTTTACTAACCCATCTATATATGACGGTAAATGATAGTTTGTAGTTTTCTTGCTATACACGAAAAGATTTAAGGGAAATTAGGGCAAAATTTATGAAGAAGAAATAAAATTAATAAATATGTCATGTCTGTATAGTGAAAAAGGTTTCAAAAAGCAAAAATATAATAGAATGTTAATAAGAGAGATAATGTAATAAATAAAGACCCAAAAATTACTTGAAAGAGAAAAAAAAAAGTCCAATTACTACAAAGTTATTGTCACTGACCCAAAGAGCTAAAACAAAAAATTATTTGTGTCAAAGTTAAAACTTACACGTATCAAATCAGGGCAAACTCATTGTGATTTTAGCCATCTCTTTCCCCACAACCTTCATGGCATCATTACATATATTAAAGTACTTTAGGAAAAAGACAAAACACGTGTCATTGAAGAAAGGAAGAGGTAAACTCATATTGCTACTACCAAAAAAAGGAAAAAGCAAAAAGCATGAAAAAAAAAAAAGTCTTATTTAATGCTACAGGCTTATAACCTCCTATTATATAATAGTGAAACTTAATTTAATATATAATATATTTTTTAATTTAAATTTTATTATTTTATAAGTAGTAAAGTTTTAATATATAGGAGCCAAAAAAAATTTTCCAACCAGAAAAACACTCGGACACTTTGCAACTTTCGTTTTCCTTGACCAAGCATACGACGCTAATGTTTAACCAAGGCTCAAGAAGGCCATGCATATGGATGTTCTCTGTACTAGTAGGATCTAGTACAGTACAGTTCTTTATACCCACAGAGTTAAAACATAGCGAACCTTTTTGGTTGAGCCCTCGTGTCAGTGTATACACTATGAAGTCATTAAATTTGATCAAAATTATTTTTTTCTAGTAGTTAAAAAAGACAAATAGCAGTTGGTATTTTTTTCGAACCAACAAGCTTTTGTTGTCTTTCTGGTCTAAAACCAGACATTCTTGATCTTCACAAAAACATGCCATTTTAGTACCGCCATTAAAGGGCGAAGACCACCAAAATCTATAGGCTTGTGAGTGGGGTTTCGCACGTTGTTCCAAACAAATATTGCGAAAACACAAAACCCATTATCGTAAAGAATTAACGAAGAGAGATCCCACTGATAGGAGGGAAACACGTGTTATTATATATATATATATATATATACATATATATTTCTTCACTTATAGTAATAACCTCACGAATGGATCTGTCTCGTAACCAAAAACTATAAACCGCCAAAGCAAGAAGTAGAGAAAAAGAACCTTGACTTTCTCAACCTAGAGCGCGTGAATAAAGAAAAAAGGGTTTATCTTTTCTTAATCAATTCCTTTTGACAATAAGAAAAGAATGACAAACACCCTATTACACAATTGCATATTTGATTATTGTATCTTATATTTTAATAGATAATTTTATGTGAAATACTATAATTTTATTTTTTATCATAATTATAAAGCTTTAAAACATGCAAAAGTATACTTTAAAAATAACAATATTGTAATAATTATATAGAAAAGATCAATAGACCAGCTAATAGTAATCAAATATCAAAATTCAACATCTGTTTTTTAGTGCTAAGTTCAAAACTAACTATAATATAGATCAAATTTAATGCTTAGAATAATGCTTGGGACGTCTTGTTGTTCTTTTGTCAATAAAAGTTTAAAATATTTACGTATCAACAAATAAGCATCTACCAATAAAAAATAACGACTAAAAGTAGTTATAAAAAATTTTAAAATTAATGTTCTTAACATTACTCTTAATACAAAATAATAAAATATTTAACAAAAATTTCTGTACTTAAATAATCTTAAAAAATTAACATTGACACAACCCATCAAAATATGCCCATAAATTATTCTTTTGTTAGAAAGGGTTTGGTTTCGTGGGAGAACAGGAACAAAATAGTGAAGAGTTGTCATCATTTTTAAGGTAAAAGCGTTTTTGTTTATAAATGACCTTTCCTGGCCGATCTGGAGGTCCCCATCAGCAAACCGGCTAGGACAAACGAATCTCAACCTTACACGTAGCACATTCCACCGACTTGTGATTGGTGTCGTTTGTTGGAGGATCCGATCTCAACGAGGTAGTTTAAACCTTTTTTTGTAAAGCAATTAACTACTTCATAATTGATACATATTAATTTATCATGCATTTTATATTCGACAACTTAATACATGGTAATTTTAATAAAAAAAGGTAAAAATATGATTAATTCCAAATAAAAACTTTAAAATATGATATTACTTTGATGATTTCTCTCTTTTCTAAATAAATTAACGAGTAAAATTGACGTGAGATTTAAGGTGAACTATAAAAAATTTAAGATGTATAATAATGTGCTTTTAAAGTTTAATGACACAATTCAATCATTAAAAAATTATTGTCAATTGCTAATAAATCGTTTTCATTAATTCAAATCGTCAACGAAGTAATTACATTGAACTTTTGCGAACAAAATAAAAGGTTTTATTTTAAAAAATACATTATATATTTTACCCTCGTAGAAATAAAAAAAAAGAAGGGATTTTTCTATTGGTGAGATCAACTAAAAATGGAAAGCAATTTTTTTTTTTTTTTTTTGGAGGGATGTGGTTTTTTTCCCTTTTTTTCTACGTACATGTTGGCCTGGTCAAGTGGGGCCATCTGCCCAGTCAAAGTAGAGGCCCTACTCTTTCCAGAAATGAACACGTGTACGGTCCAAACCAAAGATCCTCTAAAAAAGGTTGGAAAAGGACCCATTCGCAGTAAAAGAGCAGCGACACAAGAGAAAGAGTGAAATTCCCAGTGAGAAAATAGAAAATGAAAATGAAAAATAAGACAACAATGAAGCAGCGCGTGGAGGAAACGGCCAAAAGTTAACCATGAAACACAGAAAGTGAAAATCACGCGCATTCAAATCGAGTCTGGAAAGCCTTTTGGTTTGGAGGTCAAAAAACAGCGACGTCAACCGCTTCTCACCTTAGATTCGCGGAGTATTTCGCTAATCTTTATTACGTCGAAATTTAGATCCTCTTAAAAAAAAAAAACAAAGAAAAAGGAAAATTTTAGACTTTCACAAAACCAGACAGATATGAAAGAAAAAACATATTTTTAGATGACTTAGTGGAAAAAAAAAACTAGATTTTAAAGTAATTATTTCTATAACAAAATTAATAGCCATAATTTCTCCTTTAACAAAAGAAAATCAATGGCCATAATAATCGTAATTAGTTCAAGGGGTTTTGGATTAAAAATCTATCACTATTATGAAAAGAAGAATAACAAATATTTATCACGAAACAAACTGTATATATATAATTTATTGCAATAATATTATTTTTTGAGGTAATAATTGAGAATCGAAAAGAGATTATGATTAACATGCAAAATGAGAAGCCAAAAGTAAAATTCTCTTACCGAGAGATGGGTACGGACGTCTAAGAGAAAATGGAAATGAGCTTGTAGGGGAAGGAGTGCTTGGACGTCGAGAAACGAGCGAGAAAGTGGAAAAGAAAATGAGAATGATAGAAAAAGTAAACGAGAGCTTGAGAGAGAGAAAGAGAGAGCAAAAGCAGAAGAGGGAGAGGGTGGAAAGAGTGGTGGTGTGGTGGTTATTTATAGAATGCAAAACATTGGAGTCCATTACAATATCAGTTGATTGGCTTTTTTCAAAAATTTCACCCAAACACTTTAGGGGTTGGGGGTTGGACCACCAAATAGGCCCAACCCCAAAAAAGGCAAACCTTTTTTTTTTTTTTAAGAATTTAAGGGGTAGGAATTTAAACTCTTTACGTTTTGATAGAGTTGATGTGAAATTACTGTTGTGTTGTATTATGCTTGTAAACATGTCAACCATTTTGTAAAAAGAAAATATTATATGCAACCTTATATCTACCTAAAACTTACACTTTTTAAATTGATATGTGTTTATAGGTCTTAGATTTTGAAAATAAATTATTTAATCTATCAAAAATTGACATATAATAGAGTAGAGTTAAAATCCCGTGTGGATAAATTAGAGTGCTTTGATCATTTTTTTCACCCTCCTAACCTAAAGATCCCTATAGATTAAAAAAAAAAAAAAAGGAGTAGACCCCTCCTCTTTACTTTTTTTTTTCTTTTTTTTTCCTAAAAAGTATATCCCCTAATTCGTTGATCTTATTCTGCTTTAACGTGCGACAATTAGTTCATGTTGTACGCAATAAAGTTATGTGTTCATTTTCGCGATGTACTTAAATTATCTTGTAATACACGATAAGAAAAGTATGTTGGTCCTTAAAAAATTGTAGGGACATATTTTTTAAAAAAGACAAGAGGTGTGTTTCTTATGAGAAATACTAAAATTAGGAGGTCATTGTTGGTGTTTACGAATTGTATTCAAATCAATATTGAATATAGCATGACATAATTAATAAATATGTCATAAACTCAAACACAAACATTAAATGTATAGATATATTATATGCATATCTGAAATCAACAAGAAAATTAAACAATACAAGTACTTTTTACTTTGTATTGTTTTCAAATCGTGTCATCTTTTATCATTTATGTATTAAATTGCTAACCCTAAATTCCATGATTTTGATTGCATTGCATTTTGACTCTTAAACTAATTGTAAATATTGTATTCACTTTACAAAGTTTACAACTACTTTAATCTCCCCGATGCTATGGTCAACATTTTTAAAGAAATGGAACTATTTTATTATTATAATTATTTTTGATTGACAGCAGAAAATATTTGATTAATCAACTAAAAAACCGCAGCAACTAAAAAAAAATAGACTTGGATCTGTTCTCATAGCTTGGTCACTTTATTCAGCCCGTCATATTAAAATATCAAAAACGTCAAAATCTTCCAGCTATCAACATTCATTGAATTGGAAATTTAAAATTACATATCATACAAATCATTAGTCATTGTCCCTATATTCAAGAATCCTAAATCTTCGACTGTCTAGATTGAATAGTAATTTTCCTCTCTTTGAATCATCTACTTGAAAGTTCTTGAGTGTGTTTGTTTCGGTTTTCAAATCACGGTTTGAATTATTTTGCTACAGTATTTTCTTTCATAAAAATTTAAATCTTCATTCAAATACTCTACTTAAATACTCATACCAAACGCACCCTTAATAATCCTATTTATGTCAACTAATGGAGACAAAAATTTTTTGGTAGATATTCTAATTGGTTATTCACTAAGGAACAAAATGTTATATATATATATATTAAAAGGACATAAAATAATATATATAGGCGTGGCTTAAATGGTTAAATTTTAAATGTGTACTGTTATTATTAACTATGTGGTATGAATTAGACGGTTATAATAAATTAAATCATAATTAAAAAATTTATAATAATTAATAAGATTAAATTTTTATCCGGTAACTTTATTAATTGTTGTTAAAATTTGTTCTTGTTAGAAACGTACGGATTGAAAATGTAACTGCCAAAACAATATATTATATATATATATATATATACACACAGGTGGAATTCCAGTTACAGAAACACCCCTACTAGATTGCTGGACAGGTGTTGCCTCCTATAGACCAAGCAAAATTTATTTAACTTTCTTACTAAGTAAATGCCGAAACGTCAATGCACGCATGAGATTCCACAGCATGGCTTTTACCTTTTAATTTTTTTTTTCTTGCCTTTATTAATCATAAGTTCCTTTAACATGACCTTGTCTAATTGAATTTGCCCATGAAACTTCCCTGGACTTTTATGGTCATATGAACAAGTCCTTATAAAGAATTGCACCAAAGATTCTCCCTCTCTTCCATACAGAAGAGCTTGAAGAAGTCTTTGCATGCAGGAGCTTTCGTAGAAGACCTGCTGCCTTGAAGGGGTTTTAAGTTTTAACCCTAAAAAGTACATTTCTTTGACTAATAATTTAATGCCTTTTTTTTTTTTTTTTTGGAGTCATACATTGCGACTGGTCCATCTTTTTTTTCTCTCTCCTTTTTTTTAATTTATTTTTTTTGGTAATTTTTGGAACCAAAAAAGATATCCTTCGACTGTCAGATTTGAAAAAATAAATAAAAAAATAGATTTTTTTTATCATATTTAATAGTTTTAAAATGCACACAGCTGGTAAGGATTCCTTCGGAGAAGTCCCATTTTTGTTTCCTGCCTTAGAATTAAAAGTGTTGGGAAATTGTGAGATTCCATCTAGGACATGTGTAATTCTTGCATTTTGCATCGCCCATCGTGTAAGACGCCCACGGGAAATACACGCCATTGAGGCCGACAAAAGTAAACCTTATGTTTGACCATGCAAAAGAAAAGGAAAATGCTATGTATTTGTTCGTTTATATCTTAATGTCATGCTTTCATGTTAAGTTATTATAGGTTTCATCTGTATTTCAAAACAGCTACCATGTGCATGTGTTGATGTTGGTAGGATTGTGATTTAAATAGTCGCCAGTTTTCCTAACCATTTGCTCAAAGGAAAAGGTAGATTTTGAAATTTTTTCGAAGTAAATAACAGATTTTAAAAATATTTATACCAAGTAGTAGGTTTATGATGTAAGTAATATTTACACTGTGATAAAAAAACAAGTAAATTATTTACACCATAAATTTATTTTATTGATTATAAATATTTTTAAAACTTAATATTTATTTCCATTAAAAAATGTGATGTTTAGTATAATTTCCATTCCGGCGGTGATGGTGATGGGTTTTTCTTGGGTTAATGTTTTGGGTCAATGAGACAATTGGCCCAATTACGTTTATTAAATTGAAATATGATTCTAATTTGTAAAAATTTTACAAATGTCTCATAATGATATCATTAAAATTATTTATATGTAATTATATAATACAAAATGTAATATCATTAAGATAATTACTATTATCATTACAGACATTTTTAAAATATTTTAAATATAATGTTAGATTTTAATTTCATAACAATAATTTGAATACATATTGTATTTTTTTTTTTTTTTTTGCAGAGAACGCTATTTTGGGCCAGTGGTGTGCAAGTTTGTAAGGCTCCTTAAAACCGTCTATGGGCCGAACAAACAATCCATAATGGGCGATGTCAGGGAAATATGCCAAATTGGTGTTCAAAGAATCAAAGATTTGATTAATTTCATTTGTATGGCTGGATTTTATCCTAATTTAGACACAAAATAACGAGAAAATTACATGCAAAACTAGTCTAAATAAGTGGTTTTAAGCCTGATTTACTCCATATGGTCATAGATAATCATGGAATGACCTAATGAAATGGAAACTTCAAGATCAAGACAAAGGCCCACGAAAAAAGAAATTCAATGTTCTTACAAAATTATGAGGAAACCAAAAAAGCAACCTGATATGGCGAAAACAAAGTTCTCTTGAATTGATTCAAAGGGAATCCAATCCCAGTAGGCAGGAAGCAATACATTAAAGCCAAGTAACAGCCATTAACCCTATACCCTTTATCTTAAAAAAATAATAATAATAATAAAAACCAAGACAAAACTTACCGTCAGTATACCCATACATGACTGTGCCGCTTCAGGCTAGCTCAAGTGGTTTGGTGTGTGTGTATGGGGGAGGGTATGACCAAGATTCAATCCTTGGTGGGAAAATATGTATGAAAAAAAAAAAAAAAAGGTATACCCATGCTTGACTTTTCTTTTCTCTACTTCAGTTTAAACAATCCCCAGCATTATACATCCACAAAACCCAAAAGCCCTGGATCATTTCTAAGCAATGACGGCAAGAAGAAGCATTATGTACAGTTGGTTAGGCTCAAAATAATCAAAAACCCAATTAAATCAGTCTGTCTTCTTCCATGATATTTGCGCCCTAAATTGTTTGTTTCTTGCTAAGCATTAAACTCATCAAAGTTCAAACTTCTCTGGCTACGTCGTCATGCATCACTATCTATCATCATCATCCTTGATTGGTTTGCCATTTTCTGTTACCTCTTTTTCCTCGGCTTTCAAGGCAATCTCCGTCACTTCACCTGCTTCTCTACTTGGGCTGCCTTGAGGCATCTGGTCTGCCGCAACTTTTCTGCCATTCTCGTTTGCTGCAGCTTCGTGAGCTTCTGCTGTCACCTGAATGAGTTCCAAAGGCGTAGCTGCTGGGTCTAACTCGCGACAACCTTTTGGAGCGTTGTGGGCTTCTTCGCCCGTAAGCAAGTAATAAGGGACCTGATGCGAAAACCGGAACAACTCTTCTTTAGGAATTCTCCTGACCTCTTCAGGATCCAAGCGCATACGAAACACTGTCCTGAAACCGTCAACCTTAATTAGAGGAGCAACAGAAACACCTTGTTCCTCATTAAAATCATCTTGCACTTCCACCATCTCATATTTATGTATCACTGCATCTGGAGTTCGCTCATTCCACTCAGGTGACCAGTTCTTATAAACGGCCCAAACTTGCCCCTTTCCAGGATATATCCGAATTGCTCCACGCATGCCTTTTGCCCAACTGACTTTGTGCGAGAAAGCATTTAATGTCCCGGTAGTTTCGTGTCTGCCAATTCTGAAGTCCCCACATGTTTTGGTAAAACCAGAACCTATCCAGTCTATTGGACCCAATTCACTGTTGCTTCTTGAGTTAAGCCAACTGATGCGCATCTTAAACGGCTTCAAAGAGATAACCTTGTGAACTCGAGCATAAAAGCGAGGCATCCCATCATCATTGTCGTATGCAGCCCAGACTTGCTCATCTCCAAAGGAATTTTCAGTTCTGTCCAAGTCAAAATTATGGAAATCAGGATCGGGAACATTGATGGACATAGGTGAGACCTCCATCTCTTTATGTGTATCGTCAGCAACAGACTTCATATCAATACTAGAGGACTTACTGTGTCTTGGGTTCTGTTTTTCACCTTTCACCACCCTCTTCTGCTTCCTGTTCACTTTATCTTTCTCCCTCTCTTTTTCCTTCTCCACCCTGCCTTTTGAACTCAACGATCTCCACTCCTCAAGCTTCCTGCGAATTGTACTTCTTGCCTTATCCATCAGCATATTTTTAATCTCAGGATATGATAACTCTCTCACACTGTTGGGCTTAAGGTAAGTACCAGAGGTACTGAAGAACCTATTCGTTTCAGCATTTCCTTTTCTAAATTCAAATACGCCTCCTGCACCCGTGCCCCCATTTCCAATAGCCATTTCATTAGCCACGTAGCCTCTATAACCATTCAGATAATTGTTTTCCACATTTCTCCTTTTCACTGGTCTGTCTACTTGAGACGAAGGATTACCCATCCCCTTGAAGAGGTGACTCGTCTCCCATTCAGCAGCTGATTGTCGTTCCTCTCGCTCTCTTTTAACCTTCTCACTTGCTTGCTGAACCACACTTGCAGCTTGAGCAGCAGCAGAGGATGTTGGAATTGTGTTATGGTCACCAGTTGTTCTCGAAAAAGGACCCCACTGGAAGTTTGTTCTGTTGACCGAATGAGCAGCGCTAGACACCCCAGCTGCCACATCTTGAGTACCTGAAATTTTTTCCCCAGAACTAAACTGGTTGTTACTTGAAGAAGAATGGCTCTTTCTCTGATGTGATTGGCGGGAAGGCCAATTTGATTGCTTAAAAGCAGTAGCAGGTGGATCCCTCTCTATAGCCATAAAAGCCTCATGGCAATTGGGGCAGAGAAGAGTGTGATTGAGATAAATCCTGAGGTACTCATAATGCGTCTTGCATCTGTTGCAAATAGTCCAAAAAGTATCTGCCTTCTTAATTGAAGGGACTGCGGCGAAACCAGGCTGTGTGTTAATTTGTTGAGTCCTCGCGTTTGAAGTTCCATTATTGGTGAACTGTTGAAATCCATTTGAATTGGGTGCTGCTGATTGACCCCCAGCTTTGGTTGGAACTTTCTGTTGAAATCCTCTCAAATTCCTCTTATGATTGTATGCTAGTCGCTTAGCTTTGTCTGATAACAAACTCCAGGCTTCCGAAACCAACTTAAAGGCGCCCTCTGCACCAATCGACTTGTTTTTATCAGGATGAAGCATGAGAGCCAACTTTCTATATTGTTTCCTAATTGTGTCATCGTCATCCACGGGATTCACACCAAGTATGCCATACCAATCTGCTTCTCCACTAACTTTATTTTCAGCTGAGATGTATACTTCAAGTGTTGTTAACATTTGGGGCAGACCCTCAAGCCCAGAGTACAAATTTTGAGCCTTCAACGCGAACTTCTTAGCACTGATATAATTTCCTTCGTTGAATTTCCTCTCAGCAATCTCCTTAGCCCTGGTTGCCTCATCTTTATTGCACTCCATAATTTACCAAAGCGTCTCTATATCTTTCTTTCAGCCAGCTACAATGAGGATTAGCAATAGTTCAAACGACGTATCAGATTCTAATACCTGAGGCTCTAATGCTCTCTGAAAAAGAGGTCAATCTTCAAAGGACAAATACCTGATTCAGAAAGAAGGTGGGGAGAGGACAAAACCCATCAACTATGAAACATCTAGAATATGGTGAAGCATATAAGAACATTAGCTTAATAACAAATCTACTATTTTTCAAAGAGAACCATATAGTTTCCTTGATAAGGAGCTGCACATTAAACCTCAAGTCACACTATCTTAGCCTGAGCTTCTAAATCCTAAGAACAAGAAAAAATGACTTCCAAACATAACAATAGCAATGTTCTTCCACAATGTCCAATAATAAGAAAAGCACAAAAAGCTTTTGACCACAGAATTACAAGGATCTCTAAAAAAGCTTTTTAACCCACAGAATTACAAGGATCTCTAAACTTGACGTCTTTCTTTTTTGCCATAATCCAAACTCTATCAATTTCACCTTCAACAACATATTAACAATCTTATACAATCTTATTCTCGTTCTATTTATATCAGTAAATCAACCTTCCAATGGTCAGAAAAACCAACCTTCAAAATCAAAATTTAAATTTACAAAATCCAAAATTCAAACAAAATTACAATGTCCAAACAACAACATGGAGTATCAAAATTTAAAAAAAAAAAAAAAAAAAAACTAAAAACCATTTTCCGTGCATGTTTGAATTATCCTAATGTAAACATCAAACCCATAAAAAATCACAGCATTGTAACAGTGTCAAACACAAATTCCGAATCTACACTCAGTCCAAATCTGAGCGACGACATAACTCCAGAATGACCTCAAAATTATCATAAATAAGTGAGAGAAAACATTAAGCATAACATGCCCACAAAATGTGGCAAATCGAACCCTAACTTTTGTTCCTTTTCTTCGAACATAGGGCACAGAAAAAATTCGAGGTCACCAACTCGAACGACCTCAAAGTTCAAAATCAAACCAGAAGCTCGCCATTGATTCCAGCAACAGTAAGCTCAACGATCGAAATTCCGCGGAATTTCTCGAGACTTGAAAAAACTTGCAAATCCAAACCCTAGATTTCCCGAGTTTCACGAAAAACACACACTACTTTGGAGAAAATATCAAACCTTTCCACAACGGGAAAAACGAAAATTGAAATAAAAATTGGAAAATTACCCATGGGAGAGAAGAGAAAAAAGGGGCTGACTTGAACAAGAATTTTGAATCTGTGAGGACCATCACCACCAGGTACAACCATTTGTCAAAACAGCCCTGAGAGCCTTAGGAGAATTCTCAAAGGCACCCCCAAAAACTTGAAAAAAAAAATAAAAAAAAATAAAGAATAAAATGTATGATTATAATGACTAATAAAAAAAATAATAAAACCATAACTTGGGTTAATATTTAACTCTTTTCTGGTTAACCCTAATGTGGACTCCTTTTTTAGATGCCTTCCAACCCCATATGCTTAACCATGGTTAACTTTTAACTCGTATACCTTCCGGAATAATTTTGGTGCATTTTTTAATGTCATATATACGTATTTGTATGCTTCTACTTCAACAAGTAAGACCACTTGTACCAAACTGATAATTACACGTCTAACAAATGGGGTAATTTTTATTAAATGCCAGTTAAAAATTAATTTTATAATTGCAAACTCAGTTTGAAAATAGCAAGATATGTGTGCTTGGCAACCCGATTTTTGGCAACCCGTTTCAACCTTTAAAGTTATGATGACATAATTGAAACTATAAGTTGAAACTAAAACACAAAAGTATGTGAGAGATTTACACTATAACAGTTGAAATTAATAAATTTGTCAAACGAAACCTATGTTAAAGTGTAAAGCTCTCTCATCTTATACAATTATTCACATTTATCTCCCTCATAAGCAAAAAAGCCAAAATTTATGAATTGGTGCTTTGATTTATTTACTGTTACAAAATTGAGTACATACGTATGTACATAAAAAGGAAAATATCTTGGGATCTTTTGAAGAGTCATTCCACTTTGTGACAGGGTGACAGAATAATGTAAATTGAATTACCTTAGAAAGGCTTTTGCTTCTTTTGCTTTTGTACATATTCTCTCGTCTCTATTTCTTTCTTTTTATTTCTCCCTTATTGTGTTGTTTATTTAAATAACAGAGTATTATTCAATATATACAAAACGACCCTTCATTTTCTTGGCAAATGTAGATTATATAATAATTATATATATATGTAATTTACAAAATGTTGTAGCATTAAAAATTTGCATTTAGCCCTCTAATCCACAATTTGAAGAAGACCAACTGGTCCACGGCCGGGCAGGCAAGTATTACCTAACAAAGGTTTAGTTTCAATCATAAGAAAAATAACACAAGAAAAGCAAAGGCCATAACTACATTATAAATAGCATTATGGGTTTTATATTAAAGGTAAAGCTGTAAATTCAGGGCTAAAAAACAAATATGAGGCATTTTTGTTTTATAAAAATAAGTATAAGAGTATCACTTTTCCTTGAAGTAATGTTAAAGTTAGTTTAACATGTAGAAGAATTTTGTGCTCCTTGTAAACCGACAGTCAAAATAGTATATCCATTAAAGTTTTCAAAATTAAGAGGAATTTCAAAAAGGATTTTTAAAAGCTAATGTGTATGAAAGCTTTATTTTGTAATTAAAAGAATAGTAAAATAAAGAAACAAAAAAGAAAAAAAAAATAAAGAAAGTAGATCTATGTTCCTTGGTGATTTAGTTATGAGTTGTGAAAGCATAAATGCCTTCTGCCTCGGACATGTGTCAGTGCCATAATGGAGGACAGCCAGGATTTGCTTCTATAAATACTTGGTCATTTGCTTGTGCTTCTTTAGTGTTGAAATTTGTGAAAAATGCAAAATGTGAATTTTCTGAAAGGGAATTCTCATGAATTCTCTCTTTTCCAAACTTGATTTTTATAAACGAAACATATGTTTAAAGATAGTATGACTTATACATGTATTATAAATGGTATGTAAAATAATAATAATGTAGTAAATTTTTTTTTTAAACGGGATTTGTTTCGTAAAAGCGCGACATAAAATGTCATTTTCTCCGCAAGGTTATTGAGATGGAAATGCACAATATTTCCCTATTGTCGGATCACCCACTATACTTGTCCATAAATGTCCCAACATTCGACCATTATTTTCAAGTATTATCACATGATAAGTTTTTATATCGACACACGCATGATTATATGAACTTTAGCTTTACTAAAGGCGTTAGTGATGGAGCTAATTACTATTGTCTTGGAAGTTAATTAGCTTCCAAAAAAAGTTAGGGTATCAAATTACTCAACACATGGGTTATGCGAGGCAATTCCTTGTATTTTGGATTTAAATTAACTAGTAGTTACAGGCATAATCTAAAAGATTTACTCCTAACTCTAAATTGATGTGTATAATTCAAAATCTTTCACCTAAGAATGCGTGGCTTGGATTGTGAGTTGCATGAAAAATAAAATAAAATAGGGCACTTTATATGAATCTGCAAATGCATGCCTTAAATTTACTTACAAAATGAGAAAAAAAATGCGTAAAACATGTCATGCCATGTTGTTTCATAATATTTAGAATACCAAATATATCTATTAAATACTAACCAATATTCACAATGATATCCGCCTGTAATTGCTTGTCTCCACCATGATACCATCCTATATTCATATAAAAAATGCCATAATCAATAGCGATCCAATGCATTGTCATCAATTTTCAACAAAATACTTCCAAAAATCACTATAAAATCACTTAAATAAAAAAAGACCAACAAAAACACAATAAAAGCACAATAATTATAAAAAAAAAATGTGGCCGTCGATCGCCCTATGTCGAAGAAGAGAAGATTGCCTCCGCAAGGCTAATATGAGATCTCTGCATGAGGCAGTGGAGGTCCTACAGAAATATTCTGTGTTGGAGATCCAATCTTCTTTGCGGAGATCTCTTGCTAGAATCGAGAGATAGAGAGAAAAAGTGGAGGAAAATCCCAAGTAATTTTGAGGGTATAACGGTTTTAATTTTTCCGAAGTGTGTATAAAAATTCAGTCTAGCCCTAAACTCATCGTGTCAGGACTTCCTCCCATTTTTAGGTGGGGTTAGATAGCTTAAATTCGAGATAATTACGCTTAATGCCACGGTTTGCACATATGGATTGAATTATACCATACCACGAAAACTCTTTGATTCAATGTCACATTTATAAGGGAAAAATAAATAAATCGCATAGACCAATTTAACCCTAATGTAATTAGGGTTTTTTCTTCCCTTTCCCATTTCTTCCTCTATCTATAGCACCATCTCTTTCTTCCCTCTCTCTTTCCCCAGCAACTCTTCTCTCCTGAAATACTCATGAGATACCTAAGAATTTTTAGTTCATTGTAAATACAATAATTAAAAGATAATGATAAGTAAAATACGTGTCACAAGGATTATTATTTTAATCCAAAATTTATGATAAATTCCACAAAATTAAAACAAAAAAAGGATTTTTAAGGGTAAATATCATGCCATGGTCTTCTACAAGAGACAAAGGATATGAGAATAAACTGAAAGGCTTAACTGTTGCAAAATATGTTGAAAGAAATGTTAGAACAAAAATACAGTTTAAGAAAAATACTGTATAACAATATGAAAAATTATACAATATTAGAATAATACAATATAAAGATTATATTGAAAAAGTAATGCAATGTAAGGAATTATACTGATAAATTGTAAGGAATTATACTGATAAATTGTAAGGAATTATACTGATAAATCTATGCAGTATTAAAATTATATTGCAAAAGTAATATAGTGTACGAATTAGACTGTTTAAAGTTAAACAATATAAGAATTATATTATGTAGAGGATATGGATAAGTAAAGAATACTGTGTAAGTTTATAAAAGTACAGAAAACCATACCAACAGTATAAGAAAAACATTGTTAGTATAAATTTGAACTTTTAAAAAAGTAATGTGGGGCCCACTTTGTGAAACCTCTAAGATAGAAAAAATTCCACATCTTCCCATAGAGAACTGGTTTTGGGAGAATGGTAGGGGCAAGTTTTTGAAATTGCATTTTGGTCCCTGGATTAATTACATTTGCAATTAAGGACATAAGAGAAAATATCCAACAAAGGACAAGTTTATTAGATGACCACATGTTCCCCTTAGTAACTAGTTATTAGATGTATGGAGGAGCAAGTTTTTGTTTATTACAAATAAGTCCCTATGGCGACGTCATTAAATAGCCAAGGAGTTATTTAAAAGAAAAGTTTGGTTATTTATTACAAAATTGCTCCCAATTCCACTCAAGGAAACCACCGCTCTCCTATGTCTCTCCCACTCAAAATTTTGATGATTTAAGCCTTCAATTCATCAAAGAAGCAAGATTAAGAGTTCTAGAGAAAGATTAAGGAGTTCTAAGGTAACACTCAAAACTTTTCCCTATTGTGCCCTAGGGTTTTTGTTCATCTTTGATGGAATTTTTATGGTATGGTATGGACTTTATGTCAAGGTAATTTGGAAGCTTTCAAGTGCCAAAAAGTGAGGACAAGCACTTGGGAATGGGCAAGTAAAATCCTAGTCTCACAAGCTATGTTGAGTTTGTATTTTTTTTTTATGCATACCATGTGTTTGGTGTATTTATGGGCCATGGCATGTAAAAGAAACTTTGTTGTATGATCATGATATGAGATGTATGTATGATGGAGATGAAATATATCTAGAAACTAGGGTTTTATGTGTTTAAAAACCTAGTTTGAAAAACTTTGCTCTAAAACAAAGTTTTGATGTTTTTACCAAAAATGGTGCATTTGTATCGATTTTGAGGAAACCTAAATTTTCTGAAAAACACTAGCTCAGCCCAAATAGTAAGGATAACAACTTTTATGAGCAAAGTCTTATGAAATTTCAAAAAGACTAAATTGAAAAGATTATTTCAAACTCGGCAGATTCAAAAATTAGCCAAGAAGTCTACTGTAACGTTGAAATTTAAGGAAAGTTAAAACATAAAAATTGTAGATCTCATCGAAACAGTTAGAGGTTGAGGATGTTTTGCCAAAATTCCACACTGATTTCAAGTTATGAATTTTTACAAAATTTTAAGCATAAAATTTTGTAAAAGGAAAATGGTTTGAATGTTTTCAATTTGACTAAGGAGCTTTTGTAAGTTTTAATCCCTACTAAAAACTAGAAATTTAGTATAAAGCAGTCGTCTTTGGTCCTAGGGGCAAAAATGTCAAGATTTTATGTTTCGAGGTAAAACCGTAAAACCGTGTGAAACTAAATTTTCACTAAGAGTGGTTTTTTGCACTGCTATGGGCTATGAGTATCCATAGATGTTAAGTTAGAAAGGATTTAAGTTTTTTTTTTACCAAGAAAAGAATGAGAAAAAAAGTTAAAGGTGTAATCGCCAAGAGGGTCAAAACCTAAAGTTTTAATGAAAAGGATTTTTTTACGAAAAAGAAACTGATGTTTTGTTTTTCGTAATGTTATGAGTAACAAAAAAAAAGTAAGTTTTATTTTAAAACATGTTCTGAAAGTTTTCAAAGACTTGTCGAGGACAAAATAATCAACTTGTATAAAAATGCCAAAACGAACTCGAAAATGCCCGATTTAAGAAAACGTTGCTTTAGTGAAAATTTTTCCATAACCTAAAAGTAACAAAATGGTCAAGAAAAATGAAAAGTTTAGCCATATAACTTTTGAACTACACGACTTACGAAAAACCTGTTAAGAGTAAAATCGTTATTTTTAAGGAAACTGCTAAACAGAGCCGAGCCTCTCGAATTAGTGAAATGCCCTTAGACAAAATATTTTGTAATATGTAAAGTAACAAAACTGTCAAGTAATTAAGACGGGAAATTTAACTAAGGGACATTCAAGTTAAGTAACTGAAAAGTAAATCGATGGGATACAAAGTTAAGTATAAGGAATGAATGTTTAACATTTAAGTTATATTATCGATCAAGTAGATTGGTTATAAGAAAGTTAGCTAATAGTTAGGTGTCATTTGAATAGGATATAAAGCCGACTAATAAAAGAAAAATGAATGACATGGGAATGCTAAAACGTTATCTAGGTAAATTTCAAGCCTCATCTATGACATGAAGAAAATGAATTTCAAATGCTTTGAATATGTTGCATGTTTGTATTTTTTTATGTATAAAGCTTTAAATTTCAAGTCAAGATTTGCAATGTATTTGCAACTGTTATGTGTAAAGTATGTTTGCATTTGTTGTACATTATATTTTAAAGATCAAGCCATGTTTTGCAACATGTTTGCATTTGTTATGCTTAATATTTAAATAAAAAGTAATAGCATATGATATGTTAGCATTTGGTATGCTCATTAAAGTTAACAAGAAGGTAGAGCAAAGATGAAAAATAAGTATCTTACCAACCTCCTTGATATGAGGTTTACAAGTTAAGTAGAAGTTACGACCTTGATGTTTGATGGTCTTAAGTCTTCCACAAAGGAAGCATTATATATATGTTCTCATGATTGATGATGTTAGTATGAACACTAAAGTTTACAAGATAGGGAAAGATAAGAACAATGATAAGAAGTTTGAGTAAGTAATGTACGATATTAAGAAGCTCATAATTGAAAGTTTATAATTGTGCATAAATGGAATCACTCGTTATGTTATTTCTTGTATTTTTTTTTAGTGATGTTTTTACGAAGAACATTTTATGAAAAACGTTAGGAAATGTTTGTGAAGAATGTTTTATAAGAAAGATTTTTAAGAGAAAAGTTTTATAATGAATGTTTTAAATGTTTTGTGAGATTATGTTTAAACTTGTTGAGAGCAACCTCATTACAAGTTCCTTTAGGCCGTAGGTAGTCTTACAAGAGACCAATAAGACTGGTTGAAGAGCTCAGTAATGCGATAGACAGATGCAAAAATTGGGTATGGATACCACTATAGCAGTTGTCTCTACTTAAAATAAAGTTTATGTTGTTTTAACGAAAAGCTTTTTTAAGTTTGCAAAGATGTTTTAACAAAAGTTTTACGGAAGTAAATATTTCTTAATAAGTTTTAAGAAATATTTTAAATGATTTTAAAGTCAAATGTTATGTCTCAACTTCGGTTGCAAAAGAAGTCGCAACCGTTTTTAAATATGTTTAAGAAAAAAATTTTACCTAGTATATTTTTTTTATTAATTAAGTAAGATTAAAGTTAAGTAATGATGTTAAAAAAGATAAGTGATGACCCGAAAAGGTGAGGTGTCACAAGTCTCGCTGCCCAACCTCACCTCCATCGAAGCAACACTGACGGAGTACCTGTCGCTGTCCAACCTTGCCACCAACTACCATTTGAGATCACGAGTCGCCAAGTGTTGGGCAGATTGCAAAGAGTTGCTGGAGATCACGAGCTTCAATTGCAGGGAAATCGCAAAGTTTCAGTCGTCAGGGACAGCAGCGGTGTCGTCTGGAGTAGTCCTCGTCGCAAAGGGAGAAGATTCGTTGCTGGAGTCTCACAAGGTCATTGGATTGTGCAAGGTCTTGCGGACGGAAGGGCCAAAGTCACGAAAGGAGGCGCCTTAGAGGAGGAAAGCATCAAAATCTTCGCTGGAGCTAGGAGAGAGAAGAGGAGAAGAGAGGGGAAGAGAAAGTGTGTTAGGTTTTTTATAAGAGATGAAAAAGATTAGGGTAATTTTGAAATTTTGAAAATATAATTAATAACTTGGCGTGGCATTTTTTGTAATATTTTTTTAATGGCATAAACTAATCCAAGACGTGATATTGTGGCATTCTTGTAAGGAGCCAACCACTGACAATATATGAAAATATATATGTATGTACAACATAATGTACAAACACATAGCACGTAAATATTATATGAAATAAAATTATGCTACACATATACACACACACGCCTCTTTTGTCCTTTTTGTGGCGAATATTTATAAATACTAAAATTTAAAAATCTATTCTCCTCGAAGGAAAAAAAAAATCGAAAACATATCCCTTGTATCAAAAAATAAAATGAAATAAAATAAAGAGAGAGAAGAATTTTAAAATTAATCAATGGCCAAAAAGTGTAATATGGTGCCCCATAGATTTGATATTTCCTTTTCTTGATCTGGCATAGATGAAAATTTTCAAGTTCTAATGAATTACATTTCCCCTTTAAAAAGAAAAAAAAGAGGATAAAAGTGAAATTTTACATCTCCGTTTTTCTCTCTTTATTATTTTTATTTATTAATTCATACATTTGTACATCTGCATGGTTTAGGATTTCTATGTACGTAAGCAAAGAGAATAGTATTGAAGTATAACCCAGAAAGAAGAGAGACTCATACTCTCTCGTTCTTGCACTAGAGAGGAGAGAACAATTTTCTTGGTTCTCGTTGGAAATCCTAGCGGCTCTTCGATATCCATTTCCGGTACGATGATCAAGGCCTTTTATTCTTTCTTGCTCTTTTTCCTTTCTATTTTCTTAAGCATTACGTGTTCTCTCTCTTCATTCTTTTTTTTTTTCCTCTCACTATTTTCTTGCTTTGTTTTTTTTGCCAATTATATCATGGAGTTTGGGTTGAATCATGTATTGCTTATACCTTGTTCGTGAAGTAACTTTGTTGTTTTCTTTATTTTGGCTGTGGAATTGTTAGTGGAACTTTGGTGCATTGTTTGGTTTCTGAGAAAAAATTCGATAGAAAATTTTTCACTTTGGTGGAGCTTTAATTCTTTCCTTCATCGTCTGTCTCTTTTGTGTACGAGTTTACAAGTGTTTCTTTTCGTTTTTGATTTGTCTAGTAATTTTGTCTCTCTGTTTTTTATTTTTATTTTTATTTTTGAAGTTCTTGTTTTTTTTTTTTGGATGACGACTCTTTTTCTTTTTCATGTATATTAATTTGTTTCTACAACTGATTTTCAGGTAAATAAAGTTTTGAAATTTCAACTTGTTCGGTCGATATGTTCAAACATCGCAGGGGATTTTTGATTAAAAAAAAAAAAAAGAAGAAGAAATCGTTGAACACTCATTTAATTCCAATGACAAAGCCACAGAATTTTGGCATATATATCTTGATCATTTATCTTTGCAATTTGTCTGTTAGAAAATAATAGATTACCGTAAAAATATATTTTCATTTTTTTTTTAGAAGAAAAAATATATTCTCTCTTAAGATTAGTGAAACACTATTATTTGTTTCAAGGATTTAAGTACTTGTAATGTTTCAGATTTAGACACGATAATCTTGCTATCTTGATTTTTAATGTTGTCTCCTTCTTGGTAGTTCTTTGCTTAACATAGCCAGTAATTAGCCTTATGACACAAACCTAAATTATTTATTAAAACTGAACACATATAATCATATTTTCACTAATTTGAAAGGGTCTGCATTCAAAAAAATTTCAGGATTCATCAAAAAAGGGCATTCAAGATCCGGCTAAAAACAACGGCGGCCAACAAAACAACGCTCCTCGTAACACAAACGAAGGCAAGCCAAGTGCTGAAGTGGTAAAGACGGTTTTCTGATCCATGTTTGAGTATGTTATTGTTTAGTTGTCTGAGAATAGATTTGAAAGGGCATGCATTCAAAAAATTCGCAGGATTCAGCCAAAACAGGCAATCAAAATATAGTGAGAAACATCGGCGGTGGCCAACAAAACAACATGCCTGATCAGACGAACAAAGGTGAGCGTAGTGTTGCAATGGTAAGGACAGTTTTCTGATCCATGTTTGAGTCTATAATAGTGTAATTGCCGATAATTAATTGGAAAAGGCATGCATTCAAAAACTTTTTGCAGGGTTCAGCTAAACTGGGCAATCAAAATCAGGTCACAAACAAAGGCGGTGGCCAACAAAACAACGCACCTGCTCATACAAACGCAGGCCAGCCTAGAAGGACGATCATTGCCACATGGGAAGAGGTTGAAGTGGTAATTAGACAGTTTTCTGATCCATGTTTGAGTATTACAGTTTAGGTTATGAAAATTGAACTGAATTAAATTTTCTGACTAAGAAGTTTGAATCCTTTAGGTCAAGAACCTGAGCAGAAAGTGTATGAACATGTACTTGAACAGAGATGAGGTGGCAGAAGTTTTACGGCTTCGTTCAAGGATTGACCCTCGGCTTACTCTCAAGGGTAATACACCCAACTTTTATGACCTTTTCTTCCCTTTTATGATAAAGTTGCTTAAAAGTCTCTAACAGCCATCTTTTGTTTTTTTATACACTATGGCAGAAGTTGGAACAGGATAGCCCAGATTTCTTCAGGGCCTACCATTGACGTGGGACGTGCTGTAGGAGTAACCCATTACCTTTTGGGTGGAATTGCCACAACATGGGCATTCTTCTTAGCAAGAATTATTGCAGTAAGATAATGGCTAGAAGGGTTTGAAAGGCATTATGGCATTAAGATTTTCAAGGTTTAGCCAAGACTTAGCTCAGGACCCCACTTCTCGTCGTATTTGGTTTGGTATTGCTACCGCACATGATTTTGAGAGTCTTAGTCCTGTGTGCGCAAATTGAGACTTTTAATCAGCTGCTGCGGAAGCAATGGGAATTGATGGATGTGCAAAGAGCACGTCTAGAAGCCTGTGTTATTTCCCAAGCACAGTCAACTGCATCAAACTTAAACTTCCTGTATGTTCTCCACAGTGAAATTCAAGTTTTGGTTTTTGAAAGGCTATTCTCTGCCGTTCCTCTTCACATGGAAAGTTATTAATGGATGGGGAAATTTCAGGTTTACTAAGGTGGAAAATGCTATCGTAATTTTATATACTTTTTTCTGACGTATCTGACTGTTCAAAAACTATGCACTACTAAGAGGTTTTTTTGTTTGTCTTTTTAGGCCTGGACCAGTTTCATACAGTGGAAAGAATCCATCATACGATAATTCACCAACCAGTTTGGACATATCAGAAGATTCGGGCAATGGTATGAGAAGCACTAAGGAATTTGTTTACGTATTATCTTTGACCTCAATGGATTTTAATGCACCTGATTGTAGGCAACACTAGCCAGGTAAGAATTAAAGAAGCACTTAATCCTTGTGAGCAAAGACTCTGATCAGATTTTTGCAAATATTTTCTTCAACTTCATAATTGATAATGAATGATTCCACAACTTTTGAAACATGTTTTCCTTAATTTGAAGGGTCCTCCCTTCATACACAATACGCCCCTCGCCCTCTGCTTTAACTTTTACGAATACCCGACTCCTTTCTTTCTTTCTTTATTTTTATTTTTATTTTTATTTTTTATTATTTTTTGAAAAATTCTTGCAGACTCAGATTCCCCTAGTTCACTCCCTAGATCATATTCTGATCCAGGTAAATATACCCTTTTCCCTCGCCTTTACAAGCTCTCGCTGATTCATCACGAGTATTGCATATACATACTGGGGGTTGGCACTGAACTATGGGACATCTCTTTTACATTAGTATCATCCACTGTATTTTTCCCAAGCTTACAATTTTTTTCCGTTTGAGGTATTTGAGAGAGTAATTCGAACTAATAAATTTAAAAAGTAAATAATATAAAACTCTCACAAGCTATAGTCATTATAGTTCAAACTTATGAGGCGCTTGAGAGAATAATTCAAACTAACAAGTTTAAAGTGTAAATAATATAAAGCCTCGTTATAGTTCAAATTTATTGATTTGAAATCTTCTCCCAAAATGCCCTCACACTTTATCCTCTTTAGCTACAATCAATGGACATGTTGTATCAATGAAATTCTAGATTCCAAATTTCCGATCTAAGAATAATGATGGGAGTTTTTTCTTACCTCAGATAGTGAGAATAAGACAGAAAGCAATCCTCCAATTCCAAGGAAAAGCAATTCCTTTTAACGGGTCATCTGGTGGCCAGGATTATAGTAAACTTTTTAGCTCAAGATACACGGATTCTACAATCATCAAGCTTGGTCCCTTCTTTGATCTAATGATTGATGACTGCAAATTTAAAATTTTCTTTTCTTTTTTTTTTTTTGGTGGATTGCAAATTTTAGAATTTTTGACCATTTCATTTTATCTATATTTTTATTCATACAAGTTCTATCATCATCCTTTGTTTCTTTTCTGTCTGGGGATAATTGAAAGTTCATAGTTCATACTAGTTTGAGAAAAATAAAAATTTCAACAAAAGAAATCTTATACCAACACTATCACATTAATAAGCAGTCTGACTAGTAACCCGTAAACAAAATGATAAAAGCTGCACGCTTTTTATTAGCTTATTATTGAAACAAAAAGACCCCAAATGACAAATAAAACAAGGTTGAAAGATGACGAATGCACATGGACCTCCGGAAGAAACAGATCACACAGTCATTTAGAGACAACCAAAAGAATAAACAATAGACAGCTTTTCAACAGAGGCAAATCAGCCAATTTTGCATGTGTGGACTAGTTCGATTATTTACTCCATATGTTTCTAAAATCTCCACATGCCATCTAATTTTTATTTTTAGTTTTTTTTTTCACTCATCTTGGGGACTGGATGCAAGTGCTTTGTCGTGGTGAAACCTTACCACAATGCATGTTATGTTGTCTGCGCTGCCACGAGTGAAAGCAACTTCAGTTAACTTTCGAGCTGCCGTCTCGGGTTCTTCTTCTTCACGAGCAAGCGAAACAGCATCCTGACACCAATCATGAACAGATAATAGATATGTCAATAAAGACGTTCCAAAAATTTCGTTGCAAGTCTCATTGAAGAGCTGTCATGGGTTGCAATTAGATCAAGTCATCTGGATTTTCCCCAATGTTATTTACTCTCGTTGTGTTATTTGACATTGCAATGCCTGTGGTGTGGCATAGTAAAACCAAAACTAGACCACTTTTTCTATTAGTTTTCTTTCTTAAAGCCCTGATTATGTGGGGACGGTATATCATAATAATACATCCATTCTTTCTTAAAGCCCTGATTATGTGGGGATGGTATACAATAATAATACATCCGCCACATACCAACTTATTGACTCGTCCTCCATTTCTAAAATCATTTCCCTTAAATTAAGTTTTCCTTTTTCCTAAGGACACTGCCTATACGGTCCAAACTATTTATAGTTCTTGGCAATTTATTCTAGATGTCAGGTGGGTTAAAAAAAATAAGCACAAATACAGGGGCTACCTGGTGCTAGATCACCAGGTGGATAGCTAGCCTTAGGGTATGTTTGTTTCATGTATTCTTTGAACTCAATGGACTCAAATTTGGATTTGAGTATCAAGAATCATTCGAATACGTGTTTGTTTCTCCCAAAATCCGAATCATTTGGGTATCAAGAATCTAAGTTTTTAGAGTTCTCACCTCCCTTTAAACTTTTGATATTCGGATATCTTTATTACAATAAAAACTAAAATTCTCCCTCCTATATTTAAAGAAAAAAATCATAACTTCTTCATTTGATATCCAATTGAGATATTTTTTTTTTCACTATGTTCCTAATGGAAAGAGGAATAAATCAAGATCCAAATTGCATATTTTTTAAGATCATTAACATTAAGATTTTATTAGATTTATTAATGAATCAAAAACTATCTTCACTAACTCTTCAAACACAAATTCTAATTTTATTCCATACTCAGATTAAAACTTAATGCACATCCAAATCTCAATTCGAATAACAATTTAAATCACTTACTCAAATTCTAATTCAAATCACACTAACTCAAATTAAACCACCAATTCTAATCTATTTACCAAACAGACCTTTAGAGTATGTTTTTTAGGAGGATTGGATATAAGTCATAATAAACATTTTCCCTTGAAGGAGGGTAGAGAAATAGACTGCAAGTAATAAATACTGTATGAACCCGCAACATGTGTCAATGTATGTGCCTACAGGCATGTCACATGCATGTGACAGAAAAGAGAAGAGAGAGATAAGGAGCAGCCTTACCTCATTGGGTACCACATCCCATAGCCCATCACTTGCAAGCACAAGCAATTCAAATTCTTCATCTATCTCTAGATCCTTGAATACCAAAAACCTCAATTGATTTGTCCATTACAAGAAATTCGGCAGTACATGTCATACAGATAGGGAATGAATTATTCATTCCAACAAGAACAGTAAGACAATAACCTGGATCTCTGGTTCTGCGACAACAAATTGCTTCAGCATGCGGTTTCCAAAAGCCCGAGACATGGCTAGCACACCTCCCACTCTCCAAGTACCTAATAGTACAAGCCAAAGACACTCAAATTCATACCAGTGGAGATTTAGCAAAATTGCTTCATTCCTAATTCACTACAATTGACAATGCAGCCAGATATTTGTATCATGCAACCATATGAGAAAATCAAGTATCAGTAGCGAAACAAATGATAACAGTGATCAAAACCAGAGCTGAAAAAATTCTATATCAACTGCCACCTCTCAGAAAGCCATAAAAAGATTGATCAAACTTTCAACAAATAACAGTGAACAAGTTTGAGATTGGTAGGTCACAGAGAACAGATTAGCTGAACTAAACGATCCTTTGGGCTTAATTTTATTACCCTAGGCCATTGTCGAGTTTAGAGACTTTAGTTAAAAAGGGAAACTGCCATGAGCAACGAACATCTTTCAACTCAATAAAGCATATAGAGATAGTATTAGCTTCTTTTATACATGGGATGTACCTGCCCACATTACCACACCCCCTGCACTTTCAATTCTCTTTCTCTCATCGCTTCGATTTGGTTTATGATCCTCAGAAAGAGGTATTGCTGCCAAATAGGATAAGCAGAAATCCATTCATCTATTCGATATCTCTCATTTTCAATGCAATAAATTAGGCAGTTGAACCACTAATCTACATCCTTACTCAATACCTGTCCCATCCTTTGACATTATCGTACGAGAATCCCCAACATTGGCAACATAGAGATGGCTGCCAACTAAGACTGCAGTCGAAGCAGTAGAACCATCATCGCGATAAGTATCTTTTTCAGAATCCAAAAAATCAGAATCTGTCTGCTTATACGATTCACCTGCAAGTTCAACTAAGTCACAAGATAGAATAACAGAAGCCGATGTCGCGGGGTAAAAAGGATCTCATGCAGGATTCAAACCAAACAGATATTTGATTTAACATTTCAATCATGTGGGATGCTGCATTAGAGCAGAGGCTAGGCCACAATCAGTCACTCTGCTATTTCACAGTATTTGGTGCACAAAAAAAGGCATAAAAGAAACGGAACATACTAATAGCCAATTTGGTGTCCGTCACAAATTGTGGATGCTTCATAAGATTCTCAAATAGATGCTCTTTCAAATATTCAGCAGCACGAGATCCACCATGTCCTGCAAGAAAACATCATCAACTATGCTACTCGCACAAAAATAAATCAGCCTCAGCATGAAGGTGTCAATGACTAGCTTATCCTATGAATGGATCCTGACAGGCTTATTGAAGTGGAACCTCAGAAACATGTGACAAAAGAATTCAATAATGTAAGAGCTAACCATCAAATATTCCAAAAAAGCAGACCGTTTGGTCATCAATCTTGGCTGTTTTAATGTCATAGAAATCCTCCATAGACATTCTCTTCCCTCTGAAACTCGAGTACCCCCAGCTCAATTTTCCATCTTCACTGTCAACAAAACGAGAAAAGACGACAACTTGAGTCCATAATGATATGAAACTTGAGTGAAAATGGATAAAAAACCAAAGGAATGTATATTAATCTACAAGATTTGGGCAAGAGGAAGGAAAGCATGACCAAGGAAAGACGAGAGGGAGAAATTAGAACCTAAAAAGGTTAAAAAAAATCTCCAACTCAAAATCACTCTATGTTGGATATCTGGCTCATGCCAATAACGTATTGTGATCTTGATGCCATAAATACAAGATCCCGCATTGAATGCAGAAACATCCTACTAAACTTGGATAGTAAATTGTAGACGTATGAGACAAAAATATAAATATCTAGTGAAAGCTTAAAATTGCCTAATCTCATTAACGAAATCTAATGTAACAACTGAGACAACATTATTCAATACATCCACATATAGAAAGCAGTCTTTGCCACCATATTCGGCACAAAATGAGTACAGAAATATTCCCCTCTATGTCCATATGAAACATACAAAATTTATTCACATAAAAAAAAGAGGAAGTCATTTTAACCTTTTGCATCCTCCGCTTGAATATCCACTTCCCTCTTCGTCTTTTTCTGGCATTGCATCAACAATAAGTCCCTGTTTCTCTGTTGCGCCCGTATCAACCATCATCCTCAGACTCGTTTTAAATTGACGATTCCACCAATTCGTTAAGCTGAGACCTACATTAAAGCTCTTCCCACTATAGCTCAATTGAACCGCCTTTCGTGTAAATGCTCTGATATGGCCAGCTTGAACAATCACATTCCTTAAGCAACCTTTGCATACCATCTAACTGGACCAACCTGGCCTTCAAAGCCAGATATACGGTAATCTGGACAGCAACCACGTAAATATTACTAAACTATGAAAAAAAAGTGTCCTAATCTGATAATCAATGTGGAACTAACAAAGCTTTAAATTTCAATATCCAATTTTTACCCTCTCCGTGCACATAACAACGAAATTTCATCATTTTCACGTCCAAATACGCAATGAAAAATAAGATTGGAACTTTATCAAAAAGGACTTCAAAAAATAAATGACTTGAAACGAGACGGAATCTGGCGATCAGAGAATAAAAATAACACAAATAGAAATTCTCATTTCCAATAAATTGAACATTTTGAACCGAACAAAACTCCCAATCATACATTGATCCTGAGTTCATCTGAAACCCAAAAAAAAAAAAAAAACACACACACACAGAGCACATAAAAATCTACACTTCCTTCTTCACTTTCCAGACAATTTCCTCAGCTTTCTCGCAAGAAATCAGGTAAAAAAAAATAAAGAACCAATCGATTACATGTATATATACACGCTAAGAATGGATCACAAAGTGGAACTAGATCAGTTTCATGAGAAAATTAAGTTAAAAGGATGATCATTACCACAGATTTGTCGCTCAGAATCTTCGAGTCGGAGCTCCAAAATCCAATCAACAAGTTGGACAAGATCGAATATGCCGAGTGATGCGATCTGGTCGTGGTTAGTGAAAGTGTAAGGATTCGAATCTGGAGATTAAAAAAGTTGCTTCAATCAGCTCCGGGTATACACACGCACGAACAAAAATGCACAAAATCGTACGCTGAAATACTCTGTTTCTCTCTCTAGAATCTGAAACCCTAATAATAAGAGAGACAAAAGGAGGCGCAGAGGAGAGAGGAGGAGGAGTAGGACATGGCGAAATTTTGCAGCTTTGGCACCGGAGACTGATGGCAACGTGTCAGTAATCATGCATCTGGGCTTTTGCAGTGTTATCTTATGCTTCCAACTTCACACACACCTTTGATTTGCCAATTGCAGTTCGCCAAGTGGTTTCCTCCTTTGGTGGCCCGTATACGCGTTCATCGATTATTGTTGGTTTTTTTTTTTGGTTTTTTTTTTTTTTTGAGAACTTTATTTTTGAATGATTGAACAAAGAAATCACTTTTCTTCATTTTTTTTTTTTTAACCAAATATGGGAACCAATTGTTGGCGGGTTGTTAACCTAGGTTGGTTTAACAAATTAATTTAAACTTTTAAATTTTAATTTACTATAATATAAAGTTTTTATATATTATAATAAAAAGTAAAAATTTATTATAATTACAGTATTTAAATTTTAACTTTGTTTTAAATACTCCCTTAAGAAAAAAAAGAAGGCTTTGCTTCTTAAAAAGGAAAGGAATTCCCTTGAAAAAAATAAAAGGGAGAAGAATATTATAGGAACAGGTTTTGGGTCCTTTTTTTTTTAAATCATAACGTACTATTCGTGTTTTCATTAAAAATATCCGCACTACTTTTGAATAAAAATAAAGGAGGATTAATAGTTTAATTTTTTTATATAAAGATGAACATTATTATTATAGATTTTAACTACCAATTCATTATAATAAATGAAGTATTTAAATTGTTAATTCGGCAAAATAAGTGGGGGATTTTTTACAATATGTACTCTTTCTACTTAGTGTGTGAATATTATTTATGAGGGGAAAAATGAATTTTTTAGCTATTTCAAACTATCCGCACAAAAGTACTTAAAAAAAAGAAACATAAATGGGAAACTATATTGTTGGATAAAGGTCTAAAAAAAAAAAAAAACCTACCCTTACTTCCTTCCTTTTTCTTTTCCAACCCCAGATAATGTTCTCGTTTTTTTTTTAAAAAAAAAAATCAATAAGCAGAGATACGGTTACCGATTTAATGTCGTTTTTAATCCGTTCTGCCTTCTTTAAAATACTTGTCGTATTAGATTTTTCTCTGTTTTATTGTCGTTTGATAATTTTGTTGTCGCTTTTACCTTTGACGTCGTTCGTCAAGTTTTCATGTTCTCTAGTTTACGCCTGACGTGTCCTTTTTTTTTTTTTTTTGGTTATTTCCTCATTTGCTGTCCCTTTGCCGCTTAATTTTGTTGACGCGTCCCACTTGTCGCTTTTTTTTTTTTTTGTTATTGATTACTACTGTCGCGTCCTTGTTGCGCACGGACGGCCCATTAATTACACACAGACGACTGGAATAGCCGAATTAAGACAAGAAAAAATTACGTGCTGTTATAAAATTAAAATCTAACATAATATTTAAAATATTTTAAAAATATTTTTAATGATATAATAATTATTTTAATGATATTATATATTATATTATATAATTACATATAAATAATTTTAAAGATATTATTATGAGACATTTGTAAAATTTTTACAAATTAAAGTCATATTTTAATTTAATAAATATAATTGGGCCAATTATCTCGTTAACTCTTAAGACAATGAATCCGACGGAGTCAAGAGGTCAAGTAGCCCATATATGAGCCCGGCCCAGCCTATTAGCCCAGCTAAGAAAAAAAAACACTTATGAACTGTCACAACCTGCCTTTTTGGGCTGTGATAAAACTCTTTCTTACTTACTTTAGGGCAAAAATTTATGAAATTTTTTTTAAACAGAAATAAATAATTTACTTACATTAACTTTGATAATTCTCAAAATACTTTCACATACTTGTATTTACATAATTAATACTTTACTTTCATAACATCTTTCTTTTAAACATTTCATATCAAAATAACTTTAAACATACGTAGCGGAAAACATTACAACAGCAGACTCCATACCCAGTCTGCACATCATCCACCCCTCCGCTAGCTCACCATTTGAACTTATTCTGACCTTCTCGTCGGAATACCTACAGCATTAAATACTAAATGAGCTAACGCCCAGTAAGTCCCATAAATCCCACATGGATATTCATACGAATGCATGAATCAATTATGCTTTCTTATAAACTTTCTTTATCCTCATCATTTCTTATGTTTATTAGGGCCCAAGTGTTCGTACCATTGCGCAATTTCATTTAGGTCTACGTAACACCGTGACCGTAACATATCCTTTAAACTCCCCTTGAGTTAGGAGTCGGTACGACACTTTTCTTAATTTATGGTGATACATTTACCTAGTCCATTTATTATGGTTGACATACCATGCATGAAGTGATAATCACATATTATCCATGAAACATAAATTCTCTTGCATAGCATAGTATACACAGGTACTTACTTTTTATACACACTGGTACACATTAATATACGCACATGTATATAGCATAATGTACTCACAGGTACTTAACATAAAATGTACACACAGATACCTACTTTATACATACTCAAGTATTTATCATTGTACACACAGGTACGAAATCATGATACACATGCTCATTTTCATTATTATACACACAGGTACAAAATCATGGTACACATGCTCATTTTCATTATTGTACTCACAGGTACATAACATCTTATACACACTGGTGCACATTAATATGTTCACAATTATTCATACATGACCATACCCCTAGGTGTTCATATAATGGCAAACATACAAGTTTACACTTAATTATACGCACAGGTATACATATACATACATTTCTTTCTAAACCTACATTTCATACTGTAGGTGGGAAGAGTACTTACTTGATGTGAATGTCGGGCAATTTAACATCGATTTCCCTTCTCCTAGACTCCTAGGATCTTGTTGGCCAATTATAAAGCCATTAGCCAAATTCCACTATGTTTCGATACGAAACATCTGTTAGTTAATAAATTGAGTTGCATTACTATGTACAACTCTAAAAACTATTGGTTTTTCTTATTTCTATCTAACTTTACCCTATCGTTTCTAACGAAGGGCGGGAACCCTTTCTAGTCATTTTCTTATTCCATTTGAAACATTTCAAAACGGTTCGGGTTATTCAGACAAAAATGACGATTTTGCCCTTCGTGGGTTTACTAACCTACCCGAGCTTGATTTTATTATTCTTACGAAAATAACCATATATTAATTTCAAAATAACACCCTAGTGGGTCAAATCCCTTTATTTCTCAATTATGCCCCATTTTCATAAAACTTTGCGGTTTAGTCCCTGAACTGAAAATTTTGACGATTTTACCCCGGGACTAAAATTTACTTCTTTGCATCAAAATTTCCTATTTTTCTCAAGGATCATTTTTACTTAAGGTACCATGCCTTAAATCATTTTTCAAAAATAACATTTTTGTCATTTAACACTTTTTTCACTTTTAACATATTCTTGAAAAATCAAAAACTCACAAACGATTGAGTTTTTAGACAAACCGTCCACGTGACCTAACAGTTTCATCGAGATCTACAACTTTTGTGTTTTAACTTTTCCCAAAATCTCACTGTACAGAGGCCTTTTTGACTATTTTTCAAATCTGCCGAGAATGAACTTTTTCTTTCAATTTAGTCCCTTTGGCATTTTTACAAAAATCTGTTTCAAACTTACAATTCTACCCCTGTAGAAACCATTCCATGCCTTAATCAACACATTCTCATGCTCAAACATCACTTTTGCAAAGTCAAACATCAAAATTACAAAAATAAGATTTTTTAAAAAATTGCCAGTTTGCACTAAAAACCAAAGTTTCACAACTCAAACTTGCCAATCATCACATATACATGAAATTCAATCAAATATGTGCTCAAAACCCCTCATGAGTTTGAAAGAATAAAAATCAAAACAAAATTTAAAACTTTAAACTTTAAAACTTACCCAAATAACACTTTTTGGATTTCTAGCCTTCAAAGGCTTCTTGAACTTCTTCTTGGACTTCCTTTTCATGCAAAAATACCATGGATTAATTTTTGCCCTTTACCCATGAAAAATCCCTTGAAAACTCATCAAAAAGTTTAGGATTTTACCTTAAAACTTGTGGGAAATCCTTGTACTTGCTTGTAAAACTTGTTTGGGGGTATTTTTGCAAAGTTTGGGGGCTGAGAAATTTTTTTAGAGCTGTTGGTTATGGCTTCCGGAGCTTGGAAGGAAAGAAAGGAAATGAATTTTTGTGATAATTTGCCTTAAATGCATCCTTATCACATTTGGTGACTCATGGTAACCCATGAGTATACCACTAGGTGTCCTCATCTTATTGGGCCACATTGCATGGCTTGTTGGCCCAATAGAATTCAAGCAAATGTCCACTTTGTGGAGTTAAAAATTTATACTGTGTAATTTTTCACCACACAGTATTTTTCCTATACTGCCGTAGTCAATTCAGTGTACTTTTTATCCTTAGACTGTATAAAAATATTTAACTTACTTTTCGTTTACTTTTGGAGGCCAATCATAACATTTTTCGTATCTGCGTTTTCATCTAGCAGTATTCTTATACTGCTCTGGCCTCCTTTCTACCCCCGGTTAGGGTTTAGACAACCTCTATGTCCTATTTACATTCTAATCATCCATTCGTTTATATCACAATTTAACAATTAATTGTGACATGAAATTTATTTTATGGATATTATGCACAAATCTTTGAGTCATCAAACTCATAAAATTTGTATTTTACAATATCCACCATTGCATTACATATGTCATAAAATTTACAATCATTGCTGCTCATTCATATTTTATTGTAATTTTCACATAAATTACAATTTTTACAAAATTTTACATTTTTTTAAAGAATAAATTCATTAATTAAACCTAATTAAATATTAGGTTTCATTGATGACGTTTTCTCGGTCATTACATGAACAATTAAGAACTTTTATTAAAAGAAAAAATTACAATACGTGTCTAAATTATTGTTATGAAATTAAAATCTAACATAATATTTAAAATATCTTTAATGATATTATATATTGTACTATATAATTACATATAAATAATTTTAATGATATCATTACAAGACATTTGTAGAATTTTTACAAATTAGAGTCATATTTTAATTTAATAAACATAAGTGGACCAATTGTCTCATTAACTCTTTATTAAAAGACAAACTTTTTATATTAAAAAATATTGTAATTATTTTCTAGTGGAAGGAGAAAATTTGGAATGGAAGAAATAATTGATTCGAGTTGCTTAACACCAGAATAACTAAAATATTTATCAACGATTCAAAAATTAGTTTGACACTTTATAGTCTTTCAAGCTATGACACAACAGAAATACTCGAACATATCATCCTTTTAGAAATGTCCTAATAGTGAAACCAAATTTAATATTTGATTCTTTGTTGCATACGGGACACAATTATAAGATTGCTACTAGCTCTGATTCCCAACCAAAAAAATTCTAGAAGAAGAAATCCCAACCAAAAATATAAGAAACCATATTACAAAGAAAAAAAAAATAAAAAACTTAATTAAGTGTATGTAAGAGTGGTTCAAACTACTAAAAGATCTTAAATCTCAAAATAATATAAAGCTCTCACACGTTAGAGTGTTATGATTCAAACTTAATATTTTGAGCCACTCTTTCGATCACCCTAACTAAAAGAATTAATAAAAGCTTCAATGTGGGTTTTCATTAAATTTTGTGAAATAGTTCAACTTCAAATTACTATAATCACCCAACCCCAATCAAAATATAATTATTGTTGGACTCAAAAGAGCTTCTTATTGTTTTTGGTAAAGAAGGAGCTTTTTATGGTTGGGAGTAAGTTTCTGAAGCATTAATAGGTTGTTTGGTAATCTTGCAAGCCATTATTTTTTGATTTCACATGCTACAAATGTTTTCATTTCTAGCCATTCATATGGTAGACAAAGACCAATCAAAGCAAGAAGTTAAGAGGGTGGAAAAACAAGGGAGTTGAGTTGTGAGACAGAAGTCATCCGTGAGAAACGGGCAATAGATGGAAGTCAAAGGGGGAGATGATGAGAATTAAAAATGCAAAGTAACTTGACTCGTGCAATTCATCACCTGATTCTGGCTTGACTTGCCTTTTTTCCCCTACGCTTCTCCCGTGCCACACGCTCCTTCCCAGCAACTCTCCTGCCTGCCGTACCTAACCATAAGGTCCGGTTCCAGTTACTCCTCTAGTTACTTTTTTACATATATATATTTAAAATAAAATAAATAATACGATATTTGAAAAAATTAATTCATAATAATTTGCAAAATTTCTTCCTCTAAAATAAGTTTTTTTTTCCCTGAATTTCGGTAGGGGACTTGAACTTAGAGGGTATTTGACGGTGGTACGAATCCATTCAGTTTCCACTACAATCTCAGCTATGAACAATATAAAACTCTCATATGCTACAGTAACAATAAAAAAATATACTACAGTATAAAACTCTCACATGCTATAAGTAAAAGTAGTTTCCACCACCTTATTAATTTCTTAATAGGTTATGACATTGTTAAGTTAAACGTTTTAAAATTTAAGTCCATAACTGCAAATCTTACACTTTTTTTTTGTTTTTCTTTTTCTTTGAGGAGAATGTCCCGCTCTTTTCAAGGGTAAAATGTCTTCCTCTTTTTTTTGTCATGTCCACTTTTTAAGGGGTCATGCTGTTCTTTTATTCTACAAAATACGGCACCTAATCATCTCTCTCCCTCTCTTTTTTGTTTTTAAAGCAGTTCAAAATCTGACTCTTTGTGCAGTTCTAGATGGTCTATGCTATAGTAAATAAAATATGCCATGTCAAGCCTCCAATTGGAATTCATTTATTTATTTTATTACCTTTTCTTTTGGGGCGTTACTAATATTTTTGAACAACAATTTTTTAAAAACAAGTTGGTTGAGTGTTTAACATAGTAATTAAAACTATAAATACTATAATATATAAAAATTTATATTATAACATATTTTTTATTATAATATATAAAAATTTTATAAAACTTTTATCTAAAAAATTATAGGATGTTTGGAAGGGTGGTGGGAACCGGTGGTAGGATCCACTTTTACTGTAGCATGTGAGAGTTTTATACTGTAACATATTTTTTTATTGTTACTGTAATATATGAGAGCTTTATACTATTTATAACTGAGATTATGGATAAAAATTGAGTGATTTTTACCACTGTCAAACACCTTATTAGTTAAAATTTACTTTCTCAAACAACTTATTCATCGGTCAGAGTACGCACCGGAAGCAAAGTGACTGCAGAGAATCGGTTCGGCAAGCAAACTGCATGATGGTGAGTGGGACCCAGACCCACACCAAGTTCTTGACTCATTTCCAACTGCACTGTACACAGTTGGGTGTTGGATTGGACTCTTCCTTCTCTCTTTCTGAATGATTCAGAAAGCCGACTCATATAGACCCCGCTCGCCATTTCCGCGAACTTTCCTTCTCTCTCTCCTCTCTCTCTCTAAAGTCATCGAAAAACAAGCGCAAAAAATCTATCTTCATTTCATAGCCAGCCAAACCCCCATTGGAGCCTCCACCATGGACAACCTGGTTCTCTTCTCTCTCTGATTTCCTTGTTCGGTCTGTTTTCCTCTCAATCTTTCTCTCTCTTTCTCTTAGTTTTGTTTGGAATTTTTTGAACATATATTGAAGGTTATTTATGGAAGTTTTGAACGTGTGTATTTTTATCCGACAAATGAAAAAGGTATGATTTTGAAATATTCCGAAAAATTCGGAGGAATATGGTTGCTTTTTCGTTTTTCTCAACTTTGGTGTTTTTCCTGGAAAATTGAAGTAGAAAGGGTTGTTCCCCCATTTGTGGTCCTTTTTTTTTTTTTTTTTTTGGTGAATCTATGTTACTTACAAATCCCTCCTTATTAAATGTACGGAAAATGTGCCAAAACATGCTTTAATTGCAAGATTCCCTTTCAAGTTTGCCTAATAATACGTGCCAGAAGTTACTTTATAGTGGGTTTTGTTGTTTCTAATTTTTACAAATTGGTAATTATTCGGTGAAAACAGGCGTTTTGCTTGTATGAAGTTGTCTTTTTCTTGAAATTATCATTTCAGGGGTTGACTTTTGGAACTTTCTGGTGGATGAAGAAGTTACTTGGGCTTATCAGTTTGCAAGGGTTTGACCTCAGTTTTGAGTATTCTGTTAGACGCAATCCATAGTCATGAATTTTCAGCAAGAGAAGTTAGTGAGGTTAGTTTCTACTTTCTACAGCATTATAAGCCTTGATTTTTGCGATGTTCATAGTTATATAGCATTAAAAACCGTACTTTCTCTTAAAAGAAAATAAATGAAAGTTTAAGAAGAGGTTTTTATGTTATGGGTACCTGGAAAATTTGCCGCAAAAGTTTGAGTGTTTTTCATAAACTGGATGTAGGGACATTGACCGTTTTTCATATAAATACTTGTATAACTTTCAGGTTTCAGGCTTGGAATTCTGAGAAAAATACTGATGGACTCTATGCTTCAGACGATAGTATACACCATAGAAAAATAAAAACGACGATAAACTCGGTTTCGCACAAGTTTCAAATAGGCTTTGAATCTGGTTCTGAGAGGATTAAAAGGATTAGACGCTCATTTAAATCGTGTTCATTCGATAATGCAATGGCTAAAAGCTTTGGCTCCCAGAAGAAGATTCTTGATCCTCAAGGGCCATTCCTTCAAAGGTGGAATAAGATATTTGTGCTGTCTTGTGTTATTGCGGTCTCGCTGGATCCTTTGTTCTTGTATGTGCCAGTGATTAATGATGAGGAAAAGTGTATAGACTTGGACAGGAAGATGGAGATCACTGCTAGTGTTTTGCGTTCGTTCACGGACATATTTTATATACTTCATATTATTTTTCAATTCCGTACTGGATTTATTGCTCCCTCTTCTCGAGTATTTGGAAGAGGGGTTTTAGTCGAAGATTCTTGGGCCATTGCCAAGAGATATCTGTCATCATACTTCCTGATAGACATTCTTGCAGTCCTTCCACTCCCACAGGTAACCTTATAACCAATGAGTTTAGTTGCTTATTCCTATAGCAGGATTACTTCTGTTATGCTTGGACTATGTATCGGATTAAATTCCTTCGTTGTGGTGCCGGGATGGAGCTTCATGATGTCTACTATAATCTAATGAGCTATATACACTTTTTTTTTTTTTGTTTTGCCCTTATTGGCGGTACATAAAAGAGATTTTTTTCCACTATCTTTTTAATGTTAGATATAAAAGAAGTCTTTGTTACAATAAGGGACGGATGGTCACATTTGTTGCTCTGATCCTCTGGCACGTATGTAATGTGGAACCAATTGGCTTGATCTTTGTTTCAAGTGTGCTTAGTATCTAGTATTGTCATGTCTTGTTCCACATTATTTTGAATTTCTTGTTTAGTTACAATGATTATCCATAGTTTTGTTTTACTCTGATGTTCTGATTTTTTTTTTTTTAATATGCTTAGGTGGCGATTTTAATTATTATTCCAAGATTGGGAGGCTCAAAAATATCTAACACGAAGAACTTGTTGAAATTCGTTGTCTTCTTTCAATATTTGCCAAGGGTTCTTCGAATCTATCCACTGTATTCAGAAGTTACAAGGACTTCTGGAATTCTCACTGAAACTGCATGGGCTGGAGCTGCACTGAATCTTTTTCTTTACATGCTTGCCAGTCATGTAAGTCGGTCTTCTTATAATTAGGAGAGTGTTATATTTGTATAAGTATCTTTGATTCATATATTTCGATAGTTTCTTTTGTTGTATTCACAACAAGGATATTGCCTGGTAGAGGCTAGTAGCTCAATTAGACAATTGAAAACCTTTTCGTATAGGGGGAAAGAAAAAATTTATGAGTAGAGGCTAAGAGTTAGGTTGTGCAGGTCATTTTTGTGTCTATGGTGGGACACATAGCATTCACAAAACCTATAAATTGGCCTTGTGACGGACAATAGTTGTTGTGCAACACACGTAAAATGCAAGATCAATCATTAGTATGATATCTCGACTTTGACTTTTGGATTTTTTTTTTTTTTGGGTCATAAATGGTAGCATTGTTGGGACCTCGGACTAGAGAAGAGTGTACATATAATGAAGGATGAGAGAAAGAGAGGAGAATGGATAAAGATTGGAGAAGTGCAGGGGAATTCTGTAATTTTTTATCATATGCAAATACCTGATTAGTGTTGACTAATTTAGCGCTATCTAATTATATGCAAATTGTAACTGAAATGGCAAGTTCTAGGAGAGAATGTAATAATAAAAAATTCTGGTTAACATAATAAGCTAAGATCTGATAAAGCTTAAAGCATCTGCATTATATTGCCTTTCTTCAAATCTTTCTGATTATCATGCTGTGCTGGATTAGGTACTTGGGGCCTTCTGGTACTTGTTTTCCATAGAACGACAAACCACATGCTGGCAAAAGGCCTGTGGGAGTAATTCGACTCTATGCGTCCATGATTCCTTATTTTGTGATAGTAGCTTCCAGACGCCAAAAGCACTATTAAACATTTCCTGTCCAATAGAAGAAAGTGACAATCCACCTTTTGATTTTGGGATATTTTTAGATGCCCTTCAATCTGGTGTCGTGGAGTCAACGACGGATTTTCCACAAAAGTTCTTTTACTGTTTTTGGTGGGGCCTACGAAATTTAAGGTGTGCATTGTGCTGAAATTAGTCTTTCTTTCATGTTTTAAGAGCTCTTTGCAACCTCCTTTTTTTTTTTTTTTACTAACAATTAAAATAACATACTTTTTCTTGTGTAATTAATAAATTTTCTGCCCTAAGTATGAGAAACTCTTGCACATTTCATTGTCTTTTCTTGATGTGGACATCAGTCCACTGATTTTTCAACGACCAGTATGTGATTATTTATTCTAGCTCTTTCTGTTCTGCAGTTCTCTGGGTCAAAACCTTGCAACTAGTACCTATGTTTGGGAAATCTGTTTTGCAGTCTTCATTTCAATCGCTGGTTTGGTACTATTTTCATTTCTCATTGGAAACATGCAGGTTTGTAAGCACCATGTTTGTTCAACTAAGTGTTGTTTACGGATAAGTTGATTGGTCTAGCCTTAATTAGATTGTTTTCGGTGTAGTGCCTATATATTATAGGTTTTCTGATGAAACTTAAGTTTCTTGAAACAGACATATTTGCAATCGACAACCACTAGATTGGAGGAGATGAGGGTGAAAAGGAGGGATGCAGAACAGTGGATGTCCCATCGCCTACTCCCTGAGAATCTGAGGGAGCGTATCAGGCGGTATGAACAATACAGATGGCAAGAAACCAGAGGTGTTGATGAAGAAAATCTAATCTGTAATCTTCCCAAAGATCTCAGAACAGATATAAAGCGCCATCTCTGCTTGGCTCTGCTCATGAGAGTGAGTTCCTTGGCTTTCTATGCTTGTTTCTTTAAAAGATTCTGCTTCCACCCATTTATTCTTTCTTGAATTTGAATTAATCATTTTCTTGACGTGTTGAAAATATTATTAAGTTAGAACGTAAAAAAAAAAGTGCACATTGGTGTTCGCAGTTGAAACGATTCAATAACTGAACGTTATTCATATAGTTATGTTAGAAACTGAACGTCATGCATATTAGAACTCATACGGAGCAAAATTTTTTGGCTTGATTATACTATAATTGTTCAAATTTGGTTTCGGTATTAAGCTGACAATATTATCTCATGCTGCTTTTTATGTTTGCTTAGTACTAGCTTAGTTTGTGTTATAAGCTGGCTAGTATGTAAGATTCCATACTTCGGCATTAACTCTTACCAATTTTCTTGGATGCATAGGTGCCAATGTTTGAGATAATGGATGATCAACTATTGGATGCAATGTGTGATCGTCTCAAGCCGGTGCTTTACACAGAGGAAAGCTACATTGTTCGGGAGGGAGATCCGGTTGATGAGATGCTCTTTATAATGCGAGGCAGGCTGTTGACTGTGACCACTAATGGTGGAAGAACTGGTTTCTTCAACTCCGAATATCTTAAGGCTGGTGACTTTTGTGGAGAAGAACTTCTTACATGGGCTTTGGATCCACACTCCTCATCCAACCTTCCCATATCGACAAGAACTGTGCAAGCCCTTACAGAAGTTGAAGCTTTTGCATTGAAGGCCGATGATTTGAAATTTGTAGCCTCTCAGTTCCGGAGGCTTCACAGTAAGCAGCTCCGCCACACTTTCAGGTTTTACTCACAGCAGTGGAGGACTTGGGCGGCTTGTTTTATCCAAGCTGCCTGGCGTCGCTATAGCAAGAAAAAGCTTGAAGAGTCTCTCATAGAAGAAGAGAACAGGTTGCAAGATGCTTTGGCTAAGGCTGGTGGGAGCTCACCAAGTTTGGGTGCCACCATCTACGCCTCACGCTTTGCTGCTAATGCGCTCCGTCTTATAAGACGTAATGGCACACGTAAAGCGAGGGTGCCGGAGAGAATACCACCAATGCTGCTTCAGAAGCCAGCAGAGCCAGATTTCACTGCTGAAGAACAATAGGTAATATGTGACCAGCAATATATGCTTAATTTTGTTGTGTGGAATGTAAAATGCAGCCATTTTAACTTATAAAGTAGTGAGGGAATATTAAGGTAGAAGCCCTTTTTATTAAATGTAAAAGGCATGTATATTATTGTTGTTGTATATGAATATCTGATTGTTTTCTGTTGAATTACTCAGGTGCTGTGTGGTTCCTAGTTTGTACCACAATCAAAATCTTTTTGCTAGAACATTGTCTTATAAAAATTTAAATTTTTGTTCAAGTGAACCGGTTGCTTGAGATTAGTAAATAAGATTAGGATAAGCATTATAATTTTTCTTTCTCTTTCTCATTTTAGGTAAATTGCTACAGTTGTCTCCAATCTTTTACAAAAGTATTATTATAACGATCCTACCTACGTGTCGTTACTTAACTATATAATCGTATTTTTAATCTTAATTTATCATCAAATATGAATTTGTGAAACATTTCTTTTTAAGTAAAATACTAATTACTTAAATTAATTTTTTAAAACAATTCCTTGATTAAAAAAAATATTTAAAAACATTTTTAAAACTATTTATTACTATAATTAACTTATTTAAACTTTTGATATAAGTATATTATAACTTATTAGTCTTAAATAACCTAGACTGAGATTATAAAATTACAATTCTTGTATTTAAATCATATTTGTGTAAAACCACTTATGCATACCTTTTTATTTTTAAAACTATTGTAGAAGATACTTTTATAAGTGGTATCTATACTCATTTTCACTATCCATCCGTCACTCGCTATTATCCATTACAAGTTGCTGACAAGTGAGTTTTTGCTCAGTAAATAGGAAACTTTTACTTGCAAAAGAAGCTTAAAACATTTATAAAATAATGTTTGAGCAGATTATGCTTCATTATGAACAAATTCTATATATCTAATTTGTTTTACCTAATGGGCCCCTATGTGTACGTATCAGTTGCATGTGATTGTCATGAAGCTAGGATTCGCAAGATCCCCAATAGCCCTAGATCATAAATTGAACTAAATCTATATTCCTCTCTCAAGGTTGAGAGGCCATAAATTCTCCATGTAGATCAGGAGGTTTGTACGATACTCTTAACTTATTTCTTCTTATTTATTACATTTGTCTAATTGTGTGTATGCAGTATGGCATGTTACTACACACAATCTAATAACATAATTCAGAACTATTTGTAACACAAAGTGAATATGCAATATAAATTTGTGTAGCACACATCATATACAATACACAACATATCACAACACAGATAATGTATTTTTATAAAGTATATAAAAACAAATTAATTTGAAAACAGTAGTTTTTATATTGTAGGCGAGATTCCTACTTACTTAGTTTCCAAAGATAGGGTTTGTTAACTCTCCACATACGCATCCAATATTCCTAGTATGAGGAAAAGCACCCCGTAAAACTGTGAGCTTTAACTTGCGTTGTGCTAATTAGCATATCGAATAAAAAGAAATTAAATCTTTTCTTAAATATTTTCTTTATTATTGGCTATTTTGATAGTTAAAAGGATTAATTAAATTTAAATCCTCTTAACTCATAATCTTCGTCTAATTTATTTTCCTTAATTGTCTTTAATTAAATCGTGTTAACATTGACAATCAATAAATTAACTTATTAATTAACTAATTATGTTCTTCTTACAACTTGACCTACTAATCTCTCATATTATCTATGTTGGGCTCATTACCGTGCCATAGGTCCATTAGAATATGTATAGTACTGTTGGTATCTTAAGCCTATGCCTAGTTATTATTCAATTCATTAGGTCTGATATGGTCTTTAGAAATTAAACGCATTCTATTAACTATCAAAGAGTTGGATCCGATTATTGCTCTTAAATGTGTACGAATGTTGGACCCATAATTTCTATTCTAGCGTAGCAATCAACCGCTTATATTTTTATGATTTCCCCTTTTTTTGAAATCTATTGAAAACTGTATATGTAAAACTTAATTGAAAACCGTATCTTAAATTGAAGTCCGAATTTGATAAGACTATGAATTGAAGACTCATATAGCTTTACGAGTGCTAAAATTCTTTTGTTGCTCGTAAATAGTGATCTTACCGCTAAATAGGTGTTTTGTTTTGAATTAATGTTGAAAAGGCATCTTTTTGTTAGTTTTAAAAGCCACCGTAAATTATATGTCAAAAAACAGTTCAATAAAAGTTTCCTCTATAGAAGTTCCCCATTCTATCGTGGATTAAAACTTATGTGTTTTCTAAAAGTTCATTTTCTCTCTTTAACATTATTGTCTGCAATGATTTTGTAAACTTTATTGATTGATCATTCTATAAATCTATTTACAAGTCCTTTTTAGAGGCAGAATTTTAAAAGTTTTCTTTGCGAAAGTTCTTCATCTCATCGAGGCCTACGACTTTCATGTTTTATAAAAAATCATGGTTTGGACTTTTTGAGGGTCATTTTATCCAAAAGCATAAACTGCACTATAGGTTGCAACACCTCATGAAACACATAAACAGTTTCAAAATCAATCCCAAACTGCACTGGAATTGCTAAAACAACTTTTTCATACAATAAGCTATACATTTTAAATTTTGGATTCAAAACCAAGCTGAAATAAGATCCGCACTATTGATGTTGTAACTTAGTGTTGCAACATCGGATATAATATCTATCAAAATTGTGTTGAAATAATCGTGCATTTGATCAGCAATTGCTACATTCATGATCTAATTATAAACCACAGTTCAAAAAACAATAAAGGACTGAAAATAACATGATCAAAATGGATACTTCTTTGATCATATTCCAAGGACACAATATGGTGTTATAAATTTGGAGCCTATTAGCAATACTCTTATCGAGGGATTAGATATTTAGAGTAAGTTTCATATTTTAAGTAAATGAATAGAAATATGATAGCTTACATTGGAGACAAATAATATTGATGGTGTAGAATAGTCAACGGAAGCAAAATGAATTTATGATTATTACTTGTACCATGGATTTGGAATTTTAAGGGTGAAATTTCTTAAGAGGGGTAGACTTGTAATTTTTAAAATTTATTAAAAAAAATTGAATGGGAAACAATGTCAACATTGGATTTTTAAATCTAAGTAAAAGCCTTGCTGAGGAGTGGCATCTTTTAGAAGAAAGAGAAGGAGAGACAGATAGTAGAGAGAAAAAAAATGTCTTTGTTTAAAATCACCGACGATTGTCTGGAGTCTGTTTTCAACGTGGTTGGTACCATTGGAAAGCTCTCGATGAGCCGAGTCCAAAGACATGTCTTACTGCCAACAATTCAAACCGTAGCCGTAGGAATCGCCCGTCAAAATTTCAAACCGCATAACTTCCAACGTTATCTTTTTCGTCCGGCATCCAATTAAGATGATTTTGGTCTCTACAGACTCGTAATGACGAGAGGAACAAAATTATACAAGCTTGTTATCAAAACTCATTGGAAAATAGTAGCTGGAACTGTAAACTCTAGCTGCCATAATACCATCACCAACGAAGCTTCGACGATCAAGCAAATAAACTCTATTTTTGACACCGTTTGCACCATTAGACTCAAAATTTGACTCTAAACAAAACCCCCCACATTGATTTCCACCGTCCTTGGCCGGAAATTGAAGGCATCAATGCCAGTTGTTTCAGCAAAACTCCGATCTCATCAAATTCGGCCACTCTGGACTAAATTGAAGGTTCCATTATGCCCAGAGGGCAACGAGTAGTGATGCTTCAGTTTCACAAAGCCGTAGTTAGAAAGCAAGAAATTTAGTCGTCGGAGTTCCAAGAAAGACAAGCCAAATTTGGGTGGTTCTAAGCCGAATTTCCCCAAATTACAACCAATGAATTCATGTGGGTCAATTTAGGGGGGTAGCCCTAAGCCCACCGGCCATTGGAGCCCGGTCAACACCTGTCAATGCCGGTCAACCTGGTCAAATCTAGTCAAAGCTAGTTGATAGTTAACCCGACCTTTGATTGATGATATGAGACCACCTCTTGACTCGTTTCGACTTTTCGAATACAACCGTGACCTCCGTTTAGGTTAATTCAATTTCATTAAAAATTATTTGGTACCAAGTGCACACAAAACGTGATAAAGTAGATCGATAGAATGGAGATTAGAACTAGTAGCTATTGCTTTAGGAATCTCCTTGAGTCTTTTCTAGCTATTCACACTTCCTTCGGGACCCGTTTCGAGATAAGGATTCTCCTACTTAACTTTTATGAGGTTTTATTTAATTAAATTGATGATTTAATTTTTTAAGATAGATTATATATATTATTTTGTTGTTATTATTATATGAACATCATATGGATAATTATGCAAGCCCGTCCTGTGATGTACAGCTAGTTAGATTTGATTTTGACATAACTTGTAACATAATGTGATATAGGAAGCATGGTTAGGTTAAATGGACTCTTGTGTACTAGTGAAGAAATGAAATACATTAATGTAACATGTAAAGACATGGATTAAGGTTATATAAGCGTAATATAAAATGAATAAAAATATGCAAAGTAAATAGGGCAACGCTTACATTCTTGGGTTTAAAACCATAAAAGGAAAAATAGGGGAGGCAATGACGCTCCCTTAGATTGAAAATCCCAGAACGCATTGTACAAGAATATGACTTGGTAACGATGCGAGACGACAAGTCCTTTCACTTGACTACTCAATAATCGATATAATGTATTATCTAGCATACCCTACGGGGAAATTGAATATGAAATAATATATAAATGATAGTAAATATGTGGATGCTACATAATCTTGTTATAATATGTGTGTGTGTGTGTGTGTATATATATGATATATAAACACGGTAATTATTAAGCATCTACTGGTTAGGGACAGAATGGGCTTGTTAAGATTTATTAATGATGTATTGATGAATAGACTAACCATGCAGGTTCAATATGGTAAGTAATAAAACCAAATGTGAGTAATGATTTGCCTACTAAACATATTGCCACTCATTCCCTTATATTTTTATCTTTTTAGGGTTTATAAAGTGTGAGCTGGCAACGAGAAAAATAGTTAAGAAAATTATGTAGCTATATCCAGTTGAAACCGCTTCATTTGTTAATAATGTTTCTCATTATGATGTGAGCATTGTTTGTTTCTATCTATGACTATATTAAGCTGCCTTGAGAGTTGAAATAATGATGATGATAGATTTATAATATTAAATTAAAAGTTCTACATTAAACTCTGGTTTTGTTGTTTTTATGTTTTCTTTAATTTGAAAATTTTCATTTAAGTTATAGGCAAATTTTTTTAAAGTTTTTGAAGTTTTATTTTTATTTTCTTATCTTTTTATTTAATTTATTAAAAACTACTAATCTAGTTAAGATGTTACTTTTTTTTTTTTTTTTTTGCATCCTACCCATTGTTATACATTACCGATTGTTTTGGACCTACATATACAAAGATGCGGTTCCATATGAATTATATTCCTACTAAACCCCTTCATCAATTGACATTGAAGATTTGGTATTTTACTATTCTGCCCAGGTGTTAATTTTACATTATTTTTCCAAATTGCGGGGCCCCAGATCTCCATCAACAAGTAAGTGGATAAGCTTCCTTGTTCTCGTCCATTATGCGCCAAGGGTGCTGCGAAGGTACCTGTCGTGCGAGAAAGTTAAAGAGACACCAGGGGCACGCGGTAGAACCGTATGGTTCAATGGCGTTCTCAATGTATTACTATACATTGTTGCTAGTCATGTAATTGTGTCATGATTACTATTACGGCATTCAACTTTTTAAGTACTACTTATGATGGAGGGCATTGTTCTATATTCCTAATTTGTTAATGAAACTTTTTAACATTAGTTGCACTACATTTTTTCCCCCTACAAATAGGTATTTGGTGCGTCATGGTACTTCTTTGCTATCCAAAGAGAGAGCATGCTGGCACCGTGCCTGTAAAAAACATCCTGAATCATGTGTCCCGGGTTCTTTCGATTGTCGGCGCAATACTTTGACCGAATTGACACTTCTGTCCAGCTTTTGCCCCACAAATCCGCCGAATGCAATGGTCTTCGATTATGGGATATTTTCTGATGCGGTTCAGTCTGGTATACTTAATAAGAAGACTACAAGTTTTCTTACGAAGTTCGTTCGTTGCTTTTCGTAGGGCCTGCGAAATGTGAGGTTCGTACATATAAAACAGCTTTTTTTTTTTCCTTTTACATTGCAAAATGGCTGATTGACAAACATGTTTAATTTTGTTGAAGCTGTTTTTGTCAGAGAGATTGCAATATTCATGGGAAGTTAAAAAAAAAAAAATCGAAAGTCCCTCGTTAGAAATGTAAAAGTAAGAGAAGTGCTTTACATTGCAATATGTGCAACAAAAGAAATGCTTGTGTATAATGCGTGTATGCTACTAGTATGCACCTCGAGTGCAGGCGATTGGGCATTTAGGGCAATTTTAGAGGCGCACTTGCGCATTATTGCAAGGAGCCAAGGAGCTTTCTTTTTGTTCCTTTTTCAGATTTCTGCATCCAAAACAGTTTCCCACCAACTTTCTTTGACAGTTTCCCATCTAAATCAGGTTATTCGCTGAACTGTTAAGCCATCTAGTCTTCTTGGGTTGATCGACCCGTTTCAAGAGGATTCTTCGAAGGCTCTAGATAAAAAGCTGGAACTTGGAAGTTTGACTACCAAAACTTGTTTTGTGCACAACTAAGGTTAATTCAAAGCCATAAAAGTGCCACATTTACAGCTAACAATACTTTAGCATGGCATAAATTAACGTCAATAAAACATAGCTTAATGCTTAAGTCTGCCTTTCATTTGCTTTCTTTCGCATTTTTGTGCTGAGGTATAGAATCCCTGGCTTGCACTTGGGTAGTTTTCGATGTTATATTACGCTCTTTGTTTTAAGTTTTCCCTTTGAGAATGCTGAGCTTGCAATGTTTTCTTACGTTAAATTAATGTCTCATACCCTGTTTGTTTCACTTCTGCAGTTCTTACGTTAAAATTAGTGATTGAGGTTATTTACTGTGAACAGATGTATTTCCAGATGAGAACTACAAGATCAGAGGAGATACTACAGAAGATGAGAAGGATAGAAGCAGAAATAGACTTTTGGGTAAATAACCATTCCCTCCCAGCAAAGGAAAAGACGCTGATCATGCAACAAGTTCGACAGGCATTGGAGTACGACAAAGATAGTTTTGATTTGGAAAATTTGCGCTCCGTCCTCGTTCATCAGATAGAGTGTATTCACGAAAATTCTAACGGGGCTGTTATAGAGAAAGTAAGTTCCTTAGCCTTCTTTTTTTCATTTCCCTTTTTTAAGCTTAATTTTGAGAGAAATTATTGGTAGTGTATTAAGATTTTGTCATGAATGCACACTTTTTTTAATCTCGTTGATTCTAAAATAATATGGTGCCCAAATATTGTGCGGCTATATGCCAATAGGGCATATGCACCAGAAGCTCTCTTAATTTCAATCAAAATGAAGTTTGTAGACTGTTTGTGATCAGGTGATCAGTTGACCATTTTTGAATGCAATTCGCTAGAGAATGTGTTGGATCAAAGGAACCAAGAACAGAATAATGAACATGCAGTAAAATAAACAAAGACACTAAGATTTACCGAGGTTCGGACCAAGAAAGTCCTACGTCCTCGTTGAGCTACCCTGTGAGAAGCTCGATATTACTAGAAAGAAGAATATGAATACACCCTCTTGCCTCACCACTCGTTTACAGATATTAACCTCAGTTTCAGAGAAACCCTAAAGAGCTATCCCTTGTGTTTGTTGAGAAATTCCCAGTGAAAGAACAATCTTAGCCCTCTCAGATTACCCAAAACCCAAACACAAGAAAACCTGCTGTTCTACCTTTGCTCTCTAGAATTTTCTCTCTGCTTACAACTGAGCAACTCCTCTTAGAACTCAACTCTGATTTTTCTCTCAACCCTAAGAGATAACACAGCATATATATAAGGTCTCAGTTGAATCTAAGGGATAGAATACAAGAGGCATCTCCACGTGTACGGTTGCGGATTATTACAAATAAAAGAATACAAACACGTATAAAGAATGTTGTCGTTTGCAGAATGTTGTCGTTTGCAGAAGGAATTACAAATTCTCTTTTCCTTTGTCGTTTTTAGAAGGAATTACACCAACAAACTCCACCTTAAATCCGTCAAAAAACAACATAAGAAATTTATCTTTAGGCGGGGGTCATTGCTCGGTCTTGAGTCTTCAAGTTTTTCCTATCCCAAGCAAGTCCAGACATTTCTGAAACTTGCTGGTAGGAATAACCTTGGTGGCTATATCTGCAGGATTTTCTGCGGTGTTAATCTTTTCCAATGTCACCACTTGTTCTTCTACTTTTTCTCTGATAAAGTGGTGCCTGACATCTATATGTTTGGTCTTCTCATGATAAACTGGATTTTTGCATAGATGGATTGCTGACTGACTATCTGAGAATATTGTTGTTGTTCCTTGCAGCATGTTTAGTTCTTTCAACAACCCTTGAAGCCATATCACTTCTTTGAAACCTTCAACACCAGCTATGTATTCGGCCTCTGTACTTGACAAAGCCACAATAGGTTGAAGCTGTGACGTCCAACTAACACAATTTCCAGCTACTGTAATTACATATGTAGATGTAGACCTTCTCTTATCTCTATCACCTACAAAGTCAAAGTCTACAAAACCATCTAAAGTAACATGGTCAGATATGATTTTATAAACTAAGTCGTAATTCAGGGTACCATTGATATATTTCAATAACCATTTAACTACTGACCAGTGAGCTTCTCCAGGGTTGGCCATATACTTACTCAAAACACTCACTGCATAGGCCAAGTATGGCCTAGTGCAGACCATGGCATACATTAGAGATCCTATAGCATTGGAATAAGGAACTTTAGACATTTTAATCTTGTCTTCTTCAGTTATAGGTGACTGGGCTGAGGACAACATAAAATGTCCTGCTAATGGAACCTTTACAGACTTAGCCTGGTCCATAACAAATTTCTTAACTACTTTTCTTAGATATTGCTCTTGTGACAGACAGAGTACTTTATCTCTTCTATTTCTCTTAATATCAATGCCTAAAATCCTTTTAGCAGCCCCTAAATCTTTCATTTCAAATTCTGCACACAGCAAATTCTTAATTTCTTTTATCACACTAGCATTCTTGCTTGTTAATAGCATATCATCAACATATAACAAAATATATATCGCCTTTTCAGTATTGGAATTCATAAAATAAAGACATGAATCATAGTCACTCCTTTTAAAACCCAAGCCAACAACATATTTATCAAACCTTTTATACCACTGACGAGGTGATTGTTTTAGGCCATATAAAGATCTTTTCAAAAGACAAACTTTATTTTCAGCACCTTTAACTTCAAATCCTAGAGGTTGCTTCATATATATAGTTTCATTAAGTTCACCATGCAAGAAGGCAGTTTTAACATCCATTTGTTCAAGTTCCCAGTCAAATTGAACAACCAAAGCTAGAATAGTTCTAATGGTTTTATACTTAATCACCAATTCCTTCAATTTGAGTAAAACCTTTAGTAGCTAACCTAGCTTTATATTTTACCAGTTCATTTGGTACAGACCCTTCTTTAACCTTGTAGATCCATTTGCAATCTACAGCATTCTGCTTTTTATGATTATTAACTAAAACCCAAGTTTTATTTTTCATGAGGGAGTCCATTTCTTCCTTCATAGCAATTTGTCATTGTTTAGCATTATCACTAGTTACTGCTTCTTCGTAAGACTTAGGTTCTAAGTTTTCAATTTCTTGAGCAAAACTTAATGCATATGCAATTAAATTACCTCCCTCATACCTGTTTGGGGGTCTTACTTCTCTTATTGCTCGGTCCCTTACTAGCATATAGTCTCTTAGATCATATTCAGTTGTAGGTTGTTGTTCAAGGCCTGATGTTGTTCCACCAATTTGGCTTGCAATATCTCTTGAAGGATTTTCCAACTCTTCTTGTTGAGTTTTTCCTGGAGGCTTCACTTTCTCCACCTCCAACTGTAATTCTTGAGTAGACTTAACTTCTTCACCTGCATCAAACGAAGCAATAACAATATCTTTTTCTTCCTTTAAATAGGGCATGTATTTTTCATTAAAGATCACATCCCTACTTATTATTATTTTAAGTTTAGCTCCACTTCTTACACAGAGTCTATACCCTTTAATCCCCTCAGGATAACCCAAGAAAATACACATTATAGATCTAGGTTCTAACTTCCCTTCCTTTTGGTGTACATAGGCAGCACACCCAAAAACCTTTAGATGACTTAGGTTAGGAGGTTTTTCACTCCACAATTCTTCAGGAGTCTTTAAACGTATTGGTTTACATGGAGATCTATTTATTAAATAACATGTTGTACTCACTGCTTCTCCTCAAAAATGCTTATTTAATCCAGAACCAAATAACATGCACTTAACCCTTTCCATTAAGGTCCTATTCATTCGTTCAGCTATTCCATTTTGTTGTGGTGTTTTCTTTACAGTTCAATGTCTTAAGATACCTTTCTTTGCACAGAATTGTGTAAACAATTCATGGCAAAATTCCATGCCATTATCTGTTCTTAAAGCCTTTATTTTCTTGCAGGTTTGATTTTCTACTAAGACTTTCCACAGTTTAAATTTTTCAAAACACCCATCTTTGGTTTTTAACAAGAACAGCCAAACTTTCCTGGAATAGTCATCTACTATGGAAAGAAAGTACCTGTGTCCTCCATAAGTCAAGGTGGTTTTTTGGACCCCATGGATCTGCATGGACATAGTCCAATGGGCCTTTAGCTCTGAATGTTGAGTTTGAAAAACTCAGTCTGTGTTGCTTCCTCAGAATGCATTGCTCACAGAATTCTAATGAGCCAATCCTTTTATCCCCCAAGAGTCCTTGCTTGCAAAGTTCTTGCAGACCCCTTTCACTAATATGACCCAACCTTTTATGCCATATATCTGCATCTCCTTTGCTTGCAGCCGCTGCCACAGAGCCAGTTATGGTGTGTCCTTGTAGAACATAGAGACCATGCTGCTTGACTCCTTTTAATACCACCAAGGAGCCTTTGAGTACCTTGAGAGCTCCACCCTCAGCCTTGTAATAGAATCCTTCTTCATCAAGAGTTCCTAACGAGATTAAGTTTCTCCTCAGATCAGGTACATATCTAACATTGTTTAACATATGATTTGTTCCATCCTGCAATTTTAAGCAGACTATCCCAATTCCTTCTACAATGCAGGAATTATCATTCCCCATGAGAACCTTCCCACCATCCAGAGGTTTGTAGTTCAAGAGCCAGTTTCTTTTAGGACACATATGAAACGTGCACCCAGAATCTAACACCCACTCGTCTTCTTGCTTCATGGTTCCTACTATTAGCATTGCTGAGCTCTCATACCCATCAATCTGGTTTGCCACTGCAGTCTCTTCATCTATATTCTTTCTTTCAGCCAGCTTCTTCTTCCATCCCTTACAGAAACGTTTAATATGCCCTACTCTATTGCAATAGTAGCACTTCCTTTGATCACTTCTAGACTTTGACCTAGATACAGGCCTTGTCTTTGACTTACTTTGATCTCTTTTCTGGGGACGCCCTCTGGCAAATAGCCCTGCATCACTGTGGGAATCCTTTCTCTGAACTAATTCATTTTTCAATTCCAACTCTATGGACCTTAAAGTAGAAAGAACATCTTCAAGGGATAATGTATCCCTTCCATATCTAATAGCATTCTTTACATCTTTATACGTGTCTGAGAGAGATATTAATAGGATTACCGCCTGCTTTTCTTCCTCAACCTTTTCTCCAATATTTTCTAGATCTATGACAATCCTTTTAAAATCATCAAGAATTTGTTCAAGACTTTTATTAGAGTCTATCTTGAACCCGAAAAGACTTTCCTTCAAATAAATTTTATTTGTTAAGGACTTTGTCATGAATAGGGACTCCAATTTGAGCCATACCTTAGCTGTTGTATCTTCCTCATTAACTTGCCTCAGGACATTATCTGCTAAGTAGAGGATAATGGTTGAGTAGGCAATCTCCTGCATTTCTGCCTTCTCTTCATCGGAGGCTGGAACTTCTCTTAGGTCTCCCAGAGCCTTAGCAACCTTCTGTTGGACTAAGATCGCCTTCAGTTTTTTTCTCCACAGACCAAAGTCTCCAGTGCCATTAAATTTTTCAAGCTCGAACCTTGTCGTTCCCATGGTGAGAGAAAATATCGTCAAGAACCAAGAATCTTTGTTTGAATCTTCAAAAAAAAAACACCTGCCTCTGTTTGGCTCTAATACCACTGTTGGATCGGAGGAACCAAGAACAGAATAATGAACATGTAGTAAAATAAACAAAGACACCAACATTTACCGAGGTTCGGACCAAGAAAGTCCTACGTCCTCGTTGAGCTACCCCGCGAGAAGCTCGATATTACTAGAAAGAAGAATATGAATACATCCCCTTGCCTCACCACTCGTTTACAGAGATTAACCTAGTTTCAGAGAAACCCTAAAGAGTTATCCCTTGTGTTTGTTGAGAAATTCCCAGTGAAAGGACAATCTCAGCCCTCTCAGATTACCCAAAACCCAAACACAAGAAAACCTGTTGTTCTACCTTTGCTCTCTAGAATTTTCTCTCTCTTTCTCTCTGCTTACAACCGAGCAACTCCTCTTAGAACTCAACTCTGATTTTTCTCTCAACCCTAAGAGATAACACAACATATATATAAGGTCTCAGTTGAATCTAAGGGACAGAATACAAGAGGCATCTCCACGTGTACGGTTGTGGCTTATTACAAATAAAAGAATACAGACACGTATAAAGAATGTTGTCGTTTGCAGAAGGAATTACATATTCTCTTTTCCTTTGTCGTTTTAGAAGGAATTACACAACAGAATGAGAGACTTGCTTGTGTTAAAGTTGACTTCTGCCTGAAGAAAACTTTTGGATCTTAATTCATATCACGAGTAAAACAATCTGTGTCCAATCCAATCTTAATCCATATCGCGGGAACAACATATTGTGTTGTCATTTGTAAAACGCTAGGTTTGATGATCTAAACTTGTTTGTTATCGGCATATAGACAATGCATGTTGCGATGAATTTTGAAGATGGGCTAAGATCAGACGGGATAATGCAACTGGGGAATATGATCAACGAACAAAAAGCAGAACAGTGATGTTAAGAAATGCCATTCTGAGCAATATAAAACTTGAAATCATGCCATATGTTCACTCCAAATTGCAAGAAAATGAAGACGTTAATCTGAAGACTATGCTTTCCATTCTCCGCCAGAAAGCATAAGAAGTCTGTTAAGAAGCACCTCTGCTTTGCTTTGCTAAAAAGAGTGAGTTCTTTTGCTTCTAAATAATTTCTACCATATAGTGTTTGTTTTAGCATACCCATACTATTGTTTTCGTTAAAGAGGATTCAGATTAAGATAGAGTAAATCAGGTATTATTCAGGTGCAAATGTTTCTAATATTGCTGATACAAGATATATTTGTCCACTCTCGATAACCATGTAGTTGATTTAGAACTCAGAAAAGCACCTGCCCGCTCGCCCAGTGTGGTTCTGCCCTTGCTTAATTCTTATGGCCATGGTCCCTACTCCTTATGATACACAATTATATTACTTTATAATACACCATTTTGTCTCAGCTCTCTGTCTGCTTGATGCTCAGTGCTTGGTTCGTGAGACTCGGGACGTGATGCAGATGCTGTCGTGCTGTGAGTTGGTCTGGGTGAGAAGACAAGCAAATTACATGGCCCATAGTATTGCAAAATGGTATTCTTTTGTCCTATGTTTTGGTTTCTTAGATGTTAATGTTATCCCTCGTTTAGTGTTCTATAATGAGTCGGCTGGCCAGGACTGTTCAGGCTGTTTTTGTAGATTTAAAAATAAATTTGATTGAAAGAGATTTGCAGGGAAAAGAAAACAGAGGAAGATATATTGGAATGCAAACTGGAATTCTCTCTTATTATTCAAAATGCATCAAGCTTACATTATATAAAGAAAAATAAAAACTGAACAACCAACTAAAGTGGCCGAGAATCAAGCCATAAATCACTACTGACTTAACAAATTAACCATTCCCTACAAACTCGGAATCATAACTTGACTAAGTAAAATTAAATAAATAAACATAAAACACGTGGCTGTAAATGTGAGGTACTGATCCTGATGCAAATAACCAACACTCCTCCTTGCATTAGGAGCTGCAAACTCCAAGTCTTAGCCTAAGAAGATCAAATTTGTTTGCTGGCAGAGGTTTTGTGAAAATGTCTGCAAGCTGATCTTCAGTTCTGCAATAAACCAAGCTCACATCTCCTTCCTTTTGCACTTCTCTTCAAAAGAACAGCTTAATCTTAAAATGTTTAGTTTTTCCATGAAAAACCAGATTATGAGATATTGCAATTGTAGCCTGATTGTCCACAAATACCTCTGTATCATTTGGTTGCTTCAAATGTAAATCACATAACAACTTCCTCAGCCACAATGCTTGATTCACTGCTGCTGTAGCAGCAACAAATTCAGCCTCTGCAGTAGACTGTGCTACAATCTCTTGTTTCTTTGAACACCAAGAGAACACACCCGATCCTAAGCTAAAGCAGTACCTAGATGTACTCTTCATATCATCTATGGATCCACCCCAATCACTGTCAGAAAATCCCATCAACTTGAAGTTTTGACACTTCTTGAATTTTACACCAAAGTTAACAGTCCCTTTGATGTACCTAATGACTCTTTTAGCTGCCGTAAGATACATTTTACTAGCACAATGCATAAAACGAGAGAGAATGTTTACAGCAAAAAGAATATCTGGTCTAGTTGCAGTTAGGTACATTAGACATCCAACCATGCTTCTAAAATATCCTTCTTCAACTTTGTCTGTGCCATCTTCGTTTCTTAGGCTTTCCTTCTGACTCATTGGTGTAGCCATTGCTTTACATTCCTCCATGCAAAACTTTTTAAGTATTTCCTTAGCATACTTTCTTTGACAAATGAAAACTTCTCCATTATCTTGCTTGATCTCCATACCAAGGAAATATGTCATTAGACCAAGATCTGTCATATCAAAAACCAGCATCATCTCTTGCTTGAATTCATCAACAAGTTTGGCATTGTTACCTGTCACCAACAAGTCATCAACGTACAATGACACAATAAGAATGTCATTCCCTTTTTTCTTAACATAAAGAGTGACTTCTGATAGACTTTTTGTAAAACCCAAACTTAACAAATGATCATCTATCCTACTATACCAGGCTCTAGGCGCTTGTTTTAAGCCATAGAGAGCCTTTTTTAGTAGGTACACTTTGTCTTCATGGCCTTCTTTAATGAATCCTTTTGGTTGCTCAACGAAGATCTCCTCCTGCAATAGACCATTTAAGAAGGCTGATTTTACATCTAATTGGAACACTTTCCACCCATTTTGAGCTGCTATAGCTAGCACTAGTCGAATGGTGTCTAATCTAGCAACAGGTGCAAATGTATCCGAGTAATCAACTCCAAAAACTTGAGCATACCCCCTGACAACAAGCCTGGCTTTGTGTTTGTTGATAGATCCATCAGCATTGAGTTTGGTTCTAAACACCCATTTCACTCCAATGACATTTCTGTCCTTCGGTTTATCAACTAGCTCCCAAGTCTTGTTCTTTTCAATCATTGACAACTCCTCTTCCATTGCCTTCTTCCATTTCTGGTCTTTAATGGCTTCTTCATAACCTGCAGGTTCACAAAGGGCCACATTACATCTTTGATAGATGTCACAGAGCGGTCTTGTTCCACGGATTGGTGGATTATCTTCCAATTCTTTTTGCCACTGTTCAGGAGCTTGAACATCTGTTGTTTGGAAGGAGGGACTTGATTTTTGCTTGCTAGTGGATGTCTCTTGTGTCTGTTCCCAATTCCACTTCTCATCTTCATTAAAGAATACATCTCTACTAACAATTAATTTCCCTGTTTGAGGATGAAACACCTTATAGGCCTTAGTGGGGGAACTATAGCCCACGAAGATACCTGGTTCTGATTTTTTGTCAAGTTTATCACGCTTGACTTGTGGAACGTGAGTGAAACACAGACAACCGAACACTCTAAGGAAATTGAGTGAAGGTTTATAGCCATACCATGCCTCAAATGGAGTTTTATCTTTTAGTGCCTTGGTAGGCAATCTATTCTGCAAGAAAACTGCAGTACTTGCTGCCTCAGCCCAAAAATTCTTTGGCAATTCTTTGTCATGTAGCATGCATCTGGTCATCTCCATTATGTATTTGTTTCTCCTTTCACTAACTCCATTTTGTTGAGGAGTATATGGAGCAGTAAGTTGGTGTTCTATGCCTGCTTCCTCACAAAAAAAATTAAATTTTTCTGAGGTGTATTCTTTTCCATTATCTGACCTTAGAACTTGAATTTTGCAGCCACTTTAGTTTTCCACCATTTTCTTGAACTTCCAAAACACTCCAGCCACTTCTAACTTGAATTTTAAGAAAAAAATCCAACATAATCTTGTAAAATCATCAATGAAAGCAATGTAATACCGACTGCCTACTAATGATAGAGTTCTTTGAGGACCAGATACATCTGTGTGGATTAGCTGCAACTTGTGAATGGCTCTCCAGGTTGACTTTGGGAATGGTCTTCTATTTTGTTTACCGTATTGACAAGTATGACAATTCGGTAAATGGTCTCCAAAGGTAGGTAAACCAACTGTGAGCTCCTTTTTCTTCATGTGCTGCATCCTTTGCAAGTGACAATGACCAAGTCTCTTGTGCCATATCTCAGTGTTACTGACTTTGGTGGAAATTGCAGCAAGTTCTTCTTTAATAGGATTAAAAGAAAAAAATTTTCCCTTCATTCTCACTTTGAGAATTTCCTGACCCGTGACATCAAGAATGTGACAAAAATCATCGTCAAAGATCACTTTAAACCCTTTTTCAATTAATTGACCTACACTTAACAAATTTTGGTCAATTTCTGGTACATAGAGAACATTAGAAATTCTCTTTGTGCCTTTAGTGCTGGTTATGATGATTGTTCCTTTCCCTTTTACAGAGATGTAATCACCATTGCCAATTCTGACTTTAGTAATATCAGTTGGTCTCAAATCTCTGAAGAGTTCCTTGTCATTGGTCATATGGTTGGTACAGCCGCTGTCAATTAACCAACTTTCAGTCAAATTACTACTTGCAAAGCAAGACGCCACAAAAAGCTTATCTTCATCCTCTTGATCTGCAACTTGGGCTTCAACTTCCTGCTGTTGAGCTTTTCCTTTGCAAATTACTGCTTCATGTCCAAATTGGTTGCATTTGGAGCACTTAGCATCAGGTCTTCTCCAGCATCTAAATGGGGGATGACCTTTTTTTCCGCAGTGTTGGCAAGGTGGATATGATTTCCTCTGATTTCCATTCTTTATTTTTGCATTGGCTGATGCTGTACTTACTCCATTTCCTTCAAAATCTTTCTTCTTTTTCTTTTTGTTTTTGGCCACGTTTTGATGCTTGACTGCCAAAGCTCCTTCAATTATTGTATCCTCCCTCATCAGTCTTCTTTGCTCTTGTGCTTGCAATGCATTAAGCAATTCTGCTAAGGAAAGTTTTGACACATCCTTGGTGTTTTCCAAGGTAGTGATGGTTGCTTCATATCTTTCAGGTACTGTAACAAGAATTTTTTCAACAATTCTTGAGTCAGCAAACTCTGATCCAAGAAGCCTCACTTTGTTTGCGATGCTAAAAAGCCTGTCTGAGTAATCTTTAATTGTCTCAGAGTCCTTCATCCTTTGAAGTTCAAATTCCCTGATCAAGTTCAGGACTTGCATCCCTTTAATTCTTTCATCTCCTGCATATTCTTCCTTAAGATAGTCCCATATGGCCTTAGCTGTTTTCAGGGACATAATTCTGCTAAAAATCGTTGGTGAAACTGCTGCAAATAGACATGCCTTCGCCTTTGATTTTTTTGTCCTTTTCTCCTTTTGTGTCTTGATCTGCGCCACAGTGGGATTTGCAGGGAGAGGCTGAACTTCATAATCCTCTTCAATAGCTTCCCATAGATCCAAAGCATCCAGGTAGGTCTCCATACGCACCGCCCACATTTGATAGTTGTCACCATCAAAAGCTGGTGGAGCCATTGACGAAAAATTGGATTCAACTTCCATTTGAACACTCAAGTGAACTCACAGGTCCCTCAAGAATAACGCTCCGATACCAAATTGTAGATTTAAAAATAAATTTGATAGAAAGAGATTTGCAGGGAAAAGAAAACAGAGGAAGATATATTGGAATGCAAACTGGAATTCTCTCTTATTATTCAAAATGCATCAAGCTTACATTATATAAAGAAAAATAAAACTGAACAACCAACTAAAGTGGCCGAGAATCAAGCCATAAATCACTACTGACTTAACAAATTAACCATTCCCTACAAACTCGGAATCATAACTTGACTAAGTAAAATTAAATAAATAAACATAAAACACGTGGCTGTAAATGTGAGGTACTGATCCTGATGCAAATAACCAACAGTTTTTTGTTGCTGACTTGTTTTGTTCACTTGCTCCTGTTTTGGGGCCTTTCTTTAATGAAGTTTCTTTTCAGCAATAATAATAGCAATAACCACCAACGCTACCAACAATAATAATAACCATATGTTTTGGCAAAATTAGTTGAAATTGGTCAGTTTCAACTCAAACGGTGTAAAAGCTTACGCATGCTACAATACTTTCAGTCAAGACTCTCTCAGTTTTAAGTCACTTCCTAACTCTATAAATATATATATATATATATATATATATAGTACTATTGAAATAGGAGAAAGTTCTACTAGCCTTGTTTCATGATATTTATCATTTTAAGTATTACTTTAATTAGCAAAAGAAAAAAAAAACATTAGCAGTTAATTAGGATATATAGGAATTCATTTTGTTAGTTTGCGAGTGTAAAAGAACCCTCAAATAGGCATATCTGATTAAATCGTCCATGGAAAATTTCATTCATAGTAGTGTTATTCACTCAGGTTAACGATTTTCACATGGAATGAATTGAATTACATAGTACAAGTGTTGTAGGTGATCTCGACGGGCCAAGCCCACAGAGGAGATCAGGAAAAAGCCCAATAAGGGCCCAAGGTCAAGAAGGTGTCTCAATCAGGTAGGCGGTTGTTCAAGATTTCCCATTGAGGATGACATAAATCCAAGGACTGGGAGTCTAGATGACAAAAAGACCAGGTTCATTAGACTGAGTATAAATTATGGCATGAGCAATAGAATCTCTATGAAATTAGGAAATTGAACCTTTTGTGCATAATATGGAAAGTCAAACATGGAGTTAGTGGGAAGAGAATCAGGAAAGTAAATATAATTGATTTTATCCTAAACTAGTTATTATTATTTTTTGTTTATTAACCTTTTTCACATGAGAATTTATGTCTATAAATAGGGGCTACAATCCCTGAAAAAGAGAGATGAGCATAGACCCCATTGCCGTTTTGTAAATTTGAAGAAATAGCGAAACATTCTCTAAAGTGGATGTAGCTTTAAGGAGCGAACTACTATAATTTCTTATGTTCTCTATTTTTTAGTATTCTAATTGCTTAACTTTTACATAAATACCAAGACAGATTGGTAAGATTATTGTTGACAAAATTTCACCATCAACAATAAGTAAGCCAAAAATGCACATCTCCTAGAGAATACAAAGCCAAGGATCAATTGGAAAGGAAACTTCAATATTAGAGGTGAATGTGTAATTATCATTAAGCTAATAAGTGATTATGACTAATTATTTTTTTTGTATATCCTAATAATAGTATTTTGTGCTACTCTTATAAATAATCGTAAATTTTATCCCTAATTTGACTTTTTAAATGTTCCAGACTCAATCCCAAATCTATCACTTAGCTTCTTTTTTTTAAAAAAAAAAAAATACAATGATAATCAATTAGTAGATTGTTATATTTTACATTTATCTGTCAATATACACATGTATAGACATGCATATTTTCTATCATAAAAATGTTATTTTCTATCAACATTATGTATATATTCCATTATTTTCTTAACATCCAACTAAAAACAAAAACAAACTGATAGATTATGGATTGAGTTTAGCGAGATTGACGACAACAAAATTTAGTGATTATTTTTAGGATTAACCCTAGTATTTTTTAAGGTTTCAGTCGATATTCTTTCATCACGTGTATTTGAGGCAATTTGCGGTTATGATCATGTTATTCATGTTTAATATATTTCAAGGGCATGTTTGGTGCACAAAATGAAAGAGGATTAGATTGAATTAAATCTTAATACTTTGTTTAGTGAAAAACTTTAAAGGATTATCCAATTCATGCTTGAATCCCTTTGAAAGGAGATTAGACAATCTCTTGCTAAAGCATAGGATTAAGTATAATCTTTGTACATTGTGAAAATTTTTAAAGGCCTACTTGCAAAAATTTTGAAACATTTGTGGTCAAATTATAATTTTTTTAAAAAATAAGAGGTCAAAATATAATTTTATGTGACGAAAATATATTTAATAATTATATTTTTGTCTTTTTAATTTTAAAAAAATTATAATTGTACTCAAAATTTAAAAATTTTTACAAAAAAGCCGTTATCTTTATAACACAGTATCAAACATAAGATTAAATTAGTTAAAATTTTATCCTATCAATTTCAATACGATCCAATCTTTAAAACCATCGTATTCAACGCTGTCCTATCCATTGCACTAAACATGCTGGCCATGAGTGTATTACCGGCTCTGGGATTGACTTGACGGATGATGAATTATAATTAATCATGTTTACTAAATTTTATGTGTGTTAAGACAAAGATTGCACCTTGGATTCTCTTTAATTTCTTAGCCACGCTTACGCCCAAGCAAAATACGTCAGCAAAAACAAATATTATACGAGTACTCTGATCACAAACTTTTGTCAATTGGGCTCGAATTTTGAGGCCAGACAAAGTCTAGTTTTCACATGTTACACGACGTTCATCCATGGTCCGAATATTTCCACAAATAATTGTCGTCTTCAATAATTATCCACATTTTGATGCTTTTTACTTTAAATGAAGCTTTTCATCTTTCAACTTTTTTTGACCCAGACTTGTGTGGAATTATGAGTTGGATTTGGATCTATATTTCAAAAGCTGCTTTGGAAAGCAAGAATATCACTTGCCAAAACGTGGGTCACCACCAATATTTTAAATTTTTTAGGAAGAAAATTCTTTTTCAAGTCTTTAACAACTCTTCAATAGCTAAACAGTGTATCCAAACATCCCTTTTATAGCTCTCTCTTGCTGCTCTGTGCAAAGGCATCGAGTTTAGCATAACAGTTTTGAAGCTTTTTTTGTTTTGTGTAAGATCATTGTCTCTAAGCATTTTCTTATTCTATTTTTTTTTTCGTTTGTTTTTCTAGCTGCTATGTGTTCCTTCGAGTTGAAGTTTGTCCCTTGTTATTCATTTCTTTGTTTTTTTTTTTTTTTTTTTCTTTTAAGTCAAAAACTTGCAGGTTGATTCTGAAAATTAATTCCTTTTTGTTTTTGTACTCATATTATCACATCTAATTTTTCTTTGTTCGTTGATTTTGTTTTTTCTTTGACTCCATACTTAAATTTGCTCTGAGTTCTCGACCAGATGAAGAAAGAAAACTTCTAGTCGCGAAATAAATTAACGTTCATATTCCTGCAGGAGCCAAACGAATACTCATGGATAATTCAGGAGAGAAAGTAGCTGTGAGGTTTGTTCCTTTGACTCTAGTTCTTGTTCTTCTGTTTATTTATTTATCATGTTGAAGCTATTTCCTCTGTTTAATTGTGTCCATCTTGTTTAATTCTTACACAAAGAATAAGAAGTGTAAATAAATATCACTAATACCTAGAAAGAAAATATTACATCAACTTTTGTAATGATACGGTCTCATATTCTCTATGTAATTAATTTGGTGTCTTGTCTAATCAAACATATTAGGACCTATCATTTAAAAAGTTCTTTTTTTTAGGTTATTTATCTTTTTGTAGCCTGTATTTTAAGTTTATTCAAATAATATACCTTTAATTTTTTATCTCACTAAATTTATACTTTCAAATCAAATTAATACATAAATTTATAGCTTTTCTCAATTAATCTTCAATTTTGACGTAAGAAATTGCTCAAAATACCTTCAAATTAAAAAAAAAAACGATAACTTTAAAAACTTAAAAAAGCTTTATACTAAGTTTTTGCCTTAAAAATGCGTATAATACCTTAAAAAATAGGTGTTTTATATGTTTTTATTTTTGTTATCTTCTTATTTTTTGAAAGTTTTAGTTTTTCTCTTTTATTTAAGGATAATTTGATCATTTTAAATATTGACATCAACTATTGATTGAGGCAAGATATAGATTCGTATGTTAAATCTAATATAAAGCTATACACTCAATGAGATTGAAAGCCGAATGTATAGTTTCTAAATTAACTTAAAACAGAGGGTATAAATATATAAATATTCCCTTTTAACTAACTTTTTATTGTACTTTTAATATCTGTATCTTTTAAATGACGTGACATGATATGATCAGTTATTCATCATTTGCGATACTAAAAAATTTAGACAGGAGTTTTGAATCCTTAGCGACGTATATTTCTTTTCCTTTTTGCTTGTGATGATGCGTTCATTTTGTGTTGTTCTTTTAGCGTTGCGGAACGGCCAGAGTGGAGTACTATAATAGACACCACTACGATAACGCAAACGTTGAGGAATGATGACGTACGAGCTCCGAAGGAAAGCTTGACAAAAATATTGGTGGAAATTGTGGAGCAAGAGGGGTTCCAATCAATGTGGAATAAGATAATAGTGTTGGCATGTGTGATTGCAGTGTCAATGGATCCTTTGTTCCTTTACATTCCTACCATCAATCAAGAGTTCAAGTGCTTTGAAATGGATGAGAAGTTAAGGGTTTCGGCTCTAGTTTGGAGATCTATTTTTGATCTAATATATATAATGGATATTGTTTATAATATAGCCAAAGCTTACAAGGTAGAAAAAAGAGAAGAGCCATCAAATTGGGAAATTAAGAGCATAGGTATTCATTTGGTTAAGGATGGCAAGATTTCTTGGAATCTGATCGTTGTTGATCTTCTGTCTGTTCTTCCCGTTCCACAGGTAAACTCTATATGACCTTTAAAAAAAATAAAAAACAAAAATGAAGAGAGAGAAAGTAAAGTAAAGAAAAAAGAAAAGAAAAGAAAAGAGAGGAACTAATCTCTTTACTTTCTCTCACCCGGAAAAAAAATGCTTTGGATTTTTCCTTTTGATAAAGTAGATTCTTATAACTTTTTGCAAAACAAAATATAATTAATTTCAACAAATCGGAGACGCTTTTTCAAAGAACACACATGAACTTAAATTTTCAGTAGAGGACTTCTTTTGTGTTAGTCTTATATACACGTTTTAAAACTGTTAGATTTGATCAAAATTTTTTTTACATATTTAATTGCTACATATGAGTACCTTTTTTGGTTCCTATATTAGAAATTGCCTTTGCATATTTATTTTTCCTAACAAATTTTGCAGTTTCTTTTCCCCTCAATTTATATCACCCCTCAATATTTTTAGTAATACGGATATTGCATTCAAATTTATGGTATACTCTTAACATTTTTTATTTATTTCCACGGAATTTGAAGGTCAGATAATCTGATATACACGTGGCCCAATTGCTGTTATTAAGCAAGAATGTCGTACATATTCATATATATATATATATATATATTTGTCTCCATATAATACAAGACGAGCAATTAATTCAAATTGATCGGATTATATGATTAATATATAATTTTGTGTACAGGTAATAATATTGGTTCAGTTGTCAAAACTGAGTGGCACGGGATCCCTAGAAATGAGAAAGTACCTGAACGTCGTTCTTTTCTCCCAATACGTGCCTAGGGTTCTCCGAATCTACCTATCTTGTAAGGAACTCACAATGGATTCGGACAAACTCAGTGGAATCGTATGGGTTAGGGGCGTCTTCAACCTTTTTCTCTACATTCTCGCCAGTCATGTGAGTCAAATTTACATTAAATATACAGAGCGTCTGAATCGACAATTTTAACCAAAAACTAATATTGTATCGATTTAAATTCTGTGAAAAAGAACTAATTTAGATTGTAATTATTTTTCCGGTTCGACCAAGTTACCAAATGCAATTTTTTACAAATACATGGTAATTTTCTAAAACTATTTTAATTGGTGGTATTTTTTTTTTAACTAGGTATTTGGAGCGTTCTGGTACTTCCTATCTTTTCAACGTGAAACAGCATGCTGGCACCAAGCTTGTGAAAATGCTCAAAACTGCCTATCTAGCACTCGTTATTGTGGTGATATAGGAGCTCCAAAATATATTATTGAAATTCTAAATTCTTCTTGTCCCATAAAACCAGAAAATGCAGATCGCTTCGACTTTGGAATATTTCTTGATGCCCTTCAGTCCGGTGTGCTGGCTCCAAATATTGATTTTCCTCAAAAGTTTTTTCAATGTTTTTGGTGGGGCCTACGGAATATGGGGTAATTTGCACTATAATATTCAATTATCTTATTATTTGTGTTAACTTCAGTCTCATTTCCCAAAAAAAAAAAAGGAAGCAAAATTAATAATGTCAAGGAGCTAGCATAATTATGATGAGTGATGTTTCTAGAGTTCTATTAACCAATACCAAGGAGCTAGCATAATAGCATCGGTTATTATATATAAAGATTTTGTTTCTATTCTGAATTAGAACGTGCCATTGTCATATATGATAATTTCTATCCATTTTGTTTTTTTCCCTTTCTTAATTTATACATATAATCTTAAAATAATGTTGTTCAAAACAAATGTTGCATCACCACTTTACTGGGGTCTCATGACCAATCTCGAATTACTGGTTTTTATACTAGTTCTGTGTAAAGATTTAATATTCTGACAAATATATGATAATGTATCATCCATAAGAACAAACATTTGTCACATGAAAAATTGCTAATTATTGTGTACCACTACTATATTGATGATAGATCGCAATTTCCGTATGTGTATATATTAAATTTTTTTTATGTACGTTTATGGCTCGTAATGATCATATATTATATACTGCTCCGCAAAAATATAATTTCGCAGTTCGCTTGGCCAAAACCTCCAAACAAGTACGTATGTATGGGAAACCATGTTTGCAGTTTCGATTTGTCTCTGTGGTTTGCTACTTTTCTTATATCTCATAGGAAATTTGCAGGTTGGTACTCTTTCTTTTTTTTAATAATTTATTTCAATAATTACTGTGTGTTTCTAAGCATCATGTTTTATCAAAATTACTTATATTATAAACAAGATAATAGTACTTAAATCTGAGTAATATCTTCGTTTAGTCAGTTTATAAGCTTTTTTCTCCCTTTTTTTTTTTTCCCTTTTTTCTTGGTGGCAGACTTATTTGCAATTCGCAACCACAAGGTCAGAAGAGATAAGGGAGAAGATGAAATTGAAAGAAAGAGACATAGAATTGTGGATAAACAAAAATGGCCTTCCAAAACATATGAAGAGGTCGATCATGAAGAGTGTGAAGTACAAGTTGCAGGAAAACAAAGATGTTGATGTGGAGAATCTGTTCTCAATTCTTCCCCTAGAAGAAAGAAAGTCCATAAAACGCCAACTCTGTCTCACCACAATAACAAAGGTAATTTATACTATAATGTTCTTAACCTATTTTCGTTAAGGTCATGTTAGAGATCAAAAGTCATTCAATCAATGTTTTTTTTTTTTTTTTTATACCAAGGAAAATGACAAATGAACTCTTAATTTTCAATTAGTAAAATTAACATTGTATAATTCCACGGCCAATTAGCATAGATAATTGTTATAAAATAAATGAAATAGGCAACAAGAAAATGAAGAACAAGAACACACAGAGTTACTTGTAAAACCCTAGATAGGGAAAAACCATGGATAGAGAAAGAACGAAACTACTATTTCGAAAAAAATTGGCATAAAAGGAGGAGTCGAAAAGAATACATATATATAGGACTAAAGATCCATACAGCGGGGGCAAAGCCCTATTAGACCATGGGATTCAGGTTGAGGCTTGATCCCTCTACTACCACTACAGACCGCCAAAAAATAAAATTCCCATAATTATAATTTTACTACAAAACGTCATACCGTAAATTTTTCGGGCCGGACCAAAACAAAATTCAGGAACATCATGCTCTAACAATAATTATTAACTTGAAATCCCAAATAGCATTATAGCACATTGGTATAGTACATGACCCACCTTCTATAGAGTGTTTTTGGCAAGCCCATTTCAACTACGTGGTTGAAATTGCTATAATAAAAAGCTCTCGCATGATACAATGTAAATCTTTCACATGGTACAGTAAAATTGTTTCAATGGTTAGTCCTAATTATGTTGCCAAAAACGCTCACAATCGGTGAAAAACACTTGAGGATATTAATCACCACAATAAATACAAAGTGAGTCCTACCTGTAGGTCCCACAACGTGGGACTACCCTGTATTTATGTATGGTCTTTAGTTGCACTGGTGCCTTACCTTAGGATTGTTCTTAATTACTAGTGGCGCTGTCAATTTTTTTATTTTGGATATCACTATCTATTTATTAGTTGTTACCAAATAACACTTCATAAAATATCCATGATCTTATTTTCTTGAATTGCAGGTTCCAATGCTTGAAAGCATGAATGAACAAGTGACAAAAGTGATATGCGACCACCTCAAGCCAGTAATTTACATTGAGAACAGTTACATTATTAGAGAAGGAGACCCATTAGATCGGATGCTTTTCATCACACAAGGCACTGCTTGGGAGTACTACACATGTTACGAGGGTGGGAGTAGCCATAATAGTATTACAAATGATAGCAGTATTATAAATAGTTCCTCAAGATGTACTACTAGGCGTATTAAAAAGGGAGATTATTTTGGAGAGGAACTCGTGAAGTGGTCACTGACTCACACCACCATTTCGGACTTCCCAATCTCCACCAAAAATCTCAAATCCCACACCAAAGTAGAAGCTTTTGCCCTCATGGCCAATGACTTGATGAACGCGCTCCGCAAACATTGGTGGCTTTTTAGGCGGAGCCTCTCGCCCAACTCGACCAATTCTTGCGCCGAGCGGTGGGAAGCGTTGGCGCTTGAGGCCCTACAAACGATTCGTCGGCGGCGAAATCAGCTGGGAAAGAGGCCTTCAAGCTCACATGACTTGGCTGATCAGGATGACAAGTGGAAAAAATTTAGACACCAACATCTGCACCACTAGATAGTGTCATACTATTATTGTCCTTGTTGCTACTATTGTTATGATTTTGGACTGGATTTAAAACTACGACTAGTCTAAGCTATGATGGCCAGGGCCATCATTTTGCATGGAGTTTGACAAAGTAAAGTGGATTTTGCAAGTGTACTGGTTTCATGTTGAAAGCAAGTGTAAAAATATTGTCATACCTCTCTAATTATATCTTTGTCCTTAGATATATTAATTCTCTATTAAATAATTTATTTATGATATAATCTTAAACAAATAATTTAAATCTAATTTATTCTATGAAGGATAAGCATGCTCAACTACTCAAGAATCATGTGTAAGATGCCGTGTTTTAGTCATTCATATAACCTCAACCATGGCAAGTCAAAAGACATAATTCATGAATGATCACTTGGGATTTAGATCATCTCATACATGGCAATCAATATAAAATATATTTCTCTTAATGGAATTTACAGAAGAAGAATAATTATTTTATAATTGTGGTCTACTTCAATGTATTCTTAATGCATCAAGTATTTCTATACGTGACCACAAATGTAACGCTTTTTGATAAAAGTATTGCATTCCGAATGGAAATCTATACATGTGAATGAAATAATTAGTTTCTTTAACTGTATGAAACAATTATTTTTTCTTGGGAATAAGGTGGCTTTAAAGATGGAGGAGAAGGAGGAAAGAAAGAAAGAAACTTAGCAGAAATTTACTCAATCAACGTTGAGAAGCTCGATCGGATTATTTATTTGGTTAAAGAAGAAAAAGAAAAGTATTATTAAGTAAAGGAAATGAATTGCGATTCATCTATGCTATTATTAAGCATTAGTAAATATTACGTAACTAAAAATTAGAAAGTATTGACTATTTAAAATATGTATATAATTTAAGGTTTTATGGAGTAAATATGGTAAATTGAGGAATTAAATATCTAATTTAAAAATATGTATATAAGAATATGACTTGCATTTTTTTTTCCTAGATGTATATGTAGGTGATGGTAGTGAATGAAATTAGTTAGTCAAGAAAAAGCTTTATCAATATAGAACTCTGGCAAGATCAATTATCTATAATAGAAAATTGAAGTTTAGTTTCTGGAGAGATTTTAAAAAAGGGCATTTACGACCTTGGGCTGAGATCAGATGCTATCTTCCTCCCTCCATCGGCCGGGGCCTGCTGCAATTGGGCTTCTTCTGAAAGCCGGGCAAGATGTTGGTTGTACATTCCGCCCAAAAACATGAGAAGATTTCAAAAACAAAAAGGGATAACGAGACAGTTGGCTCAATTATATTTATTGGATTAAAATATGACTCTAATTTATAAAAATTTCATAAATGTCTTATAATGATATCATTAAAATTATTTATATATAATTATATAGTATAATATGTAATATCATTAAGATAATTACTATATCATTAAAGACATTTTAAAGATATTTTAAATATTGTGTTAAATTTTAATTTCATAATAATAATCTGTATACGTATTGTAATTTTTTCAAACAAAAAAAGATATTTACATAAAAAGGTCTGTTTGGGTTTATTGAGTTTAAAATTGTTTATTTATTAATAATATTATAATACTGTTTATTTTTAAAATTTTGATGACTTAAAATACCATTTATGCCCCAATGTTTATTTTTGATAGGTTAAAGCTTTTTTTGGCCTTTTGTATTCATTACTATATTGTACTACTTTAAATGATACCCTGATTTTATCCTTTTTATTTACAGGGGGTTAGTAGTAGTAGTAGTTATTATTATTATTATTATTATTTGCTTCATTTTGAGTTATTACCTGTCGACTTCATGTAGTAGGATTTTATGGGTTTTTTTCTTCATTTTACTACCCGTTGACTTCACGTAGAAAGTTGTCATCATCATTGATATAATTATATATAAATTATACAGTAATGATAAATATAAAGATCATTATTTATAATATTCACAATTAATACTAATAGATATTCATTTCTTATCTGTAATACCTAAAAAATCTAAATAATTAATAAATATAATTAATTAATTATTTTTCATAACTGCGCCATTACACTAGTAAGAAGCCTAAGCTTATAGCTTTTGAGCATAGATTTTAGTATACTAATTAAGTATTTTATCAGTTATACTGATAGAATCCAAGAATATGAGTCAATGGTTTTCTTAAGAAAATGAAACAATTTATCTTACACAAAGATTCTTGTAATTCAACTGATTCTATGATTTAAAGTGAATTAGTATAATCATCGAGAAAATCCTATGTAATGTGATTTACAGATTAAAAAATTAATCTCATATTATATTGATATTTATGCTAATGTACTGGTATTCTATTAATTTCTAGCCACTTACGTCCAAGCAAAACAGTAAAGGAAATATCTTGAGAAAGAAAATTACTTATTTGACATTTACGCAAATGTACTGGGATCTTATTATTTTCTTAACCACCCGAATGTCGAAGAAAACAACAAAACAAATATGAGAACTAAAAAAAAAAAAAAAAGCTGCGAATTTTGATGAACTTTGCATTTCTTTCCTTTTCTGTAAAAGAACTTTGCAAGTGTTACACGAGGGTTTGTTTGATAGATAAAATTTGTTCGATGAGGTTGCAACATTGTATAAATATCTCAACAATAAATGCACTCTTCAATTGTTGACTTTGTTACTTTTTATCTTAGCTTTTTTTTTTTTTAATTTCTTTTGCTTTAGGTTTATATAGAAAGTATATCATAGATTTCAATCTCATCACATATATACATAAATTGATATTTTTATTTTTTCAACACTTAATTTTGACTTAAAAGACATCCAAAACGCCCTTCAAATAGAAAAATAAATAAATAAAGAAAAGTTACTCTACAAAAGAAAAAGATTTTCCTCTCAAAAAAAAAAAAGGAAAAAGATGATGATCAATGTCACTGTTCAAACCTCTTATTAACGACCTAAAACAACACCTCATAGCGCATTATCCCTGCTTATCTCATCCTTAATGTCATTGTTTGACTCCATACATATGTATAACCCCTATTATTGTATTGTGTGAAATGCGTCAATCAAGACAGCACATATCTCACGGATGAGGACATATGGCAAAGTTAATCTCACAGAAGAATTTGAATACGATTGTAATTTGTAAATATTCTATATAATTTAAAATTATACTAATAAAAAATTACAATATAATTACATATATAGTACAAAATGCGACATGTAATGGTAATTATTATATAATTATGTCATGTAGTGTAATTTTTTTAACTCAATTTACTTTTAAGTTTATGTTCATTTTTATATTTAAATGATGTGAGGTTTGAGTTTATTTTAAGTTTTATATGGTTTTATAAGATAGTGTTGTTTTTTAAATTATCAATCTTATATTAAATGGAACTGGTCACTCATTTGATTTTGTGATAAAAATTAGACTTTTTAAAGACTTCTTTTATCTTAAAATGTCAACTTGTTAAAATGAGTAGCGCTCAATGTCCTTATAAAATTTACGTTCATTATTATATTTAAATGATGTGAAACTCATGGGTATTTTTTTTTACAAATCTAACATTGAAGGTACAAAAATTAATAACGAATATTAAAAAATTTCAAATAAATATTTATTTTCAAAATTACACATTAACATTCCTCCATAAGATGGTGTAACACCTGTATTTTAACGGGCATGATTTTGTAAAATTTAATGAATAAAATATGACTATTTAAAATTACCAAGTTTGTCTATATTGTTTCAATAAAAAAAAATGCCACTTTAGTATTTTCTTACCAAGTCTTCATAAGAAACATTCAAAATTTACCAATACTCACTTCTATCAATTTTGTTTCCCTAAATTAATGCTCAATTATATAACATTCTTCTCATTTTGCTAAAAGTCTCCGAAGGAGACATGGAATTAATTTTTCCTCAATTAATAGAAGACATGGAGATATTTTCTCAACCACCTATTTAATTCTTTCCTCATCTTCTTCCATAACTCACTCCAATTGTTCCCTCAATTTTGTTGGCATTACTTGCTAAAAGTCTTCATGGGAGACATGATGATATTTTCTTTTAATGCTCTTTTGTTTCTTCTTACAACTTTCCCCGTAAACTTCACATTCCTCTCAAGCATTTTGATATCTTTTTATTTAACCATCACCACCTTCTCTAGTTTCTCATTCTCTCCCTTTCTCACTTCAAATTTCTAACTAAAGACATAGAGCACAAAGCTCTCTTTGTGGCCAAGACAATTATAATTCCCAACCATGGTCGAGGTGGTTTTAGAGTTAATTCAAGCTTGATTTTTAACCCAAACTTTGGTGCTTTTCAAAGGAGTTTTGAGGTAGGTTTTCTTTAATCTAAACTTAGTTTTTAGTATATGTTTTCTCCATGTTTAATACATAATTTTTGTATTCAAAATTCATGCAAATTTCTAGTTATGTTAACATGCATCCTTGAGCATTTATGAACAAAAACTTGAGTCTTGAGTTAAAACTCACAACCAACCTTTATTTTGGTTTGACACAATGTTAGAAACATGCTAGGAATGTTTAAAACCAGTTTTCATAACTTTAAGATTGACGTTCTAATGTTTTGAGCTTAAAGAGTAAACTTAAGCATGTTTTCATCATTATTTACAAGAAAGGCTAGAGATATAATTTGATAATGATTTTGGTATAAAACTCATGAGAATATGTTTATTGTGATTATATAATGCATGTTGCATATTTTGGAATGGTTTTGAGATTTTGAACAAGGATAATATGTTTTGAGTTAAAGAAAAAACTTAGGCATTCCATGAACTTTGTAATACCTCTACAGGCAGTGGCTCTTTCTTAAAATTCTGGAGTTAAATAAAAATTAATTTTGCAAATTGATCTGCATATTTAAAAAGTAGACATCCTAAGCTTTCCAACGAGCTATCATGAGCCTAAATCGGAGTTGTATTTTAATTTCTATGAATTTTTCAATTTTCAAATTAGAAACTAGTAAACCTGCCAGTGGTAGTAAACCACCCGTCTACCTTAAGTAAACCACCTGTTAACCCGTGTGTTTATTGTAGATAGTGAACCGGCCTTTTTACAAAAGTATACCACCAATTTGCTATGGTATACCAGCTGTTATTTTGAACCAAGAACCCAACTTTGCTCACCTTCTAGTCCCTTAATATCTTGCAACCTTTCTAATACTATCCTAAATGATTTATGAATTCTTATTAGAGACTAAAACATATAAATTACTTATATATATTTTATATTGTGTTTAAGATAAAAATTGTTTACTTGGTATTAAAGAACAATTGCATAAAAAACTTTAATGGCACTAGTAAGATGGGTTTACACATAATTCACTTATGAATGTGATTATATGTTGTGCTTTAGTTTTAATTGTCCTTATGCATGCCTTAGGGTCAAGGATGTGTGGAGCTGACGTTAATTAATTTCGAGATTAAAAGTTTGTTGTTGTTAAGCTTTGAAGGTAGGGATTCTATTACTCATCTTTGTGAGGTTTTTGGTAAATTAAATTTGGTTGTTTTATGTTGTAAAATACGTATATTGTATAGCGATGAATATAATGATTTGACATATGTTATAAATTGAGAAGCATGATTAGAAAATTGACTCTATAAATAAAAATTGAATACAAAGGAATAGTGAGATGTAAAAAGGGCGACGGTTACGTCCTTGGGCACGAATACCCTAAAAGGTAAAATAGAGGAAAGGTGATGACGCTTCTTTGGATTAAAAGTCCCAGAATGCACTGTACAAGCATTGACTTGGTGAGGACTCGGGGCTTGATGTCCCCTCACCGAAACACCCTTGGAATGTTTAGAGGGTGATTAAACACCCCCATTTAGGTTTCGATGAGTTGAGTGATACTCTATTTAACATAGATACCTAGGAAAAATGATGATTGGCAATATTTGTATAAATGTATAATTATGAAACTTGGCAATGATTAACTATGGTATCCATGAGATGTGATCATAATAAACCTCATAATTTGGAATATGATGTAACTTAACTAACCATGCAGTTTTAATGTGGTAATGGATAAACCATAAAGTGAGTCATGATTTTTCCTACTAGGCATGCCGATGCTCATCCTTATCATATCTTCATCTCTCAGGTGGAACTCAGTGCAACATATCTGAAGAGGAATAGGCAAAAACATCCCTACTGTTTTCATGTTAAAAGATCTTGTTTATTTGTAACTTATCTAGAACATGTAAGATTTGTATTATTTTTTTTATGATGGCTGTGTTAAGTTATTTGAGAATTATACTATGGTGATGATGACTGTACTATATATATTTGGTGCTACACTAAAAACTGTGGTTTGTATTTAAAACCTTTATTTTTATTTTTATTTTCGTTTAAAGACCCATGGGCATTGTTTAATTGATTTAAATAATATAAAATTTAAAATTATTTTATTTATTCAATACTGCTAACCCCCACATAGGGGCGTTACAGATGGTGCACCTCTCAGACTTATAATCCTTAGACCATAAATAATCCCGCATCAGATCTTGCTCCCGGGTAAGTTCTAGCCCATATTCTGGGCATGTGATAGGAATATTTTTGCAATAATAGAATGCACGCATTAATATAAATGTAGTTATGTAAGGAAAGCTAGTTCTAGTTCGCGAAGCACTGACAGAGGAGCCAATCAAAGTAAAGAGATGTGTGCCATCCAAACAGAAGGGGTGTGCTAGAAACTTAGGGTCTCTTCACTAGCGCCGGCAATACGAGTTGCGACACAATGACACGACACGAATCCGACACGTTTTTTTGCAGGTTAGTGTCGAAAAATTTGACCACGGGTCATTTTAGTGTTAACCCGAAACTGACCCATCAAAAAACAGATCGTGTTCGGGTCAACCCGTCTGATACTAAAATGACTTCGTTTTTGACCCGTATTTAATTAATTAACTTTAAAAAATTAATATTATTTCATATATAATATAAGCCGTTAAAAGATCAAACCCTACCTTTCTTATCACTCATCTTCTTGTTGAAGTGGTATGAAACTCTTCTAATTTTATTTTTTTATATTATATATATATTAATGTAGGCATGTTATAGGCGGGTTGTAGGTTACAATCGGGTTGCAGATCAAAAACAGGTCAAAGGTCATTATTTTTTGACATTGTGCATAAGAAACGAGTTGACACGGGTCATGTTCGTGTCAACCCGTATCAAAACGGATCAGTGTTATGGTTAAGAATTCTCGACCAATTCGTTTTAATGGTCGGGTTAATATCGACCTAATTTTTATAAAAATTAACTCCAACCTGATACTAACCCAACCCGTCTAACTCATTTTGCCACCCCTAGTGCCATCTTCACCATAAGATAGATTATTGTTAGGCCTGTGATGAACTCTCCTTTGTATAATTTTTATCTCTCATCAACAGCAGATGAAGCAACGAAATGCGCGTTCATGCATACCTTTGACTTGGTCTTGGATCATTAATTTGAGAAGCTATAGGACTGCAATAAATAATAACAGTACTTGTCGCTTAAAAAAAAGGCTTTGGTTGTTTAACTGACGTAATGTACTTTATGACGTCGCTACCTCAAAGGTTGTAGCGAATGGAACTTGTGGCTTGAATTTGAACACTACTATTTGGGATTAGAACGAAAAATCATTGATTCCCTACTATGCATATACGTATATATATGTATATGTATATATATGGCTTTGGTAGCTCGTGTTCTTCAATGCCTTCTCCCATATCAGCCGTATACGACACCAAATTCCAGCCAAATTCATTTTCTTTCACTCTTTGCTTTATTGGAATAACCCCTTTTGTTGAAAGCTAGCTCTGTCTTGCCACTCTATGTGAAGCCATCGAGCTGCAAGATCTGAAGCTTCTTTTTTACTTAAACTCTCTCTCTCTCTCTCTCTCTCTGTGCCGTATTTTCTTTATTGGACTTCATAATTGTTAGTTCGTTTATACATGCCAACTGACCACCAATTCAGAGGATTTTATCTCGAGGATGGGAGGATTTAAATTCTATGTCTTGCGATGCAGTCAGGTATAATATATTGCGAGATAATATACTGCTAGATAATACTTACAACCACAAAATTGAAGGATTTACTCTGAATTTTATTATATTTCTATTTCCCTTTGTTGCTGCCTGTGTTTTTTTTTCATTTCTCTTGTCTTTGTGATGCAGAGTTTTCTTTAAATTTTAATTGTAAGATGTTTTATTTTATATATTTCTTTTTTTAGATATAACTAAGAGTATTTTCAAATTTTAAACAGGTTAAACAGTGAATCAACAGGTTTTAAGAAGATTTTATTCTTTTTCTGTGTGTTTTTTTCATATACGCTTCTGCTACACGAGTTGATATCAAAGATAAAACCAATTTGATCATGTCTAATTGGACAACAAGGCATCTACTAAACCGTTTAACATTTAGTAGTAATTTTATCTCTGAGAAAGGAAATAGACAAAATAAAAAATCTTAAGGTTTGAAGGAAACTCCACTCAGCATCAAGGCCTAAAAGAGTTTAATATTATGTGGACACACCTGATTTTATGCCCTCCTAGTTTTTTTAATAAATGTTAGCTCGCTTTTTGTGCAAGCGGCCAAATTTAGAAAGACTAAATTAGGAAGAAAGTTGAAATTTAAAATTGAAACTTAGACATTGTACTATATTTTTATTTTATACTATAATATTTAGAACTTTAGAGTTTAAATTTGATTCATAATCACACCATAAAATTAGGACCATTGATAATAATATTAGTAGTTGCAGACATAAGATTCACCAATAAGTATTGAGTTCAAATCCCTTCATCTTTAAATTAAAAATAATAATAATAATAATAAGGAACTTGTCAAAGAGTCATGTCTCGTTGTTTTCCTTTTTTTTTTTTGGGTTTCTTTTTTCTTCCTGACCAAGTTTTACAGTCTTTTTTTTTTTTTTCCTTTATTTCCTTCCAGAACCTTGTAGTAATTAGTGTTCGAATTGTCAAGAGGGCGCCTTATTGTACCAAAGCTTAAGCTATGGATATCACAGAAAGGTTAGTTTACTTGTCTAATTAATCAACTAATTATTTATTATAATCATATCTGGCTCTCTATGGTCAAACCTTAAAAAAAATCCAATTAATTTCCCAACGAGACTTCTTTTTTAATGTTTCACTGTTAAAAACTCATTGCATTACTTGAAGATTTTATTACTAGGCCGATGGTCCGCATTTAAGCACGATCACATTTTACATAAATGCTTCGAAGAAACCAATTGCCTAATTATCAAACTCGCTCCCCAAATTCAAATTCCATGCATGATATCTTAAAACATTTTATTTACACCCCTAAATTTGATCCAAGATTTATTACTCCCCTAATATTCTTTACTTTTAAATTTTATGTATAATATTTTAAAAAGATTCATTTACTCTTGGTTTTAACTTCTAATTGTACCATATTACTATAGAAAATTAAATAAGAAAAATAAAATATAAAAAAAAAACAAGAGATTTAAGGTGGTTTAACAATACGTCTAAGTATACAAACTAGGAAGAGAAAAAGAATTCACTAATAAGGAACACTATGAACGAGGCTTTAAATAAATACACAGTACTAAGAACATAATGGTTTAGTTACCCAAAACTGAAACAAGACAATTTCTAATATAAAAATAAATACAAATAAAGTCAAAACTATAATAACGGTACTTTCCCCACAAGATGAAGCTCTATGAGGAGAGTCCACTCTTGTCCTTAGTAGTAGAGTGAGTGATGAGGAGAACAAGGAGAGTGAGTGAAGCCAAGATGGAGGGAAGAGGAGAAGGAGACCCGTCAATTTTTGTTTTTTTGAGGTGTTCGGCGATGGCGACGCATGTTGGCAGACCCGGAAGCAGCGGCGACTGAGGGAGAGAGACGGTCCTAGGAAGGCTAGAACCTATTTTATGTCCCTTTAGTCAAGCCATTCCATAAGTACCTATTTCCACTTGTACTGAAAGGCTTGGCCACAATACCGTGTCAATTTGGCTCCAAATAATTCCATTAATAATGTGTTCCTTTGAATACTTCACTTGTGGCCTGCATTATATGTTGAAAATACTATCTGGGAACAAAAGTCGTACAATGATATACCTTGAGCCTTTGAATTTCATTTCGTGGTGTCTTTCGTAACTAATATATTTTGTCACGGATACTTTTTTTTTCCCAGTGAGAACAGAATATATATATATATATATAATGCTTTTATGATTTAGACATGAAATTGTTACAGTAGTACATATAATTATAATGCGGCTAATTCTAAGCTTTTTTTTTTTTTTTTTTGGGTGGGGGGGTGGTGGCGGGGGTAGTTTCCAAGAGAAGGTAAACCCAGGTTTGAAGACAAAAATTACAGATTTGATGCCAAAGATGGAGGAATGTTTTGATTGGTTGGAGGAGAACCAGCCAACGTGGACAAAAATATTATTAATGTCATGTGTGATTGCAATCATAATAGATCCATTGTTCTTCTACATTCCTTTTATAAATGAGGATATGAAGTGCCTCAGAATGGACCAAAAGTTGATGATCATTGTTCTTGTTTTTCGATCGTTCACGGATATCTTTGGCATATTGAATATTGGTTTCAAAGTAGGCAGCGTTGCTATAAGAAAGTCCGATAAATATGTTTTAAAGTCAGAGCAAGAAAAGAAAAAATTTGTTTTCAAGTCCTCTACCAGTGGCTGTATCTTCTCCATCATAATTGATATTTTGGCTATTCTTCCCCTGCCACATGTAAGCCATCCTTTCTGAAACAGTATTTTTCTTCTCTCTCTCTCAATATCATTGGTCCTAAATTACTAGTGTAGCTTATATATATATATATGTGTGTGTGTGTGTGTGTGTGTGTGTGTGTGTATGCTGTGTATGGGTGGGTAGATTCTGGGCGCTAACGTAGTTGGGGTGCGATTATCGATCCTCATGCTAATTGTCTATTCTCTTGGGTTTATTAAAAACATATATAAATACATATATATGTGTGTGTGCGCATGCGTGTATGTATGTATAGGAGCTTAATATTGTTGAAGCAAACAAGAATTTTGTAAATTGTCCAGGTGCTAATATTAGTTGTGAACGCCAAAATGTGGTCCTCGACAAACTATTGGACTACAATGAGCCAAGAATTCTTCAAATCTACAATTTATGCATGGAACTTAAACGGAGTCATGATTCAATAACCAGACATGTATGGGTTAAAGGCGCCTTCAATTTGGCTCTCTACGTTGTTGCTAGTCATGAAAGTTTCATTAACGTTGTTTTGTATATTTTGCATAATTAATTTCTGTAGGAAAATCTTCCTGCTTCAACTTCGATCACACACACAAACGAACTCAAAATCTAAGACACAATCACAAGAACGAACACGGAGATTTTATCAAGGTGTGGCCAAAGCTGTCCCTACATGCTGGCGAACTCCCCTTAAGAAGTTCGATCTGTTCTCTTATTGATTTTCTTGTTTACAACTCTCAAGATTTCTGAACTGTCACAACTCACACACCCAGAACAAGATTGTCCCGAGAAAAACCTAGCAAGAAAATTCCCAGTGAAAAATTCTCTCTCACTTCTCTCTCTTGCTCTTAAACTTTCTCTCTCTCTGGTTCTTATTTCTGATTGAAGGCAACTCACTAACAAACCCCCAACTGACAACTTAAATAAGCCGGCTAATTACAACCAGTAACCAATTACAATAAGACACGTCATAACATACTTGTCTGAAATTACATTTGACTACGAATACTCAAAATTTAAGACAGAAAACGACCCGTCGTATTGCAGTTGCTGCTCTTCAGGATTGTCGTTCAGGACCTTGAGAAACTCCATATACTTTAAAGAATCACATTGGAACTGATTCAACATAAAGTTTTGACATGGCAGCTAAAGTTCCTGCAATGTTTCTGCAATGTTTGGTTGGAAGGACAGACTTTCCCATAAAGTTCCTGCAATGTTTCTGGTCGGGCCTGCGAAACCTAAGGTTTAAAAGTGTTGAGAGCGCTGTGTTTGTGTTTTCTCCGTAAATAAAAAAACATTATTGGTGTCGCCCCATCTTCTATTTTTTTTTTTTTCACTTTAGTCGATTCTTTTTTGAATCTCTATATATACATGTAATTCCCTCGACACTAGACACGATTTTCATTTTTTTTTTACGTATATAAGTCTTAAATTCCGGAGTCTGATAATAGGAACGAAAAGGGGGTATGCGTGCTGCCAAAGTTTTTTTTTTTATTATTTTTCAAAAAGAAATTTTCATTGTTCATGCATTTGTTTGAAAGGTCCTAAATAAAACATGCGGTGGTAAGGTATTTTTATTCACTATTGCAGAGAATTCAGAAGCACAAGTCTCATAATCAAATTAATATGCATTAATGATATATATATATATTTTTTTTGGACATAGGGGAGGGGGAATGCCACCTATTTTTGAGTGAGGCTAAACGTGACTCGAACTCTCAACCTATAATTAGGGTGGAGGGGCTTACAACTAACTAAGTTGCCCTCACTTAGCAATGATAATAAGAGGCCATGGTAATATAGGGAAAAGAAAAGAAATAATTATAGTAAAGCTAGATCCACCCCCGTCTCCTAGTATATTCTAGTTTATATGTGCGTAGAAAGTTAATGGCATTAACTTATGGTATATATGTGTTTTCATGATGATTGTAGTTTGTATAAAATAATTAATTTTCTGCTCTCTTGTATGTGATCTAACATATATATTTGTATACAAATATATATGTCATATCTTTGCTGGTTCAAATTAATTTTGCCAGTTCTCTTGGTTAAAATCTCAAAACCCGTGGCGACTTATTGGAGACCTGCTTTGCAATTCTTATTTCAATCATGGGGTTGCTCCTATTCCTGCACCTTATTGGAAATCTGCAGGTAATCTTTCATAAATTACAAGTTAGCATTTTCTTCGAGTTTCACAATTACTAGATATCATATGTAAAAACTATTAAAACATTTCTACATAAGAATTAACTTGGCTAGTGTCTTTTTGTTTTTAGTTTTTTTTTTTTTTAACCAAAGCCAAAAGCCAGATAATCATGCGCTAGATCTGTTTTGATAGGCTAGTAACTAATTACGGTGTTTGGAAATCTCGCTCTAAAGTAATTGATTCAAAATAATACTGTTGTAATAGAGAGCCTTATATTGTAGTAAAAGAGGACTTTATATTATTTGAGTTCAAACCAATTGGTTTGAATCAAAATCCAAACACATGTTACGTCAACATTAATCATGATTCATAAAATATACTTTTTGGTTTTAATTATTTCTGAATACATTCTTTTGTTTTCAGAAACTACAAAGGTATATATTTTTTATATTTAAAAAATTTATTCCAATTTTATCCTTATGAATTAAAAAAATTAGACAAAACAACATAACTCTTAAACAATTATGAAAAATATTTTATAGATATGAATATTCTCATTTACTTATTCACCATTTTGAGCATATGAGTCTACCATTTCGATCTCTTTACAGAAGAAAGAAGTTTCAGCCTTCATTCGTAACTAACACATAATGAGTCCCACTTAACATTGAGCCTCGAAACTATACTTCAAAATGTTTTTCTTCCAACATCATATCATGATCATGAAGCCAAATACTGTCAGTAATCCAACATGGTATCAAAGGAGATCGTTATGTCAACATGCGTGGCCTAATTGATGAATTGATCTTCTCTTCTGTTGTGAGCAGACATATATGCAGCTGGAAACCACAAGATCGTCTGAGAACAGACAAAAGATGAAGAATAAAGTCCCCAAACTAGAAAAATGGATATCTCAAAACTGCGAAAAAAGGCATGACAAAATGAAGAGGGAGATCATGAGGGAACAAGGGCATACACTTGAAGAAGAAGAAAATTTTGACTTGGGAAATCTGCTCACATATCTGACGTCCCGCATCTCAGAAGAAAAAGATGAAAATTCTGTCCAAGGCAAGAATATGCCACGCAAAGTAAGATCCCCTTCCTTGGTCTTCAACATTTGAAAACCACTAATCGAAACATACAGCGAAACTTGGTTTATTTTTCTTCTTCATTGAGGTTCTTTGTACCTCTGCCCTAGATATCTTTAAAAAAATTTTAACAGCTTATGTGCAAGAAAGAGCTAAACTATGAGCAATTCAAAGGGCAAAAGTACTAAAAAATTATAAATACTCCTTTTTTTTTAAATTTTGCATCAAATTTTTGGGCTGAATATCTATAATGTTTTTGGATGGAATGATCCTGCCTAATTAATGAACACTTGAGTTAATTACTATTGTTTTTTGTCAATTCATTTACTAAATTTCAAAAAAAATAATAAAGAACGAAAGTACTATATCGCCAGAAGTTCATAGGGTAAAGGTGATAAAGTTTATTCTCGTTATTAAAAAAAAAAATGTTGGATTGTACGACAACAAAGATGTTGATGTCGTCAAGGTTCTCTCCGTTCTTCCCTGTCATCTTGGAACCAACGCGAAGGAAAGACTTTGTTCGCCTATTCTTGAGGAAGTACGTTGCTCATATTCTCTCATCTTTCTTTTTTTAAAAAAAAAATACTAATATTCGGAAACACGTGCTACGCCATTAGCGTATTCCGCTTGTTCTATTTTTTGAATACAATAATTTATAACAGACACATGCAAACGTCTTAAAAAACATATACACGTCTTAAAAAACATATACCCGTCTTAAAATACATAAAAGGTTATAATTCTAAGGATAAAAGAAAAGAAAATAAAGAGAGAGGAATTTGTTGTTATATATGTATATATAAAGAATAGTACATTTCAAAAAAAAGAATAAAAGAAAGAAAAAGAGGATGATAGAAAGAAAAGTAAATGAGAAGAGAGAGAGTGAGGAAGTGACATTTGTTACATATTAGAAAGAGTATCAAGACATACGTTGTCACTATTATGTAGGTAATTGATAGATTTACCAAAATAAGTCAACGAGTTGCATTTAGACAATTAAACAATGTTTGCTGTAACATCACCCTACAACTATGAAAATCTCCATAAGTCATCACAGTCATATTTCTTTCTTAAACTTTGATGGACGAGGAAGAAAATTTTGAGTTAAATTAGAAAAGTGGCCATTTGTGGAAAAATCCTTTCATTGTTATCCTGAAAATTTAAGAGAGAATTATATACGCTTGAAAAACTGAGAAGTTTGTAGGTCCTAATATTTGGCCAATGTGTGGAAAAGGTGATAAAAAAAACTTCAAGAGAAAGAGGTGTCTCAAGAAGACAGACACATGGAGTCTCAAGAAGGCATACGTCAAGAGGTGCCCCAAGAAGACAAAGACGAGATTATCTGCCACCTCAAGCCAATGATCTACAATGAAGACAGCTACATAATTCGAGAGGGAGAACCGCTTGATTTTATGCTTTTCATCACTCAAGGTGATGCATGGAGCTTCACTAAACCTAATTATAAACTCGATCGCCTGCAGACTCGCATGGAGAAGTTTATTGCGTCGACTTCGAATGAGGAAGCTGATGTTTCTGTTAAGAAAAGCGCAAGCAAGAGAAAGAGTTGCTATGGGGAAGAGCTTCTAACGTGGATGTTGGACGGAAAGCCCGGTGACTGCCCCATCTCGTGGAAAAAAGTCAAATCCCACACAAAAGTTGAAGCCTTTGTTCTCAAGGCCATCGACTTGGAGAAGATATTCGACGCTCGAATTGCTAAAAAAATGGCTCAAATTAAGAGAGGCTGATAAGACCAATCAACACTTTGATCAGCAGAAATTTGTACATAATACCAATCCCAAAAAGTAGTCCAACATTATCCAATCTGAGTTCGAATTTCGGCTGAAAAACCTAGGAAAAGCTGCTGCCAAATAAGGGGTCACCATTATCCCTTTTTTGTTTTTTTTTTTTTTGGTTGTTGCTATTTGTCTGTGGTGGTTTTCTGAAAGCAGCAGTTACATTTTTAAAAGAAAAAGGCCAATGGGGTTTATGCACTCTCGGAGGGAGTGTGGCTGGCGTGTGCCAGTCTGCCAGATACCGTCGAGATTTGACACGTGTAAGAAACTACGACTTTAATATGTTACATACATATCTTGTAAAAAGATTTAATCCTATTTCGACCCCCCAATGTTTGTGTTTCTTTCTTGAAATTCCATTTTTTACTTTAATATTATTGAAAATCCAACCTTTGGGTTTTAAATCTTGCAAAATTACCTCAAATAGCCGAAGATGGGAAAGAATTGAGGAACAAAATGTTTTTTTTTTCCGCGATAAAATATGCCTTCAAAAAAATAATAATAAAGTATTCCGTCTTGTTTCGGACAATATTCGTTCTAATTAACATTCTTTTGTCAATTTTGCCTAAAAACTTTCCACTCTGAAAGAAATAAACAAAAAGTAGTCAAAATTTCTTTGGTTTGAACTTTGCATTATCTACCTAAAAAAGGGGACGTAGACAAAATGAAGAGTGAGGAAGCAACATTTTGAACTTGAAGGAGTTAAGCATGAAATCACCGTTAAGTTATGAAACTTAGATGTTTAAGGCTCTTTCCAATCCTTTATGCCAACAAAGCCAACTCTAGAATACACTTAAAGCTAGAAGTGTTGTTCTAGCTTCAAGATTACAAGAAGCAAGTGCAAGTGTGGAACAACCACCGAAGGTTGTGGTGTAGTAGTTAGGATACCTTTGCTAGGTCTTCTTTAAAATTGTGAGAAACTATAAAAACAATCAATATATTAACACTCAATGCTATAAAATAATTCTAAGGATATGCATATTCAATTTGTTTAATTTTTAACTATGTAAATATAAAACTTTCTTCAAAGTTTAATTTCTTCTTGATTTGCTATTTTATTTTGAGTTTAATTTAGTAAAAAAAAAAGAGTAGAACATTTATAAGAAAATGATTTTGATAGGACAAAACTAATAATAAATCATTTAGGGATTACAAAAAAGATGCATAAAAAAATGTTTATGTATGAACACAATCAAGAAAAATTGTTTCAATAAAGCAATTAGGAAAATGCATTTATGTAGGCCATATTTATTAACAAATAATAGTATTTTAGAAAAACTACAAGAAAAACTTAAATGAAAACACATTTGGTAAACATTCTTGAAACAAGGGTAATTTAAAAACAAAAGATTAATGAGGTGCATATAAAAAATAAATTTAGTAGGAATAAAATTAGAGGGAAAATTTTGTTAATTATAGGGACATATATAATTTGTTAGTTTACGTCCTAATCTACTCGGTCGTATTCGAGATTGTCAAAGTGTCGAAGAGGGCACGGAGCATTACAGGCAATAGCCGATTCCCCTTTTTATTATAATAATAAGAACACTAATAATAATAATAATAATAATAATAACCAGTCCAAGTGTGGAACCAACAATTAAATCTACATTAAGAGGAATTAAAACAAAGATAAACAAGATATTATTGCTATTAATTAATTAACGAGTACCAACATGTTTGTTTCTCCGAGCACAATAAGCATTGAGAACTCGAGCAGATTAATTATAGCATTCATCCTTCATATATCATATCGTCACATACTAACAAATAAAACATGATAGAATTATACGCCACCCACCAATGCCTCTATGGCGAAAAGCTCATGAGCCCCACTTATGCCTTCATTTATGATAATTACCTAATTTCTCTAATACAATTCTAATTTCGATAGTTGGAGGAACCAAGTACAAAATGCAGCCGAAACAACTAGGAAACATGGATTTCCCGTGCTGGGGTTGGGGTCGAAGAATCACGAAGTAAGCTCACCTCCCTCTTCAAAAAGGTTGGCAAGGCAAATGCGGCTGAGTGCACCTGCCAAACACACAAACAAACAAACATGTCCAAAATTATTTAGCCATCTGATAAATTGCAAGGGGGTCTGCTGGCAAAGATTTTCGTGTCCCATCCGTATATAGTCTAGTTGCACGCAAGTAATTTGATAAAAATGTCGTGAATATATGTGTGTGTGTGTGTAGTTTACTGCAAAAAGAACTGGCAGTCCATTCAACTTCGAACTCAGATCAGAGAATGGTTAAAAGAGTATGGAAAACATCATAGATCACAATATTTCTTGGAGCATAATTAGAAGCAAATATTGTCATTGTTCCTTGTAAAATGATCTCGCTATGCAGCAACTACTTAAATAACATAAATTCCAATGGAACTCGAGAAAGACAATGCTATATCACATTCTTTTAACTTCTACAAACAAGATTTGAGAAGAAGAGAGAGTACAGATGGGCAAAATACAAGCTGTATCATAAAGTAAAGAATTCTCACCTCTGAGTTATAGAATTTGAGTTCTCTTTTATGTTTGACAGCTCCTTCTACCTTTTCAATAGGATTGACCGGATTCTTAAAATCAACGGGTGGCCCCTCCGTTGAGCATAACAGAAAACCTATGACACCACTGCACGACAAGTAATCAAATAATGAGACCGACTTCATGGCAAACCAATCTTCAATATAAATAAGGCACCGATTTTGTTGAAATCAAGTGCAATAAGAAGTTACCTCGGATAATAAGAAGTTACAAGTTACCTCGGATAATAAGAAGTTACCTCGGATATGTGGGAACACTTGCCCATGCATAACGAACAGACCCTTTGAATGTTTCACGGCAAATGGAAATCATATCTTCAATAAGGTGGGTATGGAGCCACATACTTTCTGCCATGTTACAGACTACACCGCCAGGCCTCAATGCCCTAGCTATCGTCTCAAAAAATGGCTTCTCTACAAGCTCTTGAGCAGGACCTATACGCAAGAAGGAACCTCATCCATTTAAAAATCAGTCCAAACACCTTCAGCCAGAGTTATTTATAACTCACACACCCCAAAAAAAAAAATCAGGCATGACCGATTTTCCTTGCAAGAGACGTTACGGTATGAAAGTAAATGAGGGAAGCTATGACATGTTCCACTTTTATTCAAACAGAAAACATGGTATAATTCTCGGTGCCGTGGCAACATACAATTCCTTAAATCAGACAGCATATACTAAGACAAGACCAATTTATAAATCAAACGCCACAAAATATATCATCTGGGGCAGAAATAAGAATTCTACTGCATTTTCTAGCATCCATATCAGTTCAAAAGAATTAAAAGTGAAATAGAGATAGCCAACAAGGTAAAAAGATTTCTGACAAGATATCATAAAATGAATAAAGGCATACCAACAGGATCTGATGAATCAACTATAATAGCATCATACTTCCCTTCAGGTGCATGCCGCAGAAATTTAATAGCTGTCGAGATCATGGAAATGACAATTATATAAAAGCAAGGATTACCAGACTTGAAACAATTTATCAATATTCTAAACCAAGAAAGAAAAGCAAAGTGTTTAGTTAATCATACCATCATCAATATGAAGATGGACACGCGGATCATCAAATCCAACAGCTAGCTGAGGAAAAAACTTCTTAGACACCTAAACGAAAGGAAAGAGCAGTAAGTACAAAGCCGCCATGATAGTTGAAAAACTCGGTAAATTGTAAGCAGATAACAGCATGGAGAATAAATTGCATTGCTACTTACATCAATAACCATCTTATCTATTTCACATATGTCAATATGCTCAACAGAGCCATGACGAGAAATTTCCCTAAGAACCCCACCATCGCCACCTCCAACAACAAGAACCTGCACCATGAATTTTTTAAAGCATTTAAAATAATGTCAAGGATGAAAAGCAAAAACCGTTATGCAAAGTCACAAGGAATTGAAAGGCATTCAAAGTAATGCAGCCCTATCAAAATTGGTTTTCCCCCAAATTAATGCACCGCTCACTTATTAGATTGCATCCTACAAAATTTATTTAATAATATTAGTAGTGCAAAAACTGCAACTATCTTAATTGAAATAACTAGTTTTTATACTTAAAATAACCAGATCACTTTCCTTTCACTCGCCTGGAGGAGAGAATAGAGAGTAATCATAAATTGCTAACTTAAGTCTCGCAATGGAACCAAATGTTTATAATCTTAGCCTCTGTTTGGCATCTCAGTTAGAACGGTTCCCAACCAATAAACAGTGTAAAGCTCTCAACAACTACAGTAAAAAGCAAAAAATTGCTATAGTATAAAAGTCTCACATGCTACGGCTTTCAAACTAACATTTTCAATTTCAAACTCTATCATTTAAGATCATATTCACACATGCACACAACAAAGGGCTTGCATAAATAATTTAGCCAATTGTCAAAATAATATGCAATAAAATAACTCCAAATTGAATCTATCATACAACCAGGAGAATTTACAAAATTAGGCAGATCAAAATGATGAGGATGGATGAACTTACAGTTTTGGGGGATGGGATTGAACAAAGGGGGAGATGGGCAATCATCTCCTGGTAGGCACATTCATCTTTCTCAGTGAGCTGGACAATGCCATCAAGAACTAGCACTTTTCCATATGCTGAAGACTGGACATGAAGGAATCAGCAATAACTAAGGTCTAAAAAAGGACACAGCTAAGCAGCACAAAGGAACACTTAAAGAATGCCCAACCTCAAAAACCAGAATCTCTTGGAACTCTGACTTTCCCTTGAACAAAATATTTTCCACTTTCACAGAATGGGCTTCTCCTGCCAAACATAAACAAGTAGATAATGTTAAAAAAGGAAAAAATAAGGGGAAAGTAATAAAACAACTAGACCAATGAGTAAATAGATATTATAAAGCCATCGCTATAAGCTATCAAAAAGCATCAGGAAGTCCTAAATCCATTCTAGTTTTCATGTAACCAGGACAACAACCAGTTAGGATGTAGAAACAAAGTTATCAGAAAAGAAGATACAATTATGTAAGAGTACAGACAGGGCTTACCAGGCCACATTGGGTTGTTGAAATAAACACTTTTTGTAGCTTTATCTGCAGAAAGAAGAAAAACCTGTATACGGTTAATGAGATCATCCCATTTAAGGCAACTAAATAATTCTATACAGCATAAGGAAATAAGTTTAAAACTTAAATCAAAATAATTAGAACAAATAAAAAAGACAAACGACAGTGGACAATGACCAGGGTGAGACTTCGATTCTGAGAACCACCCAGAAACAACGGTGGAATGGCATTTAGCCTCAAGTTCAGGGGCTGAAGCCCTAGCCTTCAAGCAACAAGAAGGAATAGACTTCTCTGAACCATTCCCGTTACTCGCCTTCCCATCCATAGTCTTCCGGCATTCCAAACCTCTTCCTGCGCCGCCCTCCATAAACTATCTTTTTCTTCTCCGGCTCCAGCCTCTAATAGTCAGCATACAAATTACGATAATAAGAAATTTTACAGTTTGAAAACATCTATTGCGAGTCTGTGACAACGAAAGAAGAAGACAAACAGAGACAGAGAGAGAAAGAGAGAGCAATTTTTAGCACACACGCATTGGATTTCAGCAAGTACGAGACTCTATATCCTTCCACTAAAGCTTAGTAGATAAAATAAGGATACCGTAAACAATAACATCAAAGCTTTCAAGGGCCAAACCCAACTCAACAGGGAAAGAAAACGGCATACCAGAACCAGCAAAAATGCGGTTTCAAGCAAAAGAAGTGCAGTTTTAATCAGAGCAATAAGCAAAGGGAAAAACTACTCTCTTTCATTGACCGGAAAACGACATTGATTGACAATACGGGTACTTGATACAATAATAGCCTGTTTGTTTGGTTTTATTCGAACATTTGAATAGAGTATTTAAATGAAGATTTAAATTTTTGTCAAAGAAAATACTGTAGTAAAATAATTTGAACCGTTATTTGAGTATCAAAACAAACAGACACGTTTGTTTCGATACTCGAATCACGGTTCGAATCATTTTGCTATAGTATTTTCTCTCACAAAAATTGAAATCTTCATTCAAATACTCTATTCAAATACTCGAACGAAACGGGCCTTAAGAGTGTGTTTGTTTGAGTTTTTCAATCACGGTTTGAATCATTTTGCTACAGTATTGAAGATTTAAATTTTTCTCAAAGAAAATACTGTAGTAAAATAATTTGAACCGTTATTTGAGTATCAAAACAAACAGACACGTTTGTTTCGATACTCGAATCACGGTTTGAATCATTTTGCTATAGTATTTTCTCTCACAAAAATTAAAATCTTCATTCAAATACTCGAACCGAAAAGGCCTTAAGAGTGTGTTTGTTTGAGTTTTTCAATCACGGTTTGAATCATTTTGCTACAGTATTTTCTCTCATAAAAATTTAAATCTTCATTCAAATATCATACTCAAATACTCGTACCAAACGCACCTTAAGTGATGCCTAACCTATTATATTATTTTGTATTATATTATATTATATAAAAAAAATATAATACAATACAATTCGATACATCAAATAAATCCTTAATCTCTAAATTATAGCTAGGTAAACTCGGTCAAATAAAAACAAATCAGGTAACTTCCATAATTACATATACAAGAAAAAATAAAGAGGAAACAAACAAACAAACAAACAAGGAAACATATCACCATTATTAGTCCATAGATTTCCATAGTTAATAACCCTTCAATTTAAAATTTATCGTTTGTCACCCAAAAAGGGGGGCAATTACTCTTTGGACAGTCAAAACAGCAAAGCAAAGGGTAAAAAAATAGAAGAGTAAAAAATAAGAAATTAAAATTATAGAAAGTCAGAGAAAAATAAAAATTAAAAAAAATCCTTTGTTTTGACTCCAGTACTAAATACAACAATGAAAACAAAAATCAACCAACATTTTATTTTCTTTTTTGAAAATAGCATTTGAACTCCACCAATATTAACTCATATAAAATGCAAAAAAAAAAAAATCCTTAAATTTCTGAATTGTTCTAAAGTAATAACAATAAAAGGGGGAAAAAGGAGTAAGAAAAACTTTTAATCGCATTTCCGACCAGAGTAAAAATGAAAAAAAAAAAAAAATCAATGTTCTGGCCTACAATTTCTTCGCGATTAGACAATTGGGTAGGGTTCAACACAATAGAAGTGTTTTCAAACCAGATTGAAAGTCCCAGAGAGTCAAAATATTGAAATTTTTTACGATAAAGACAAACGAAGGTGTAAAAGCAATCTTTTTTCTGAATAGAAATCGCGTAAATAGATAAAGAAAGAGGAGGAAACTCCATCGACGCACATGGAGAGAGAACGAGTATAAACCTATAGAAACAGAGAGAGAGAAATCTTGCCTGAGTCCTGATGTTGATGGAAGAGGGGATGGGTTTCTCTCAGAAATTCAGCGGAGACTGAGCGGGAAAGAAGAATTCATAGACGCGCACTCTCTCTCTCTTCTCACTCTCTCTCTAGCGCTCTATCGCCTTTAACTAAGGCAACTCGTTTTGGCCGATAATGGCGTCTGAGCAAAAAAAAAATTTTCTCCCTTGAGCCAATATATATTGTCAATAATATATTAATAGAGAATTTTTCCATGTTTATTGTGATGCAAGCAGAATTTATATTCATTTTTAATTAAAAAAAAAGACTTATGTTTTTAATATTTTTTGTCATCTTTTGACTTTACATCACATGATCCGTGCGCCTTTTTTTATAAATATTCTAGAGACACGTTTTCTAACCTGCATGGGTATAATTTTGAACCATAGACTTTTACTCAAAGTTGCCGTCAAATTCTCTTGCTTTTTATTGTGATGTTTAGGAAAAAAAACATATTGTGGCAAAAGTTTGTACGTAGTTTTAACTGCAATCTTAAATATTTTTAAAGTGTTTAAAAAAATGATAAAATTATTAGTTAAAATTATTTTTATTATAGTATATGAAAGTTTTATATTGTAATAATTTTTTTTATTATTGTTATAACATGTAAGAGCTTTATACTATTTATAACTAAAAAAGTGGTTCTATTACCCTTTCAAACACCTGGTTTAATACGATGTCATTTTAATTTTTTTTAAAAAAAACTTTATATCATGAAAATTCTTCAACAAAAATCAATTACGATAACCAAAATGCCAAACCATTTTTTAATAGTCAAACCGTTGCTTATATTGATGTACACAGATAGTTCATTCGAGCACCTTTTGATTTGCGTGCGCTAGAGGTGACAATAATCGTATTCATGTTGTGTTCGTATCGACATGTTTATAGCCCGACACGTTTAGCCCAAACACAAACGCGATACATTAATAAACGTGTCAGAAATGCAAACATGAACACAACATGCCTACGGCATGTGTAACACGGCAGACACGATTAACACGATTATTAAACTTGCCGTGACGGGTTGACACGATAATAACACGCATATGACATGTTTATGGCCTAATTAACTAAAAAAATTTTAAAAAAAAATTAATAAATTTTTTTTTAAAAAAAGCCAATAAAGAAAATTAACAAAAACATAGTATCTAATTAATACTAACCTACTATAAATATTTCAAATATTTTTATTTTTAAGATTAAATGTGTTATAAATGGGCGTGTCGTGTCGTGTCGTGCCATGTCAACACGTTTATGGCTCATTTAATTAAATGTGTTAAGGTATGTTTAGCGTGTTAGCGTAAATCTAACCCATTTATTTTCGTATTATTCGCGTCAATCTATTTATAATACAATTAATAAACGTGAGGTCTAAACTTATTTATCTTATATCATTTTTATATTGTATTATCTTATTGTGTCTAAAATTATCAACCCTAGCTTTCATTATGTATGTATTTTTATTGATGCGATAATGAACATGGTCTTAAAATGGATTGCTTTCAATTTGACAATTATTAGCAATCTAATTGATAATGTACATCAATCAACAGACCACGACTAGACGTTTAAATGTCAAAATTAAAAATGTAGGGTGGAACTTAACATCTAACAAATAAATTTATATTTGTGCTAATATTTGGAGTGTATGATGTAGTTGTGAACCGTAAGATTACAATATACTCAGTGTCATTTAGCCTATTTGTTTGAAGTATTTTTTATACTTAATGAACTTAAATTTAGATTTGAGTATCAAAAATTTTAAGATATATATTTATTTTACTAAAAATATGAATCATTTGAGTATTAAAAATCTAAGTTTTTAAAGTTTTGACTTCTCCTAAACTTTTAATATTTGGATATGTCTAATACAGTAAAAACTGAAATTTTTTCTCTTATATTTGAGAGAAAAAAATCATAACTTCTTCATTTAACATCCAATTGAGATGATTTTTTTCATTATGTTTCTAATGAAAAGAAGAATAAATTAAGATCTACAATGCATATTTTTTGAGATCATTAATATTCAGATTTTATTAAATTTATTAATAAATCAAAAACTATTTTTGTTATCTTTTCAAATACATATTCTAATTTTATTTCATATTTACATTAAAACTTATATGGACACCCAAACACAAATTCAAATAATAATTCAAATCATTAACTTAAATTCTAATTCAAATCACACTAACTCAAATCGAATCATCGATTCGAATCCATTTACTAAACAGTATCACCTTTTTAAACACGGTTTTTTAAAAAATAATAATAAAACGGAAAATAATATCAAAAAACATGCTAGGTGATATTATTTATGTTTTTTATTTTTTAAAACTGTTAAAAATTTGAAAACAAAATATGTGTTTTCAAAATTTTTTTAAACTTAGGTATTTTCTCCTCTCCTCTCCTCACTTCGTCGGCTGCTCCGACGACGGCGATTTTTCGTAACGCCATTTGCGACGAGATCTAGAAGAGGCAGTGGTGATCGCGAACCGCCGTCGATGTCCGAGATCTCGGAGTCGAGATTGGAGCAACCGGACGATGTTCCGATGCCGGATTGAAGAGCAAAGCTAGAGGATCGTTTACTGCTTGAAGGCAGAGAGCTGGTTGCGATAGAGCTCGTCGCCTGTTCTTGCATTTCGCTTGCAATCTGATGAGAGAGAAAGATTGATTTCTAAAAAGAGATTTTAGAGAGAGAGGCAAAAAGAGCGGGATACTAGTTACAGGGTGAGTGCAGATGAGAGAGAGAGAGAGAGAGTATGAATGTAGAGTGATAGATCTATAGCCATAGTGTGTTTTGGAGATCAACGGCTCTGCAAGTGATGAACGTGGAGGAATAGGAGCCACGAGGAGTTGCGTTTTGAATGCAGTGAACTGGGACCACCTTGTGTCTTGTCTGAAAGTAATGCTGTTTTCTTGATTTTGTAAAATGTTCGTGTATTTACAATTTTGTAAAACATGGTCTATATTGATTTTTTTTGTTTAAAAAAATAAACAACAAAATTGGTAATTAAACATATTTTTTATTTTTTATTTTTTATTTTTTATTTTTTAAATAAAAAACAATAAGAGTTACTAAACATAATTTTTTTTAAGAAATAAAAAAAAGCTAGAGAAAATATTTTTATTTTTCTATTTTAAAAAATAAAAATAATCCCAAACATACCCTCAAGATTTAAGAAAATATAACAGTAAAATGAAATCTAGTTTGTTTAAAGACATGGCTTGAACCTTAAAATTATGATTGAAATCAATTATGTTTTAAATTTTGTGAGAAAAATATTGTAATAAAATTAGTCTAAATATCAATTTTGTGATTCGAGCCTTGTCCTCGAAGGGGCTAACAATTGTCTTATACGATTTTAGATTAATAAATTTTCTATTCAATTTTTGAATGAAAGAAAAAAAGAGAGAGAGAAAAAGTCCATTGACTTATAGGCTGTTTATAAGAACAGTTGAAACTAACAGTTTTAGTTTAAGAACAGTAGCATGTGAGAATTTTATACTGTAATAACTATTTGTTTTTTACTATAACATGAGAAAATTTTATACTGTTTATAATTATAACTTATGGTTTTAATGGTTCTTTCAAAGTGTAGACAAAATAAACTACCAACTACCACAGTACCATCTCGAATTGCTTCAAACCAACACACCAAAGAGCCAAGAAAGAGAGAGAGGGGGAACAAAGAACACAGACTACGGATGCTTGAAATCCCAAGCCCCATCTCCTGCGATTGCAATCACTGACTTTGGACCCTTTTTTTCTCCCTTGGCATTCACCGATTTAGGGGATAAATTATATAAAACAAATTAACTAGAACATACATATAAGAAAATAATAATATTTTTAAATAAGAAAATAGTAGTCGAGAATACGAGATGGTAAAATTTTTAGGAACATTTTCCTCTCAAAAAAAAAAAGTTTAGGAACAGAACATATGAGAAAAATTACCTCAACATGAGCAAATTAAAAAGAAGATTTTTATAAAGAAACTGATAATTAAGAGAATAACATCAAGGAAACAAAATGTTCAAGTAAGTACACATTTAAAAAAACTATTTTAGCAGATCGGTAGATGTAAATATTATACTATTATATACAAAAATTATATAATCAGGGACATAGTTGAAAACAATTATTTGAAAGAAGTAACTAGATAAAAAAAATTTCAGTGAAACGTATTTGAAAATACAAGATTTTTGCAACAAAATAATAAAGGCGCAAGAATCTTAAGAAGGAAAAAAAAAAAAGAAAAAAATTAAGCAAATGGCCTATTTTTGGAATTGGGAAATGATCGTGCTTTTTAAAAATTAGAAAAAATGACTTTTTTTTATAGCATTACATCATTAATAAATACCAGTCATTGATTTACATTAATAAACACTTATTAAATATAGTTTATCACTAGTAGATTGGTTTTTCAAGGATCTACTATTGATTTATCATTAATGACAATTATTGAGTGAATAAACCATCAAGTTAATAAATGATAAATTACAATTCAGTACATCATTAACATATAAAAACAACTAGTTTTCAAATTTTTGAGAACATATTTACCTAAAAGAAAAAACCTCTAAAAATGGCCATCTACCCCAAATCTCTAATAAAACAACGGCTAAAACACATTCATACGAATTATATTCAGATCACATTAGGTTAACAAAGTACAGCAATTCTATCATAATTCATAGAAATTTGGCGTCCCAAAATTGTACTCATTACTAGTAGTTTTCTTTTCTTTTTTTAGGCTATTACTAGTGGGTATTTTGTTCTTTAGTAACCGTAAAAGGAAGATGCAATATATTCTCCTCCCTGCTAATTTTTTACTAGGGAATGCGATAATAAGACCCACTAAAAAGATCTTATAGATAAATCCCGTTTTATTTGCCATTAGATTTAATCTAATGGTCTAAAATCTAAGCCTCACAAGAGAAAGGAAAAAAGCAACAATAACAACAACCACCACAATTGATGCTATCATTTTTAACATAATAAATGAAAAAATTATTTTAAAAACCCAAAATTTCTTTTAAAAAAACCCAAAAAATCCCTTTCAAAGAAAAACCAAAATGTATAATAAAAAAATCAAAGAATTAGCCATAGAGGTTCTAGGGCGGAGACGGCTAGTGCTGCGCTGAGAAGAAGGTGTGATGGTGATCCATTGCATGGTCGCCGCCACTAAAATCCCTCTCCTCCTTCCACGCCGTCCAAAGGTCTTTGCGATGGAGATTGACTCAAGCTTGCGCGACCAGGAGGTGGTGACCTAGCAACAGAGTGCGAGCTCACGAGCTCGATGACCTCTGCGTGGCCTCAATGACCTCCTCAATTACCCACGAGCTCGCAAGCCTTGACGACTCCTATGACGAAGATCGAGGTCACACGACTAGTTTTTTTTCCGCAATTCACAGCTCACGACTCATCGCTACAGGTCGCCACGATCTGCTATACATTTTGATCGGGCTATGGCCCAGCCCTCTCAGTGGGATGGGCCCCACCTGATGGGTCTCAGAATATGACCCACCAAGTGGGGCCCACCCCACTAAGAGGGTCGGATTATGTAGGACCCACTAAATGAGGCCCATCTTATTAAAAGGACCGGGTCACCTGGTGGAAAAAAAAAAAATTATTCTTTTTTTTAAGAGGAAGAAAGCCATTTGCCATTAATGAGTGGTGACGGTGGATGAGACATTCTGCAATAACTTCAATTTCGTCTTTTTGTGGACCTTGGAATAGGCATTAACTGCCTACCATTCTTTCAAGGCAATTATGGCAAGTATCAGCTCCTTTTTCAACTCTAATTATGGTAAGAGACTTTCAAAATATTTACAATAAACAGATACTTTCTAATATAAGTAATTTGTTTACTTTTTTATTTATATTTATAATATAAATAATTTTTATATATACAATAAACTGATTTAATGTGTAAATAATTTATTTATCTTATTATTTATAATATAAATAATTTTTATTTTTATAGTAAATAAATTATTTATATTATAAACATGTTATTTACTAAATATTTTTAAAACTTATTATTTACTTAAATAATTTTAGAAATCTATTTCTTTTCTTATTCTCCTCCATTTAATTTAGAGAAATTTTGAAGGACGGCAAAAACTACAAGTGGTAAATTCTCCCTAACTTTATCTTTTATTCTTAAAAAAATATCTTCCATTTATTTTCTCTACGCAAGCAATTCTCCTTAAGAAAATTCTCTAACGCATACGGAGAACAAGTTGATGGTTGAATTATTTAGTAGGAATTAGGACACATGTGAAAAAAAAAAGTTATTGCTATTGAACAATATTTTCTTCTTATATGATTTTAATGTAATGTAATTTGTATTAGAAATACACAACATTGATATAAAATTCTTTTTCTTGAAGACTGGAAATTATCTTTAACTTTTATTAAATAGAGAAATACGGTAGGATTAACAAAAAAATTACTTTCAGGGCACAACTCTAATATTTTAAATTCTCAACAGAATTCAATAAACTTTTTATGTACTTTTCATAATCTGATATGATTATAGTATAATCATTTGATTCAAAACTATATCCAATATGAATCGATTGAATTTTTAAGCAAACTTGTAAGATTCAACAACTAAAGTGGCTTCGCCCTTAGTCAAGAGAAAGTTTGGGCATGGAGCCTCAACATTAGGAACCAATCTTTGTAAGTTGCAAGCAAGACTCAAATGAAAGTAGTTCATGTTAGCATATGCTGCGATGGCCATACATAAGAGCGCAATAATCTAATAGGAAGACTCGATTGGCAGGAAGGCTTAACTCAATGGAGTCTCAATACAATTACAAAATGGTCCATTTGCTGTTATGAAACTCCTCATTGGTAACACTAACGTTGTAACGAAAATGACTAATGGTTTATCTGTTTTGTAAATTTAAATCATAGTTTAAACTATTTTATTACAGTATTTTACCTTGTAAAAATATTTTTTGATTCATGCTATATTCTAATTTAACTTTAACTTTCAAAAAAATATTAGACTCCAACGACTCTCTCTCTTTTCATTAGTGTCGCTCTGACTCTCTCTCCTTACCTCCACGTGAATAACATTTTTATCATGTAAGAGAGTAACAGCCAACCATGGAAAATAATAATAATAATTTATTTGCTGCAATGTTCTTCATTTTTTTGGATACAAAAGGGAGGAAAATGCCACCACTATTAAGTGAGGCTCAGTATAACTTAAACCTATAATCTATGGTTGAGGTGGAATGACTCACAACCTACGGCCGCAATGTTCTTCAATTATAGTAGATCAGCTGAATACAAGTCCATAGGATTATGTGGCCCCACTAATTAATTTTGTAATTTTTTTTGTAAAAGTTTGTGACATTTTAATTGAACTTAATTTAATAAGGAATATTATAATCATGTCTTTATTTAAAATAAATATAATTATATTATAATTTAATAATAAGAAAATCAAATATTTTTTGGGCAATATCAAAATAAATGTTTTATGTTGTGCTTTCCAATGATTTCTTTATTTGATCAAAAATGGTTCAATGATTAAAAAAATAACAACATTTTCTCCTGTGTTTATTTCGCTTTCTTAAACTTTTTTTTTTCCTGTAGGCGAACAAAGTCTTCCGGCAACACGTGTAATAAGTCGATCGAAAACCAATCGAATTACAGCTTGGACACTATAAAAAATTTGTGGATAAACGCCTCTGCGACTTATGAAGATGTTTACCGTTTACAATAATGATTTAAACTATTGATTTAAACTATAAATAGTATAAAATTTTTATATGTTACAATAAAAAAATATTATATAAATTTTTTATCTGTTATAATTTTTAAATACAAATTGATAATTTAAAATACTTTCTTACACATCTTAGTTGTTTCAACCAAAAGATTTGCCAAGTGCCACCAACGTCAACAGTGATCATTTGCTTGGAATTATAAGACAAAAAAATGTTAAATCAACTAACAATCAAACGGCACATGCTTTTTGAGACGTCTTATTTAGACCAGAGTGAAATTAAATTAACTATTAGTTAGAGAGAGAGAGAGAGAGAGAGAGAGAGAGAAACTTTTATAGTTTGTCGTGGGCAAAGCAAAGGGACATACAAGAATTTCTGTTCACAATGTGATTGGCGATTGTTAAAGGTAACTTGTTAATTCATAAGGCCCACCCCCACGATAGATTTCAAGAGACATGATTGACGATTCATGATTATTTATGGGTTTTTTTTTTTTTTTTTTTATAATCTGTTTTGGTGGCATCAGTCACAAAGTTAATAATAATGTCTCACTAAAAAATTATGGTTCAATTATTTCTCTTATCCAAAATGAAAAGTTATATTTAAAACTAATCAGCATTATATTATCACATAGTTTGTATAGAAGGAAAAAAATATTTAAACATGTGTTGAGAATGTTAGTTAGAACTAATTGGTTGTAACTAACTACAATGTAAAACTCTCAAACAACTACAGTAAAAGATAAAAAGTTGATATAATATAAAGCTCTCACAAAATATGATTACTTAACTTAAAACTATAATTCTAACCAACTTATCAAATGGCCCATAAGAAGCGGCTTATTTGAATGGCATAATTAGAAGAAAAAAGTATTTAAGAAAGCAGTTCTGATACCTAGAATGCTCACATATTTGTTGGTCAATGCAATACATGTTATCATGATATATGCGTATAATTTACATATTTGATTGATTATTGAGATGCATCTATTATACTAATTATGTATATTAAATCTCAAAGGTGCATTGAATATAGAGTTATGCATATATTGTTGAGTAACAAGTTCCTTGAAGGCGGATCCAATAAGTGAAACGATGAAAAGCAACATGGTAATGATGATTCTATGGAATTATAAGTGATTTAATAGGCACTGGAGTTTAAGGATTAATAAAGTGTTAAATCAGTGAAAACGATTACTTTTAGCCTAAACGGGATTTTTCATATAAGTTTTATTAATTAAAAAGATCCATTTATTTATGATATGAGATGTTATAGAGATATGAAATCATTAACGAGTAGACGACATGAATTTCACGCAAGTTTCGCATTTCGAATATACTATAACCTTAATTTGCACAATTTTCAATGTTTTAGTTTTCGAGTCCTAAGTTAGGGTTTTGTCAAGACATGAGTGACATAGGAAATTTATTATCTCGTGTTTGGATGTATATAAAAAGGTTCTTAAAGAAACAATAAGGTTTTGATAATAAACGGTTAAGGATTCGAAGACATAGTTCTTAGTGTACTAAAATTTCGATGTGAGTATATATACCTAAGACAATATGCAAATTAAATAGTTATGATTTAATTAGTATTTGAGATTTTGTGTGAATGTTTCGCACTTAAATAAGCTACTTAAGTGACACCAAGCTGAACACTAGGAGAGTACTTCAAGGTGAAGCATTCTAATGTAGTTGCTTGGTTGTTTAAATAAGTAACAAATAACTAGGTCTCAATTCATCACAAGCCTCTCAAACTCCGACTCTCCTTTGCCCCTAAACACTGTAAGGAATTATATTTTTGAGAAATTGACCCATAACTTGGGTGGTTTGACATATTTTGGGTGGCAAATCGCAAAAAAAAGCCTAATCGAGTCGAGGTAAGTGACATAAATATGGATGCATCAATGAGCGAAGTGCAACGTCAACATGATTTGTAAATATGGGCTCAACCTAATGCGAATCTTGAATGTATTTAAGACAGTGATGTAAAATAAGTTTTCATACATATTTTCCTGGCTTTTTATTTTTTTTTTATAGATTTTATTTATTTTAAGGTAAGTTTATGAGAAGTAGCAATTTTTGGGGAAAATTGGATGGTATAATTTGATGGATGACCAACTAGCTAATTAGTTATTCTTTATATTATTTTATAGATTGTTTGACACATTGGTTTGAATTAAATACACTGTAAAGCTCTCGCATACTACAATATAAAGCTATCACATGTTATGGTGTTTGAAACAAAAGTTTTGGTTTAAACTGATATGTCAACATCCTCTTATATTACAAGCTTGTTTGGGAGGGCTTATCAGAAGCTGCTTTTGGCTTCCTAAGTCCAAAAACTTGCCTCTAAAAGTGTTTGGATGATTTATCATAAGTATTTTTGCTCTCCAGAAATATTTCATGTTAAAGTCACAAAATATGACTTATCAAAAAAGTATTTATGAAATAGATTTTGAAACCTATAATAAAGTATTAATAATAACATTACAGGCATGTTTATCAAACTGTAAAGGAATGTAAAGGAAAAGGTAATAAGATTAGAAAGGAGAGTAAAGTATGGGAGTAAGTATTATTCATTGCCTTTCTATTATTTTACTTAATTGTTTGATGGGGTAATGAAAAACAACTAGATTTCCTTTCTAGTGTTTACTTACTTAGAAGTGGAGATCTTATTTAATATAATTACTAAAATATCATTTTTACATAACTAATAACTATTAAATAATAACATTTGAGTTTGGACATCTAAGTAAATATGGTATTCATTCCCTTTTGATAGAGAATCAATACTAAAGGATATGAGAGGAATAGTATTCCATTTCCTTATTCCATATATTGCGTGGGGCCTACAAAACTCTCATTACTAATTTTATAAGTAAAGACATTTTTTAAAGGGAAATGAAATTATTCCTTACTTTCTCTTTCTCATTGATGCAAAGTAAACATGCCCCGTAAGCTTAAACATCACATTTTTGTAACTTAAAAAAATAATCATTTTAATCTATTAAAACTCTTTTAAAAATATGTCAACTTATAAAAATGCCCCCCAAATGCTCCAACTTATTAAAAAGGCCCTTTAACAAACTATTTATTAAAAGTACCCTTTTATTAGAAATTAGTGATTTATTAAAATTTGAGTTACCTTTCCTTCTCGTTCCTTCATAAGGGAACCCCTAAGGTTCCATCGCAGAACGTACCGAGTTTCGTCCAGGAAGTCACTAGAACCTGCTAGATTCTATATTGGAACATGCCAGGTTTCATCCCAAAAACTCACCAGAACCGATAGGTTTCAACACAAAACCCTCTAGATTCCATCCAAAAAATCTTCAGAATCATTAGATTCTGTCCCAAAACATGTTAGGTTCTATTCAAATACTAACAGCAAAAATTCAAATCTCTGATCAAATCATCAAAAAAATTCGACAATGTTTAAACAAAGAATAAAACCAAAAATACAACCAAAAATGCCAAATGCAAAGCAAAAATATACAGAAGAGATCTCAAATCGAAGTATGAATCCACGACATAGTAGAAATTATTGAAAGCAAATCATTAGATCTTAAGGCAATGAACTCATGGCTCAAGATCTCAAAGCTTAAACAAATCATTAGGAAGGTGTTTTCTTCCTTCGCCAACGATGACTTCATGTTCCTCCGACGACACGATGATCTACAATCAAAGTAGAGTGTAATGACATGCTTTGTTCACAGTGTAAGAAACCTAATATTAAAACAAAAATAAAAAAACAGACAGAGTCTAACAATCATACCATCGCAAGTTTGACCGCCCCCATCATCGTCAAAATCTTTGCCTCCGCATGAGTTCATCCATGTCCGAGATTGTTGATTTCACCGACGTCTTTGCCCTTGCTCCTCTGACCTCCATTAGATCAACACCACCTCCTACGATTGCCAAACTTCAACAATGACAATGGTAAGAGTTGCGGCGGGCGGAGAAGAGATGGAGAAAGGAGCAAAGAAAAGGAAGGACTGAGAGGGAGAGGAGAAAGAAAGAGAGGGGCGGAGTGAAAGTGAAAGAGAAGAGAGAGACAAAAAAAAAAAGACTAGGGTTTGTTCTATTTGGTTTTTGACCCAGGGAAAAGAAGTCACTCGATAAATCAAATTAATTTTAAAGGGACAGTCTTGAAAAGTCAGATAAGTGAAGGTAGTTTTAAGAAAGAGTATTTATAAGGGGGCATTTCATGTAATTTTCTCTTAAAAAGATGATTCAAAATATTTACTAAAAAACTACAGCTTTTACTTCTCTTTTTTAATGACTAAAAACATAAGCAATAGCTAAGCCAAACGGGTCTACATCGCCCGTGTCACGTTGTAGAAAAAGGTGACTTAACTCTTTATTAAATTGCAATAAATTTAAACCGCGTATTTTTTTAAACTAATAACTAGAAGCATCTAAAATAAAGCATGTGACCTATGAGTTTACAGATATTTAGATAAGGAGATCGAAAATACAGAAATCTCTACACTTCTCTTTCACAAAAAGTAAAGTAACCTACCATAGCAATCTTTATCTTTACTATTTGTAAAAAGAAAAGGAACTATGTCGTGGTTGGTAACGGCTGCAAGAATCCAAGATGCTAAAATTCTTTATCCATGTCTTGATTATAAATCAGCTCACCTAACTTTTGAGAAGGAATTTTGAACTTCTTGACGATCCCACCTTTAAAAGCAAAAGAAAAAAACTAAAATTTTTTTGCCCTCCTTTTTTTTTTTTTTTTGGCCCCAATAGGGGAATTTTCCTTTTCGGGCTTAAGAAATTTAAGGATGGGAATTTGGAAGCACCAAAGCTCTGATCACCTATCTTTTTTGTTTTGAATGATTTTCTTCATAGATGTTGCTTCTAAGTACCGTAAATTATTCCTTTAAACGAAAAATGTTATCACTATCGAATATTCTAAAGAAAAAAATAAAAAATTTGTAAGCACTAACTCTATTTTTTAATAGCTTACAAGTGAATTGATCCAAAGATAAGTGGGAACAATACGTTTATTAAATATAAATTATGCAACACGTTGTTGGTTTTAATTCGATGATAGCATGTGCTTGCTTCACTAACTCTATTTTTTAATAGCTTACAAGTGAATTGATCCAAAAATAAGTGGGAACAATATGTTTATTAAATACTAATTACGCAACGAGTTGTTGTTTTTAATTCGATGATAGCATGTGCTTTTATTTTTTAAAATAAATTTGATGTACTCTGAAGGGAAGCTTGGCCTTTTAATTAGTTGTTACATAATTTTTTTTAATAAACTAAATCAAAGAAATTAATATCTTAAAGTTCAAATCACTTATCTTCTTCCGCCAAAAGAAAAATCCTTTATCTTCTATGAAACAAAGTTCATTAATATTATACATCTACTTTCAATGTTGATTTTAAGAACTTAATTAAGTTAAAGAAAAACAAAGAAATAAGTCAATTTAAATGATTCTGGTCCGCATATCTTTATGTCCATATGCACCCTCTCAAAAAAAAAAAAAAAAACTCTATGTACACAGGATGTAACTTTCCACCCACCACGAGTAGCGAGCTTGTACATAATGCGTTTGTAGAAACATTACATATTTTATTTAAAGCTTGATTTAGGTCAGGGAGAAAAACAAAAAAAATGTGATCCTAAAGTTTCATTGCTTCCCCATTAAACTTCAAATACAAACACTTCAACGGCGTTTGAAAATATAATTAGAATTGTGAGTTTTCAACTAAAATATTATAGCATATAAAAGCTTATATTGTAGCATATTTTTGTTTTATATTGAAGCATGTAAGAGATTTACATTGTAGAGAGTGTTTGGTAATATAGTTGGAACCAAAACACTCTAGCATATGAAAGCTTTACACTCTAGTAAACTTTTACTTTACACTATAGCATGTGATAGTTTATATTATAACAGTCGAAACTTGAGTGTTGAAATATGAATGCCAAAAACACTCTTCAAGTTTTGGTCTCTCTTTTTTCCCCCAAAAAATTCTTCCAAATTTGTTATTTTAGAGCCCGTTTAAGAGCTTAGGTTCGAACCAAATGTTGGACATAAAGTATTGTAGTAATTTAAATTTTACTAGAGACAATAAGGTGTTCAAATCGCAAACAATATGAAGCTTTTTTACGCTAAAGTTAGAATTTTTCTCTTAAATATCATAATTATAACAAAGTTAATTTGAATCAACTTATTTTTTCCAATTATATTCCTAAACAAGCTTTTACTGTACTAAGTTATTTTCAATCACAGCTTTATTTGAGAAGCTATAATATAAATTTTTTATATATTATAATAATTTCTTTTCATACGTTACACTGTTAAAGTTTTAATCTTTTAAGTTTTAACTTACTTCTCCCATCAAATGTACAACATCCGAAAAGCAAAACCCAAAAAAGTTATGCAGTACAGTTCGTAAAAACTTATGCATTACAGTTCGTGCAAGGGACACGATGTTCTGGTATAAGTTAAGGCGTGGCGAGCACCACGATGAAGGGTCAGTGGAGTGTGGACCAAGATGGAGGGGTCCGTTAATAATGACCCCAAGATCTCTGAACAGAACTGGACTGGGTCCGGTACATCCAATAATGCCATTGTCAGACTTGAACCCAACAACAACGATGGCCACGTACTTGGTTGGTGCTTCTCTCTCACTTTAAATCCATCCAAACCTGTGCAAACTGCAAGTCTGCAACTTTTCAAAGTGTAGTAATTATCAAACGGCCGTTGTATACACACAGGTTTTCCTTTTTACTGTTGAGCAAAAAAAAAGTATATGCACGTTTTTAAATTCTGTTCCCGGTTATAAGGACGCCTCTGGCTATTTTTCTAAGATTCGCGACAACTGTCGAAATGGGAAGAATTTGAAAAAAAAAGCCAAAAAAAATTTTTAATTAAGGAAATGATTTTTTTTACCAAAAAAATACGTTTTTTTAGACAAATAAACCGTCTCAATTTTTTCACAAAAAAAAACGAAAAACTATAACGATGAGAGAAACTTCAACAGAGTGAAAAGAACAAAAACTGAAACTGTTTTGATACCTAAAAAGCATGTTTTTTTTACATCAAAAAACTGCAAAAAAAATAATCATTTGTCTAAAATGATTTTTTCTTAAAGCCATTTTTCAAAATGCCCCGTCGAAATGTAATGGTTGGCAATATAAATTAAAATTAAAATTTTTAATTGTTATTATATAAAACTCGTATATATTATAGTGTCAAGAAAAAATATACGACAGTATAAACATCTTACATATTATGGTATTTTCAATCAAAATTGGATCAAGTTATTAGTTCTAACCAATTCTTCCAAAGACTATTAAAAAAAGCTATGAGTGTGTTGAAAATTAAGTTTTAATAGTTACAGTATAAAACTCTTATATGTTACAATGTAAAACAAAGACATGTTATAGTTACAAATTTTCATATATTACAAGGTTTAAGTTATAACTTCGTACTCTAACTTAGCTCTAGACAACTCTAGACACTCACTATATGCATTTAAGTTGATACACATTGCAAATATATACATGCCTTTATTTTTTTCTTAATACGCAATATAATTACTGCATATATAGCAGGTTTGTTTAGTATATCAAATCATATTACCACGTGGAACCCATGTTTACTTTGCATTTAAGGGAAACAAAAAATAAGCAGTGATTTTTTCTTTTTAAATATAATATTTATTTACAAAATCAATAATGAAAGCTTTATAAGTCCCGTATAATATAGGAAATGAAAAATTAAGGAATACCAATTCTCCTGTGCCTTTTATTATTGATTACGTGTCAAAGGGAATAAATGTCATATTTATTCATATATCCAAACTCAAAAAGATATAGAGGCAAATGGCTTTTTTCAATGCCTTTTTAAAATAAATGATCATACTTTTTTTTAAATTAGATAAATTGCCATTCTTTATTAATTATAAAGCCAAAATAATAAAAATAAACTTCGTCAGTTAGCAATCAGTTATAGTTTATCAGCGATAAACTCGAGTTTATCACTGATAAATCCGTAGATAACAATCCTTAAAAAAAAAACCCCAAACCCTAACTTTCTCTCTCTTCTCTCGCTGCACAATGCACGACATCTCTAAACATTGTCGACACCACACTCTGTCAAGTCAGCCACCTAGAATAGTCACGAACATTATTTTGATTAATAATAGTGAATTTTATTTTTGTCATTTCGACTTATAATTAACAATTAGCGGCCGTTTGTCTAATTTTGAAAAAGTATGTTCATTTATTTTAAAAAAGTTATTAAAAAGGCCACAAAGCCCAATTTCCTAAATTAAGATGTTATTATTTAATAGCTATTAGTTATATAAAAGGATCTTTTAGTAATTACATTGAATAAGATTCTTATTTTTAAATAAGTAAACACTAGAAAAGAAATGAGATTGTTTCTCATTAAACCACCAAATAAGTAAGTAAACACTAAAAAAGAATGAATCATACTCACTCTCATTACTTTACTTGACTTTCATTTCCAATCTTATTATCTTTTCTTTTAAATTCTTTTACGCTTTAATAAACTTGCCCTTAATGTATATTTTGAGGTTATTTAAAATCATACTCGATGCTCTAAAATCATACAGTTTTAAACCACATATTTTAAAGATAACAAAAAATTGTTGATGCCTGTTTTTGAACGAGGTGTTCTTGTAAGGCGCAACCCATTATCCTTTGGTGGACCTTATTCGTGGACTCAAGCCACCCTTGTAGAACCTTCGTGGGTTTGAGGTTTGGCGGGCTATGCGAAGATGCATAAACCCGTTTGTCTCTTAGCCCATGTCAGTCTTGGTTCCACTTGAGGGGTTACAATGATCATCAATGAGTGGGTACTGAAGAAATACTCCTACAGAGTGTCCCAGTATGTCCTAATTTCCGATCACAAGAAGCGTACTTTTCACTGCCAATTGGCCCAAAAATAATCCAAAGAAGACTATCCTCTTATCCTTGATAACCCCAAAGTTTATTCTCTTTTTCAGGCCCCAAAATCCAAGGTTCTTGCAGGAAATTCATATTTTGTTTGGCAAAAACAATAAAAACACTGCTTTTGCTACAATATTTTCTCTCACAAAATTTATAGGTCATTTAGAAAAACAGTATTCTAATCATCAGTTACAATAAAAAAACTATAGTGTAAAACTCTCACATACTACAGTTCTTAAACCAAAACTGTTGATTCCAACCGTTTTTTTAAACAGCTTATTAAACTAAAAAATAATTTTAACTGCTTTCCCAAACAGACGCTCGATTCCTTAAGAACCAGTTCTTTAAACTCATGTTAGTGATAACCAGTGTAACTCGCTAGAAAAACTTGCCCGTCTTTAGTGGAGCACTCGTCCGTTTAGAGAATAAATTGTCCAACCAGAGGATAATTGGAAAAAAAGGATATGTTGATCACCGAGGAAAAGTATCCCAAAATGAGAATAATGACAAAATGAGCATCCTGAGTAGGTTATTATCATAAGTTAGTGACCCCTCTTGATGTGCATCAGATCCATATATCGAAATAATGACAAAATGAGCATCCTCTGAAACCTGCCAATTCTTGGGTGGAACACCTTACCAGACGCTGAATCACAAAATGAGCATCATCTACATCTAAATTTATTACACAAAAACAAGAGGAGAGAGAGAGAGAGAGAGAGACTTGAGTGGAAGAAGAATTATGAAATATGTTTGGAGCTGTGTCGACTGAGAAAACTTAAATATTGATATTGAGTGAATTTTTTCATTTGAGGGTATTAATATTTATATGCAACAGTCCAAAATATAATATTTATCCTTTTTTTTTTTTTCACTTCAAATATATTTTGTGATCAACATCGACTGTTTACCGAAAAAAGATAAATTGAGAGTATCATTTTACTTTAATCTCAAAAGATAGGGTACAATAATAGGAAAAAAAAAGGTGCAAATATAGTATTACTTTGTTGTGTGTACCCATATATTGATGTGTACCCGTTGCCTTTTTTTAATTGAAAAGGACCAGTTATTTACTTATGCACAATTCATCTTATAGCTGCCTCTAGAGGTAGCTATAAGATGAATCCACAAATGAATCCACCACATATCACCCCCACCCAAAGTTAAAAAAAAAAAAAAAAAATTCCACCTTAAATATTATCAAAGACGAATAAATATTGGCATGGTTACACCAATTCCTCGATGGTTTCGGTAATATAGGAACCTCCTTTAATATTTAATTCAAATGCGGAAATTCAGTAACAAAAGCATTCTCAAGTACAAGAATAACGAATGATCGATCTCTACAAACGCTCCTGAAATTAGCAAAAAAATCAGTTATTTGACATGAATTAACAAATATACCATCCGATTTTTATCCAAATCCAATGATATTCATCTGACCTCTTTTAGAAATCAACCTGCTCTACGTTGGAATGTGTGTTATATACTCGCATTATGATCACGTCGAAACTGTATATACGGTCTCTTATATTTATAAACGACCGACACATGATTTTAGAGAGAGAGAGAGAGAGAGAAAGAAAAAGGAAAAAAAAAAAAAAAAAACTGGTGCTAGGTATTCCTGAGATCCACGACAATAACACTGATGTTATCTCTGCTGCCCCGCGCCGTCGCTAGTTCAGCCAACACTGCGGCTGCCTCAGATGCGCGGTTTTCATGACTGATCGGAACTTGTTTGGAAAATGATTTTCTTCTTATTCGACCGTCCAGGCATTTCTTCACAACCTTGCATGCTACTTCATTTGACACCACGTCCCATAAACCGTCGCTAGCCAGTACCAGGAACTCGTCCTTTTCTGTTCTCTTGGTTACTGTGACATCCGGTTTTGATATTACAAACGGCCTTAGGTATTGATCACCTGTGTATACACACCATAAATTTGAAAAAAAAGTTAGTGGTGTATATCCTAAAACTATTAGATTTACTGCACATATTTTTTATAATCAATAAAAATCTTTTTTGGACTTCAATAAAAGAAATTATTCCACAAAACACTTGTTCTTAATGTGGAAAGAGATGTGTCTGGTTAATTTAGTGACGTACGTAATTGATGACTGGACCTATGAGCTAGTGATCACATCACCGACCTAAAGTGGTTTAAAAGATATCATGTCGGATAGTATTTATACATCTTGAAGAGGACACTTCAAAAAGTTATAACACATAATATAGACTTTGAACCAGGTTGAGATTACTTTTGTACCAGGTTGAAATTACTCAAATGATTAAATAAAATCTGTTAATTTGTAATGTTTTAATTGGCCGCTGCAGGATAATCTTTCCCCTCAAAAAGAAAAAGAAAAAATAAAAAGAAGCTGATATATTGATGTTTTCATTAATGTTGTTGAAAGTAATATTTTTTTTTATTTTATTTTTGTTTTGATTTGGTCGTTCAAGAATGTAATTTTATTTATGTGTTTATGTAACTCTCTAACTTATTTGCATGTAATATATATAATATTATAAGTTAAATCTCAACAAATTAAATGTTATAAGACCGCATAAATAAAGTTGTATTGTCGAACGAAAAATGTTACAAACACCTAATTAGTTAGGTGTTAGGTTTAAGCTAAAACTTATAATACGTAGGCAACTAAAAATTAAGGCCCGTGCCACTAGTGAAAACATTGTAAGTGTATGTGTGTAATTACATGTATGGCTAGTAAACTCAAATAATGACCCTTTGAAAATATAAATGTATACCTATAGATCTGGAAGTGGCAAGAACACCTAGTACCCGGTGCCCATCCAAAATAATGACCCTTCCACCAGCAGCTTCAATTCTCTCCAGCTCATCCGCTCTCTCTGGCTGTGCATGTACAGATCAAATCAAAGTCATAAAATTTATAAATGTATATGCTTTAAATTACGTGAATGATATATAGAATCATCGTAATTATGAAAAAAAAAAGATTATATATATCCTTAACAACTCACTAATGAACATATTTATGCATACATAAATGCTTGAATTAAAAAATTAATAACAGTCAATAGTAAAGTTTTACCACAACGGTTTTTCAAATCTCATAATTTAGAATTCTGCAAATTTAACTACCAACAAAGAATAAAGCCAAATTATAATTCCACCTTCGTGTAAGTAAGGAATAATTGACATGATTAACAATCTAGACAGAGATAAAAGGGCTTGAAATGAGAACCATGTTTATATCGAAGACTTTTCATGCTCTTAAAACCGCCTATATTGACCCATGAAACTGTGCTTTGGAAATGGATAAATAATTAATATTATTGTAGCAGCACATTGCATATGCTAAAAGCGTTTTTGATGTTTTTATAAAAGCCAAGAAGCACGCCATCAAAAGCCACAATTTTTGGATACATTTTTTTTTACCCCTCTCAAACCTTTCAATAATTAAAAGCAACATTTTTTTGCATTTCTTATTTGTCTCCTTCTATAGTCTTCTTCGTTTATTGGTAGCCTAGTTTGTGTGTGCCCTTATATAATGTAGGAAACAAAAATCAATCAAGAGAAAAGAATTAAAAAAAAAAGAAATAAGAAAGACAAGATTGCTTCAAGCTAAAAAAAGCATAGCAGTACTACCGACCAACGTCCTTCTTAACCGAATCATTTGGAGAGAAAAGAAAAAGAAAGAAAATACAAAAACAAAAACAAAAAAGAGTAATTTTTTTTTTTCAATTTTGTTAATGAATTACCTTATGATCAGTAGACAAGGCAAGAGGAAGACCAGCCCTTGACATAACGGCTCTACAATCCCCACAGTTGGCCACCACCACCTCCTCTTCCGCCACCACCGCTACCACCACCGTCGCTCCGACCGTCCTCGCCGCCGCATTGCCCTTCACTTCCTCGTCCATTTTACCAAAACACCCCTCCATCAACTTCTCCCAATACTCCAACTCTTTATCATTATCATTTTTCCTATTTCCCTCTATCTCCACTGCCACCACTTCATGTAATCTCTCCCGGCACGCTCTCGCCACGTGACTCCCGCCATGGCCGTCGTAGACTCCGAAAAAGTCGTATCTTTTACTCCCTTTAACTGCAAACCCTAGCTCCGCTCTCACATAGTCCTCCATCTCGCTCCTCCTCCCTATCACCGAAACGACACCGTAATTGCTCCCCCTTTCCAATCCCTCCGAACCGTTTCCCTCTCGCGCTTCGCTTCCGAAAGTTCTAGAAAAAACGCCGTCATTATCATTATTAGTATTATAATTCTCCGACGAAAACGACAGATTAACCGTTATCTTCAACGGATCGCCGATCACTTCCAGCTTTTCCTTGCTCTCCTTCTGGTCGTCGCGCTCGCCGGAGAAGTGGGTCTCCGTTTGACAAGTGTAATTCAGTACCGGGCCGAGTTGTTTCATTCTTCTCCGGCGAGCTCTTTTGGTGATCACGAGAGAGAGCTTGCTCGAGTCGTCGGAATGGAGACTAAGTGGCCGGAGATCTGTCACCGGCAGCGAGTGGAGCTTGTTTTTCTTCCGAATGTGCATGGATTTGAGAGCTTGACAAGTGACCGATACGAGAGTGGAGAAAAGGTAGGGATCAAGGTGGAGGGAGAGAGGTGATTGAAATACGTTAAAGGTTGAAAGGAATAGAAGCGAATCTGGACCGTCGATCGTTTATGGCACGGCTGGATTTTCACCATATGGGGTCGTACGGACCACTGTCTTGCATTTTCAACAAGAGACGTGGACGGCTCAGATGAGGGCCTAAACACGTGGAGCTTAAATCTGGCGGTTAGCGATTCGGTTGAGAGATTTCGTGCCAGTGGTCCCCGCCGTTTGCCGTCTCTAGAAACTATTGACGTGGCGGGGTGTTGATGTTTAGCCGTCGTTCTTAAACTCTGCTGGTTTTTTTCCTCCTGACAACTGACAAGAATTGTTTTGTTATGAAGGATGACACGTGTCCATGTTTTAGGGACTCGCGTGTCAAGCTTGGACCTCGTCCTTTGCGTTTCCGCTCACATTTCGTGTTGGAACGAGATTTGGGTATATTAATTAAAAACAAAAATAAAAAATAAAAAGAAAAAAGATTTGGGATATCTAAGCGCTATCTAAGGGCGGGTGGGTCACGCTGACATGTGCGGCCGCATGGCTTGATTATTGTGGCCGGGCCGTGTCCAAATTGGCCACCATGAATAAGCCGTGCACTCTTGTTTAGTAATCAGATATTTTCCCTTTCCTTTTGAAACTCAAGCAAAACAATAATAATAATAATAATAATAATAATGATAATAACAATAAAAGAACTTTTTGAAAAAATCACCTAACAGGAATTTTATTATTGTATACGTTTTCGTTGACATTACATTTATTGTTTCAATTTGTCATCAATTATTATCGGAACACTGTATGTGGACACCTTTACGAAACTGTGGACACTATTTCTACCAAAAACAAAAACCACGGACGCCTAACGTGGGAGACTTTGAGATGAATGGCCCCATCATGTGGGCCCTCTACCCTTCTCACAATTGCAACCCGACACGTGAGAAACCTTTTTTGAATGGAAATTGGAAATTAGATTAAAACCGTTCTTTCCTTCAAAAAAAAAAAAAAAAAGAAAGAAGAAGAGCTGTTCTTGAAGTTTATTTATAATGAATTCCTTATCGGAAGTACACATGAATAATGAGTGCCTCGAAACTGAAAAATAAAAAATAAAAAATGTAGATGTTAGTGTTGAGAAACGCGACATTCATCATTATTTTGCTAAGTGAAACAATTTCATGAGAAGCAAAGAAAGAAACAAAATAGCCAAGTATATAACATCAAGTGACAAGTAGTTTTAATGCTTCATGTAGTCTAGAGAGTTTAAGAATTAATAAACTTTGAAGAGGAATGCTAGAATTGAAATATACTCAAAATGTTTTTCAACTTTACAAGCCGCTGGTGTCTGTTGAGGATATAACTCTGTAGAACTAAGTACAACTAGAATTAGAATTGTGAAGTATCTTCGAAGATTATTCAATGGTTGGCACTTAAATTTCACCCCAAATATATATTCTTACCAGTAATCCTTGCAGGAACATTTTCCATTCTTAATGTGATGAAACCTGTTTGAATCCCTCACCACTATTTCTCTCCCCGTGGCCATCGATATGTACTTGATTGCAGTGTGACAGTCCCCACAAATACGGAGATTCTTAAATATTCTGACGGGTTTTGATCTTGACGTGTTAACAACCCCAAAGCCACTGCTATTTTCTCACTGTGTTGAAGCAAATATCGCTCCTTTCGCTCTTCCACCACATCATGAAGCACAAAATCTGTACTTGGGACATAGCCCAATTCCCTTATTTTCGAGACCAATCTGTCAAGTTCATCATAAATCTCACTAGCTTTTGGGCGTGAAGTATCCCCAACATGAAACTTGTACACCTTGTTCTCCACCTCTATCCAGCTTGAACCTGCTTCTTTAGTCAAGTTTCTCTCTTTCATCTTCTTTCTCAGTTTAGCCACTTTTTCCCATTGATTCATGGAAGCGTGCAAGTTCGCTAGCAAAACGAATGCCGCGGGATCACGCAGGTCCTGCTCGAGAATCTTGTTTGCAGCATGTTTTGCGAGCTCTATGTTCCCATGAACACGACAAGCTCCTAGAAACGTGCGCCAGATTAGTGCATCACTCATGAAAGGCATTGAGTTTATAATAAACTCAAGGGCCTCCGAAAATAGTCCTGATCTGCCTAGCAGGTCGACCATACATGCATAATGTTCCATTCTTGGGACTATGCCATGTTTGGAATACATTGTGTTAAAAGTGTTTTCATCCCTCGGATACCAAACCGCCATGGCTACAAGCTGATAAAACAGCAGCATACGTAATCTCGTTTGGTCTTATACCAGACTCCAGCAGCTTCTACGTTTCCACACCTAGAATACACGGAAACTAAAGCATTAGAAACACATGATTCGAGTCAAATCCTGATTTTAGTATCTGAGCATGAATTTGCTCCTTACTGATGGCACCAATGCTAGCAGCTCCGCTCAAGAGACTGGAAAATATGTGGGCCCTTGCTCCGAACCCCACATCATCAATTTCATGGAAAAGATCAAACGCTTCTTTGAAATCTAAATTTTTGGCATACACGTCAATAATTGTGCTGTAGGAAACTAAATTCTTATCAAACAAGATGTCGAAAGCTTTATGGGAATCCTCCATCTTGCCAAACTGTACATACATGCTAATAAGCGAGTTTGCGACACAGTTGACAGATGCAAGGCCTAGTTTCACCGCAAAGGAGTGAACTTGTTTACCTGTACTCAAATCTGAAAGATTTGCACTTGCCTTAAGAACACTAGAAAACGTGAAATGATTTGGTCGAACTTGACCGGAGATCATTTCACAAAAAATTTTAAAGCTTCATCCAGCGATAAGTGCAGTCCAAGACATAACATTACGATTATCCATCCGATCAAACACCTTCCTTGACTCATCCATCGATCCATTAGCTCCACATTTCGCATACGTGTCCACCAGACAACAACCAACACAATGATTTAAATCCAATCCACGCCGTATAACCAGAGAATGCAATTGCTTTTCAAACGACAAGAAATCTAATTCTGCACAAGCCGACACAACACTGCTTAAAGTAAAGGTTCAAGATCACTCAAAACCATATCCAAAAACAAATCAACAGCCTGTTTGGCACAGCCCAACTGCGTCAACCTAGTAATCACCAGAGTCCAAGTGACCTCATTCTTCTCAGGCACTTTATCAAACACTTTATACCCATAATTTAAGTCACCATGACCCTTGGCAAACATATCCATCAATGAACACCCACCACACAAATCAGCCTCAAAATAACCACTTTTTATCACAAACCCAAAAACCGTTTTCCCAATAGATAAATCCTCCATAACCAAACACGCCCGAATTACCGCCGTGAAGCAGTACTCATTCGGGCAAAACCCATTTTCGAGCATGTCGAGAAACGCAACAATGGCTTCAAATCCCATTTCGTTATTGGCAAAGCAAGACACCATCGAAGTCCAAGAAACCAAGTTTCTCTTGTTTCCCGTGGTTTGAAAGATGGCATTAGCTTTTTCCCAATCTCCATTTTTTGGAGTACAAGCTTATCAGAGAGTTGAGAGTGAGGGAATCAAGGTCGAGTTTTGAGATGGCCAAGTGGGCGTGGACGACATTTCCAAGCTCGAAATTGCGGGACCTGATGCGGGACTTGAGGAGGCGGGAGCAGGTGGGGAGGCCTGGGTGGCACCCGTGGTGGACCAGGAGATCGGGGGTGGAGCTTGCTTTTCATTTTGTTGCAATATATAATAGTAGTAATTTTTTCTAAATATTTTTTTGAAAGGAATTTTTCTAGTTATTAATGGATTTAAATCTTGACAGAATAATTATAATTCTTTAGCAATGTATGCACTCCTGAATTTTTTTAATTTTTTATTTTTGTAATTTAACTCTTTAAACTTTAAACATTGTTTTTAGCAACTTAATCACTAAATTAGTAGCAAAATTTTCTAAAATTTCCTGTTTATAGTTAGAGTTAATTTCTCTACTTCTAAAAATTCAGGACTAATAAATTACTAACAGTTGAATACGAAAATGCCAAACTTGTTTACTAATGGCATATCTAAGCACTTGATCTTTTCTTCGAGCATCTCTACAACTATACCCATCGAAGGACGGTCACAAGGCTTGAACTGTATACACCATAATGCTACTATCATCAGCTTCTTTTATTATTTTGTATTCCTTTTCTGTGACATCTCCCAAATCCACGTCTTTGTCTACACTAAATTGATTAGACACCCATGAAGGGGAGTGAACTTGGCTTGAATTCTCTGCAGCTGAATTCACATTCTTCTTTCTACTTGCCATTTCCATCAATAACATTCTAAAGCTGTACACAACATTATTGTTGTTAGAAATCAAAACAATAAGCAACAAGAAATATAGAGAAAATTACACACAAAATTTACGTGGAAAGACTCTAATGAAAGGTGAAAAAACCACAGACAGAGGAGAAACAATTCACTAATCACAAAATAAAAATTACAATGGTGTTTAGAGCACTCAAATACAGAAATTCACTCACTCAATCACTCACAAACTCACAAGACTCACAAGATTAAGTTCTTTGTATTACTCTCAACACTATGATCTCTATGAAATTTTTTTTTGTGACTCTCTAATGCGTCTATCTCTAAACTATAGAGAATATGATGTATTTATATGTATGGGGACTCAAACCCTAGTCTCAAATAACCTCAAAACTCGTAAAAAACGTAAAATACACGATCAGGCCGCATCGGAGAGCCGCGGCGCTGCTTTCCCGAATTGTAGCGCCGCGGCCCTAGATTGTAGAGTCGAGGAGCTGCTTTCAACCACCGCGGTGCTGTGTTACTGCTGAGTGGGTTTTGGGTCATAAAATAACAATCTCCACCTTGACACAAAATCCACCATAAAAAACTCCAACATGTGATTAATCAAATTCTCCACCTCTTCCACAAAGCCCCAACGGGCAACTAACCGGCACGAGCATGAACTCCAACCAAGTTCAAGCAATACTCAAACATAACTATAGATAATGACTTAGTCATCATATCGACAAAATTATCATGTGTACTAATTTTGCTCACAACAATATCACCACGAGCAACAATATCAAGAACAAAGTGATAACGAACGTCAATGTGCTTCGTCCTCTCATGAAACATTTGATCTTTAGTGAGAAAAATAACACTCTGACTGTTACACATCACCATAGAAGTCTGCAAGTCTTCACTAAGTTCTCCAAGTAGGCCTTTCAACCAAATAGCTTCTTTGAAAGCCTCTGTAATAGCCATATATTCAGCCATTATTAGACAAAGCAACAATAGCCTGCAAGGTGGCCTTCTAACTGATAGCATAACCACCAACTGTAAACACATACCCAGTAAGTGACCTCCTCTTATCCAAGTCTCCAGCATAATCAGAATCAACATATCCCACAACACCATCTCTAGTCCTCCCAAAGTGCAAACAAATATCAGTAATACCACGCAAGTATCTGAGAATCCATTACACAGCTTTCCAATGGATTAGCCATGTACCTACTAATTGCACTAACTGCATATAATAAGTCTAGGCTAGAACATACCATAGCATACATGAGGGAACCAACTGCACTAGAGTATGGAACACGTGACATGTACTCAATCTCATCATTTGACTGTGGAGCTAACACAGCTGAAAGTCTGAAATGTGCTACTAACGGAGTGTTCACTGGTTTTGCTTTTTGCATGTTGAACCTATGCAAAACTTTTTCGATATAGCATTTCTGACTCAGATAAAGCTTACCTGCCTTTCTATTTCTCAAAATCTCCATGCCGAGAATCTTCTTAGCAGCTCCCAAGTCCTTCATCTCAAACTCTCTACTGAGTTAAGCCTTTAACTTCCTAATCTCTCCTTTATCCTTAGCAACAATTAATATATCATCAACATATAAGAGCAAATAAACAAATGACCCATCATCACCCTTCTTGAAGTAGACACAGCTGTCATAGCTACTCCTGTTAAACTTATGAGCGATCATAAATGAGTCGAATCTCTTATACCACTGCCTAGGAGACTATTTCAAGCCGTAAAGAGACTTTTTCAACAAGCAAACATAGTCTTCTTTACCTATAACAATGAAACCCTCGGGTTGCTGCATATAAATGTCTTCCTCGAGCACTCCATGTAAAAATGCAGTCTTCACATCTAACTGCTCAAGTTCAAGATCATGAGTGGCCACAATACCAAGCAAGGCTAGAATTGAGCTATGCTTAACCACAAGAGAAAAAACATCTGTAAAGTCAACACCTAGAACCTGACTGTATCCTTTTGCAACCAGTCTAGCCTTGCGCCTAGCATCTTCAACTCTCGGTGTGCCTTCCTTTCTTTTAAATACCCATTTGCAGCGAACAGCTTTCTTCCCTTTGGGTAACTTCACCAAATTCCATGTGCCATTCTTATGTAGGGATTCCATCTCCTCCTGCATAGCAATCATCCACTTGCTAGAGTCAACTAAATTAACCGCCTCTGAATAGGTAGAAGGTTTTTCACCAGACTTAATACCTTCTGTCACTGATAAAGCATAAGCCACCAAGTCGGCCTCAGCATATCTCTGTGGAGGCCTAATATCTCTCCTCGGCATGTCTTTAGCAATAAAGTACTATGGTAGCGGCGGTGATGGCGATGGGGAAGCACTATCGCCTTGATTCTCTAAACTTAACTGGGAAGTAGAATCGAATGATGTACCTGTCTCTATTTGAAACTCCACCTGTTTGCTAAATCTGTCCCGATCAATATCACTAGACCCTGTAGTAGATGTCTCACGTAACATGGAAGTCTCATCAAACACAACATCTCTATTAATAATAACTTTCTTGGTTTTCGGGCACCATAACTTATATCCTTTAACACCAGGCTTATAACCAAGAAATATGCATTTCATGGATCTAGGCTCTAACTTTCCATTGTCAACATAAGCATAGGCAGGATAACCAAAAATTCTTAAATTTGAGTAATCTGCAGGTTCTTTTGACCACATCTCTTGTGGTGTCTTCTTGTTAATAGTGATGCAAGGAGAGCGATTGACCAAATAGCAAGCTATAGAAGCAGCTTCAGCCCAAAATGACTTAGGTAGCCCAACATTGGAGAGTATGCAACGTACTTTCTCCATCAACGCCTTGTTCATCCTCTTGGGCACACCATTTTGCTGCGGAGTACGTCGAACTATTAAGTCCTTCAAAATTTCCTCTGATTTACAGAAGGTATTAAATTCATTCGAACAAAACTCCAAGCCATTATCAGCGCGGAGACGTTTAACTGGTTTACCGGTCTGCTTTTCTATCATAGTCTTTCAATCTTTGAATGTAGCAAAGACATCATTCTTCTACTTCAAAAAGAATGTCCATAACTTTCTGGAATAGTCGTCAACAATGGTAAGCATATAACTAGCACCACCATAAGAAGGAACAGTAGACGGTCCCTAAAGGTCAAAATGAACATACTCCAACATATCTTTTGTGTTGTGAATGCCTTTGCCAAATCAAACTTTCTTCTGCTTTCCAAAAACACAGTGCTCACAGAACTCCATCTTCCCTGTGCACTGTCCATTAAGGAGCTCTCGCTTACTCAGCTCTGCCATCCCAAGCTCACTTATATGCCCCAGTCGCATATGCCATAACTTAGTGAGATCATCATCAGACATAGTGGAAGTAGTAACTTTTGCATCACCAACAACTATAGTATCCTGTAGAACATACAAACTAGAAGCTTTCGTTTGCGCTTTCATCATCACAAGAGCGCCTTTACTGACTTTCAAAACTCCACCTTCACCAGTGTACTTATACCCTTTAGCATCAAGAGTACCTAAGGAAATTAAATTCCTCTTAAGATCGGGGACATGCCTCACATCACCTAGTGTCCTCACTACGTCATCATGCATCTTAATTTTGACAGTACCAATACAGCAACCTTACATGGGGCGTTGTTTTCCATCAAAACAGAGCCCTTAGGAACCGTTTCATATGTTAAAAACTAGTCCCGGTTGGGACACATATGAAACGTACATGTAGAGTTAAGAACCCAATCATCAGAGGGTTTAGAATCACCATCAGAAATTACCAAAAGCTCACCACCAGAGCATTCTTCAACGACACTAGCCTCACTGGCATCCAGTTTCTTCCCCTTCTGATTTTCAGCCTTCTTATTTTTATTCTGTAGATTATAACATTCAGTTTTAATATGCCCCTTCTTCTTGTAATAGTTACAGAACTTCTCCTTATTTCTGGATTTAGACCTACCTCTAATTTTAGTCCCAGAACTTCTCTTTTAGGTTCTACCTCTAACAACTAGACCCTCTCCTTATGTTTCAGATCCAATCACTAACTGCTTCATCTTTTCTTTAGAAAACAAAGCCTCATAAACCTCATCTAGGGTAAGAGTGTCCCGACTATACAAGATAGTATCCCTAAATGTGGCATACGATGAAGGCAGTGAACATAATAAAATTAACCCAAGGTCTTCTTCATCATACTTAACTTCCATAGCCTCTAAATCAAACACAATCTCCTTAAACACAGTTAAGTGGTCCTCAAAAGATATACCTTCAGACATTCGGTGAGAGTATAGACGCTACTTTAAATGAATTTTGCTAGTCAAACTCTTGGTCATACACAATTGCTCCAGCTTGAGCCATAAAGTAGCAGTGGTGTTCTCCTTTAGTACATCCTGTAAAATCTAATTTAACAGATGAAGGTGTATTTGGGACAGAGCCTTTCGGTCCTTATGCTCTTTTTCCTCCTTCGACCATGATGAGGGCATCTTATTGAAACCCAATAGCGCATCATCAAGGTCCATCTGTGCCAGAACAGCCCACATCTTTACTTGCCATAGAGAAAACCTCGTTGTGCGATCCAACAGCAGAATATCAAATTTCATGGTTGCCATTGCAAATCAAAGCTAAAGCTCTGATACCACTTGTTAGAAATTAAAACAATAAGCAACAAGAAATAGAGAGAAAATTACACACAAGATTTATGTGAAAAAACCCTAATGAATGGTGAAAAAACCACAGGCAGAGAAGAAGCAATCCACTAATCACAAAACAAAAATTACAACGGTGTTTAGAGTGCTTAAATACAAAAATTCACTCACTCAATCACTCACAAACTCACAAGACTCACAAGATTGAGTTCTCTGTATTACTCTCAACTCTATGATCTCTATGAAATTTTTTTTGTGTGACTCTTATGACTCTCTAATGTGTCTCTCTCTAAACTATGGAGAATATGATGTATTTATATGTATAGGGACTCAAACCCTAGCTCAAAATAACCAAAAAACGCATAAAAACGTAAAATACACGATCAGGCCTCATCGGAGCTCCGCGGCGTTGCTTTCTAGTGCCGTGGTGCTGCTTTCAAGCGCCGCAGCGCTGTGTTAATGCCGAGTGGGTTTTGGGTCATAAAATAACAATTGTCTAGAGGACATAGTCTTGCTAGCCCAAAATCAGAAACTTTTGGAACAAAATTCTCGTCTAGAAGAATGTTGTGAGGCTTGATATCAAAATGCAGAATTTGCATTTCACATCCTCGGTGAAGATATTCGATACCATGAGCCACTCCTAGCAAAATCTCAAACATCGTCATGCAACTCAAAGAGTAAGTTCCTTCATTAGAAAATATATGTTTATCAAGAGACCCTTTAGGCATAAAGTCATAAACTAGAGCACGCTTTGATCCCTCAACGCAAAATCCAATAAGTTGCACAACATTCACATGGTGAATCCTTCCTATAGTGGCAACTTCGTTTATGAAGTCTTCCCCGTTAGCGTTGGAACTACCCAACATCCTGATTGCTACCAGACGACCACTACGAAGCTTTCCTTTATACATAAAGCCATAGCCTCCTTCACCCAATTTTTCCTTAAAGCTTCAAGTCGTCTTTTTGATATCTGAATACATCTTATCGGCATTAGACTGTTAATAACTCTGTAAAAATTCTTCGATATGGTCATTGTTAAAGTATGGTGATCCGAATTCAGTTTGACTTGACCCAAAAAGCTCGTGATGTGACAAATTATGACGAAAAACAAAAATAAGATTTTTCATGAGATTTGTGGTGGTAGCGGAGGGATCAGGCCTGATCCCGTAACCCACCACTGATCTCGCCGTCCACCCCCATGGTACGAACCTTTTTTTTGGCCCGTTTAGTTTATGTTTTTGGACCCATAGGGTTTTATCTATAACTATATATATATGATGTATTGTGTTAGGATTTTATGATTAGCTAATTTTTAGCCTCTCTAACGCCTCTATTGTAATATTCACAAGTTTAGTTTCTTCTTATCTGCCCGTAGTTTTTTACCGTTTTGAGTTTTCACATAAATTCTTTATATGTTTTTATTTTTTTGTTTTTATCGCATTATTTTTGTAACAGTCATACATCGATAAATGTTGATAGTCTCCACCATGTATTTCCCAGAATAAAGCTACAGAACTGTGATATTGTTCTCGCAGGACAGACATAGCCTTTTGTCTCCACAACTCTTCGGATCGGTTTGGTCTTTTGATAAGAGGCCCTTTTAAAAAAAAAATTTGGACAAATGATTTTTTTCCATTAAAAATTAAGCCTTTTGAACAGAAAAATTGTTTCAATTTTTATTTTTTTCATCATGTTGAAGTTTCTTTTCTTGCTCAAGATGTTTTTTCATCTTTTTGAAAAAAAAAACTAAAACAATTTTCTTATCCAAAAAGTTTGATTTTTGTATAAAAAAAAAAAAAAAAAGCCTATTTCCTCAATTAAATTTTTTTTGGCTCCTCCCCTCTTTTTTCAAATTCTTTCGATTATCATCATTCTCCTGTTATCCCGCTTTGCAAGTGGAGTGGAACAGGAAGAGAAAGATGAAGAACCAAAGAGGCCTTTTCCTTGGTGGAGAAGAGGAAGAAGAAGCTTTGCAGAGATATTTTTGGGTGAATGGAGAAAAAAAAAAAAAAACTAATTTACAGTATCAAAATCATTCACATGTTCAACAAATGAGTATCAAAATCATTCACATGTTCAACAAAGTGATTAGCCAGAGAGGTTTAGGGTGCGTTTAGTATGAGTATTTAAGTAGAATATTTAAATAAAATTTTAAATTTTTATGAGAGAAAATATTATAGTAAAATAATTTAAACTGTGATTTAAAAATTAAAACAAACACACTCCTAGAGATTTGGACTCATTCAACAAATTGATTAGCCAGAGAGATCTAGAGATTTGGACTCATTCTTATCCAAAAATGGAATTGTGAAAGAAATGTTAGCTTGATTGGACTAATTCATAATTAGAAATTTCAAAGAAAAAAGAAACGTTCCAACTTTGACAATGCTAGCTTAATGACCTTCTCGTTTCTCTGTGGTTTCTGAATTTCCAAGGAGACCAAGCATTGACTAGTCTACCAATCTATCTCTACATGGTCCCCAATCAAAACCAACAAAAATCAAATTTTGCTTCTTTTCCCATTTGGGGTACAAAAAACAAGTCCATATTTTGGCAAATACTCACCAAATAGCAGCAAACTTTTGGCAATTCGAGATGGGAATTTGCTCGGAATCGGCAATCTCTTCACTTAGCTTGCTGTTTTTTCTCTTGGTTTTATTCACAGAACTCGGAGCAGCCCAAAATCAGTGCAACCAATTGAGGTGCGGAAAAAACGGTCCGGCAATCCGATTCCCATTCCGACTCAAGGATCGCCAACCAGATCACTGTGGCTTTCCTGGGTTTGAATTATCTTGCAGAGGAAAGCGTACGGTTCTGGAGCTACCAATACCAGTGAAATTCTCCGTCAAAAGCATAAACTATAAATCCCGGGTGATTCAACTATACGACCCAGATGATTGTCTCCTTGGACAGCTCTTAAAGATCAACGGATATTCCATTTCTCCATTTGGGTTTTCCGACAAACAGTATAATTATAGTCTGTTCAACTGCTCTGTACTGGACAGAGGAATTTTGTACGGAAGAGGAAAGATCTTCCCCTGCCTCAGCGATGGGCCTGGCCACCAGGTTCTGGTCGTTGATTCTGATTCCGCCATTGAAGAAGTGCCCTTGACTGGTTGTACAAAGATGTACAACATGCCATCAGTTTCATATGTTCTTTATGACATCGATGCAAAGCATCTTTATTTGGATTGGACCCGACCGGATTGTAATCTTTGTGAAGCGATGGGAAATGGGTGCCGTTTGAAGAGCAATGGCACCAAAGACGAAACCGACTGTTTTGTGTATCCCAAATCAAGTAAAGGTAACATATTTTTCTTGTGCTTTTTGAGGTTTTTTCTAACGACTATTTGACAGAAATAAAAAACCTGTATTTATTGCAGTTGTTTCTCAAATGATTTTTAGACTGGGAAATGTGGATCTACCAAGTCTTTGCTTGCTTCATAGTTAGTCCTGTTCTTAGCAGTTAAATATGTATAACTCTTTAGCTTTGAACAGAGCATTGGAATTATTGAGATGTGTGTTTATCGATTTCATAAGTGTGTCGAGTTAATTTTATAAAAAGGGTATCTTGATTGTTGTTGTTGTTGTTGTTGCCCTTTTCTTTTTTTTTTTTCTGGCAGGTAGAACGACAAAAATTGCGGCTACTAGTAAGTTTTCTTACTGTAACTTTAACATGTTTGGTTTACAGTATTGATGCTGCGTGTATGTTTTTTTATGACTAAAAATGTTCCATCTTTTTAGGTGTGACCCTTGGAACAGCTGTTCTCACAGTACTGCTTGTGGTAGCTTATCGTGCTTATAGCTCTAATAAACAGGAAAAAGAGAATCAACTGAGAATAGAGAAATTTCTAGAGGATTACAAGGCTCTAAAGCCAAGTAGATATTCCTATGCTGATATTAAGCACATTACATGTCAATTCAAGGACAAATTGGGGGAAGGAGCCTTTGGAACTGTTTTTAAAGGTAAACTCTCGAACGACTTCTTTGTTGCTGTGAAGATCCTCAACAACTCGAAAGGAAATGGAGAGGAGTTTATAAATGAAGTTGGAACGATAGGTCGAATTCACCATGTCAATGTGGTTCGCTTAGTTGGCTATTGTGCCGACGGATTCAGACGAGCTCTTGTTTATGATTTCTTATCAAATGGTTCTTTGCAACAATACATATCTTCACCAGACACTGATCATTTCCTCGGTTGGAAGAATCAACAAGATATTGCTTTAGGCATAGCCAAAGGGATCGAATATCTTCACCAAGGATGTGATCAACGAATCCTCCATTTCGATATTAAACCTCACAATGTTTTGTTGGATCACAATTTCACTCCAAAAGTATCTGATTTTGGTTTGGCCAAGTTGTGTTCCAAAGATCAAAGCATGGTATCAATGACTACGGCTAGAGGGACCATGGGCTACATTGCACCTGAAATCTTCTCTAGAAACTTTGGAATTGTGTCATACAAGTCGGATGTTTATAGTTTTGGAATGTTGTTGCTTGAAATGGTTGGAGGAAGGAAGATTACAGACGTGACAAAGGATAACACTAGCCAAGTTTACTATCCAGAATGGATCTATAATCTTCTTGAAGAAGGAGAAGATCTAAGAATCTATGTTGGGGAAGAGGGAGATGCTATGATCGCAAAGAAACTCGCGATTGTAGGACTTTGGTGCATCCAATGGCACCCGGTGGATCGTCCTTCCATGAAAGTTGTGGTTCATATGCTTGAAGGGGGAGAAAAGTTAAGCATGCCGCCTAATCCTTTCGCCTCTACGGGTCCAACAAAAACCATTGCCACTTTGCCTGGGGGACGTATGAACATAGAGTTGGAAGCTATAGCTGAACTAGATTGAGAATGAGAATAGTGGAGATTTTTTATTTCCCAATTTGAATGTAATTATACTGATCTCACCAGCTTCATAATAGCAGTTCAGAACTAATTTTGTAAATCACCCAGGGTGTTTGAGAGAGTAGTTTAAATTATCAGTTTGGGTTTTAGAACTATAGCATGTGAGAGCTTTACAATGTAGTTTTTGCTTTACACTGTTCACGGTTTAAACTACTCTTTTAAACACCCTCATAGACAAATATTTATAACTGAATGAGCGGAAGCATAGAATAAAAAAATCTTGCTTGTATGAAATTGAAAATAGTTTTTGCATCAACAAAAATTTCTTTAAACAACATTATTATTATTATTATTATGGTGGAGATTAATTCTTTGGGTTAATTAGACAATTGGTCCAATTATGTTTATTGAATTAAAATATAACTCTAATTTGTAAAAATTCTACAAATGTCTCATAATGATATCTTTAAAATTATTTATATGTAATTATATAGCACAATATGTAATATCATTAAGATAATTACTATATCATTAAAGATATTTTTCAGATATTTTAAATATTATGTTAGGTTTTAATTTCATAACAATAATCTGGACATGTATTGTAATTTTTTCTAATTTCTCTTCCCAACTTTTAAGTTGCAATAAAGAAGTCTACAACTAGTTCAACTCTGTTTCCAAAGTTGAAGGCACAGAATAAACATTTTACGTTGTAGTAGATTAAAATGAAGGGTCACACGACGATATTCTTCCTCTGCAACGATTTCTTCATAGTCTTTAGGCTTGCATGAAAAGCGCATATACATAGATTAATTCATAAAAAAAAAAAAAAAAACATTACCACATGTGGCTTTTTGTGACATTAAAAATAAAATCCGTAATTAACCATTTCACCATATGTGTATTTATTTTCTTAAAAAATAATATTCGGTATTTAAAATTTTTGATCAAAACTTAAAATTTAATTTCTTGATAAAAATAATATTTCGTAAATTCTAAATCTTTAAAGTGCTAACTTATAAATAAATAAATCATATATTTCTTTTATTATGATTTTATTCTTTTAATAACTATATTTTGTACTTAATATGAAAACATATTTAAACTTATAATTTTATCATAAAAATAATAGTTGTAACTTATAAAAATTTCGTAAATTAAATTAATTATCTAAAAGTCAATTTAATTTAAATTCTGTACTTAGTATAATTTCATGCTTTACGAGTATAACAAGAATTATTTTCTTGTAAAAGTCATTTATGGGCTCACATCCAATCTATGGACGCTTTTTAGACCTTTTTTTTCTAATCATATTATGGGTATGAAAGTAATCAATTTGTGAAAATGCATTGCCTTAAAGGCTTGTCAATATTTGTGGACTCTATTAATGTTCTCTTCTTTTTATTACTATTATTATGATTATTGTTGTTGTTATAATAATAATAGTAGTAGTAGAAGTAGTAGTAATAATAATAATAATAATAATAAACTTTACGTAGTTACTAACGTGTATAATAACTAACAGTACACATATAGGGTATTGGAGTTCTTGAACTCTCAAAAATCTTTATGCCTTATAAAATTTTTATCTTATTCTATGATCTCATTAAATTGTGAGATCGATCCTATTTTTTACAAACTTTGTGCTTGCCATTTCTGAATTATGGTGTTGAGTTGTTTGGCCACTATAATCTAGATCTTTCTTGTTAAACTGACATCGTATAGGAATTCTATATGATTGTCATGAATCAGAAATTATTTTTTAATCAATCAATCTCAATTTAAATATTTTAATTAAAATTCTTATAAAAGTCATTATTTTGACTCGTACATAGACTTATTGAATTATAAAACTTAATTTAGCACATTGAATAATTATTTTAATTATCCATGTGTACTATCATAACATTCATTTTGTTATATGTTTCATACATAAAGTACATAAAATTATGCACTTATATTATTATTTATTTTTAAAGTCTTATAGCTATTAAGACTTTCAATTACGTGTTAATTGAGAAAATTCATAATCATAAATCATGATTAAGTAGTAATTTAAACTTATGAATTTTCTAGGCATCGCAGAAAATTTCTAGTCTTGAACTGAATTCTTATATAAATTTGTATTTAAAAATTCTAAACTTGTACTTTCTCATGTACTTAACGGAATGGTTATAGAATAATCCTTAATTAATCATACTTATTAACTTCTGAATTTTTTCAGACATTACAATTTATACTTTAATTACTTAATATAATCATTTAATTATTGCATTTACAATGCACTAGAAATACTCGGGCGTTACACTTGATCTCGGGCAGTTTAACGATTGAACCTTGATAACAATTGTCTGTGTTCTTTATTTACTTTCCGTCTTTGGTAAATTTAATTAACCTAAATTTAATTAAATTTTATAAATATTAATAACCGATCTATCAGAAAATAACAATTTACATCATCAATATATGTTCTGATTACAGCCCTCAGTATATTGCTTGACAGTGCATGATCACTAACCACAGAATTCCAAATTGACTAGTCAACTCATGTCTCCTTCATTGCATTAAAAACCAAACTTATCTTGGTAGAGTCGTCGAGTCATTTAATGGTATTGATGATTGTGTTGGGTGGATCCTCTTGAGGACGAAGAGAAGGCTTTGGAGGCATTTGTAGGCAATCAACTTCTCCTTCGAGCATTTCTATGGCTTTACTCATTGAAGGGCGATCACTTGGCTTCAACTGTGTACGCCACAATGCTACTATTAGCATCTTCTTTATTGTTTCCGAATCCTCCTCGGCTATATCTCCCATCTCTTCTATCTTCTTTCCTTCACTCAATTTGTCATAAGCCCACGTGGGAAAATAAATTTGGCTCGACTGCCCTGCAACTGCATTCAAATTCTTCCCTTTACTCGCCATTTCCAGCAATAACATTCCGAAACTGTACACATCTACTTTGTAAGAGACTCCTCCAATGTTTTTGTAAAAGAACTCTGGAGCGATATATCCGCGGGTCCTTCTTGCCATAGTCAAGGGCACGAGGCTATTATCTAACGGGCATAATCTTACTAGCCCGAAATCAGAAACTTGTGGAGTAAAATTTTCATCGAGAAGAATGTTGTGAGCTTTGATATTAAAGTGTAAAATTTGCATGCAACATCCTCGATGCAGATACTCAATACCACACGCCACTCCAAGAGAAATTTCGTAGATCTTACTGCAACCTAAGGAGTTACTTCCTTCTTTAGAAAAAATGTGATTATCAAGTGATCCATTTGGCATAAAATCGTATACAAGTGCATGCTTTGACCCCTTTGAAGCAGAAGCCAATAAGTTGCGCCACATTGACATGGTGAATCCTTCCGATTGTGGCAATTTCATTGATGAAGTCTTGCCCATTACATTGCATTTACTCAGCATCTTAATTGCCACAAGTCGGCCGCTGCGAAGCTTTCCTTTGAATACAGGGCCATATTCTCCCTCACCTAACTTGTTCTTGAAGTTGTTTGTCATCTTTCTAATGTCTAAGTACGAGTATCTTATAGGCATAAGATTGTTGTCACTAGAAAGGAACTCTTCGATCGAGTTATATGTTGATAAATGACGTCTTCGCCATTTATAGATTGAAAAGGCAACCACAAACGGAGCCCCAACTATGAATTTAGCACCGGCATACGTCGCTGCATCGAAAAATTCTGAAATGATTGGAGCTCCGCTTCTTCGTCTAGAATCATTGACTAACAATATAATTGAAGATTCGGCAACGTATGATATATAACAATATATATGATATATAGCAATGCATATCATATAAATGCCGTCCCAACTTGTCCTTCACTCAACTTGTTCATGATAATTACTTTTTCCTACTTCATCTTTGTTTTCGTTTTCGTTTTTCTTTTTCAATCTTATTATTGACCTTCGGGCGTGTACCTAACATTAAACTATGGCTATTACACAAATAAAAGTTCTTACCATAATACACGAGAAGACTCCGAAGATCTGCAAAAAATAAATAAACCATGGGGTTATCAACTTTATATTTCGCATATGATAATCAATATAAAGCCAATGATCCTTGGTGCCCCTCGTATATATTGGCTTTAACCGTGTCATTTTATAGAGCAATTGCTCTCTTTGTTTCATAGGTTCAATTACAATTAAAACCATTTTGCTATAGTATTTTTTCTCACAAAACTTTGAATTTCTGTTCAAACATATGAATCAAACGGGCCAATTATGATTGTCATATATAAGGTGATTACCTATGAGGAAGAATTCTTACCCAAAAGCCAGAGGAGAATTATATGCTCGAGTTCTGTATTGCAAATCAACAGCGTCACTTTTGAGAATGTTTATAACAGAGAACAAAGTAGCTATATCGTGTGTGTGTGTGTATGCGAGGATATAATGCCAAAATGATGGCAATTAAAAAGAGATTAGAAAAAGAAGAAGAAAAACAGTAACTACGTACTATCGAAAACGCAATGAACCTTGTTGGCGCTACCGAAGTAGGAAAAACCATATTTTGAATATTTTAGGAGGAAACTAGGCAACCATGAAAGCTCAAATCCATAGGCAAGCTCATTGTGGATTTTCATATAGGAAGTATACTGGCTAAAAGACATTCCTTTGTCCAATATAAGAATCATTTGTTCCACTTGACAAGATTTCTCCAAATGGGAAACCCTTAAGCGACCATCGACCACATAATAATAATAATTGTGCTTTTTGGATTGTGATGAATAATTTGTAAAAATTTTAAATTATGTAATTTTCAATAATTTTAGAACTCAATAATTTTCACATAAGAAGTTTTAAAGCGTACCTTGATTCATATCTTTAATTTACAAAGAACCCTTTGAACAGAAAGTTTATCAAAGAAAAAGAACCCGCTTTCTCTCTCTAAACCCACAATTATTTCTTTTAACGTATTTTTCTGATGGAGAGAAAGAAAACAATTGATTGGATGGAGAGAGGAATAGACTCTTATTTATAAACCCTCAATAGGTGTCTTTCCATCAAAGCACACATTCTTTCATATGTATACACATCCTTTAATAAGAGTTGTAACCTTTCATAGCTAATAGGATCTTAGCATTTAAATAATTATTAAACTAAATAAATAAATCTGATAAATTTAATAGGTCTTTAATTAATCACGTGAGCTATAATTCTAACATAATTAACGCCAGCAATATTGCAAGGAGCAATGTTTATACAAAGAGGAGAATTCACTGGATTTTCACATTTCAAGAATTTTATGAACTATGAAAGATGAGTTCAAAACTTTCAAATATAAAAAGAAATTCTGGGACGTGTCATAATAGTTGAATCTCAACCAAGATTTATTATTCATAGAATAGTTAGCAATTATCTTGCTGAACATTTGAATCCACAAGTCGGATTGTATAACGATTGTGATTGATTTCTTGTACGAAGTACTTTCCAGAATTTAAGTAGACTACCGCATGTTTGTTCTCGCAAGAAAGCTCGTACCTTGAGTCGCCACAGTGTTTTGGATCACTTTTAAGTCGGAAAGGATGAGTTATGTTGAGGACATTGACGCAAGAAGAAGGAGGACAAAGTCGTCCATGAGTCCTTGCGCTGCTAGCTCCAAGGGAAAGGATAGCAAAAAGAAGGCCAATGAACGGTGCAGACATGACGAGTCTTGCACTTTTCCACTTGGTGTAGGAGAGAGAAAGGGCTTTGCTATTGCAATAATTTGTTATGCCTAATTTTATACACGTCTTCATTCTCAATTCTAATGAATAAATATTACATTCCAGCATCAAGAAACTGCCAAACGTTGATGTGAAAATATGGGGCCTAATTGCACGCAAAGGACTCTGACCTTTCAACATGTGCAATTTTAAAGAAGAAACCATTGTAAACCATTGTAGTAAAATGCTTAGAGGAAGACTTTCAAGTTGACTGCAGAAAATTGTGTTTCTTGTAGCCTGTGACAACATGAAGAATCTGGCATTCCTCTAGTCACCGTATGCTACCCTTCAAATCTAACATATATAAGAAAAACCATGCAGATATATATATAGGTATATACACGCGCTCTTGTGTTAGTGAATGTATAAATAAGTGTGATACGAGTAATTAGTAGGTTAGGCTTGTTATAACTAATTGAGCTAGTCTGTTACAATTCACTCATATAAATACAATTAGTTAATGATCTGATTAGTTAGACAGGCATTAACAATTCATTTCTCTCTCTCTCTACAATAATCTTCTCTGTCTTCTCTCTAAATTTTCCTTTCTATTTTTCTCAGTAAACAAACATTATTTTCTCGAGACAAATGTGATGGTTTATGTGTCATTTCTGTTTCGATACAAGGTTCTAGTTTGAGATGTTTTCTGGTACTTAGTTCGAAGATGTTGATGTTTTACAGCGGCCACACAGCCCCGTTGAAAATTTAAAGTCGGTAGAGTACTGCAGTTATCAGCATTTGGTGAACCATCACTGTAATTACACTATTGCCACCTCAACCGCAAGAATCGTTGCACCTGAAGCGGCTATCGTTCGACAAGAGTCACTACGAGCGGTTTAGACACACGAGTTTGAAGGAATTTTTTGAAAAAGTCCACACGACTATTTTGCGCTTTGTTTATTTCTTCGATATTGTAGGGAACAGTCTATGAAGTAAAGCTTTTGGATCATAAAATGCTTTTTGCTGTGAAGATGCCAAACAATTCAAAGGGAAATATGGAAGATTTTTTGATTGAAGCATGAACAATTGGGCGAATTCACCATATCGATGTAGTCCGCTTGGTTTTATGAATTCCTACAAAATGATTCATTGGAAAAGTATATTTCATCACTACTGGGCACAAATTCTTCCTTTTGTTGGGAGACAAGACAAGACAAGACATTGGCCCCGGCAGCATACATTTAGCTAAAAAAATGTGTTAAGTTTATGTCATCAAAATTCAAACATTTTCTAGTGTTGACCTCTCAGGAGATTTCCTGCAAATGGGGCAAGAAGCGTTTAATCGGAGCCACTCATCAATGCAATCAGAATGGAAGCAATGTTCGCACTGGGGAATGGTCTTTAGAGTCTCCTTGGGCCGGTACTCGGAGAGGCATATGGGACAAGTGTTGTCATCGGGCTTGGGCAGGCGTCGACTTTCACCAAGCAGGATCTTCGGGTATGACTCGAGTGTCGGCCCATCAAGGCCCATAACTATTGTGGGCTGCGGGGCCACCGTGGAGTTGAACTCTGCAAGCGGCCCACGTCTTGAAGCAAGGGACTTAACCCTCCCACAAATGAAACATAGTAGCCCCACAAAGCACAAGATTGCTGGCACACCAACGCCTACGGCCGCTGCATAGCGGGCACTCCTTGGAATTCCTGGAACATAGTGGAAAATAGATCATAGAAAAGTATATACTTATTTATTTTATATTTAAAAAATTATATCACGTTATTATTCATACGTAATATTTGTTCAAGTTACAATACACTTAAACATGTACAGCGTTCAAGTTTCCGAAGATAATATTTATGAAAATTTCTCCATTAATTAAGTTCTACATAATTATAAAAAATCATAAATCATATAAGAGTAGGGAAAAAAAAAAAAGAGTATGCACTCATTGTTTTCTCAGAAGACAACCTATAATATATGGTTCAAAATACCAGCCTTACACACCAATATTTAAGACCCCATAAAACCTCAAAAGTCAAACTTATTGCCCAAGTCTTGAATGTTTATGACTAATAGAGAAAGCATATATATGAATCCTTAAATTCAAAAGAAATTACTTTGGTGTTAATAACAGACCATGATCAAAGACCTTTAACAACCCTTGGTGGGGTTAAACTACCTTTTAGGCGCTTTCCTAAATAATGTCTAATTTTTCCTTGGTGCGTTTAAAGGGCATGAGGTAAGCAATAATTATCATGCATGTTTTGTGACTACGGTGCTGAGTCGTTGATTCCATACTATTCTTTGTTTATTTTCAGTGTTAAAAACTCGAACTCTTTCGTGGGGGCCTAGCGATCCAATACCCAATATATATATATATATATATAAAACAAAAAATAAAATAAAAAATAAAGTCAACTAAACCAAATTCCATGATTGCCTAGTGGAAAGTGTTTATAAGCGCACCTCAGGTGAAGCAGTATTGGTCTAATGTTTACTTTTTTTTTAATGGGAAAAAAAAGTTATTATTAGTCCCAATTTACTTAATAAAAGAATTGGTCTACGTTTATCTTTAAGGCTCCAAAAGGGTATAAATTTTTTTCAATATGAACCACAATTACCTGCTGACCAAATGGCACTAAAGTATAACTATTAATGCCCTAAATTATCGTTGCAATCAGCTGCATCAACTATTAATCATATCCAATTCCCACCACACATTATTTCTCCACGCCTTAAAATAAATCCATTATTAGTTGTCTATCACAAAAGAACTTAACAAAAGTTTTGCATTTATGACATCCAACAGCCAAAAAAAGAGAGAAGCAATTGCACGTTAAAACTTGGTGATTATAATAATTGTTGTTTATTCTATTCTTGAGGATAAATGTGCTGAGAAGGTCAATATCTTTGCAATTTGGACGACCAATTGGATGTTTTCGGCCGGTTACAAAGATAACATATTTTGGCATCATTTCATACGTCATTATACGTAGTAGATACTAAAAACCAAAGACAGAGAATGACGAGTGGGTAGGATTAGGGTTACATTCAGAGGTGGATCCATGTACGTATTAGGGCGGGCCGCCGCCCCCTCTCAACTTTTTTTTCTTATAATTTAATACATGAGATTTAATAGAATTTGTATTTAGTTTTTCTTAAAATTATATTCTACTTCTTTAAAATCAATTTCATTTCTCATCTTTTTAATTCAGTCATACTTTTTCCTGCTTACTAATGTTACTAGCCATGTCTTTGGTTACATATTCTCAATATGAAATTTTATTAGACTAGGAACAAAATTTTCATGGCTTTTCATTTGTATTATATTTGCAAATAATTATCGTATGCATGATTTTTTTTATTTTATTTTTTGTTTTCTTTCTCAAATTGCAGGGATATTGTTTAATCTATTACATCGTCTCTTTCTTTTTGTATTTTCTCGTTATTTTTCCCTTTTACAAATTCATATGGAAATGGCTTTTAATTATTGCAGTTTTTTTAGTAAAAAAAAAAAGAAAGAAAAGAAAAGTACTAAAAAAATCTTTATCTTCCATGCAGAACTAGCTAGGATGTGATCCTCAAAATAGGAATATTAGTTTGTTTCTATCATAAGAGAGCCTTGTATCTTACAAATAAGATTTCAAGATTTATAATTATCTGTACTAGTTTCAAGTTTTCGTGTTGAACCTTATTACTAGAGATGCTTTTTATTTAATAATTTAGTTTATATGGTTAGAGGAACACCTTTTTTTCTCAAACAGCTATCCAGTACATATTTATAACTTCAGATAGCGAAAACGACTTTTTAGAATGGGGACTTATTTTATTTTTCTTTCTGTGAAGAATAAAGACGTGAAATTACGACATTCCAATTTAAGAACTCAATTTTAGAATTTCCTATAGTCACCACCAATCAATTATAAGGAGGCATATTCACGAAAGCCAACATCACAAAGACATAAAAGTGAACCTTGTTCGTTTAACGGCATTTTTAAAATAAGTAAAAATAGTTTTTGTTTTAGAAAATAAAAAATTTTGAAGAATTATATTAAAAGTGTTTTTGAAATTTTTGCCTTAAAAAGTGTACAAAAATATTTCCAAAAACTTCCAAAATAATACCAATTGAGGTTTGAGGATAGAATTATAGACCTAAAAACCTCTAGTTTAAAGAATAACAGTCCAAGAATGTTGTTAGAATAAAAAATACAATAACAATTCAAATTAGGTGAGAAAAAAGACTGTAGCAAAACTTATTGGATGTAACCTTTTTTAGTTATAATTAAATTCTCAAACAAACTATCAAACGTTATTTGAAACTAAAAATTTGAACTGAAAATATTATAACAATTTAAATTTTATAATAAAAAATACCGTAAAGAAACCTTTTAAATCAAACGTGAATAAGTTATAAAAAAAAAAAGTGTGGTACCTCGCGAGGGAAGATTGGAGCAGACAATTTCTCTTGTAGAATTAGCCTTAAATCCGCAACGGCCACCTCGGGACTCGCAACTTCCGCACTCGGGGACATCCCACGTGAGACGTAGATGGTCGCTGAGCTCCGACGACAACACTTCGTCGTAAAACGGCCAGTCAACCGGGACCAGAAAACTCCCCATCAGATCACACCTCTGTGACGACAGAAATTCCGTCACCCTCAACGACGCCGTAGCGAAAACCTCGTACTTGGGCCCACTGAGGCAGCCAATCGGGTTCAACCTCCGGCTGAAGTTCTTCGAGGCGTCCGAGGAGCAGTTGAAGAAAACAAAGTCTTGATTGAACCCGCCGTAGAAAGGCGAACCGGAGAGGTCGAGGGAAAGGATTCGCTTCGGAAGGCAGTTGTTTGGATCGTTTATCCATATCTCCTGCGAGGCGTAGTCTATTCCTTGGACGGTGAATTGTCCGGAATAAGGGAGGTGTAGGAGTGTTTGGCCCGTGTTGTCGCAGGATGTGTCAAAACCAGGATAGCCACAGAGCTCGGATTGCCGGTTCCTTATCCGGAACGGGAATCGGATAACCGGCTCTCGGTCGGCGCAAACCGAATTCACGCATGTTTCCTGTTGTTGTTTGCTTGATGAGAGGTGTAGTGAGGAGGAGAGGAAAAGGGAGAAGATGAGAACTCTGACAATATTCATTTTTATTTTTATTTTTATTTTTTTTTTGGGCTTTGGAGAGATTTGTAAACTGGATAAAAGTGTATTTGTTTAGAGTTGACACTTAAAAATATATATGCATAGTGTGTATCTGTATATGTGTGTGTATAATGTTGGGATATTTGACTTTATTAGAGAAGGTGATAGTCTAAATTTCTAGACCATAAAAAATGCAAGGAAATGAAAAATTAAGCAAATGAGAAGAATGATGGTCCAGGTTAGACTATATCTATATATATATATATATATATATATATATATATGTATATGTATATGCTGGGTGTGTAGAAAACAAGGAACGGAAGAAATCACTTTAAAGGGTCATTTTTAGGATCACATTATATAAGAGGAAAAATTATTTTCATAAAAGTCAATAAATCGAAGGTCAAGCTAATATGAATGGAGTAGTTAAATCAGGCTATAATAGACCAACCATATACCTTAAAAATGACATTTTGCTGTAATAAATCAACAATATAATGAAGAAACTTAAGGAGATAATCCAGGTAGTAAATTTCATCTCTTTCTCTTTTTCTTTTTTGTTTCTTTCCTCTTATTTTTTTTTTTAGCGCACAGATTTCTTTAAAACAAAAAGAGAGAGAGAGAGAGAGAGGAATGTAACTTGAATCGCTAATGGGCAAGTCAAGTGTATAACAAAATGTTCGATTCTCTTCATCTTTTTTTTTTTTCTTTCTTTTTAAATCTTTTTCATTTTCGGAAATTTTTATTATAACTTGATAAAGACAATGTACTTTTTTTGAACAAGAATGATGTTTCTTTTATTTCTTTTTTGAACATCAACGTGTGAAAAATGGCCTGAAATTTCAGAATTTGGACTTTAGGAGTCAGGAAATATAACATCGAAATCTAGTCAATTGCATACGGACAAAACAAAAATGAAATCATATTGAATTGAGGAAAGCAAGATTTTTGAGAGAACTGTATTATTTGTTAGGCATGCATCAGCCAAGGATGACCACGCCCATTCAAAATAGTTGGAAATAGGAAATAGAATCAATACATGTGTAAGTCTAAAACAACTTTTAGTTGAACCCCAAAACTTGGGTTTCAATTTAAAACAAAAAAAGCTTCAATCAGTCACTGTATCAATTACACAAATTAATTAACATGAACCCAGCTTATAATGGCTGGTGTTTATTCCAATAATTTTGTGAGTTAGTTAATGTCACGCCCCGGAGTACGGGTGGTGACGTGGCGGATTATTTAAATTAATTAAAGAAAAATTTAATTAAAATCAAGAGTTTAAGGATTGAAGTTAAATATAAAATGTAAAAATTTAAAGAAAGTCATAGCATGAATAATTAATATTAAAGAGTAAACATAGCGAGTATGGGTCCCACAGACCCACAACTTGTGCACACACATGGTACTGACAATATCATAAATACAATCACAATCCAGGTACAGATAAAGTTAAAATCTTACATGCCTTGATTTAAATAGTACAAATAAATTTACTAGTCCCTTTATTGCTCCTGGGTCATGTTCGTTGAATCCTCTCCAAACCTAAATGGAATACCACCTAGAAAGGGGGAGAAATTTAAAACAAATAAAATGTGAGCGAAAGGCTCAGTAGGACTATGTTTTATTAGACAATTTAATTTAAAGAAACATTTCATTATTCAGGAATTATTTAAAAGAAACCTTAAACAAACAAATAAATAAATAAATTTGAATAAAACCGTTCTTACCCATAACAGTTTACTTGTACAATCAGAAATATCATTTTCTTTTTCCTAGGCAAACCATAATGATGTCACCATCGGAGTGGCCCAGTTGGGTTTCGAAACCTGGCCCCAAGGTCGATCGCTACACGACCCGATCTCTGGTATGGCATCATGCCTATATGTTTATTATCATCATCATTCAAAACCCGATTACCGAGTATTGTCATTTACATTTATTATGAAGTTCATTTCAGTTCACGGTATATTAAAATATAACCGATAAATTCATTTTCAAACAACCGTTGAAAATATTTTAATAGAAATCCTTTTTAAAGCAAATCATTTTGAAACTAGGCTACCAAGGAAATGGGGTAGAAGTCCTACCTCAATACTCGTGCCGGTGCCCCACACCGTAATCCTTGTTCGCTATACGTTAGCTCCGCGGAACCACGAACGATCATAGATACCAACTAAGTCGATCAATATCTAGTTCAAGACATTCTATGTTATTAAATCATTTCATGATGTCCTAGTGTGCCATTTGTATCTTTAAATTCATTCTATAAAGTTGGAATTTAAATCGAGGTTCAAAATAGTAAAAACAGGTGAAAAATCACAAAATTCTCCATGCTCAGCTGGCCTGCCGGACTCCCTGCTTTGGCCGGCCGAACTGCACAGTTCGGCCTACCGGAAACCAAGTCCGGTCGGCCAGTCATTCCCCAGGTTCGGCCTGCCGGACAGATGAACACCGGCCAGCCGATCCTTAATCCGGCCTGCCGAACACGTGGTTCGGCCTACCGAACTGGGAAAACCCAGAAATCCAGCCACGGGTTTTCGATTCCCCCAAAATCCAAATCTTGATTTTAACCTGTTTTTTCTCAAATCCCATGCATGGAAAACAATCATAGTTGATAGAAAAACATATTAGAACACATTTGAACTCATTTAAATAAGATTTAAGCTCAAAAATCCAAAAATGAGAAAATGAGGAGAAAAATGAAAAATCTTGAATCCAATCCATTTTTCTTCAATCTAAGCTTAGATTTTAGTTGTTCTAAGTTCATTTAACTCAAATCAAAGGTTTTCTAAGCTCAAGCAAACCTAGATTTCAAAAATGCACAAAATTGAAAATTTTGAAAAAAGTTTAGAAATTTCAAAACTAACCTCGAATCGAAGCTTCAATCCGCGTTCTCGGTTGCTAAATCACGTTCCCGAGCTTCCTCCTTGCTAGCCCAAAGCTTGGATTTGAATTTGATTCAAAAATTTGAGAGAGAATTTGAGAGAGAACGAGAGAGTCTCGGGCGAGAGAGAGAGAGTGTGTGTGTGTGTGTGAGATCAGGGAGAGTGAGAGGAAAAGGGTGAGAGAGAGGGAATAAATAGAGAAAAACGGTGGGCGATTTTACTGTGCGAAAACCATGTGCCACCCACGGTTTTGTAAAACGAAATATTTTTAACATTTCACAAATTATTGTGTTTTAAAACTCAAAACATCATTTTAAAACAATAAGAAATCATTTGAATTCATCAAATTAACAAAACAACCAAAAATTCAAAATCCAACCAAGTAATCAAATTAATGTTGAAACATTAATTATGGCACACTAATTCATCATTTATATTACAATAACATTAAATAAACTTCAGGGCGTTACAGTTAATCAACATTTATTACGAGTCCGTTTGGTAAATGGATTCAAATTAATGATTTAATTTTATTTAGTGTAATTTAAATTAAGATTTGAGTTAGTGATTTGAATTGTTATCCGAATTGACGTTTGGATGTGCATTTAAGTTTTAATTTGAGTATGGAATAAAATTAGAATTTATGTTTAGAGAGGTAATGAAAATAGTTTTTGATTTATCAACAAATCTAATAAAATCTTAATGTTAATTATCCTAAAAAATATGCAATATAGATCTTAATTTATTCCTCTCTTCACAAGGAACACAATGAAAAAAGAATCATCTCAATTGGATAACAAATGAAGAAATTATGATTTTTTTTAAATATAAGAGAGAGAATTTTAGTTTTTACTGTAGCAGAAATATCCAAGTATTAAAAGTTTAAAGGGAGTCAGAACTTTGAAAACTTGGATCCTTGATGCTAAAAGGATTCAGATTTTGAGGAAAACAAACATGTATCTAAAGGATTCTTAATACTTGAATCCAAATTTGAGTCCAAAGAGTTCTCGAAACAAACGGACCATACATGATTGGTGCAGATAGTGTAACACCCGCCTATTTTATGTAACGAACCACGTTAAGTTAGTAATGTTAATAAGGAATTTTATTAATAGATTTCGTTATATGATATGATATGTAATGTGCATGTTACTAACTTTTTATGTCAAGTTTTGTGACAGGTGACGACCGTATGGGATCGTTGTGCTCTAGTGTTCATGTGAAATTTTAAATATATGATTATTTATGATGCAATGATGTGTGAATGTTTTATGTTATGGCATTTAATGACAGATCGGCAGGCCAAACTTTTAAGATCGGCAGGCCGAGCTTCTTGCCCGAGATCGGCAGGCCGAGGAAACCCTCTGGCAGACCAAACTTGCTAGAACCGGTAGGCCGAAAAGGGAAAATCGGCAGGCCGAACATGGCTGACAAGCAGTCAGCAGAAATTTCTCCAAAATTATTGCTGAGTTAATTACATTAATTGGATGAATTAATGTGATTAATTGGCATAATAATAGAATATTTTTATCAGTTAAGGAAATTAAAGGATTTGACTTGCATTGATTTGTATCAATTTAAATGGTTTCCTATTTAAATAGGGCAAAACATGGTAAGTAATGAGTGGAGATTTGACTTTCCTTTTCTTTCTCTCCTCTTCTCCACGCCCCACGCCCCCAACAGTCAGAATTTTCTGACTTAATGAAGGGAATTGAATTCCCATCAATGGTGTTTATTACGTTAAAAATTTTAACGCTTCTTCTTTTGTTATTTTCTCTCCTCTCACGCTTTCTCTCTCCCAAAAAAATTTCTAAGATGTTCTTTCATTTCTCTTCCTCTTCTCTTCCTCACAAAATTTTTCTCTCTCTCCCACGAAAATTTTATGAGTATATTGAAAGAAAAAGTCTTGTTTCGTTGTCGAATTTAAGAATTTCGAGAAGAAACTTCAAGGTATAAATTCGGTTTTTCTGTTATTTTTGAAAAGAAACTCTTTTCCTCGTTAGGTATTGTATTTTGTCTCGATTTCTATATGATGTTATATTATGTGATGTTTTTCTAAGTTTCATATCATTTCAATGTTTTAATGAAAAATGATATTTCTGTCTTCTACCCCTCACAGTAAAATGTTACTGTTTAATTTTGAAAGAATGAAAAATGTAATGATTATTCAAGAGGTAAAGAATGATATTTTCGTGAAAAGTTCTTAAATATGCATACGTATGAGTATGTAAAATGAATGTATTTTATGATTATGAAATGTTTTGATAATGTCGTTTTTGGGATTTTCGTTTTATTAAACGTTTTATGTATTTACATGATTTTATGATAATAAAATGATTTTATGCATGATAATATGATAATTGTATGGGGTTTTAAATTACATATATGTGTTTTAAATTATTAGAAAATGTTTTTCAAAAAGATTTTCATGTTTACAATGTGTGAAATGTTTTGATTTTTAAGGAAGCATGTTTTGAATAACGTTTATATGTTTTGATGATAATTTTATGATGATGATTATGGGATATGTCTGAAATTTGATGAATGTATACATGAGTATATTATGAATGAATATTGTATGCATGGATGTTTTATGATATGTATTAATTTTCATTGCATCTTTAAATGAAAAATGGCATGAACACTCAAGAAGCGAGCACTACGAGACCGCGGCGTCGTCACCAAATCATGTTAAGGTTAAGTAAGCTATCGTTAAGGTAAGTACATTCTCACCTGCAACATGACATATTTTTCAAGGTTTGATGATATGTTACAAGGATATTCATGATGATTTTATGATGATTTTCCTTAAAGGATTTCTTATGAAAGATTTTCATGTTTTCAAGTTATGCATGATGTTTATGGCATATTTTAAAGTATGAAAAGTATCTATATATGTATCACCTAATAAGTGTTGCACACCCAATGTTATGAAATGTTATGTTATGATGTCATGTTTGGTTTGGGATTAGCTACCCTTCTCCTCTCATGACGGCGCGCCTATGATGATGTTTATGGTGCAACACTTGGGCCCTTAAGATAAAAATGGAATAAGTTTTAAAATGATTAACGTTATGAAAGATATGTTCTATGAAATTGTGCTTAAGGCACTTTTATGATATGATGACAATGATGATGATGTTTATGAAATGTTTTAAATTGTGAGAATTATATGTACTTACTAAGCATTAGCTTAATCATGTTTTATATGTCATGTTGCAGATAAGGGTAAGAGAATTATGGAATAAGTGGAAGACATGGGACGGCATGTGAGCAACATGAACAATGAATTGTAGCCGGAAGCACGCTAAGAAAAACGATTTTATGATTTAATCAAGTTATATATTTTGAGCATATATTTTTATGTTAAGTTTTAAGAATACTTATATTATGGTTTTATAAGATATTTTATCATTTTTAATGAATTATGAACTTCCGCTATATTTTACGTAAAGTTGGTATGTTTTAAATTAAGTTTTTTCAAGGGAATTTGGTCTCGGACGGCCTGCCGAACTCTGTGGCCGGCCTGCCGAAGACCAGAAGTTCAGCCTACCGATCGAATTTTTCGGCCTGCCGAACATGGATGAAATTTTTGGTCTGAATTGCAAAACCTCTGCCGGCCTGCCGGTTGAGAGAGCTCCGGCTTGCCGATGATGTTCGGCCTGTCGAAGTCCCAAGTTCGACAGGCCGAACTGTGGGAATAAATGGATTTCAAATGATGTAATGATCAAAGAGATTTAATGTGATGTTTTGTAAAGTCTTGATTTTTTACAACTTGACAAACTTATATTATTAAATAAGTTCATGATTAATTTAAGTATAATGGAATAAATTATGTTATGGAATTAAGTTAAACATTGTTATTCTATATAATGATAAGTTTAAAAAAAAAAATTGGAACATATGAATGGATCTTAGTAATGTAAGTTTAAGTACTTTTAAAATCAATAGTACGGTTTAAGTTTGATATTATTTATATGTTTAAAATTTAAGCAAGTACGAACGTATGTATGTAACGACATCTGTGACGTCCGAATTATGGGGCGTTACAGATAGAGCCAGTGTTAGGTGGCTGGGTGCTTCTATTTCTATTATTGTCGTGGTATTTGAAATCTGAAGCTTAGAAAAAATATGACTTTATATTATACAATTGAATATCTGGGCACAAAGCATTCACTATGGAGTAATAACTCATAACAGTTTTTTCCACTTTAACACACAATTAGGTAATTAGGTCATTTGGCACATGTGATTTGAATCACAATTTGTAATTCAATCTAAAATTTGAATCACAGTTTGTAGTTCAAATCACGTTACTATAAATAACCTAAATATTAGCATTTTACTTCCCCTAGTATTTCCTTCTACTAGTACTACTAGTACTTGTTGACTGCAGCATTCCAAGCTTAATTTTCTACTCAAGGACCTGCATAAATTTTCATCATTCTTTTTAATCCTTATTTCATACATGACTGAAATATTCAGAATTTTTATGTTAAAATGCGTCCTCAATAGAAACTGTTGTTTTAACAGTTTAAAATGTGTTTGATAATACAATTAAAACTAAAAGTTGAAACGATTTTACTGTAGCATGCGAAAACTTTACACTATAACCTATTTTTACTTTACACTCTAACATATTAAAGTTTTACAGTGTAATACTTTCAACTATATAATTGAAACAAGATCTGAAACACACCCTTAATAGCCTTTTTAAGGTCCAATATTCAAACTTTAGTACATGTAAAGAAACTACTTCATTTATAAATCAAACCATTAAAAATTTAATCAAACTATAACACAACAATTCCCACCTACCAACGGTAAGAAATTGTTGCTCCTATGGTATATTAATTTATTGTTATTTTTTATATAGTTTTCATGACTCTCCCCGGTCAAGATAAATGCAAAATTAATTAATTAATAAAGAAAAAATTCAATCATAAAAAGAAGCACACCCTTAATAGCCTTTTTAAGGTCCAATATTAAAACTTTAATACATGTAAAGAGACTACTCCATTTATAAATCAAATTGTTAAAAATTTAATCAAACCATAATACAACAATTTCACCTACCGACAGTGAGAAATTGTTGTTCCTATGGTGTATTAATTTATTGTTATTTTTTATGTATTTCTTATGACTCCCTGCGGTCAAGATAAATGCCAAATTCAATTAATTAATGAAGAAAAAATTCAATCCTAAAAATCTCTGCAATTTCGCATGCACTCCCTTCGCAAAATAAAATTTTAAACTTTAACTCCTTTTTCCACTTTTTTTTTAATACCTTTGCCCAGTTAAATTAATGAATCAAATTACAACCCCCATTTTCTTCTCCTTTCCCCCACTTTGACTTGTTCTGAGACCAGAATCAAGAACCACGAAATTCCAAAATTTCCAATCAATCAATTAAAGAAGGAAAAAAAAACCCAGTCATGGTAACATAAATCAACCAAATAAAAATTAAAATAAACAACAAGCGATTATTATTTATTTCCTCTTTTGATATTCATATAAACGACATAACAAAAAAAAAACAATCTAGTTCTCCAAATGGGGAAATTATGAAAACGTCAAAAATCATAGCACCGACCGTTTCGTTCCCAATCTCCGTACCGAGTGGGCTCGGGCCCTCTGGGCCCACCGATCTCTCCAGTCTCTTCGTTCGCGTCAATTCCGTCTTCTTCTTCTTCCTCTACATCTTCTTCTTTCTTGTTTTCCAGATCTTTTGCGATGGATTCTCTCACTTCCTTGTTGATATTTTCCTGATCGGATTGAGGTTTCTGAGCCGAGGAAGAAAGGAGTCGACTCGCTGAGTTGATGGCGGAGCGAGTCAGCGGCTCCGATCTGGTGTTGGAGAGGACCAGTTTCGGGGTTGAGAGATGCGATATTGATGAAAAGAGACGGCCCAGATTGCTTGCCATGATCGAATTTCCGTCTTCTTTTTGGGCTTTCTCTCAGACGAACAATAACCCTGCAAAACTAGTACACAGATACCAAGAATGAGGGAAAGAGAAAAGTAAGTTTGTCCGTAGGTGACGTGTTGGGCGTATGGAAGGCCACGTGCTTGTACTGAATATTAATGGGCTTTTGAACCAAGCAGACAAGTGTGAATTTTGAGTCCAATGGGCGTTTGAGCCCAATGCTCGACTTGTCGATGCCGGAAAAACGACATGAAAAACAAACAGAAATATGAAAACGACAAAAACAATAGAAATGATAGCAAGATAAAAGGACAAAATTGGACTGCATTAAAAGTCAAAACGACATGAGAAGAACAAAATGACGGAAAACGGTTGAGAATGCAAAAGAACGAAAACAACGACACCGACAATGGAGCAAACAAGAGAAACATTGAAAACGACAAAAAAAAAAAAGAAATGAGTGAACGACAAAAAGGAATAATAACAAATCAAAGGACAGTAAAGTAAAAATGACGAGAATAGGGAACATTAAGTAAGGAATAAAACAACATAAAACTAGAAAACGACGGTTAAAACTAATAACGACAGGAACGATAAATGAGGAAGCAGACGGCCATCCGTGAAACGACAGTAAAAACCAAATTAAAAGGAAACGACATTTTGTAAACGGAGACAATAAATTAAACAACAGCTACGTAGCTAAAAAGGGAAATGAAAAGAAAAAAGGAATGGAAAAAAAAAGAAACGACAAAAAATTGAGTAAACCGTGACAACAACATATTTACTAAAGAAACAACAGAAACGAAACAAAACGACATCAATTCAATTAAACGACACTTCCAACATTGCTTTTTTTTTTTTTTGGCGGGGATCATTGCCATTTTTTTTTTCTCTTGTTTCGTCCCTCCTAGCAAGGGGGGCAAAAATGAAAAACGGAAATTGAAAAGTGCAAAACCGTACACGAAAATAATTAACGGTGATGGACGATGGTGGGTTTGTCGTTTGAAGGAGCCCAAATGACATTGGGTTTTACAAATGAGCCCTTGAAAGCCCATAAAATGACGCAAAAGCAAGGGAGAAAGAGCTTCGTCCTTTCTTCCCTCCAACAAGACAGGTCGGAGAGAGAGAGAGAGAGGAGAAATGGGTGGAGAAAGTCAGGTTTTGAAGCGAATTCCTCGGATTAAATTCCCGCAAAGACACCCAAAACCCTCACCTTCAGGTCTCTTTCTCTTTCTTCCCTATATTTTTTCATTCTTATTATTTTGTGCTCTCTCTTTTTTCATTTTTGACGTTTGACTTTACTGTAGCTGTATTCCTTTTTTTTTTTTTTTTTTTTTTGCCATTTTACAGTTTTTGGGCTTTCTACTTGAATATAACGTCTATAGAAGGGATAAATGAAAATCATTTTTGGAAATTGGGGTATATTATTTAGCAAAGATATAAAATTGGGTCATTTTGTTGTGAGTAATGGAATTCAGACAATGAATTGTTATGGTTTTTAAGATGTTCACTGTTAGAAGCGTTTCTGGGTTTTTTTAATCCTAATTGAAAGAATTATGTTCATCCAACTTTTATGGAATCTCAGGAATGGGATTAATCAATGTGGTATGTATCTTATATTCATGGACATTAACAACAATGAATGAGGAAAAGTGGTTTTGTTCTTTACCTTCTGATGGTTATGCTGACTCTTTTTATTCTTTTTAGTACAATTGGAAACTTATAGAAAGGAAAGAATAAACATTTGGTTATTAAAATTTGACATGGATGAAGAATTATAACAAGAGATGTAGTGAGTAGTATTTTCTGCTGGGAAAATCATTACCAAGAATAAGGTGGTGGCAAAGAAAGATGATTTTCGTTTAAACAGATTGTGAATTTGATTGGTAGGATCAACTTTAGAAACTCAAGAAGCAACAAGTAAAGACACGTATAAAATGTCCACTCCGAAGTCGGATGTTCCGTTGCCACCCCAAAATACTGCTGTGGGAGGAAAAGCTTCTCTTCAGCCTAAACGTACTCCGGTCACCGATAGAGAGATCGAGGCTGTATTGGTAAGCACCAAGCAGTATTGCTCATCCTTTAACTCTTGTGATAAATGAGTATTGTTTCCTTGAATGAGCTTTGAGATACAAGTTGATTCAAATGGCAATGAGACATACATATAATGAGTTTTTTTTGTTGTATGCACATACATGATTGGTTTTGAAAATGATATGGTTCCTCCAAGTATGGTGGAAAAATCTCTGATTTCATGGCCAGAATTTTCTCGTTAAAAGGAATTCCTTAGGATTCAACACTCGAATCAAAGAAAGATGAAAACAGGTTGTATTGATAAGTTCTTGACGTCTGTTGTTGGTTTTTCTGTCGGTTTTGCAGTTGGGTGGTTGCTTTGATTGAGTCAGGCTGAGGAGCAGAATAATATGATACTTCTTTGTTTTTTTCCCCCGGTTTTCTTGGATTCAACCACGACAATGTACAAAAACAAGCCATTGTAATATGCAGGTTAAGATTGTATGAACTATGAACGGTGTAAGGGCCTGTTCTTACAGATCCATGACAAGTTTCTTGTGGAATAAGCTGTTATTTCGTCTGTCATTAAGAGTACCACTAGAAATTGTTTTTTCTGAGCTAAATGTTGGTGTTTAATAAAATTTGCACTCGTTTTTTTTTTTTTTTTTTGGAGTAATTGTTGTTTTATTTAATATTATTGTTCACGTATTACTTTTGTGGATGCTTTTTGAACCTTTTGGAAATAAATTATCGTCACCTAAACCAAAGATTTAGGATTGAGATTTCAAGTTTGAATCAAAGGCTTGAACTTTTAATTGATAATCTTGTAGCAATTTAAATTTTAATAAAAAAATACTGTAATAAATCTGGTTTAAAGCCGAAACTTTTTTTGTTTGAACCTGTGTTGCCTAACGAGCTTTGAACCGAGTACTCTTTTCTCTTAATCGGACGCTATAGTTTAGGAGCATCAAAGCGATTCTCATTAGAACAAAATATGAATAAGAGCCCAAGCGTGCACGCATCCTTGGGATTAGAGGAGTCATTTTCAAGGATGAGATTCATGAGAATATGGGTATTTTAGTTTATGGAAATTTTAAAGAAATTATCAATATCGGTGGTATTTTCAACAAAAAATTGAAATTTACATTGAATACAACTCTAATACTTTAATTACAATAAACATTTAAAAAAACAAATAAAAATAATTTAACTCCATATATGTTAAATTTATTAATATCAAAAAAAGTACTGTAAAGTTCAGGCATCGTTAGCATTTTATATTGATTCAAATAATATTGATTGCATAACAAGTTATTTGAATAGTATTAACGAATATAGTTATGAACATGTCACCTATAGGTTTGTTAATTGCTTCTTATTGTGTTTTCATAAATGCAAAACTGTAAATTCTTTGAATTCTTTGCCTAAGATGGTAATGGAATGCCTGATGAGGCTAAATAAAAATTCTATAACCCTAATAGAGTATAAAATATTAATAAATTATTTCAAGAAAAAACGTTGAAATTTATAATTTTCAACATGACCAAAATTTTTCTAAAATTTTACATAAATTACACAACAGACTTCCTGATATCGATATTTATGCCGATATTTTCTCCTATTTACCAACATTTTTTCAATATTTTGCCAAAACCAATAATATTTACCACCTCAAAAAAGCTAAAATTTCCACCAAAATTTATGATATTTTGCCGATATTTGGGTCCTTGATCATTTGTATGAATTGGCTGCGTCAACTCAGAAACTAAAAGTAAAATTCGAATTTCACTTGAATTTTACAGTCAATATTCAAATGTCACGAGGGAGAAGAACGTACTAAGCAATAGGCATAGGTACATTACATTCAAACATAAACAAGACAAAAACAGACGGTATACTACGAATAACACGATGATGATGCCTAAACTGATTAAAAAAATAAATAATTAAATAATGTGAACATCTAGAGCAAAAGTTATCAGCAAATTTTTAAGTAACCATGCTACTGAGGAGTATCAGAAATTTACTTATTACGTGATTATAAGTTGCAGAAAATTTAGTAAAAATGTTCCCACTTAAAATAAAGGAACAAAACTGTACATTATTCATAATAAAAACCCCAGAAAGTAAAAAGCTTAAGAGAAACAAGACAGCAAAAACTATGGACAAGACAAATAATCTAAAACCTATAGCCCCACAAAATACCATCAAGCTGGACCTTGTTCCCACCCGCTTCTGCTATAACCAGCTCTTTCCGTAACGAGACATAAGCTCACTCAGCGGGGTTATCCATCCACGCGATAATCAATTCTACAACCTACAACAATATTTTTGCAACATTGAAGGAGAACGAAAAGAAAAAGGTCACGCTTATGTCATCACTGTGTGTTTGCCGCTGTCTTGGTGCCTCTTGTTAAAATCTTGGCGCCTCTTGAGACGATGATCGTCATGGGTTGTCGAGCTAACTGCGTCTTTCTTGTCTTCTCTCATTAGGTATTTGTCAACCTGTGCAGCCGCTTGTCGTCCCTCAGAGATTGCCCAAACCACAAGGGACTGACCACGCCGACAATCCCCGGCTGCAAAGACTCCATCCACACTGGTTGAAAAGCGGCCATAGTCTGCTTTGAAGTTTGACCTGTTGTCACGCTCCAAACCCAACTTATCCGCCACAGTCTGAAAGAACCAAACGGTGTCACGAGTAAGAAAACTCTCAAATCAATCATGCATTTCAAAAACATATAAGAGAACAACTTGCATGAACGTGCTACTTTTTTGTAAACACCTTTTTCTCTTAAAAGGACAAATATGTAGAATAAGAGCACATTTAGAGCAAGTGGTCAACGGTTTCACGCAAGAAACTATAAAAGAGAAGCAGTTGAAAATACTAACCGACTCAGGGCCAAGGAAACCCATGGCTAGAAGAACAAGATCAGCTTCAATTATCTCCTCAGAACCCTCGACTTCCTTCAATTGGAACTTTCCAGAAGCATCCTTCTCCCATTTCACACGTACCACTTCAAGTCCTTTAACTGCTCCATTCTCGTCTCCCACAAGTCTCTTTGTCAATACCTCGTAAGACCTTGGGTCTTTTCCAAACTTGGCAGCAGCTTCCTGGTGTCCATAATCTACCCGGAATATGCGAGGCCACTGCAAAATGCCACACTCAATAAGTTACAATCTAACCAAGAGCATATTGACAGAGTCGAAAAAGAAAATGATTATTAAACAATATTGACATAGAAACCTAAAAACAGCAGCGGAAAGTTTTAACACCTGTGGCCAGGGGTTGCCTGGAGCACGGGTTCGTGGGGGCTCGGGAAGAAGCTCTAGGTTTATGATGCTACTGCAGCCATGTCGAACAGATGTTCCTATGCAATCGGTACCTGTGTCACCGCCACCAATTACCACTACTTTCTTGCCCTTCACAGAGATGTATTTACCATCCTGAAGATTGCTATCAAGCAAGCTTTTCGTGTTAGCATGAAGAAATTCCATGGCAAAATGGACTCCTAACAGCTCCCGTCCTGGAACAGGAAGGTCCCTGCGGCAAATAAATAAATAGATAAACATGATTTAATCACGTTTGAAAACCAAATTTAATTTAAAGAAGTCTATGTATCAATTAAAACACTAGCACAATCAGGATTAACTACAACTTACCTTGGTTTGGTGGCTCCTACTGCCAAAACTATGGCATCATTCTCCTCTCTCAGCCGCTCAAGAGAAAACAAAGGATCAACTCCAACATTAGCATTAACCATAAAGTTGACACCTTCCTCAGCCATGAGGTTAACCCGTCGTTGAACAATATCCACTTTGTCCGTCTTCATGTTGGGAACTCCATACATCATAAGTCCTCCAATTCTGTCTGCGCGCTCAAAAACAGTTACTGTGTGACCCATTCTATTCAGTTGATCAGCAGCAGCCAAACCCGAGGGACCACTTCCAATAATGGCAACCCGTTTCCTGCTCCATCATGTATGTTTTTGGTTTTAGTCATGTATATAAAAAAAATAAAAGCTTCTTAGTGTAGGTTTTCATTAAAATATCAATAAGCTAACCAACCAAAAAACAAAAAAAAAACCTCCTTAAGACCCAAAGTGTCCCCATTTTGAGAAGCTCAAAAAGAATCTGTTTTTTTATTATTTTCCTTTTTTTTAAAAGGAAAAAAAGATACTTACCCAGATCTTTTGACAGGAGGCCTTGAAACCATCCAACCCTCATCAAAGGCCTTGTCAATGATGGCACATTCGATGCTTTTAATGGAAACAGGATTTTCAATTATACCAAGAACACAAGATCCTTCACAAGGTGCTGGGCATACTCGGCCAGTAAACTCGGGGAAATTATTAGTCTCAAGAAGTCGGTCTAATGCTTCACGCCACCTGTTTTGGTACACCAACTCATTGAACTCAGGGATTTTGTTTCCAAGGGGACATCCGGAGTTTTCCTGCAAATTCATTTGTAAAGAATTGTCTTGAGATGGAAGTTGATATGGTATTCTTAACATGACAGATGAGAGGATACACAATTAATAACTACCAAAATATTTGTCTACTCTGTTCACAGGGAAGTGAAAAAGAAGATGCGCGTTGGGGGTGGGAATAGCTCTTACTTGATGGCAGAAAGGAGTGCCACAGTCCATGCAACGAGCAGACTGAGTCTTTAAAAGAGGGCCAGGTTTAGATTCCTCCATAACTTCTTCCCAGTCATTCATTCTCACATTAGGATCCCTGTATTGAACACCCTCACGCTCATAGGATATAAAACCACGATGTTTAACAGCATCATCGACACGACTTGGCCTCTTCAAGGATTCAGCTTCTTCTACCTTCTGCAAAGTTCAAAGACACAAAATTAAACCAGACCAAATTATATGTGTAGGCTAACCAGGAACGTACCAAAAGATAGAAGCACCACGCCTTCATACCTGGTTGGATTTCCCATTTAACGACACAGATGCCATCTTCTTTAGCTCTTCAAATGCATCTTTCTTCCTCAAATCAGCCTCCTCATCTTGCTCCTCATCTTCTTTAGCCACAGAATTAACTGAGGCTTCCCCTGCTTTCATGTTTGCAAGAACACGTTTATATTCTTTGGGGAAAACCTTAATAAATTTTGGAAGAAGATTCTCAAAGTCTTCTAGTACATCCCTGGCTAAACTGCTGTTTGTGTGACGTTGATGCTGCTGTATCATCATTCTAAGAGTCATAATATCCTCTTCCTCTTCAACTTTATCAAGGTCTACAAGCTCCGAATTACATCTCGATCGGAATTTTCCATCCACATCAAGAACATAAGCAATGCCACCACTCATACCCGCCGCAAAATTTCTGCCAGTTTTTCCAAGTACAATGACAGTACCACCTGTCATGTACTCACAACCGTGATCACCAACACCTTCCACAACTGCGCTAGCCCCAGAATTACGGACAGAGAATCTCTCTGCTGCCATTCCATTGAAATATGCCTCCCCACTTGTTGCCCCATAAAGAGCCACATTACCAATCACAATATTTTCTCTCGGATCAAACTGGCTTCCCTTTGGAGGATAAACTACAATCTTACCACCTGACAAACCTTTACCAACATAATCGTTGCTGTCCCCTTCAAGCTCCAGTAAAATGCCCGAACAGAGGAACGCTCCAAAACTCTGACCTGCACTGCCACTGAATTTTATATGGATAGTATCTGCAGGGAGCCCCGCCATGTGGTAACGTTTGGTCACTTCATGGCTGAGCATTGTTCCTACAGCACGATTAACGTTACAGATTTGTGTATCAATGTACACAGGAAGAGCCTTTTCTAGAGCAGCTGTTGAAAGAGAAATGAGTTTGTTGTCCAAAGCCATATCTAATCCATGGTCCTGTTTCTGGACACAGTACTGAGCAGCATCAGGCCGAATATCAGAAGCGGGTCTGAGTAATAAGGAAAGATTAATGTTCTCCAGCTTCTCATTGTTTTTGGTTACTTCTCTGTCAACTTCAAGCATGTCTGCACGACCAACCATCTCATTCAAAGTGCGAAATCCTAGCTGTGACATTATCTCTCTCACCTCTTCTGCTACCATGAAGAAGAAGTTAATAACATGCTCAGGTTCTCCAGCAAACTTCTCACGAAGCACTGGATCTTGTGTTGCAATTCCTACAGGGCAGGTATTTTTGTGGCACTTCCGCATCATGATGCAGCCAAGTGTTATGAGGGGTGCGGTACTGAAACCAAACTCTTCTGCACCAAGAAGTGCAGCTACGGCCACGTCTCTGCCAGTTTTTAGCTGGCCGTCCGTTTGAAGAACTGTGCGACCACGAAGATCATTTGCAACTAGGGTCTGGTGCGTCTCAGCTAAACCAAGTTCCCATGGAAGCCCAGCATTCTTGATGCCAGTCCATCTAGACGCCCCTGTGCCTCCATCATGACCTGAGATCAAGACGTGGTCGGCATGCCCTTTCACAACTCCGCTGGCAACTACACCAACACCAGCTTCAGATACTAACTTGACGCTGATTCGTGCACCTGGATTAGCATTCTGCAAATAGAGTGAAATCAGAAAGTGTAAAAAATTGGAAATAAAAAAAAAATTCTGCATTAAAATTGCATCCGCACCCCATAGAAAGAGAAACCAATGTTAGTGCTAGAGCAATTAGCAATACAATTCATCAGATCATATATCCAGAGGATAAGTAGAGGGGTAACAGCAAATGTGCATACCTTGAGATCATGAATTAATTGAGCAAGGTCCTCAATTGAATAGATATCATGGTGAGGAGGTGGGCTAATAAGTCCCACCCCAGCAGTAGAATTCCTGGTTACAGCAATTTCTCCCACAACTTTGTGACCAGGAAGTTCACCTCCTTCACCAGGCTTGGCCCCCTGAACAGCAATGTCGACTAAAGTTAATATACAATCAATCCACAGACAACAAAAAACACGGTTGATACTCAATCTCACCAAAATGCCAAATGTAGGTATCAACTAAAGATGCAAAGGCACCCTCAGGTGCTTTGCAGACACAGCATCATCTGCCATGAACATAGATTCATAAACAATAGGAACCTTTGTTCCAATAGGAACACAGAGACTGAATAATAACATTTGGAAAGAGAAAATGAAGCACGCATGAAACTTGAAACATGAATTTAAGAACGTGAATAACTACCTGAGCCATTTTTATCTGCAGCTCATCAGCATTTGTAAGATAGTAACTCGAAACTCCAAATCTACCACTAGCAACTTGTTTGATAGCACTCCTCTTTGGATTCCTGGAACCATCTGGAAGAGCCTCCATGCGAGAGGACTGCTCACCTCCCTCACCTACAGAGAAATTGGGTGAAGAACAGTTCAGTAGGAATTGTTGTAGAAGCAATGGTCAAACTAGTAAGGAGAATATATGATTTGAAACAAACACTTCAGACGTTAACATAGCTATAAATACAAATGGAAGCTTTAGATGGGGACATCAAAAGATTTATTGAAAAACAAAAAGAAGATAACTTGTACATTAAAACAATGAGAAAGTGGCATAAAAAGGCAATACCTGTATTTGATTTTCCGCCAATTCTGTTCATAGCAATAGCCAGTGTTGTGTGTGCCTCCAATGATATAGATCCATAACTCATAGCCCCAGTACAGAACCTCTTTACAATTTCAATGGCAGGTTCCACTTCATCCAAGGGAACTTTCACTTCTGACTCTTTGAACTTCAATAAACCCCGTAAATTACAGGCTTTATTCAATTGATGAATGAGCTTGGAATACTCTTTGTAAGCAGCCACACTATTAGTTCTCGCAGCTTCTTGAAGCTTTGCTATAGCAAGAGGGTCATTGAGATGAATCTCACCACCTTTCCTCCAATGGTAGTCCCCAGGATTTGGCAGGGCCACAGATTCTGCACTTCCTTGAGGGAATGCCCGAGATGGGAATGCTAAATCATGCAGATGAAGAGCATCACTAGCAAGAATCTCAAACGTTGCACCTTCCACTCTACTTGGAGTTCCTGCAAAGCACCTATCGATCACTTCTGACGAAAGACCCAGAGCCTCAAAAATCTGAGCACCCTTGTAAGAAGCCAAAGTCGATATTCCCATCTTGGCAAGAACTTTCATCATTCCATAATTGCTTGCCTTGAAGTACTTCTTCACCAGCTCCTCCTTAGAGTGGAAGTCACCATTAGCTTTTGCAGGGATTTTTCCGTCAACCTGCAGTCTCCAAATGGCCTCTATTGCCAAGTATGGGCAGATAGCATCCGCACCAAATCCAACTAGTGTACAGAAATGGTGCACTTCACGTGGCTCAGCAGATTCAATAATTAACCCGACTTGAGTGCGTTCAAGATTTTTAACAAGATACTGATGAACCGCACCGACAGCCAAGAGGGAGCTTACAGCAACACGCTTCTTTGAGAAGGCTACATTTTTAATTCGATAATGGTGTAAGTTTAAGAACACATTTAATTCAGTAGTAAAAAGCATTCTGTTATCTTTAAATATAACTCAAGATTCATTGAGAAATAATGCTTTGTTTGAAGCAAGCATAATACCTCTGTCAGAAAGTATGATTGTTGTATACCCTTCTTTAATGGCATTATGCGCTTCGGTGCAAATCCTATCCAAAGTCTCCTCCAATCCTTGCCTACCACGGCTCTTAGAATAAGTGATGTCAAGAACTTTGCTTCGCCAACCTCGATAATTCATCTTTTTAATTGCTTCCATTTCGTCAATTGATAAAAGGGGACCTTTCAGAGAGAGGCGATGGCATTGTTCTTCAGTGGTTTCAGTCAAGTCTCCTTCTGGACCAATCATACATTCCATGGAAGTGACAATCTTCTCTCGTATAGGATCGATTGGAGGGTTCGTTACTTGAGCAAACATTTGCTTGAAGTACTCAAATGTGAGTTTTTCTCTATTGGACATGACAGCCAGAGGAGTATCATTTCCCATTGACCCAAGGGCCTCAACACCATCTTTGGCCATGGGAAGCAACAACATCTCAAGGGCTTCAGCAGTGTAACTGCAAAAAGAACCACAACTAAGAAGCGAATTCCTTGCGAGCAAAAACATCAAAATATCAACAAGAGGTAGCACAAGAATTAAAACATACCCAAAAGCTTTTAGAGGGGCCAATAGACCATGGATGCCCATGTTTTCCATGTTCTCATCATCTGTAGATGCCTAAAATACAAAAATAATGCGTCAAACTGAAACAAACATCAAAGGAGAATGGAATACAGAATTTCATGAACACAAATGCAAAACTTACTGGCAACACCCCAGCTATGGCTGGAGCAACCCTATCAGATTCATGAACAGAATCGAAAACATCTTTGAGCTCAATCTTTTGCCTTTTAAGCCACTCTCCATATGGTCTTGCCATTGAATACTGTTGCTTCAAGGCTTCATCATCTACCACAATATGATTTTCAAAATCAACCAAAAGCATCATTCCAGGGTTAAGCCTTCCTTTCCTGCTTACATCTTCAGGTGGGATGTCTACTACACCAACTTCACTTGCCATTATAACACGTCCACTGTGGGTGATGTAGAAACGACCAGGTCGCAGTCCATTTCGATCCAGAGTGGCTCCCAGGTATCGCCCATCGGTAACTGCAAAAGTATTGCTTTAGTACAATGACATGGAAGAGAAGTTGTTAAAATTATTGAGTTCAAGATTATTCTGACTAAATATTACATGATATGAGAGCTGGTCCATCCCATGGCTCCATGAGAGCTGAGAAATACTCGTACAATGCTTTTCTTTCAGGATCCATATTTTTGTCATTTTGCCATGCTTCAGGTATCATCATCATTACAGCTTCAGGAAGACTTCGGCCAGACCGAATTAGGAGTTCGAGAACACCATCAAAAGCTCCTGCATATGAAATCATTCTAATCTCAATTAGAATATGCTAAGCTTAGCGCAGACAACAGTTTGACAAGTGAACTACAACCCCCTTAACAAGTCCAAGAATGCAGAAAAGTTGGATACTAGACATGGATACATTTTTGCATGGATGTCTACGTGTGCAAACTCGAAATGTAAAAAAAATAAAAATAAAATAAAGTGTGTTCACCTGAATCGGATGAACTAGCATCAACAATGGGTAGAAGCTTCCTTAACTCATTCTTTGAAAGACCCAATTCCTCACACTTCAGCAATCCCTCTCGTGCTTTCATCCTGAGAATGGTCAGCAGTATATTTAATACTCAATTTTTGTGAGATAATGAGCATATCAATAAAATAACTAGAATCACCTTTCTTATTCACACTCTAGAAATACGAGGGAGTAATATAACATCAAATTTTTCATAGTTCATTTGGGTAGGCTTATTTGCCTATCAATAGTCAACAGTAAACCAATTCAGTGAAGAACATACCAGTTTACATTCCCTCTAAGGGTGTTGATTTCTCCATTGTGGCCCAAGACACGCATAGGCTGAGCACGATCCCAGCTAGGAAACGTATTTGTTGAGAATCGAGAGTGTATCTGCACCAATGATCAAAACAGCCAAGACTGTCATTCACAATCCTTACCCTTGTTAAAAAGATGATAACTGATCCAAAAACCACAAGCACAAATTGTGTTAAGGCCGCCTAGTAGTGCCAGTAAAAAACTTAGGGAAACCTAAGCTGTACTTTGACCATCACAATTTCCATTTAGCCACTTAATAAGGTTCAACCTCAACATTATCATAGAGATCACCGAACCTAATGTTCTGCAAACATGATTTACTTGATAACAAGGTTTCTCACCAACTCACCCATGCATCCAATCCAGCATCAAAATACAATTAGTAATCAAGGGAGCGGAAGAACCTAAGAGATCATTCAAACCTCAATGCCTCAGAAGTCATTCCTCAACCTTGCATCCCTTCAGTTACTGGTTGTTCCCATGCTGTTTGTCGGAGTATGAAGTTAGTGGAGAAAGATAAATAGTGAATGGATGATATATTTACCAGGGCCATGTAGCTCGTAAACCTTTCATTGCCAAGATCTGCAAAATAGTAATCCTTCAATTGATCTGGCTTCAGCTGACCTTTGTACACAATAGTCCTGCACAAGTTGGGAAAGCAGATTTATTGTATCAGATAAAGTGGCATTAAAGGTCTCCACTAAAATCAACGTGATCACTAACAGAGATAAGCACCTCGAGGAAAGAGAGCAAATGTAAAAGTCTCTAGCACCACCATGTTCGAGGTTTAAAGCAGCTCGTATAGCAACCATTGAAAGCCTCCTTAATATGTACATCTGAAAAGAAGATGCGCAATAAGAAACTTTAAATAAATAAAGAAGCAAGCAACTTTACTTGCTCCTGTCATGGCTGCCAACATGACACTCAAGCAGTTCAGTTATAACCAGCAAACAAAGCATAATGGAGGCTTTCTCCCTAAAAACATAAAAAAAAGTTTGGCCAGAACTTGCAAAATTTACCATATTCTTAATGGCATTCATTGTTACTTTCTCCCTAAAACTATATCAAAAGAAGGAATCAAATAGCCAGTAACTACAGAAAACTATAGAGCGCCCATATGTTACAGCAGATCTGGTAATCATAATCATTTAATAGAATCCAAAACTATCAGTTTGACTTATTGTAGTTTACAAATAAGATCAAAGCATGCAAAAATCAAGGTTACCTGGCGCTCTAGGTCAACTTTTGACCTAGGACTCGGGGTGAGGAAGACTTGCTCGACCACCGGTTCTGTCAGTAATGCAGACCTTCCCAACCCTGAGTTATCTGTTGGCACAGATCGCCACCCAAGAACAGTATGCCCAAGAGACTCTGCTACCTACAAACATAATTAAAGATTGTCCCGTCAAGCTACATCCTAATGGAAAACTTCCAGCAGCATAAGCAGAAAAATCCACCCAACCAAGTAATATATGGAGAAAAGTAGCAAGACAGTCATCCAATGACTACGTTACCGTGAGAAGCTAAACAAATTCCAAAGAATTAAGTAGAGATCCCCATAGACTCAGAGATTGTAATATTGTTTTCGATATGACAAATCCTGAACCAGAAATTACCTTTGCAAATACGCCTTTACTTTCTTGGGCCCGACTCTCGGATGTGGGCAAGAACATCATGCCGACAGCATATTCACCGGGCGGTGGAAGCTCAAACCCAGCATCCTTGGCCACCTGCAAAAAAACATTAGAAGAGAATTCAGTACCAAACACCAGTAAAGAAACACATGAAACCAGACAGAACCTGTACAAAGTTTCCTTACAGTTAATCATTAACAATTTTTTTTTTCGCTGTTGAATGCAATAAACCAACCATTCCTTTAATAAGTGTGCTCTCTTCCGAAACAATAACGGACGAATAAGAAAAAAAAAAATTCTATACCAAAAATAACGTCCCTCTCCCACAGGTGCATCCGTTTCGTATCTATGTACATGGTTTTTTTTTTTTTTTTTAAACTAAGAATCCATATTATATAAAGTATAGACACACATAATTGGAAAAAAAATGGAGTTTTTATGATGGACCGGAATAAAAAGAAGCAGACAAACAATAGATGAATAATTAATTAATTACAGGAAAAAAAAAGAAAATAATTAAATTATATATGCAATAAGTAATAATCAGGTGCACGGTGAGACAAATTATTTGAAAAAACAAAAAACCAACTTTATTCTCAAGAACAAAAAATGGACGAAACAAAAATTTAGGAAACTCAGACACATATTGTGACAGTCAACTTACCTCGCTGTAGAACTCGTGAGGAAGGGCTACAAGAATTCCAGCTCCATCACCAGTATTTGTCTCACAACCACAGGCCCCTCTATGTGTCATTCTCACCAACATCTCTAGAGCATCCGTGATCTACGATAAACAGAAAATATCTCATCAAAAAGCACAATATATATCTCAAATATACATACATATATATACACACACACACATACCAAATCAAATTCTTTTTAAAAATCACGTCTTATCACTCATGTCTTAAATTATTAATACATATTGATTTTTTTCCGCTTACCGTTTTGCGGCTGCTTTCGCCAGACAATTCAGCGACGAAGCCGACACCGCAAGAGTCCTTATCAAACGACGGATCGTATAGACCGAGAGGCTTCTCAGGAACGGCGGAGAGAGAGGAGCGGACAACGACGCGAAGCTTCGGAGACCTCCCGGGGCCGTCAGACCGCCATAAATGGACTCTCTCCGATCTTGAAGCCCTAAGTCTCGTTCCAAAGAACTTTTTCTCCACAGCATTTGACGATTTCCTCGTCGCAGAGCATCTCGCCGCTCTGCCGGTGACCCTGGTTATCGGACTAGCGTTCAGTTGAGGTGTAAGACAGGGTTGTGCTCGGAGCTGGAGAACAGAACCACTGGCTCCCAACATTGTTCACAATCTATCTCTAGATTTCAGTCCAGAAAATAAAAAAATAAATTTTTTTTTCCTCACACAAACAAGCCTCTGAAGAAACTTTATTCCTCGTATAAATCTAAATTAGATCCGGTCTTTGGGTTCGATTAGGAACAAAATATAAGTTTTCGATTCAAAATCAGAGCTAGTTTTTCAGGTCCTTTAAATTCTCGGCAAAACAGATCTGCTTAAATGCCCCAAAGCCGATTCCGTTTGAGGTCAGATTAGATCCGCTTTCAACGAAAATCGAGGACAAACAGAACTATTTTCCCGGGAAACAAACAGAAAGAGAGAGGTCTCGACCGGAGGGAGGTCCAGAAGTAGCAAGACGTTTGCTTTACAAAACCAGCTCCGTTCTTCTCCTTCTTCGTCGGAAGAATTCTGATGAAGAGAGAGCTCCGAAGATCTCGAACGAAGAAAAGAAAACGAAATTTTCCCGAAAAACGAGAGAGAAAACGAAGAGAAAGAAAAAGGAAAGAGAGCGAGCATGCAGGGAGGCAACGACGCAAACTTGCGGGCGAGAGCTCTTGCGCTCTTTTTAGGTTCTCCCCGGCGAGGCAGAGCCTTATTTTATAGAGGAAAAAACAGGAGAAGTTGGAAAAGGATATAAATAAAAGATTAATAAAAGCCCTTTTTTAGGATAGACAGATCAAAAAAAATAAAAAAGAATTGTGGGACCAGTTGGGAGGGGGTTGTGCTAAAATTAACCAAAGCCCTGCATCACCGTTGATGAGTAGTAACATTTGTATAGTGACGTGCCAGCTGGAAATTTCTCCATTTTGCCACGTACGCAACGGCCTATGCGGCACGCGACAGCCGCTCATGGTGGGACCAAAAGGAGATAGATTTTAGATTATTAGTAGATAGATTTTATTTTAAGATAAATATATAGATATATATTTATACTATATTAGACGTCGCCTGCGGGCGAGCGATTTTTAAGGGGTGCTTGGCCTGTGGTAAAATCTATTTATGAAAATTATATTTGTTACAGTATATAAAAATTTTATATTATAATAATTTTTTATTGTAATATATAAAATTTTTATATTATTTATAATTAAACTTATAGTAAAAATTAGCCTTAACCAAACAGGGTTTAATTTCTTGTTGGGTTTTTTGCTTTGCTTTGTTTTGGTCTGGTCTTATGAAGCCACCGCTTACGCTCGACTATAGAGTAGTTTGCTGTTTTAACCCTAATAAAGTTCTATTTCGAGCCACCTAGGCCCGGCTTCGAGCCTCCGCACCAAGTTCTCAATGGATCCTTTGTTTTTAATATTATTCTTATTCAAGGTTTTCAGATAGATATATATTATATATATATATATGGAAAAGATATTAATTTCTTCTCTAAATAAAGGGTATAATTTTTTGCACACCCAAAATGAAGATTTATTTATTATTTTTCCATTAAGAAAAAGTAGATTCATTTCATTGTGCAACTACCCAAATGACTAAATTTTTCCCCCAAAAAAAAAAGGTCTACTAGTTAAATTACCAATTTGGTATCGCAGATCTCACTTTTTTTTTTTCTGTTTTTTTCATGTAAGAAAAAAAAATCTTATTTTGATTATGATAATACTCGGCTACCGCTTTATTTATAAGAATTCATTTCATCATCTTGACGTAGAATTTTAATGGTATTTAATATGATGGAGCACTGGTATTGGGCCTCTCACAGAGGTGGCCCTCGCTCGGACCAAAAAAAGCTTTTTAATATGATATGGATGTGACAAGCAAGTTGTAGAAATGACAAAACTTTGCTAGTGACTAGAAAAATCACGTTATTGTATTAGACAGATTCGAATCATTTTCATCAATTTTTATTAAGTTACTATTTTGAACTTGGTATATGTTTGGAAGAATGATTTGAACCAATAATTTTTTTTAATATATGTAATATGTGAAAGTTTTATACTGTAATAATTTTTTACTTTTTACTATAGCATATATAATATGTAATAACTTAATACTGTTCACAGCTGTAACTAATAGTCTTAACCATTCTTCCAAAAGGGTTAATATTTATAAAGTAATCTGGTGAATGTATATTTCCCTTCCTATTATGAAATTCTTCATAAATGATAATTAGAAAATAGTGAATAAGGAAATATAAAATATTATTTGTTTTGAAAATGTATAGAAGAATCAAGATGCCGGACATTTATTATCAACTTTTTTTTATGAGAAATAATCTTCCATTTTAGTTGTTCTTTCATTTGGAAAAGAATATTGTTGTCATAATCGTACTCCTTCCTTCCTATCTTGTTGAACCTTCAATTTACATATTATTAAGGGGTTAATGAGACCAAGAGCTCAAATATGTTTATTAAATTAAAATATAGCTCAAAGTTATGTAATTATATAAAACAGCATATAATATTATTAAAATAATTACCATATAATTATAGATATTTTTAAGATGTTTTAGATATTGTGCTGAATTTCATTTTTATAACCGTAATTTGATCATTTATCATTTTTTCATTATTGAAAGAACAAAAAAAATGGCATAAAAAATGTAGCAGAAAACTAGAGAAACTGAAGGGTATTTTAGTAAAAATATAAAATAGGTGGCTCGTTGACGATGTAAAATCCAACGCTTAGACGTAATGATAATTAATTAGCATCCTATTAATTGCCTGATATGCGGCCAATGGTATTTGTAATTAACGGCCATCTGATTTTACGCGGCCAATGGTATATGAGACGCTACTTTTCAGTTTTTTTTTTTTTTTTTTTGAACTTCTCCTAGAAAATCGCATCCTTTATCTTGTTGTCTCTTTTTTTTTTTTTCAAATTTGATGGTTGAAAAAAATATATCTATAGGTGATTATTCTTTTAATTCCCATAAAAAATTGTTTTTTAGGGCTAAAGATTTTAGCACTTGCTTAATCCAAGCAGATCCTATCAAATTACTCCATGGCCAGGACAATTTACCTCATTCTATCAATTTACTGCATTTTTGTTTGCATACAAGTCCCAAAACAATTTTGAAAGAAAAAAAAAAATCCTCCTTAGGCCGTTTGTTTCTCCTGATTGGTTAATTAATGATTTTGGTAATTAGTTGTCGTGATCTCCAGTTTCCACAATTTTCTAACTTTTAGAAGAATCCCAAAGGAAATTTTTTTAACTTTTTCTTTATTTTAAATAAATATTTAAAATATTTGGAACGAAACGATTTTTTTCTTTTTTTGCAAAAACCCAATTTAAATGAATTGCACTTTTGTGGCCCTAAATACTCACATTGAAACTCTCCCTAAAAAAAAATCGTAGTGAAACTCCAAGAAATCCGTCCCTGTTTGTATTTGGTCCACCAGACTTAAGCGCAGATCAATATATAAAATCTTTCCCCAAAAATTAATATATATTTCTTGTAAACTTATAAGGACTCTTCATTATCAATGTTGAGACGAAAAGTACGGATTCTATATTTCTTTCTTGGCTATTATAAGTGGAGAACCACTGAACTAGGGTACAATGTTGCCTGTTGTATTAACCGGTGTCGGCAAAAATTGGTGAAACCCTGCTGAATCTAAAATCTATTTTCTCTCAAGTTACAAATAAATGCTAAAACTACAGCTGCAGCATCATTTAAGAGAATTGCAGCTTTGTTTGTTGACACTTGACCAGTTTATTTATTTAATAATCTATTTATTTTCCGTTTTTCTTTTTTGTGAAGAAACATTACAATCACGAGGAGGTAGCCCTCGGCAATCACCAACCTCAAAATCTTTTTTTTTTTTTTTTTTGAGTATACCAACCTCAATTTGTTAGTTGAAAATCAATGAGAGAGGGGGGAAAAAGGTAGGTAAAGCAACTGTAGAGAGAGACAAAGGGTAGGTAAAGCTAATGTTAATAGTCCAACTTAATCGTCAAGCATCAAAGATACAAAGTAGACATTTTTGTCCCTACATCAAATGAAGGAAAAGATCTTTTGTCTAATTATGTCCTGGGGTCTAAGAAAATTCCAAGTCCGTCCTTTAATATTACTATTTGACGTGAGTAATATAACAGCGACATCTTAAAACATTATTACATTAAACTTAAAACAACATTTGGTAATTTAATACACTTCAACAGTTTTTTTTGTTATGTTTCATACTCGGACTTTGTGAGCACGAAAAAGTCTAAGATTCATATTCCCTTATTGATTATTAGAAATACCTAATATTTTATACTTTTGTCTAGCCACAATTTTACATATCCATTAACTAATTAAAAAGCCTACTTAATTAAGTCATTTGAATTTTTTTTCAACCTACATGACTAGACAGGTGGGGACCAAAATGTGTATGATATGTTGGTGAATTGGGTTGATTTAGAATGGATCCAACATACAGTCACTTTGTAGATGGACTTTTTCTGTCATTTTGCTTGGTATTCATGTTATTATTGAAGGGCATGATGATTACTTGATGTGGAAGATTATATGCACCTCCTACCATATTATGATTGGGACACACTTCGTATATCTTTCATGTTAATAAGATATTTTACAAAAATAACAAGTTAACGACATTAAGGTTCTTATCTGTACGTTGCAATTGAGTCGTTAAATGGGTTATGTTCTTTCACATTTGAATTAATGTCTCTACTATTCTAGTTTGGAACTGCAATACTATTTTCAAAAAAAAAAATGTTGAAGGTTAATCACAGTTTTAACTTAACACAACATTATAATAAGTAGATATGAGTCTAAAATATGAATCATGTGTTTAGTTTGTTTCCTGTATTTTCAAAAATTGGGTTTGTAGTTGGGTATTAACTCAAGGAGGTGTTTGTTCATAAATTACTTCTCATACTTGCACCATACATATCAAACTAGCATTTTTTTTTGTTTGGCTTATTATTGTTTTCAAAACGAGTTAATATTATATTTATGTTTAAAATTATATTTTAATTGTATATTCAAACATCAATTAGAATTACAACGCACATTTTAGAAAAGCATGAAAATGACTTGGCTGTAAGTTTGTCAAAGTGGCAACCAGTAGGGAAGCAGATTGGCTCGTGACATCCAAAAGAACAACGATCGATATCCACTTGTCAGACGGCAGCCTTTGGGGTGAATGCTTCCGCAGCCGGTGAAAGACGTTCTGTCCATTTCGCGTCCATCGTTTTGAGAATAGTGTGCATGTGGAAGTCGGTTTAGAGCAAACAACGAATATTCAACATTTTCTGTTTTTTATCTATTGCCCACAATCGACAACAAACACCCCCTAAAAAACGACATCGTTTTGGAATTCAGGTGGTCCCTTGGCATGGCTCCTTCCGCTTGACCAACACTGAACTGCTTCAATTATAGTCATATGTACTCATCTCCTCACACGCACTCTCTCTCTCTCCCTCTCTTTTTTTTTTTTTAAAGGAAAAAAGAAAAAAAAACTTATAAAAAATAATAGTTTGTTTGGTGCACGTGTTTAAAACAGTGTGATTTAGAACTTTATAGTTTGAATTATAGTTTTAAATTGTATGGTTTAAATTGTGGTTTTGAAATGATATTTAAAATGTAAAAGTTTAAAATAAAAATAAAACATCACATTAAATTTAAAACAAAAACTGGTGTTTGTAAAACTATGATTTATAAAAGAAAAATGAGAATAAGAATGATTTTTACGGTAGAAAATAGTTCAACCCGTATGAACTTGAAGGGAAGGTAAAGTTTGAATTTTAAGGGTTTTGCTCATTTTAAAATCGCCTTCATTGTTAGAACTGACTTTAATTATTACTCAACTAAATATTAGTTTAAAACGTCTTTATAGTTTAAATTGTCTTAAACAGTTTTGAACGTACGATGACCTATAAAGCTTTTTCGAGTGTCTTAAGCACGAGGAAAAGTGCCCCCTAGGTTTTTCTTACTTGGAGTTGGCTGATTACTGATACACGGTAAAAATAAAAAATAAAAACGGTTAAGAAGAAGAAGAAGAAGAAGAAGAAGAAGAAGATGATGATGATGATGATGACGACGACGACGATGATCATGATACGCATGTCACTCTATCAGTTTATCCTTTCCTTCTTCTATGAAAAGAAATATTATATCTTTTTCAATCCTACTGGAGGAGAAAAGATAATATCTGATGTAATTTTAATCAAATTAAAAACTAATATCTCACAAGCCCTTTGTTTTCCCTAAAACTTAGAGCAAGTTTTTTGGTTTTTTTTTTTTATTTGTTATATGTTATGATGTAAAATTTGGGTAAGATGTGATATTAGCATGGGATATGTTCTATTTTTTAAATTTGTTTAATTATAGCTCATGGCCGTCTACAATCTAATTTTTGTCTAGTCAAATACTAATTCTAAGAGGGTGTTTGACAGTGGTGGGAACCACTCAGTTCCCACCACAATCTCAGTTATAAATAGTATAAAGCTCTCATATGCTACAGTAACAATAAAAAAAGATGCCACAGTATAAAACTCTCATATGCTACAGTAAAAGTGGTTCCTACCATTGGCTCCCACCACTCTTCCAAACACCTTATAAATCATCTAGCGCTTTTTTTTTTTTTTTTTCGTTTAAGAATAGCCCAAGTTTAACTAGTAAGGAAAAGATAAGATAAGTGATATTTAAAAGCTTCTCGCTTATTGGATAATTTTGTAGTGTAAAATTAATATAACTTTATAAAATTTGATTGTGAAATATTATATTTTATGCGTTGGGTATTTTTTTCACACCCAATAAAAGAATTCCCAATTTTTAGTCAAAAAATAAAAAAAGGTATTTGATAAAATCAGTTTTAACCAAAACTTTTAACTGTTAGATGTAAAAATCTCACATGCTATAATAATAAAAAAAACTACAATATAAAACTCTCATATATTATAATTTTTTATTTTTAACTATATTTTTAAAATATTAAAAAAAAAAAAAAGAAAATCATATAAGAATCTTAAAGGTACCTCGCAAAACACGAGCCAACGTAAAGTCCTTCAGGGCCCCATGAACCATGATATTTGATTCCAAAATTATTAATGGAAAGCGGGTCCTTAAAAATTGAAACAACACGTGGTCTCTAATATTTATTTAATCATATTTATATAACTATTTGTTTAGTGGGTCATTTTTTGCCGCCCACTACCACAATTCCGTGAAACTTCTTGGCTCCTAAAATCTGTTTACTCTCTCTGCAACTAAAAATCTAAAAGAGATTTCTATGACAAAACTCTCATAAGTGATGCACGTGTTAAAATTATCAGATCTTTTTTTAAGTCAATTTTTATCATACTTTTTTGATACATTGTATTATATTATATTATATTATATTATATTATATTTTTTATATATAATATAATATAATACATTATAATATAATACAATACAATACGATGTGTCAATATGTCAAAAAGGGACTTTTTCGTAAATATTTTTAATGACGATGTATGTTTTAAAATTGTTGAATCATATTAAATTGATTTTTTTTAATAAATGTCTCTAATGAAGACAAAATACTTGTTGATTGGTATCTTTTTTCAGCTCCCACTTCTCACTAAAGAAATCGACAAATCTAGATAGGATTCTCAAATCATATGGGATTAACATCTAACACTAGATTAACTATGTCAGCCCTTAAATCCTTTAGTTTTTTTTTTTTCTGAAATGTCAGGCCATAATTAGACTTATTTAGGCCATGTCTACGAGGTCCTCTTCTTTTATATGAATATATACCGTTGTTGGGTGTCTATTAATTAAGTTAATTATTGATATGTGCAAGAATCTTGTCTCCATGGTCAAGTACCTTTTGCCCTCGTCTTGCAGAGATTCCATCATTTAATTCCAGTTAATAGAAGATCAATCATCTCTTTTTCAAAATATAAAATATGAATTAAGAAGTTATGCATAATTAAAAGGTAATTTGGATGCTCAATTTGGTTAAACATTCTGGGCACACCGCCAATAAGCCAACATAGCAAGAACATAGCAGAACAAAGGCCATGGAAACCTTTCGCACAGTTAATTTACGCATTAAAACTTTAATATTGTTTCCGGTAAAATACAAAATTGAAAAAAAAAAAAAAGCTCTTCGGATTGCTGGTTTTTATTTCAAATTGAAAAATACTATAACAATAATAAATTTATAAGAAAAAATACTATAATAAAACTAGTTTGAACTGAAATAAGTTTGTCGGAACTTATGTTTCTAAACGAGTTAAAAATAAACTTGATATTCAAATATGTATAGCCATGTTTCATTTGTTTCTTGTTGTGTAAGGATTTGAATTATATATCTCAAGACAAAACGATTAAGGTCTGTTTGGGAGGCCTTGTATAAGCTTTTTTTTTTTTTTTTTTTTAACTTTTTGAGTCCAAAAGTTGATTCTCAAAGTTTAGATGATCTATCATACGTTTTTCGACTCTTCATATAGGCTTTCAATCAAAATCATAAAATGTGAAGTTTTCATAGGACAGTATAAATTTCATAATAACATTTTTATTATTTATTAAAAATTTTAAAACTATTTAAAAAACAGAGTCCAACTTTATTAAACAGTCACAATTTTTATTTCTTTTATTCTAATAACTAAAAGTACAAACAAAAACCCAGACCTTTAATCAAATTAAGTTAAATCGACGGAAAACATATATATGGTATATAGATAGAGTTCAAGAAAATTATTACTATGTGTTATAGTATGATTTGCTTTTAAACTCCATCTTCGTGGAAATGCTTATTGCTGAGAATATTTACAATATATTACTTTGGTACTTATGATTTTGATAGTCATTCACAAGCAAAGGAGTCCTCTATTGGCGTGGTTATAAGCACATGGAGCTCCACAATTGAAAGAACACAATGTAACAATATTTTGATCATGTATAAATAATATATTCCACTTTTTGACCAAGTTATAGCCCTTTTCACTATGTGGGTTGTTCACATGCATTTTTGTAAACGGATGGTGGATTTCTCTTCATTTATTTTATTTTATTTAAAACAAAATTATATACATCCAAATAGGCCCTAGTGAACACATTTTTATATCTTTCTTGTTGATTATAATAATTAGAACAAGTACTAAATTTGCAGTGTATTATATTAAAAGATGATCGATTTTTAAATTCTAGTGCAACAATTTTTTGGGTCTCCCTTCTTAATTATTATTTTAGCCCCAATAATTCACAATAGATTCCCGATTCTGAGGGATTTCTGTAACATGTAGCAAAATATAGATTAACCTTTCATATGATACAAAGCCCTAAAATATATAATATGTCACGTGGTGTCCTTTGCAAAGAGGATCACAAAAAAGATGCATCTATTATCGATGCGTTCAGAAGAATATCTAAAAAAATGTCCCATATCAATGTTTCCATTCGTTGTAAAGGATCTCATTTATTTTATTTTTTCTTAAGAAAAAAGTGAAATATTTAGCTGGGCCCTAGCTCTCCAGTTGTCAATTGGAGGGAACAACAATTCATCCATATACGTCCATAAACTATGAGAATGACGAAGATGTTTTACCTATTTTTGGTTGTTATGACTTTCAATATTACCAAGATATATGTATACCACTTGCAAAGTTTCGAATTTCCTTGCACTAACGTCTTTAAAAAAAAGAAAGATAATTATTAACAAATACAAATGAAATCCATTATTAAATTAATAATTGCACTAAGTACCTAAAACAAAATATAAGGAAAATTATTAGCATATACAAATGAAAAACTTAATAATTAGATTTCACAAGCCAAGTTGAGGTTTTAATGCCTCGCTATTTTTTTATGAATTTTGATATCTGACACTAAACTACATATTTTATCTACTCTTAAAAATTCTATTTTTCATTATCAACGGAATCAACTCTCGTGTCTTTTTATTCCTATTATTTTTTATGTCTCTTTAATAATATCATTTTTTTAAAAAAATTAAAAGTGATGGAATTCGAACTCTTTATTTTATAATAGAGTCGGGTATAGGGATGATAACGAGGTAGATTTGGGACAAAGTAGTCTTTCCGTCAACCCGCCCTGCGAACAAAAACAAACCCTATCACTGCCCACCAACCTACATAAATTGGCAAAAGATAGGGCGAGCTTCCCCGTCACGTGTTCGGGGTATTTATAGTGCCCTGTTTATCCAATTAATCTTTTTCATAATAAAATAAATAAATAACTGACATACCTATATAAAATTATAAGTTAAAAATAAAAGAAAATTATTTGTTCGAATTTATATAGATATTATGTAGTATAACATAATACTTAAAATCATGTATATTATAACATATTATATATAATATAATTAATTTAAATTACCTACCACTACCCCGTAACCTGTGATGGGTTATACCTTTAACCTGTTTGCAATCCAAACCCGTTTATAACTGGGTTTTTCTAACCCTGTTTAAGAGATGTCCCATGAGTAAATAAGTTCATAGGCAGGTATAATTTTACTGTTAGTTTATGCTTGCAACCATGCACATTCAATAATATCATTTTACATCACATCAATTACAACATTTTAATTGAGTATTATTAAGGGGACACCAAATAAGACGGGAGGAAAAAAAAAAAAAAAAAAGCGAGCCAAACTCACAAAATTAGGAGACAAACCCACAAGATGGTAAAATTAAAACTAAAACCAAACCTTAGGCAAGGAGACTATCCGAACCTAATTTTCTAAACGAGAAAAATCTTTATGTGTCCTTCATTGACGATATAGACAACGAAATATGAACCATAAAGGATTTATATGAATAACAGAGAGAAGTTTCTCTTTCAGAATTTTTTGTAAACTCCGCTCTTGATTATTCATGTCATCGTATTCAAGAAACAATGAAGACAAGGAAAAAAAAAAGTTAGATCTCCTATAAAATAAATTCAATCTACCATTATTTACATTTATTAATATGCTTATATTATAACCAATATTTTAGATCAGAAAGCTCAGCGAATCATACACGCAACGAAAATAACAGAATAAAAAACAGTGATTTTGGCAATTTAAAATCTACGACAAGCATAACAATCATTATTTTAGGCCAAAAAATTACAATATTTGCAATAGATTAATTTAATTTGTGTTGTAAAGTTAAAATGGCATTGTTGGACCGCTTTGTTGATGATGTGGTAGTTGAGTGTGTTTTATGTGCCAACGAAGTTGACTAAAATAATATCAGGAAACACATTGAAACAAGTTTTTATTAGTTGGAAGCTTTTGCTTGCCCACTAACTGCATTCATACACACACACACACACACACACACCAAAACCAATTATAAAAGAGGCAAACGTTGTTGTCGTTTCTTGGGCAGCCTCTCGTGCAGCACAAAATCAGAAGTTGTATAAAATTATTGGCAGGTTGGACAGATGTTCGATGAAAGTTGCAATCTTTAATGATTTGCTTTTGGGATAATTTAATCGTTTTTCACGCAAACAAACATAGCATGACACTTTTTAATATATTAGATGTGTGTGTGTGTGTGAGAGAGAGAGAGAGAGAGAGAGAGAGAGTGATAGAATGAGACTTTCAACTCAACATAGCATGAGATAAAAGTTTTTAGCTTTTTTCTACTTCTTTATTAATTACTAATAAATTCTTTTTTTTTATCAAGTGTTATATAATACATAGTTTTATTTTCTTTCCAACTCTCTCTTTTACTTTTGTAACGGGTCAACAATTCAATCAGTTTTAACGAAAGTTAGTTACGTGAAAACATTTCTAGTTATTAGACGAAATCAAATTAATAAATAAACCCAACACGCCTTGCCAATAATGAAAATTGAATCAAATATGTAACAAGAATTAAGGGACTTTAAAGAATATGATCTCGTATACTAGACAATGATGAAAAGAAAACAATTTAGAGTTGATGTTTCTAGTTCAAGGATATTGAAAAGAAAGAAAACAATTTAGAGTTATTGTTTCTGGTTAAGGAAAACTCTCAATTGATCAAGATTTAAGCTAATGGTATTTTAGTTACATAATTAGGAACTTCTCCCTACTCTAAACGTGAAGGCCACATGGAGGGCTAGTCCCACTTGGAAACATGCATCTTCATTTTTAAGTGGTCCCAAAAATCACTTTTTTCAAAAGAAAAAAGAAAAAGTTTAAGAATATTATATATATATATATATATATAACGGGCATATGACTTCAAAAGAAGTAACAACTAATACAATGTGGGGTTGATCCCTTATTTGTGTAGGGTATATAGTCATCTTTAGTACAATATAAGCCCAATAAGAATTCACCCTCATGCAAACTTATGGCAAGCTTAGCTAGCATAACATGTTTTGTAATTTTAGAAGAATTGAATTATTATCTTTGGATCAATTTCTTTAATATTTGGTCTCTTGAGCTATTATTGTCACTCCCTCGCACCAACAAGCATATGATAATGTATTTTATGGACAGATATATATACGTATCTATATATATCATGCCAAACAATATTATTTTTGGTTTTTTATGTTATATAATAATATTATAAGTACATTATGTTATATGTCATAATACGTATAGCATGACGAGTGCACAAATGCGGCTTTTCGAAGCTGTTAAGTACTACATAGGCCAAAAGAAAAGATAAAAAAAAATGAAAGTCCACGTTTGGAAGAGACATGAGATTTGCTTTACAATGTGCTGTGTCTGGAGTTTAGTGGTCACCATCCTACGCGGTTGCGGCGTATACCACAAGGCAGCAGCAATATTAGTCGGCAAAAATGTATGGTCCAAATTATGTTTGCATGGTCAATGCCAAAGCATGCATGTTTTTGTTATCCGAATTTGAAGTTAAAATAATAATACCCCTTGATTGACGGAAAATCATGTTACCCTTTTACATTGTTTGATACGAGAAGCGGTTTTATTAATAGATGGTTTGTAAAATAAATTAAAACTGATTGTTTGAACTAAAAAATATTATAACATAAGAAAGGAAATAATGTTAAAAATACCGCGGCCAACATGAGGTGATTTTACTAGTTAAAAAGAGAGAAAAAAAGAGATGTTTATTTTATTTTCTTTGTGATTTTGGAAGCTGGAAGAAACAGATTGGTCAAAATCGAAAGCTTGAAAAAAAGTAAGATTTGAGCGTTTGATTGGTTGAGGAGTCCTCGAGCTCTACTCCTTCGTGAACTCAAAAGGTCAGATGCCAAGCAAGGGCCATTTCACTGTAACGCTTTAATTGCACTAGCTGTGTTTGTTTTTGTTTTCGTTTTGCTTTTGTTTTTGTTTTGTTTTTGTTTTTGTTTTTGCCTTTTTTTTTAATTTATATTCGGTTTGGTTTTGAGGGCTCGTTGGGTACAATTTTTATTTGTGCTTTTAGTCAATAAAAGATAAAAAAAATAAAAGTTGTAGCGTTTCAGTAAATATTTAAAGTCATATTTTACAAGAGTTTTAATATGTCAAAATAGTTTAAATTATTTTTAAAAATTAAAAAATAGTTATATTTAAGCTTGTAATGTATTATTGATTCTCTGATACAAGTTTTAAATTTATTTCAAAAATATTTTTTAAAAAAATCATATTTTATAACTTTAACAAAAATTACTCCTTAAAAAAAACTCTTTTAATAGTTCGTCAGAATATTTTTTAGAAACAAATTTCAAACTAACAAAGTCAAAAACAATTTTTTAAATACCCTCTCAGACAGGCCTTTACTTGTACATGATGTAGTCTTTCACCGGAGAGCATGCGGTCTCCGCGCACCAATAATTGGAGGCAGACTTCTTTAGTTAGGTGGGCTCCACATTTGGGCCACAAGTGAAGAGTGGTACCATTTAACAGGAGAATGCTTGTGCAAATTAATGAAATTGTTCATTCCCCGAACGAAAAGAAGCACCTGTTGGTCACCGCCTTTTGCTTTTCTTTTCTTTTTTGGTAAATGCCTTTTGCTTTTTTTAAAAGGCAACGCGCTTATCAAATATTCATTGATTCTTCTCCAATCCAAAATGACAACATTGATTATTCTATACACCCGGAGGAGAATAAGTTGAGACCTGAGGATCGGCACTTTTTATTTTATTTTTTATTTTTTAGAAATATCAGCGGACAATTTTCTAATTTTCTTACCTATTTAATAAAACGTATTGGACATTCATAATGTGTCAAATAATTTATTCTTGGATATTTTACAATGCATTATTCTCGTTTTAATCTTTTAAAAGTAAAAGTCAAACCATTTAGAAATTTTTGACATAGGCAGTTTAGCTCATCCATTTTTAAGCTATCAATTTTTAGATGGAATCTAGCATGGAAGATGACATATAAGGGTTTCAAAAGATATTAAATGACGAAAAAAAAGACAAACAGGTTTGTAAAAAAAAAAAAAAAACTAAAAAGGAAAAAAAAATCAGATTGTGTTGCCCAAGAGAAATCTAATTTTTTTTTTCTTTTTAGAATAATTTGTATATATGCGTGTATATTTACTATTTGCATCCCCTCACGTATTATCTTTAAATACATTTGATCTAAATATATATACCCCCTGTTTGGCATTGTGGTGGGAACCGTGACTCAGTTATAAACAGTGTAAAGCTCTCACATGCTACAGTAACAATTTAAAAAATTGCTACCTTTCACATGCTACAATAAAAGTGGTTCCCACCACCAGATCCCACCACCGGATCCCACCACCTTCCAAACACCCCTATATATATATATTTGGTTAAAACTGTATACTTTAAAAACAGTTTGTCTATTTTAAAATTTTAAAAACGTCGTGCTAGCTAGATCTATAAAAATAAATTTTTAATGTCAATATGTAAACTTTAGATCTTTCTCCCTTTTAAAATTTTTGAATGTTCTTATTTTGGACAGTAACAAAGCCGGGGAGTTTTTGTCCTTTCAGCAGGAACTATAGATGATCTCACTATCATGCCGATATTTTCACTAAAGTAAGTTCCAATAAAATGTCAACCATATATTTTTCTTGTGGACTAGTATCCTTTGACGCTTTCATAATCTTATGCTTATCTAGTTTTCTATTTTCCCTGTCCTATTTGTGTGCTAAAGAAGCCGAAAAAAAAAAGAGTGAGATATTTTTAAAATTTTTGTCTAAAAACATGTAAAAATGTTTTTAAAAACTCGTAAAATAATACTAAACTGGTTACAATAACTTGTTTGATGTTTTTTTGAGAGTTTTTATACATGTCTTTTTGTATTTTTTTAGACAAAAATTTTTAAAATACTCTCAGCATAATTTTTTTTAAAATTTATTTTTAAAAATAAAATAATTTTCACCTATTTTAAAAATATTATAAAAAATTTGTTTGTTTGTTTTTTTGTTTTTTTTAAAGAAAACGAGTGAGGTGTGTCTGTACTTATACTTGGGAGCGGATAAATTAATGTGCTTGACTTGTATAATGGGCAAATCGTCATGAAAAATATTTGGGGACAAGCATTGGATAAGGCTTTGAAATGAAAAAGAACGCAACTTTAGTTTTGTTTTGCCATCGTTTTTTGTTTTGTTTTCTTGATAAGAACCCAACTTTTGTTTGTTCCATCAAAAGATCTCTCTTGTGAAAAAGATTTCAATTGCTAAGACACCCTTTTTCTTTTATAGATATTTCAATTTGTTGGCCAGTTGTCACAAAAGGAGTGTCGTTTTGTTTTGTCAGATTTTATGCAGTCAAAAGAAAGTAGATTTTTATTGAAGGTCTCAAGAGCTGGTTTGCTAATAAGTGGAAGTGTTGTCGTTTCCGTACCAAACACAACCAAGCAGAGCTCGTATTCATTGTTGCTCCTTTTCATGCATTTGTTAATTTATGAATTATTTTGTTTTTTCTTACTCAAGACAGACTTGGAGTTGGGATTTTGGTTTTTTAGTTTTCTTTCATGAAAAAATATATATTTTTAAAAAGCTCTTTTTTCCCTTTTTTAAATCTTTGGATTTTTACAATTGACCCAAGTTTTTAACCAAAAAACAAACCATGAAGTTAAAAATCTACTAAAGAATTGAAGTTCTTGTCTTTTGACCAGAAACAAATCATGAAGTAGGGGAAAAAAAAAGAAACTCAATAATTGAAGTTGTTGTTTTTGTTAAAACAAATTATAACAGTAGTTTATATCCAACGCACCCTTCCTATACTCACTCTCTGCTATGGTTTTAACTTCCTTCTTCAATGTGCACTGCCCCCCTTTGCTTGGGGTCAGATTCTGGCGCCAGCTTTGGCCTAGCCACCGGGTGTCCTACTTGAGAGTGGGAGCAGCATCCTAATGTGAAGGCTTTTAAGCAACATCTTTTTGGTGACAGTCGCGCCAGCGCTAGAGGTTGTGGAGAAGTGATATTTTGGGGTTTGTGGTAGGGGCTTGGGCGATGAATTGTTCGGTTCGGTCATAGGCGGTGTGGTTGGGTAGGAACAAATCTAGGTTTTCTTGGCCATGGGGGTGGAACAGTGCTTCCCTGGGTCAAGGCCAGACCTAGACTGGTTTGGTCAGCCTTCTTCTCTGGTGGTGACTTTGCTGTTAGGCCTTGGTGGCCGAATGTATTATCTCGTAGTGGTGCCCGATTCTCTTCACTAGGTTCGTGGCAACCATTTTTTAGATGTTCTACCGGATGTGTTGGTGGCGATTAACGACAGTTTCGGCCTGGGTTGGTGGCCGGTGGATTCAATGTCACCCCTCCTTTGCTTTTGGCTGCCATTGTCAATTTCTTTATTGGTTTTAGTTTTTCTTTAGTTTCTTTTTAATAATGAAGTGTTTGTTTTCTGCCTATTAGGTTTTGTTTAATTGTTTTGCTTGTTTATTTTCATTTTTGCTTGTTGTTAGTTTTGCTCCCTCGCAAGTGTTTGTTCTTTATAGTAAGTTTTGGTTTTGCTTTTTTGTTGTGGCCTTTGTGCTACATTGTCGTAGCCTATAATTATTTCAATTGTTCCTATCACTTGTTGTAGGACGTAATTAATTAGCATAATCTGTGCTCTTTTCTTTGTGTGTTGAGATGCTTCTTATTCTTCTCGGGCCTCTGACATGCGGTCTCCCCCTTCGGCATAAGCATATTGGAGCACAATTCATGTAACGGTGGAATTGATATGTATTAAGGGTTATGTTTTGTATCGCAGAGTTTAACACGTTTGTATTTGTTTTATAGTGGAATGAAATCTCTTCTTTTGCCAAAAAAAAAAAAAAGAAGAAAAAACATAAAAGCAATATGAAACTTGCTCAGATTAAAAATAAGTCAAAAGAATTATTTTTTGTTTCGATATTTGAATTACGGTTTGAATTATTTTGCTACAGTATTTTCTCTTATAAAAATTTAAATCTTTATTTAAATACTCTATTCAAATACTGAAATTAAACGGGTCTTAATTTTTACATAACTTACAAAATCAGTCACGATGTTCATTACATATATATAAATTCGAGAGCTCTATGATAAAGCATGAAAAAACTGTATCAATATGACATGATTATAGACTTGGCCCCAAAGTCCTCTATGTATAGAATTTTCACAAAGCAAATGGACTTGATGGCTCGTGGCTCGTGGCTCGAACGAGTAGATGGTGGTAGGTTGCTATTAGTAATTGATTGACCATCCGCCAAGACTAATTGGGTAGCTGAAAATTTTAGCAAAGAAAATGATTATAATAAAAAAAAAGGTGGGTGGTTGAAATATTAAGGGTATGGGATCTTGAAACCCTCCAAAGTGTTTACTACCATATAAATTTAACAAGGTCCAATCATTTCTTGGTACGTGCCCTTTTCTACCTCTTAGGCAAAAAAAAAAAAAAAAGAGAACCTTTACCAACCAACCACTTGGCACTGCTTTTAATCAGGCTGCTTTACACGAAGTTTCACCTTGCTTTATGAGCTTTTTTAATTAGTCAAATCCGAACTTTCCCGTTTCAATTTTTCCATTTTGTTGCACCAATTTGTCGTGAACCTAAAATTCTTTAAAAAGAGGGATTGGATTCTAAGGTGATATATGCATTTATCAACAATTGTGATGCTTGAATGACATGGTGGACTTGGATTTTCAAGGCACTGACAATGATTTTATTCGTAATTTAGTATATTTGTTGTCCAACAAGTGGATCCTTATATGCTGTTCCCCAAGTCAAATCACGCCAAGTCTTTGGATCTACAAAGCAATAATACTAAAAAAAAATAACTTTTTGCATTAGGAAAGTATCCTATATTAAGAGAATCTTGAGTCATGCTGGCACTAAACACCTGTAAAGAACAAGTCCCACTCTGTGATAAGTAGTTTCGGACATTATTGTAAAGTCATCAAAAGTTTTAAGAATCAAATTCAAGAAAGACACTGTATGTAAGGAACAAGGATTATTACGTGGTTGGATATAAAATGCATTGATAAATATAGTTTTAAACTGTCAAATTATAATAATATATATATATATATATGTAAAATATGATAAATTTAAAACAACCGGATACAAATTTGATAGTTTAAAATTACGTCCATATCAGTATGAATTCCTTTGAAGAGGATTCTCATAAAAATGAAAGGTGGAAGAAGAAGTGAATTTGTTTTCAACGTCTCTTAAAGATGTGGTCCATATGAAATGCACACAAGGACCAGCTTTCAATAGGGGCATTGATTGATGGACCAAAAAGAAGAAAAAAAAAAAAAGACATGAGGTGGAATGGCGTTGAGTAAATGATTTGTAGATGGTGATGGGGACGTTGGGAAGAATCCTTCAAGTGTTTTGATTGATCCAATTGTCAAATATTTTTTTTTATTTTTTTTGAAGTAGCTAAAAGATACATTATGGCACATATTAGATGCTTTCATTGAGGTCGTTGGGTATGGGTTTTCACATGCTTCTTGTTGTCTGGTTCATGTCATCACAGATCTTACATTTGATTTGTCGGACAAGAGACTTGGAAAGATATTGCTTTTAAAAGTTTTTTTTTTTTTTTTCTTTATGCAAATCTTCTACTCGTCAGAGGATGGGCTTTTGTAGATTCTGTGGTCTATTCTCTGCGATACTGATTGGTCAAAAATATTGACAATAAGAAAAGAAAGAGGAATGGTAAGTTTTTTGTGCATTTCTTGTAAGTGTAGGTACTGTATTCTTCGAGATTTCCATATGCATAGATGAGAATATGAGAGAAGTCCCAAGAGGTTCATTTGGGCCCGACCCAATTTTTTGTTTCCAAGCTCAACTAGTTTCCTTCAAATCCCAAAATAAGGTCTCATGGTGAAAAAATTCTCTCCAGTGGACATTTATTTGCAGGTGCCTTCTCCGGTGGGAAGCCACTGTGCGACGATTGAATGATAGATATCCATTGGCGGGCATTTTTTTGGGTCCCATTAGAGAAATTGTCTTATTTGCAACACATTTTCACTTGTAGAAATAGCTCGACTCCAAAAGAAATTTAACAAGAAACGAAGAAAAAGTTGGATATTCAGATCATTCTTCATCAACAAGAGGGAAACAGACATTGAAATACGAGGTCGAGAACTAACGTACAAGTTCCATGTAACTCAAATATTTAATCAATCCCAAGGATGAAGGGAAAAATAGAAAAGAAAAGAAAAGGCAAATTGGATTAAAAAAACTCGAGAGACTTCTTGTCGATGAAAGGACCATCTTTCAATTATCATCGTCTAAAGCTCGGTATCACAAAACCGCACCATCAATTCAGACACCATTCTCCGGGCAAAAGGAATGTAGCTTAGACTATACCTGAAAGTTGAAATAGGTACAACTTAACACGACCTTACAACATTGGAAACATTGAGAAATATTCATTAACACAATTTACAAAGAGTGTGTACTGAAAATAAAAAAGAGACTATTAAGAATTAGATGCCAAAAATCGCTAATACTAAAAGCAATAAAATTGAAAAAAAGTAAAAAAATAAGCGCACACAAGATTTATAGTAAGTGCCGTCTAAAAAAAAATATATATATATATATATATATATAATAGTAGGTCGAAGCATAATTTCATTATGATGAGTCTCTCTCTTCTAAGTGTAAAATCCCAAATGTACTCTTACTAAAGGTCGACCCGCATACTAGCTCTATGTCAGGGTTCCACAAAGTCGAAATTCATTCCTCACCATTTCAATCATAATAGGGAAACAGGTGAGATGTGTCAATGAGAATGAAAAAACTCACCAAACAAGAGCGCAGATCTCAACAATGACTGCGAGTATTGTTAAAATCTTGCTATGTATCTGCAAGATGAGAAGAAAATGTGAAACGAAAGTAATGTAGTTTTACCATAGTACAATAATTGAAACATATGGATCCGCAGTGTTTACTCAAGTTTTATCCATTTTGTCATAGAATTAAGACTGACTGAATACCAACCCAAAGAGCGCAAATGAGTGCTAGAACAACACATCCGAGATAAATCGCCGTTGCATAAATTCGGACAGAATCAAACATCATTCTCATTTGTCGCCCAGCGCCTATTAGGAAGGCTGTGCTGCCAAAGAGCCATTAAAGTTTTAGTATCTAATTCCTAGGAGAAGAAAAGAGAAGATAAATTACAGACACAATAAGAGGAAACGTTCTGATGCTTGTGCAATAAATACATGTGATCATGTAGAAACCTATCCCTGTGTTTCGTTATAATAGCAGACGAGAAAATTTCTTGATGCAAAAGCAACGTACCGCTGTTGGACAAGGAAAGCAATGAGCAAATAGAAAAGAACCTTAAGTCAAGGTTAAAGCTGAGAGAGTGGAACTTAAAAGTCTTTTTTATGTTTTTTGGCACTCAAACAATAAAGGCCAAAGATAGAAACTCTTAACAAAAGATGCTGGCTATGAAACTAGAGAACAAACTTAACCTGCAAGAGCAAAAGCTACCTTCCAACGGCCAACACATTGCCAAAAGTGAATAACAAGGTGAATTTGATTGGTTTTGCAAAGACAATCATCGACTGCAAAAGAAGCAAGAGAAAATTATCAGTCAGTCTTGCAATGGCATCAATAGTATACTTTAACATTGTCTTGCTAAGCCTGGAAACTATAAAATGATCGACGACAATCTATTTCAACTCTCCCAAGAAAAGTAATTACTTTCTCTATCTCCACCAAGATTATTATTATTATTATTATTATTATCCTTATCATATTTCATTTCGCAATAAAAAAACTTTTGTTCTCAGAAGACTGCAAAATAACTCTAGAAGTTCTGGACAAATAACACCCCATGATCAAAAGGCTCTATGTAAGAATAATTTAACAAAATTCTGTCTTTAACAAACACACTACCTCATTTTTTCATAGGTTTGAACAAAAAATTTAAACAGAAAATCAAAAATTTTTGTGAGGGTAAATACTGGAGTAAAAAGATTTGAATTGTGGTTCAAGGCCGCGATTTTCATAAATAGTTACTCAGAAATTGCAAATTTGCACAAAAAGCCTTTAAATTTTGAACATATATAAACATTTATCCAACCCAATTGCTTGAATGAGTAAAAGAGAAGCGCCCAGAAACTCATACCAGGAACATACAAGCCAATCCCGCGAGCAAACACGCAGCAAATGCGTAAATTCTCTGATCAAATCAAAACCCAGAAAACCAAAAATCATTCCGAGGTCAAAACAAACAACTAGAGAGACACCCATCAATCCAAAATTGAAAATGAAAAATTAATATCTGGGGATTAATTTTTTTTGTTTTTCAAACTCAAAGGTACCTGAGTTGGAGAGAGAGAGCATAAGTTTTCGGATTCATCGTCCAAGAGGGCGTCACCTCGCCCCTCGTCGTCGCCTGCTTGAAATACAGACTGGTTCAGCTTTGCCCACATTGTTTGAAACGCTCTGTTTACTCTTCAATGGCTCCCTGGAGGAGCAAAGAGGCACAATTATTCACACCCTTTGTTGTGAAATGATACCGGGACAGGACCCCGTTGCTAGAAAAAGAAAAGAAAGAAAAGAAAAAAAGAAACATGTCCCTCGAAAAAGAAAGAAAGGAAGAGGGGGAAAAAGAGGGTGAAATAAGTGAGGGCAGCTACTAAATTGTAAGTCTCTTCTCACAAAATTAAGAGATTGAGTCACGATTCAACCTACTTAGTACTCAAACCATAATTTAAATTATTTTATTATAATATTTTTTTTATAAAATTTAAATTTTTATTTAAATACTCAAACTAAATGAGATCTTAATAATTGTGGTATTCGTTTCCCTCCCCTCCCCTTGTATAAAAAAAAAAGGGTGAAATTTTTGTGAATTATTGGAAATTTTTAATGGGAAGCACGTTGTTAGTAAATTATACGACGCCTCATTTTTTAATTTAAGATATTTAAATTTGTTTCCTGAAAACGACAAGACGTCTGTAGTTTGCGTGCCAGAACGACAAAAATCTATTACCCTTTCTTTTATCCAATTGTCGTTTTCAAGAAACTTTTCTATGATTCTCTTTTTATCGTCGTTTGTCGTCTTACCATGAAAAATTTTACGAATTACATTCAAAGCCCACAAGTTGGGAAACGACAAGGCATTAAAAAATGGCATCAAATGCCTTCAATAAAATTGAAAAACGACGATTGAAAGAGTTCTTTTTTTTTTGAAGACTGTTTTACGTCGTTTCTAGTTGGTGTCGTTTAGATGTGCGCTTATTTTTCAACCTATTGTCGTTTATCCTATTAAATTATTTGAATGCCATTTCTCACTTTTTTTTTTAATATTTACGTTTTGTTCCTTTTAAAGTCGTTTTGCATGTTGTTATCACTTATAGTTTTATGCCTTTTATCGTCGTTTATTTAAAAAAGTCAGTTTTATAATCTTCTTTTTTTCTTTTTTGTCGTCCTATTGTCGTTTCTTTATTTTCTCAAAGGATTTGTCGCTTTGCTTGAAATTTTACTGTCGTTCTAGCTCTAAAGAGGTAAGAGATTTTTTTTTTTTTAAATATATTTCTCCTCCGTCCCTGACAACTCTTCTCCATTCGAAAGCCCTCTCTTCCCTCCGAGAGTGAGAGAGCTCGAAACCCTAACTGCAAACTCTTTGATTTTGTCTCCAAAAAAAAAAAAAAAAAACAAAAGAAAACTTCGATTTTGGGCTGTTGTAGTGGGCAGAAAAGAGCGAAGATGTCATCGACGCTTCTGGAAGTGACTCGTTCGGCTCACGAGGAGGTTGAGCGGCTGGAGCGGCTGATCGTCAAGGAGCTCCAGAACGAGCCTCCAACAGCCAAGGACCGGTTGTTCCAGAGCCACCGCGTCCGCCACATGATCGACACCATTACCGCCACCACCGAGAAACTCGTAAATCCCCTCTTCCTCAGCTTTCAATTCTCGAAACTAGGGCAAAAGTTGAACTTTCATTGTTGAAAAATGAAGCACTCAATCGTCGAACAGCACCTAGGGCATTTCTTAGTTAGGATTCTTGAAATTCTTCAATTTGTTTAGTCAAGCAAGAAAAAGTGGATATTTAGTTCTCGAAAGCAGTTTCCTAGTGAATTACATTAATATTCGGGAGTTAATCCTTTGCAATTTTAGCCTTTGATAATCGAGAATTGGAATTATCGTATTAATTAGGCTTAACAGGCTTATTTAGGCTCGGAAAATTTGCAGTTTGTTTGTACGGAAGACAAGAATTGAACTTAAAATTTGATTCCTTGTGTACAAACTTAAAACAAACCGGTTTAATTTTCTTTCCTTTTTTCAGGTTGAAATTTATGAAGACAAGGATAATGCAAGGAAGGATGAGGTTGCGGCTCTCGGGGGCCAAACTGCAACGGGGACCAATGTGTTTAGTGCATTTTATGATAGACTGAAAGAGGTGACGTTTTGTGGGAATGCTTTTGTATTTGCATTTTGTTGTTGATATATAGAATGACATTTTTTTTTTTCGTTTAAGGTTCTTAAACGTGGAAATTCTGCTAAAGCCATTGCATGTATTTTTCATGGTTTTCGGTTCGTTTGTTTGGTCCTCATTTTTGTGAGTTTAACGATTAAAGTTGATCAATAATAAGGACTATTAGCTGCTTTGATTTTTTATTTTTTTAAATGTTTTTGTTGGTGTTTGGCAGATTCGTGAGTACCATAGAAGGCATCCAGCTGCACGTGTTGTTGATGCTAATGAGGAGTATGAAGCGATGCTGAAGGAGGAGCCAGTAATTGAATTCAGTGGCGAGGTCTCTCTCTCTCTCTCTCTCTGTCGACCAATTATGTCAAAACTAGTCAAATAAACCAGATACAATTTTTGATTTGAACATATAAACGAATTGCTAACTGTTCGTTGTATTTGTTGCTTGGCTAAATCCTGTTAACTTGTTGAAGAGTTACTTTCCCTCATATATAACTATTATGTATTCTTTTTCAGGAAGCTCTCGGAAGATACCTCGACTTGCACGAATTATACAATCAGTATATTAATTCTAAGTTTGGAGAGCCCATTGAGTACTCTGCTTACCTTGATGTTTTTTCACAACCGCATAAAATTCCTCGCAAGCTGAAGTTGACTAGGTGGAGTGCATTTTCCTTTTATTTTCAACCGTCTGTTCGTTTACGTGTTTCAGTAGTTCTGTTATTTACATAAAATTCAGAATGTTTGTCCTTTCTGTTTTTTTGCAGGCAATACAGGGAATACATAGAGAATCTACTCGAGTACCTAGTATATTTTTTCCAGCGGACAGAGCCCTTGCAAGATCTTGATAGAATATTTTCAAAGGTCCTTTTTCTCTTAAAAAACATAGTATTTTCATTTTCCATGACTAAAATATAGTATTTTCATTTTGCATGACTGAAATGCACCATTTAGTTATCAAATTTGATACATGCTGTATGTAAAATGAAATAGGAATTAACTTTTAAAATTAGTGTTTGGACCCCCCTCTCTCTTGGGATCAGAATGTTAGGAATTTAGTGGTGTGTCTAGTCTGGAATTTTCTTTGAAGATATTTTAATTTTTGCAATGTTAAGGTGCTTTTGAATTATTGTATATGACCTAACAAGATCTTAAGATACGTTTATGTAAGATTTTTAAAATTGTTTGTGTATTTGTATAGACTATCGTATTTTAAGACTAAACAATTTACTTTCAACTTCCTATGAGTATGTGTGCAATATTAATCGTGCACGTTTTATTTCATCTTCATTTACCGTTCAGTTATGTGTCGACTATGTAAGGTTTCATTCTGTATTCAGGACAATCTTACGCTATGCTTTCTTAGGTTTAGATTTTAAAGTATTTCACTATGTTGCTGGTGCAGGTTGTAACAGAGTTTGAAGAGCAATGGGCAGATGGTAAGGTTGAAGGATGGGAGAGTGGAGATCAAGAAAATGGGCATGTATTAGATCAGCCTACTGTGATTGATCTTGATTATTATAGCACAGTCGAAGAGTTGGCGGAAGTGGGTCCTGAAAAATTAAAGGAGGCAAGGAAGATTCATGTTTCCATTTTTTCTTCGTAATAATATTTTGAAGAAGGAATTCGCATATTTTTGTTATTTTGTAGTCAATCTACATATTTATAGACGAAATTTAATACATCTTTTCAGCTGCATATTTGCTTGCTCTTTTCCTTGCAAATTTCTGAACTCCCTCTTGTCAGGCATTGGCTGCATTAGGACTAAAGACAGGTGGTACTGTTCAGCAACGTGCGGAGAGGCTTTTCCTAACAAAGGTAATTGCATGCTAGCTTTTCTTTCTTAAAAGAATAACAATAGGAATAAAGGATTAAGAAAAACTTTTAAGAGTTTGTGTGTATGTTTTTCTTGTGCTTTAATTCTTCAATGGCTGCTTTAGTCAAAACGTGTGATTTTTTTTCTCTGTCTTTCTCTTTTCCCCAGCATATTAGTTAGTTCCAAAAGGAAGAAACTTTAAGAGTTCAACTGTCTGTTTTCCTTTGTGTCTGGCTGATCAATGAATGCTTAATAAGTTTGTATGTTTTTTTCCCTTTTCTTCTCCTGGTCAGCCTGCATTTTGAACTATTAAGTGTCTGAAAATTTCATGTTGAGTGGATTAAGATGATGGTAACTTGTTGGTAGAGCCGCAAGAAGATTATAATTTCTGATTGCTTACTTTATGACTCTAAAAGTTGAAAAAATTATGTTCTTACGAGTGTTCAGGCTATTATTTATTTCACATTAGGCTTTTGTAAATGTTGTACGTTTACAAATCTGAATCCTTCTTCCAGAACAGCCATTAATAATTGGGAGCAGCCCTTTTTCCTGAGTTTGGTAGAGTTATGTTGAAAGTCACTTCCTTCCAAATTTTTTGAAGCTTGATGTTAATTGATTCAATAACATATTCCTTTAAATTCGTCATTCCTTTCATGCAGCATACACCTCTTAGAACGGTTGGATAAGAAACATTTTGCTAAAGGTTCACGTGGTTCAGGACAAAATGGGAATGCTGCAGCGCTACAAGTTAACAATTGGAAAGAAAGTGCCTTGATGGAGGCCAAAATAAACAAACTATGCGACTCACTTGAAGAGGTCAGTATTTGTTGCAAGTTTGTCTAACGTTGCATATTATTTGAACATCAGTAGGCAACACATACAATCCATAGTGTTTCAATTTTACCTTTGTTTTATTCCTGTCGGTCCAATATGTTTGTTTTTCTATGGCATTGTGCAGACAATTGCACGAACAAAAGACAACATTGTGAAGAAGCAGGCTTTGACGTATGAGGAAATGGAGGCGGAACGTGAGGATGTAAGTGCAAATCTTTTTTTTTTTTCATTGCATGTCTATTTTGTACACTGAACATGTAAATTACAATGTTTTTTAAGTCTGCTTTGGTTTCTGATAGTAATTGCTGCTTGGCTAACTCTGGCAGGAAGAAACACAAGCCGACACTGAAAGTGATGACGAAGATCAGCAGATTTATAATCCCCTCAAATTGCCAATGGGTTGGGACGGGAAGCCTATACCTTATTGGCTTTATAAGCTTCATGGCCTTGGCCAGGTAATATTTTTCTTTGAATAAGGGGTCCCTTAAGAGAGATGTATGTGTGTGTGTGTCTATATTTTTTAGAATTAATCAATTAAGCTGATTGTATTCATTGCTATCGAACTCATTTAAGCTCTGATCATGCCTTTCTGACTATTTGTGCATTCAGGAGTTCAAGTGTGAGATATGTGGGAACTACAGTTACTGGGGCCGCCGGGCTTTTGAGCGGCATTTTAAGGAATGGCGGCATCAGCATGGGATGCGTTGTCTTGGTATACCAAACACCAAGAATTTCAACGAGATCACATCAATCGAGGTATCCTTTTGAGATCTTTTTGTGGTGGTGAATTTTCTTCCCAGATATTGGGGTATAGAGTGGCATGCTTTGCCCGAGAAACATTGGACCAATTACAGTTACTAATATTTGTGCCATGCAGGAAGCAAAAGAGCTTTGGAAGAGGATACAACAACGACAAGGGTACAATAAATGGCGCCCGGATCTTGAAGAAGAATACGAAGACAAAGAGGGCAACATTTACAACAAGAAGACATACACTGATCTGCAGCGTCAGGGACTGATTTAGGAGAGGCGACGGTCGCGGAAAAGCTTGAATGTGCTCGTTATCGGAATTGACTTTGTAGTTCTTTTGTTTCGCCTGCATCTCGGTCTCTAGCTCTCCGGCACCATCTAAACACTGTTGTGACAAATCAATACTTTATCGACTGCTGGAATTTTGTACAACTCACTTATCTTGTGAAGACAAGAAAAATGAGATTGGTTCATCATGTAATCCCCGCTGGGGCCTTTCATTTAGTTTAAAGAGAAGGAGAAAGAATGCTTTTGGCCTCATTTAATTAATCTATTGCTAAAATTATACATGTGAAAATGTGAATGCCATCTTCTTTTAATTTTTTTTTTTCAAACGACTACATTTGGTCACTGTTGCTTTGCTCTATATATCAACTTCCGTTGGTTAGAGGGCGAGGGGAAAAAAGAAAAAACACGTGTCACGGTGTCGGTCTTTTTTTTTTTTGTTTTTTAAACGGACGAGGGACACATGATACCACTTCCAAACCGGCACTTTTTATCTGCAGTTGCTTTTATTATTATCATAATTATCATCTTTTTTCCTAAAGGCTTTCTTTATTTTTGTTTACTATTTTTATTTTATTTTATTTATTTATTTTTAACCTGAGGGTGGAAGAATTTGAATCCTTAATCTTTTATGATTTTGTTTGTTGATATAGTGCTAAGCTATGTACGCAATTATATTATTGTTTTTTTAGAGTATCTGTGATGTAATATTTTATTGATATGTCAATAATAAATTTAATATTTTGTAAAAAAAAATTTCAATATAATACTATTTTTAATGTTGAATATGTTACATAATGAAAAATTTGTCATCTAGTTTAATATATAGTAAATTTTATATTTAATTTATATTGGTTGATGGATTGACTTTTTCTTTAATGATTACAATATTGTTATTTTTAATTATTTAAAAATTAAAAGTTAAGGAAATTTAATTTATATTGGTTGATGGATTGACTTTTTCTTTAATGATTACAATATTGTTATTTTTAATTATTTAAAAATTAAAAGTTAAGGAAAAGAAAGTATATTTTTGGACAATTTTTACAACACACAAACTAAAGTCAATACAGGAGCAAAGAAACAATAATCTAAAAACGACATCTATATGAGTAACGACAATACCACAAAAATAAGATTATCCAAGGAACAATAATAACATTGCAAAAACCTATAAAAATTGAATAAACGGAAAAAAAATAAGTTAGAATGTTTATAACAAAAAACAAAATAATAAAAATAATAACAACGACGACGACAACAATAATACATACATACATTCAATGAAAACGACAGTGGAATATTACACAAGTGGGACTTCACCCATTACTGAAAGCAACCCCGTTCGAAACCATGGGATTAAATTGGCCACTAAAACACGAGGGATCAACAACAAGGTTTGGATTAATTTAACAATAAGAACCTTCGAAACGACAATGACACGATAAACGATTGCGACCCAAATAGACGGCATCAACTTGCAAACTACAGAAAACGACATGAAAACAGTAAGCGACAAAGACGTGGAATAAAAAACCGATTACATATATATATATATATATATTAACACGGTATGTGTTTAATTAATCCCAAAGACTTTATTGGGCATTGCTTGCGACATTAGCTATATGTTATTTTTTGGCCAAAACAAAATATGTTTCTTCGATCTAGCATTTCAGAGAAACGGAAGAAGCTATATGTCGTTTTCAACGTGAACGCCAAAAGCATGTCGTTGTGGCACCAACAACTATCAAGGCACGACATGTCGCGTTATAGAAGTGCAAAGACGGAAATCAGGAGTGCGATGTCGTTTTCATGCCCAATGGCACCTTAAACGATATGCTGTTTTTAGGCCACCAACTTTCCTTTTGCCGACGTCAGATATGTCCTGCAATTTACGTGATAGAAAAAGTCTAAGAGTCGTTTCGCATTCAGCGACAGAAATTGAGAGTATACGTAACAACGTGTATTTGCTTGAACGACAGGTACGTTTAAATTGTCAATGATATGTCGTTTTAGCATATGAAGAAAAAGAATCGTCTTTTTCTGATGAAACCACTGCTCATTTTTCCCCAGACATCTATACTTTCTTTTTTATTCTTATACACGTTTCCATTTAATTGCACAAAAGATCTCCACTGAGAATTGTCATTTTAGGGCAGTGTGAACTTTGGAGTTCATTTTAGTATCACCTTTGGAGTTTGGACAATTCACCTTAAGATCACAAATGGAAAAAAGAGCAAGTTCGGCCGTGGAAGACTAGTCATCACTGTTTTTTCATTTCCTAGTTTGTAAAACAATTACTTTATAGATGATAATTGGCACATGCAAATAATACACAAGATTAAAATCATCTCAAGTTTACATCATTACAAGATCTTGTAAATAGGAGCGCTGAACCATTCACTCCGCGCAGGACTAGCAGCCTGGAATCCACATACGTCCCGCAAACGAGCTTCGACAAATCAAACACTTCAGGAGGGATTTGTACACGGACTTCTTGAACTACATTTCCCGCGATACTAACGTCTTTATTCAGCGGATCTCCAAGATTCAGCGTCACCTCAATGTCACTTGAAACAAGCTTCACCACCGGAAGGCTCGTCGGAAACTCCTCAAATGGAATTACTTTCCTCCACTTCTTGATAGAGAGTTTTTGAGCCAAAGAATCATGGGTGTTCAGACTCCATGAGAACTGTCCTGTGGTGTTTTCTTCCTTGAGATATAGGCGTCTACCTGCTCTTAATCTAAATGACGAGTTCACTTGCATTTTCCCATTTACACCAGTCTTGTCATGTGGCCAGTTCTGGCCAATCATGGCTGTGAAGTCAACGTCAGAGGCAAATGAAAGGGTAGTGTTTAACTTCGATGTTCTAGATATCGTTAGGTGCACATCGCCAACGAGAACTCGTGTAGGAGGCTGCCGAAGGGTCAGGCCTATGTGCCTCCCAGTGCAGTATAATAGACGCCACTTTCCTGGCAGGAAATCCAGCCAATTCTACAATACCGAAATTGAACATGATTTGGAAATTGGAATATTCATTCGTCCATAAAATAGACACAGACAACTGGTTACTTATTTTGCAAACAACTAGCATTATTTTGTGATTGTCTGGAAGTCAAATGGCTGATTGCAAAATGTCTAACTACGGACTTTTGAGTCTAAGGGATATATTCAAAAAAGAATAATGCAGAAAGAGTCCTGGGAAATGCAAATAAGTTGTTACCTTTGGCCTTGAATGAGGATTGAGCATCTCCATTAGTTCAATAAAATGGGCCAGTCTTCTGCGCTGTAGAATGGAAAAAAGGCACAAAATTAGTGCATCTACCATAACTTCAACTCTAAGCAGTCTGGTTAGATGATCAGAAATAACAAGTTACCAGAAATATTTAATAGAGCATAATCACACAATTCTTGTTCCAGTTTTTTGCTTACTCCTTTTTCCATTTTGCTTACAAAAGGAAAGTTACAATGAAAGAGTAACATAGGAAGCAAAGATAAAGAACTGTATCAGCTGATTAAAAGAAAAACTAAACCACTGTTTCACTTTGTATAAGTTAGTGCACGGTAGCTTCCTGGTGTAGGATATGCTGAGGGACAAATGTAATCTAGATAAGCTGTAAAAGTAAAGAATGACAGCACAAGATATGACATACCTGAGGCTGGCCATAGATATACTCCTCAGAAATTCGTACTGCGGTTGAACCAAGACCCCACCTGATGATATCCATCGATGGGACAACCTTCCATCTAGGTCCACACAGAAATGGGTGTCTAAGAGCATCTAAGCAACTGTGAAACATTCATTAAGAAAGTTATAATCGGCATTACATTGTTGTATTACAAATGCAACTTGCATAGCATTTAGAATAGAAACAGAGTAACATATAATTATTTTGATTTTGAAAATAAATACTTCATGATTTGAATCTCATAAGAACTCTCATGGACCCCTCTCTCTAGGCGCCTAAGAGCTATGTTACCAAGTGAACCAACTACTTACAATTGCTTAATTTTTGGAATTATTTCATAATCTGACACGACAACTTTTCAACCCCCATATTAATTTTTTGTGATCCAACGTGTCAAGTTTTGAAACACTCAAATCTGGAATTCTTCCAGGGCAGTTTCCTGCTTTTATACAAGAACAACAGCACACCTTATTCTTTTAGAAGGCTTAGTTGCAAGCAACGAGGAATAGAAGGTTCCAACCTGCACCCCAGTTCCTATCAAGTATCTGCAAGACATAAAATGAATAACACCATTCATATAAATGAGGAGAGCAATGGAAATAAGCATATCTTCTTACTTGCAGTCCAGCATTTCCTGAAGGGGAATTTTTGTTGAGAATTTGCAATAAAAATTCACGTAGGCATGATGGATCATTTCCCTGAAATTGTACATCAATAGATGTTGGCACTGTAATCATTTCCCTTCTACTAAGCAAAAGATCAATATATTAAGCATAGTACACAATTAATAAATATGCCTAGATCCAATTTGCTTTGCTAAGGAGCAAAGGCTCATATTCGCAAGAAAACTGGGAAAGTCATATACCTTTGTGAGGAAAGACTTGAACTTTGTGAAAACTGAAGGATCCATCAGTTCCCGCATCACCATTTTTGCCATCATGAATCCAACACATCTTCACAACATGCACAAAACAGAAAAAGCATCAAGAAAATCTTCTACAGATGTGTAACTGAAACATATTTTGTTTTCTAATGACAGTACCGCATATCAAAAGCAATCATCATTTCTCGCCTCCTTATGTTGTTGTCCAGAGTATTACTATTCGAGCCATCCTCGTAAAAGTCAGCAGCATTTCCTAGTATCCCTACCTGAACATAAGACTCTGCAGTGATAAAGTAGGCCAAAAGCAGAAGTAATGCAGTTTGGAGGAAAAAGAATATCACGTTATCAATTCATTTGATTTAAGAAGTTAGCATTCATGCATATCCCAATATAGTATGCAGCATGGTAATAAAGATGATTGAAATTGGATGGCAATATGTCAGCAAAACCAAATTACATCAGCATATGTTTTGAAAAGGCATGTTGTTCGGACGCTAACTATAGCTAGGCATAAATATAACAACCAACAACACTTTTCCATTTGATTAAGTGATTAACGCACTGAGCCTTTGTTGGATGTGAAACAATTAAAGAAGTCACACAAGTTGATCAGTGGCGGGTTTCCTCAAAATTCTACTTTCGTAGTTTGCAGTTTCCTTCAATCTAGCCTACAAGCTTCTCACACTCTTTCTTCATTTCAGGAGTAGACCTTTGTATAATTCCTATTTCCTTAGGCAGCACTCACTTTGTTGCCTTTTGATCAAAAGCTTTTGACGTGCGTTGAAAGAGTTTCACAATGTTACAAAACTAGTTTAGCTGGAGCGTCGATGGATGTTGGCAACAAATATATCAAAAAAAAAAGGGGGGAAAAAAATACAAAGGTATACAAAAAAAATTCAGCCTCCATTTCCACAGTAAATATCTGGTGCTTACTTTAATATGTCTATCCACTGGGCTTATGTGTACATTCTCCAACCTCAACTCTGTATGAGCAAGCCCATGGCTGTGCAAGTAATTCACCTGAAGAAATTTAGCGGGGGAAAAAAAATGGCATCATTTTAAAACCCATCCATTACAAGAGAACAACTTCCATGAGTTTGGCAACAGAAAAGGAGAAACACACCCCAATTAAGAGATCTCTCATCAATATCCTAATAAGCCGCAATTGCCGAGAAACTGCAGGCCCTCCAACTTTGTCATCTCCTACCCTCCTAACAGATTCCTCGTCTAATGCAAGAGTAGCCTCCAAAGTTGGAAGCCAATCAGATTGCTGGAGCCAATGTCTCAAAGAAAAACTTCCATGATACTGCCATGTTATAAGAACAAATATAGTCTCAGCTTTCCTTCTAATAGATTTTCAATCAGACTTGATCACCTGGTGTGACTAATGACAATGCAAAAATCCATAAAATCAATGATTGGAAGACCAAGCAAGGTGGGGCAATTAATAAATTGTTTACAGAAAGAATTACAAATAAAGAGCATCAATGACAAAAAGCTCAAGATGTAAGTCAGTGTCATTTTGCATAATAAATAAGCAATAGTGGCAAAGTTTATCTTACACAGTAAAGAACTTACACCTGTGGACTAGGGTGAATGAGACACGCTCACTACTTGTAGCTGAAGAGATATAACCATGAACTTGCATTGAATACGAATGGTACATAACTCTACGACGAACTAACTTCTTTAAAACCTATAGACAAAAACAATACATTGTTATTCACAAACTGAACTAAATATGCCAAAAAAACTTTGAAGAAAAGCTCCACTGACCTCTATTGCACGCTTACCCCTACGCTGAGCTTGAGCACTAATAAGCCGTCGAAGCACAACTCTTGAGTTATTCAATGGACTGCAATTCCACATGACCATGTGTTAAACTCAAGCTTATAATCTAATAGAAAATATCATTATGAAAATGGAGACAAACTGACCTACTGGTATCCTTCACTACGGCCTCAAAAATTACTTCATCGGTCTACAACAAAGCTAAAATCAGTCAATGCCTGTGCATTCAGTCCTCATAATAAAAACCTTTACAATGGATCATAAAAGTACTAATTTCCTCGTACCCGTCCACCAAGGCCGATACTGACACGGTCGAGAACCTTAAAATCAGAAATCTTGAACCTTACAACGTGTCCTGATTCTTCCTCCGTCGAAACCTGATAACGAACTCTGAGCATTTCCCTCTGATTCCACAGGAGTAGTCATGTCTTTTCCTGACAATGCACACCTCACTCCCGAAAATCTTCTGAGAGCTGAATTGGAATATCTCCCAATGACCTGCATTGGACTAGGCCTGGAGAGTCTTGTCGACAAATTTAGACTACCATAAGCAAATTCAGCGCTTTCCAAACTTGGACTTATACCAAATCTGGATAACGCCATTGATCAAAGTCCAAAGATCTGAACACTAAGCAACCAAAAAATAACGTATAAAAGTCAGCAATTCCTCAATTCAACCCCATCAATTTAAAAAAAAAAGAAAAGAAATTTAGACGCAAAATTAACTGAAAAACTTGTTTTACACTGTTTCAAGACCGTAACATAACTCCATACTAGCTTCTTAAATTGTTCAGAAACAAAGAACAAAGAGTGATCATATAGTATTTGACCCTTATTTTTCTTCCTCAACCTCGTCCTTAAAAAATAGATCATCAAACTTATTTTCAAACCTTTTGGACTCAACTTCTCTCAAAAAAGCGAATTTCGGATCAATTGTGGTTCCAGCAACCGAAACAATACAAATTAAGAACGAGAAATTCCGCAAAAGAAAACGGAAAATCTGAACTTTTTTAGCTGACAAAGAAGTAATTCAAAAAACTTAAATCATAATCACAAAACGGTTTCTCGAATTTCCAACGATTTCTCGGCGACCAAACATTAAAACTAGAGAATCGGAGAAAGAAAATCTGAAAGCTTCAGTAACTTACCAGAAACGTCGAGAAGAAGGGCGGACGGATGATGAAGGAAGCTGAGGAAAGAGAAAATGGAGGTGTGAGAGTATTTATCGGAGCGGAGAGAAGAGGATGCGTGTGAGCGTCGAGTGGAAGAAAGCGGTGGAAACGTTTCGCCATGGGCTCGTCGCACGTCCACGTCCGCCTCCTCAAATATCTCTCGCAAAATCCTTTAGCTGGGCACACTATCCACGTGGCGTTCTATACACTAGCCACGTATGTTGATAAATAGTGCACCGTTGAATCATGATCCGACGGTGTTCTCTGTCTTGGGCCTTTGAAAAATCGGTGGTGGAGCGAAAGCCCAAAAGAGTCTGTCCAGCCCAAACCAACAATAACCAGTGAGGCCCAGAGGCCGAGGTTTTGTGGTCCACTAGCTAATAAACACACGTACTTCCACTGGAGCCACTCATATGGACCCCACAAGATGAACGAATCTGATTATTTGGGTCCCACCTATTTCAAATGGTCTCCTGAGCACCTGAGTTCAAAAAATTTCTAATCCACCGTCGTTTTGAAGCCCTATGGCTGACGTGCACGTTGTAATTGCTCTCTCCAAACGCTAGTTAATTACCGCATCAACCTTGTAATTAAACAGCGAACCAGCGAGGGCAATATCGTCATATCGGGAAGCAATTTTTTTTCTTTTTTAATCCTTCAAAAACACAAGTCATCGCCGAGTCCCTCTGATTTAACTCTCTCCGATGAAAGAAAAATGAAGGCCTTTGTTCCTTGTGTCCACTCTCTCCCTCTCTTTCTCTAACTTTCTCTCTCATCAGACATTATATGGTATTCCACATTTATCCCCAACCAGACCACAAATCTCAAATTCTCAAATTTCGTTTTCCCCATAGTCATCAACCTCAATTGTCGATCTCAACCTCTTTCGCCGACCTTCAATCTCCGGCTATTCGTTTTCCTCTGTTCCGACCTCCGGCCGCCGTGTATCTCCGGTTAGTTTTCTCCGCCGTTGGTGGCTTCGTAACTAGGGTTTTGGAATTAGGGTCGTTTTCAGATTCGAGGGCTAAGCATCGAATTAGGGTTTTCTAATTTTGGATTTGGCGGCTCGCTTTGCGTTTGAATATTTCAAAGTCGGTATTCGAGGTTGAGCGTTTTCTAAGTGATGCCGAGGAGTTCGAGGCACAAGTCAAGCAAGCATAGTTCGAAGGAGGGGAAGGAGTACTCGGATTCGGAGAGGGATTCGGGCGTGAAGGATCGGAAGGGGAAGGAGGAGAGCAGCGGCGGAGTTAGGGTTTCGAAGGATTCGAGCTCGAGTGAGAAACGGAAGATTGATTCGAAGGAAGGGAAGGACTTGTACGGCGGTTCGGGGAATGGAGATTATTCGGAGGACTACAGTTCGTCGAAGCGGCGGAAGGAGAGGATCGATGACAGAGCGAGCGATAGGTGGAACGGCGGCGAGGATGATCACCGAGGCGGCGGCGAGGGTTCGAAGAAGTCGTCGAAGGCCTCGGGGGATTCGAAGAGTAAGAGGAGGGATGAAAGTATGGGAATATATGAAGAGGCCGAGGAGGTGAAGAAGAGTAGTAGTAGTAGTGGGAAGGGTGAAGGAAGGCATAGGGATAGGGATTCAAGTCGGAAGGAGGGCAGGGATGGTGGGGCGGAGAGAGACAGAGATAAGGAGAAGGACAGGGAAAGGATAAGTAAGGAGGGGCGAAGCGAGAGATTGGTTGGTGGTGATGAACATCGTTCGGCGGGGAAGCAAGTAGTCGAAAATTCTGGTAAGGTAACTAACTGATTGGTTTATTGGTTTTCTTGTCAGTTTTTGGATAAGTATAATTTTTAGTGATTTTTAGTCTACTAACATTAGTTAACTATATGGTCTAAAGAGCGGTAAGAAGGGTCATCTGTATTATATCGTGTACTCTACAGGTTTTGGCATGGGTCTTTGAAGGGAGTAATGTAGTGGGGAAAGAAAGTGATTATTTTACTTGAATGTTGAATGATGATTCCGATGTTGCTAGATTTTCTTCATTCTTCTTGTTCTTGTTCTTCTTCTTTTTTCTTTATTTGTATTCTCCCCGAATATTGTCAACTTATTCTAATTTGCTCTGTTGTTGTTTAATTAATCACTTTGTTATAAACTTATTCGTCACAATTTGTATATCAACTGATATTTTATGGTTGAGTTTCTGACTAAGAATTTAACATTTGGTTCTGTTTTTATCACGATTTTATTGCAGACCTGAATCTGTGTATCCTTTGTTATCTACTTTTTTTTTTAACCCTGTTGTTTGTTTTATTCAATCAATGTACAATAAGTGCTAATTTTATGGTTGTGAAAGGAAATATTAGAAAAATAGGTGGTTTGGCAAAGGATTTGGATATTCAAATCTGACTTAAGCTAAATTTTATGGTCTTAGTTGTGTGAAATTTAATCTCAGGTGCTAGATTTCCTTTTCTGGGTTATAATTTCTTATTGAGAGGAAAATGGGGTTCAATAGTGTATAAAGATTCTCTAGTTGCACGGTTTGGGTGGGCGGAGAGGTCAAAATTAAATGTTCTAATGTATCACTGATTTACTTAGTTAGGAATACTAAGAGTCCTCGCTAAATCTCAAGTTATTTATTTCAATGGAGCATCCACGATCCCAAGAATAGCTGAGTCAGTTTTGATTGCCTTTTTCTTTTTTTGGACACAAATCTCAGCCTATATTATTATATCTCTGTTTCCATTGGAGATATTGGTTTTGGTATTGTGCCTTCGCTGTTGTTTGAGGACATTGGAAGAGAGCATAATTTGCATTTGCACATGTCTATGAGAAAGGGTGAGAAAGGGTGGGCCATCCAGGAAATACTGGTGGGTTTTTTTTTTTTTTTTTTGGGGGGGGGGGAGGGTTGGACCTTTCTGACTCTTTAGACAGGTTCTATTGTTTTGTTAAAATTCAAGTTTTATTGTTATGTATAATAATTTATAGCTTGGGTTTGACATTACTCGTCTTGCACATATATGATTAGGTGCAGTTTTGTCCAGAATCTTTAACTTAATCAAATCATTTTGACTTTTCTTTTGTGGCTTGTTAATTATTATGGACATTGAATTAGTCCTTTTTCCATTCATCGTCTCTATCAAGAGCAATGGTGCGTTATCCTTCCTTTAGTTTTTGGCAAGTACATTTTTCTCTGTTTATGGTTCAATTTTGGGTTTTTCTTGTCTCTTTTGCATCTTCGGCTTTAAAAAGTGGTCAGAGAAAAGTATGCATAGCCTTTCATATCTAGAAAGACAAGTAAACGAAGAAAAGAAATAGTTTGAATAAAACTAATACGACGAGAATGAGTTCATGCTTACTATTTGAGAGGATAATCTGTTCCGTCTGGCCCTGAACTCATTAGCAAGTTCAACAAGCTGAATTGTTTTTAGAGATGCCATATTTGAACTGCTCAATTATTCTAGTACAGATTATTGAAGAAAAAAGATGAGTTGCATGGTGAAGGTTCATGTGGTGACGCTAGACATCTAAATTTAAATAACGATTAAAGGGGACTGCTTTCTGTGGCTTTAATAATAGGGTGTTTGGAAGAGTGGTGGGAACCACTTTTACTGTAGCATGTGAGAGTTTTATACTGTAGCACATTTTTTTATTATTACTGTAGCATATGAGAGCTTTACACTGTTCATAATTGAGATTGTGGTGGGAACTGAGTGGTTCCCACCACTGCCAAACACCCCCTAAGTATTTATGATTTAAGGCTGTGGTGCCTACGTTATAGGAGAAACATTGACAACAAATTTTTTATGGAAGTATGTTGATTGCAATGATTTAGGAGTGAGTTGTCGCAAGGGCTGGCCATTTTGGTCATTTCATGAACAGATGATAGAAGTATATTTTCATAGTAGACTTACCGCATTCTTGTATATGTCATTAAATACACGCCTATTAATATTAGTCTATTGACTACCTCAGTCTTTAATACACCTTTTTCTTACCTTATCTGACTTGGGAAAATTATATTGGTCGGACAATTCATGCTATCAAAACTTTAGAAACACTATTGGGTATGGCTCATGGTCTACCTAATGAAGGAACGCCATGTCGGATTGAGAGACGTGACTACCTTAAGTTTTATATGATTGTCTCACAACTGATTTGGTATGTCCATATGGAGAATTTTTGTTGAAATGACTATACACTCCCTGTTGCGTCTCTTTAAACCTACCTTAATATAAATTAGGGCAATCTATAGTATCACCATTTACATTTTACCTCCCTTGAGAAATGTCGGTTCTAGCTGCGCTTCCCCAAATTTCCTTCGGAACTTGGGGCTTTTAGCACTCCAAGTGTGTTGGTCTTGATAGTCTTCTCGGTTTTCAGGTGGTCATATATTGTTCCGCCACAAGGGGTTTAGTAGGAAAGGTTTTCATTTACGGTGTCGGTTATGGTCCTATTTAAAGATTCCAACTTATGATTGTCTGGATTATCATTCTTACCGTTTCCTCTTGTCCAAATACTGAATAGATATGTGTTTATTTTTGGTCTATTCCCCTTTGTACTATTTTCTGTCTGCGATTGTTAGGTTTTTCTTTAACTCTGTTACTGTGGATTTCATCTGTGATTTTATGGCCATGATGTACTAACATATCATCATCATTATATTGCTATTGCTATATGTTTTTTTCTTGGAAGATTTCCTTTCTTGTGTTATTTATTTATTTATTTTTCAATAGCCTCTTGTGCGTTGTAGTGTTTCTTCTACTTGTGAGTTTGCTGCCACAGTACTTTCCATACTGTTTTCATAGATTTTACCTTAACAGGATATGAGTGTGTGAATACATACATACATAACGCATGCATGCATGTATATTTATTTGTTTATTTTTTCTCGAAATTAGTCCAAAGAATCCTAGATATAGAACTTCATGAAAATGCATTTGTTTCAAATTGGATTTTACATTAACAGAATATTAACGTGTGTTCTCTCTGTGTTTGTGTGCGCACGTGCGTGTTGTGGGTGGGGGTGGGGGGATTGGGCTGAAACTAAATTTGTTGTCTTATCCTCGTTGAAACGGAAAATTGATTGTCCTTATTATGTTGTACTGCAGATCTGAATGCTCAGTGTGAATCTGGAAGTCCTAAACCAGATAACCAGCTTGAAAGACGAATGAGGAAAAGAAGAGATAGTTCTATTGATGTGGACAAGCATCAAGATGATATGGGAGACGTCAATGATAGAAGATTATCTTCTAGGGATGATACTGGCAAGGATGGAAGACAAAAAGATGAGAAGCGCAAAGAGGACAGATACAAAGAGAGGCATCGAGAAGATGTTGACAGGGATAACAAGCATCGAGATGACAGACAAAAAGATGAACGCTCCACGAAAGATCCTCTTAGTAGTAGATCTGAAGACAAGCATGTAGAAAAAGACACAGTGGAAATGCAAAACAAGAGATCTAAACTTCATGATGGTGATCGCAAAGGAGAGAATGATCGTGATCACCATCGTGACTTGAACCTTGTTAGGGATCACGATCGTGACCGCCACCATGATCGTGAGCGTGAGCATGAACGTGAATGTGAGCGCGGTCGTGATCGTGACCACGATTGGGATTGGGATGGGGATTGTGATCGCAATCGTGAGCGTGATCGAGAGCACAATCGTGACCGAGATCGTGATCGTGAAAGAGAACGTGATCGAGATAAAGACCGACATCGGGACTACGACCGCGATCGTGATCATGATATTGATCGAGATTATTGTAGCTCTCACCATGATGACCGGACTTCCAGATGCAAAGATAGTAGCCGGGCAAAGAGAAGATCTTCTGATGATTGTGATGATTTTAGTGATATTCCATCTAGAGGTTCCAAAGCTCGTTATTCTGATGTGGAAAAGAAGTCTATAAGTGGTGATCGAATTGAATTAGATGCTCATAAGGGAAGATCTCGTTCACGGCAAACTTATGTAGACACTATTGTTAGCAGTGACAAACGGAGGAATTCCCCAAGCTCTAGTCCGCATGTAGGCTTAGATGAGTCCAGGTATTTCTCATTTTCTTTTTACATTGTGGTGAAGTTGAAAATGTTATTGGACCTCATGTGTTGACAATTGAATTAACGTTCAAGTTTTGTAAGCATTAGGCCATTTAATTGTGTGAGAACTAATCAAAACGGCTGTTCTGCTTGAATGCAACCATTGGAAAAGAGATTATTCCTGCTTTGTTTGCATAATAAGAGTAAACATATTCTAAAGGCTCACAAAGTTTCATAAATCTTGTCCATGACACGTCAAGCAACATGCTTAAGGGTGTTATTCTGAACGGCTGTTCTTACAAGAGTAACTAGTATATTCGATGTTGTGTTGTTGACGACTTTAGTCTTTTGAGCTTTGCAATCTTATGATAAAAGTGGTGTTTTCAGTGGTCTTTTCTTTCGGAATGACATCTAATAATCCTTTCAAATTATTCTGTGGATGCATGTGGACTCGAAGATAACTGATATTATGCGGTATACCTGTAGAAATTCTTGATGATTTTCACCTAAGGACATGATTTACATGTTCTTAGTGATCTGCCATATAATTTTTTTCTTAAATTAATATTTTTTGTTCTATTGAGGATACATCACACATATTCTTTCATGAAGCGTCTGCTGGATCTAATAGTAAAATCTCGTTGTTTCCCTCTAACTACAGGTATCTAAATCCAGAAGATTTGAAGTACAGAGATTCTACAGCAGAACAAAGGTCCAAAGCAGTTCCTTCAAAAGACGCATCTGGTTTTTCTGGAGTATTGGAAAGAGGTTCCAAATACAGATCCATGGATAAACCCCCTAAAATGGATGACACTCTATTAGGAGGCCTGTCAAATGAAAAGTCTTCTAGTTCTAAAGCTTCTCCCTTGGGCTTGATGGAGAGATCTCCTTCATCTTCAAGTATTGACCGTAGGTACATGAATAGGCCTGGTACGAGGCGGAGTCTTGACATTGAAGAAACGGGGCGGAGAGCTTCTGTTGATAATAGAGATTTTTGTATTTCTGATGATAGACTGAGTAGGGACTTGCCATCTGAGAAACCTTTAGTGGATGAATCCTCTCCAGTCGATTCATCCTTTTACAATCGAAATAATCAAGCTAATTCATCATTGATTCCTCCACACCTTGCGTTTAGGGCTGGAGTTGATAACCCTTCTTTTATAGGTTCAATGGAAGATGATAGTAGGGTTAATTCTGGTTCACGCTACAGGAGGAATGGTGATCCCAATATAGGAAGAGGGCATAATAATGCCTGGAGAGGTGTTCCAAACTGGACTTCACCACTACCAAATGGTTTCATTCCTTTCCAACATGGGCCACCAGGAACTTTTCAAGGGATAATGCCACAGTTTCCGGGTCCACTTTTTGGTGTTAGACCTTCCATGGAGATCAACCACACTGTAATGCCTTATCACATTCCTGATGCTGACAGATTTTCCGGTCACTTGCGTCCTCTTGGGTGGCAGAATATGATGGATGGCACAGGGCCATCTCATTTGCATGGCTGGGATGGAAGTAATGGTGTCTTTAGGGACGAGCCTCACTTGTTTGCGCCAGCTGAGTGGGACCAGAACAGGCATCCAATGAACAGTCGGGGAAGGGAATCCAGTGTTGACACATGGAAAGGACAAAATGGCGACACAAAAAGGGACTTGCTTTCTCCATCCCACAAAGATGATTTCCCTGTGCAGGCTTCAGTGGATGATGCCTTGGCTGTTCAAGCTGGTCAAATGTCTAATCATGAAGATAATCGCAAACATGGGATTCAGGGGAAATTATTTGAAGCAAGGTCTGGTGTAACTTCTTCTGCAGAAGAGTCTCCGCCTAAAGTTATTCATGAGAAGAAACTTGAACCGACAAAATCTTCAAAGGATGATGTTTCCTTTCTAAGCCGCTATTATCTTTCTAAGCTCGACATTTCTCCGGAACTTTTACGTCCAGAGTTGTATAACCAGTGTATGAGCTTACTAAACATTGATCAAACTGAAACTATTGATGAAGAGACAACGAGGCCTATAATGTCAAAGGTACGAATTTCTGCACGTAAAATGGTTTCTTTATGACTGATTTTCTTTCATTTCAGGCTTACTTAAAATTGTTGTGTTCTGTGCCTCGTCCAACATCACAGGACCATTTAAGAGCTGGAGCCAAACCATCTAAAACATCATGGATTTTCTCACATTTACCTTCCATGAAGGATTCTGTCTTTCAGGTAAATTATGATGGCCGATTAGGAGAAATTATGGGCTTTGGTAGATGTCTTGTTTATTATTTTTTTTCACGCAAAATATCTGTTGTCAGATTTGAAAAATTTGTATAGTTGTGATTATATTGCAAGCCTCTCTTTGTTTGTCGATGGAAGTCCCATGATTAACTGAAGCAAGCAGTGATTATGGATTTCCCCAGACTGAATGTGAGGCTATGCTCCAGTTTTTTCTTTTACTTGGTCGGGTAATTCTGGTTAATTTTTCTTGTTAAAAGAAGTTGAGTTGGCATGTAACAAGACAAAGGGGTTGTTTTAGAGAAAACGTTAGGACTATATAGGTCTGGCTGGATTTGCCCTATTATGGTCTTTGCTCTGGCGTTGTCTTGGTTATCTATGGGCTACAGCAACATCATTATGAGATATGTGCAGAGAAAGCAACTATCTAATAATCTGGAAAGGGCACAGCTTTGTCTTGATGTTAAATAATATTCGAAATTATATTTGTACAAAAAAAAAAACTGCATATGTATATTTATTCTTACATAGTAAGTTTCGAGTGGTATGTACCACTTACAGTTCGCAGTTGGTTGATGTTGTTTTTTGTGTACTGCAGAGGGCTATGGATCTTTACAAGAAAGAGCGTACAGAAGCAGGAGGTTTACCATTTTTGTCGAAGAGAGCATTGAATATTGTATCAAAATCCAAACAAGAAAATGCAGAAGAACAGATCCACCGTGCTGTGGAAAAAGTTGAGGGCCTTGTTCCAACATCAGATACGGAAATGACGGATGCAACAAATGCAAATTTGGATGCGGAGAATGTTGAAGCTGTTTCATCAGTCGCTGCTGAGGAGAAAATGGAGTTGGTTTTATCTCCCACTCATGAGGTGCAGAATTACAATTCCCCTTGTTCGCCAAGGGTGGAGGTGCCGGTTAAAGATGATTTTCATGACAACATGGAGGAGACAGAAGCCGCCTATAGTGGGGTGAAAGCAGAAGCGATATCTTCCGAGGTGGTGAAATCTGAGGGTATGAATGCCGATGGCTTTGCCTCACTGAATGATGAATCACTTCATGTGGCATCTCTATCAACCGAGGGTGATGATGTAAACGAAATTAGCGAGGCCAACGGCGGCCATCCTGTTTACACTGTCGAGAAAAGTCCGGATTTTGCTGATGCAATGAATGGTCCTGTGTTAGTTCAAGATGGTCCTCCCAAGGATTGTGAGGCTGTGATGTCTGGCTCAAATGAGTCTGAGTCGGTAAATTTAAGTCGGATACATCATTCTCCTGAAAGTACACATTGAGACAATTTCTCTATATCCATGTTCTTTTTATTGCTTTTGGTAAGTTGGTTTTTTTTGCTGTTCTATTTCCTGTTGCCTTTTCGTTTTATCAAGGATATAAAAATAAAAATATGCCCCTTTTTTTTAATTCCTTTGGTAATTGGGTTCTCAATGCCGCATGGGCTCAAAATCTTTTGTTCTCACGTGATCTTGGACGGGTGTGTATTTTGCTGGCTTCCAGTTGCTGTGCCGTGTGTTGATTGCCCTTTCTCCCCCTCCCCCCCCCCCTTTTTTTTTTTTATTTATCTTCATTTGTTTTTTTGGTCGGGATATTGGGGAGGTTTTTTAAGACTGGTCTGTTCTTTTTCGTTGTTTTTGTTTTCTTTTTTGTGGCTGTGCCTCGTTTCCAATTCTCTCACTCTCTCTTTTCTTTTCTTTTTTTTTTGTTATATATATATATACATATACACACACACACACGCATACATATATGTTGTTATATTTATTTTTATATATATGGAGCTTTGGGGACATATCTTTTTTCTTGTGAAGTTTCCCAACTTTTCAGGCTCCATTTCTTTTTCCGGCTGCTTGGTTGTGTGTGGGCTGCTCCAGATTTTCAATAGCGTGCTAGTCAGTTCTGCGTAGTGTCTGCCTCAAAGTGTCTTTAGTTTTAGCTTTCGGATGGTGCATGATCATCTTATGTTACATCGATCTGACAGTGTTAAAATGATTTTTTAGATTACTTTTATGTTTTAATATTTGAGTCTACTAAAAATGGAGTATGATATAATTAGTAGACACCGAATTTTAAAGAGAAACTGAATTTTGGGGCTATGTCGTTTGGAGTGTAGTTTATATAAATATACATTTAAAGGTCAATTTAGATGATAATTTAAATCAACAATTTAAATTAAACAACTTAAATTAAAATAATTTAAATCACCATTATTTGAATCTATTTATCAAATAGGGTTGTAATAATTGCAAGGAACTCAACATCTTTTTTATTTTAAGTTTATATATTTCATTTATTTATAGCGATCATAGTTTGACAATTGTAAAAAGCTAATAATATATGCATGTTTTTTTTTTTTAGAAAAGGAAAAGTCGTACTGGTACAATCTTCATTTTTATTTGAACTACATATTTTTTTTTCGCTTATAGCGTTAGGTCTACATTCAATCACGTTCTTTAAATAACACCTCAACGATGTAAGTGCCAAGTTGAGAAAGCATCAACGTTAGTGCTCGTTAATAATGTCACCTCAATAATTTTAATTTTGGAATAATTAAGATTTATAGTCCTTAAACTATAGAGTAGGTGATAGTTTAATCCTTATTTTTTTAATTTTGACAAAACAATCTTCAAACTCTTTAATTTAAGAGAGTAATTTAAAATAGGAACCAAACTTCACCTATTAAATAGTTTAGGATTATTTATTGCAATTATCCTTTAATTTTTTGCTTACTTAGAAAGGCTTGTAATTAAGTTAAATTTAAACTTAGGAAAGCAATCTTCAACATAAATGTTGATGTCAATGTCATTTTAAACAGTAAAAGTGTAAATGACATATTTCATATTTAGGGCCCGTTTGGTTAGATATTCGAATCACGGTTTGAATCATTTTGTTATAGTATTTTCTCTCATAAAAATTTAAATCTTTATTTAAATACTCGAACCAAACGAACACTTATTTTTCTTTGTACCTTTTTAATATATATTACTATTTCAAATGTTATATTTGTTTTATATTATAATCATTGTTTTTTAAGTTATAAAAATAAATTTTTAATATTAAAATATTCTGAATATGTAATATTATAATAATTAAATAAATGTTCTAAACAAATAATTAAATGAAAAGGTAAATACATGAACTCTTCAAAGAAACTCCACGAAAAAAAAAAAACCACGATTTTTTTTCTTACTTAATTCAAAGCAAATGGAAACATGGTGCGGTCACTTCGTACTTGGTTCTAAATTAATTAGAGGGCCAAGTGGTAGGCTGAAAGCTATCCAAGTGACATGTTCATTTATGGCCTAAACCAAACCAGGAATCACGTCCACTCGTAGAGAGTGCAAGCAGATTCTCTTTCATTTTAGCATATGCAACGACTTTTTATTCTTTTTATTAACCCAAAAGAGCATTGAGCCATGGCTCATTTGCTAAGGAGCTATCCAAGCACATCAATAAAATTCTGTACACATCCTTGTTCACACGCTTACACACTTGTAAAACCGTCTAGCAAAGCAGTGCGATTTGGGTACTTGGAGAAAGGAAGAAACTACTTGGTACAAAGCATTAGTAAAAATAGTTGTTCAACTGAGGAAGTGGGTAATTTTGTGGAGAATAATAGTGGAAGAAGTAATGGAGATAGTTTTGAGTATTTGGCGAGTGGTTTTGGATGGAAAGTGAGGAGATTGGATAAGATTGGTGATGAGATTAGAAGGGCTGCTAGAGTTCAAGCTGAAGCATTCCATGAACCTGCTCTTCTCTTCAATGATTTCTTCTTTGACTTCTTTCAAGTACTTCCTTTTCCTCTCCTCTTTAATCATGATTCTTTTTTTTTTTTTATGGGTTTACTTTCATAATTTCTTTAATACCCAGACTGTGTCTCGTTAATTAATTTCCTTTTTCATAATTTGATCAAACCCCATTTTTTAATAGGCTGAAGTGCTTGCTGGGTTAATGTATAAACTAAGAAACTCACCCCCAAACAGGTACATTATAATCCATATTTTTTCTTTTTCAATCAAAGAGTGTTATCTTTAGATCTAATCTTCTATTCTGATGAGATTGTTTAGGTCATTTAATTGATACATTGTTTGAAATTTCTTGTACATATATATATATATATATAGGTATGCCTGCTTGGTTGCTGTGCCAGAAACTGAAGCTTCGAACATAACACAACAACTTGTGGGAGTTGTTGATGTCACAGCTCTGAGAGACCAAAATGTACTAAAGAATCTCCCACCTGATGCAGAGGAATATATTTACATATCCGGAATTGCCGTTTTGGAAAATTTCAGGTATTTCTTTTTCTCTCTTTTTGTCCTTTATCCTAAAACATGGGTGCCCACAAAATTTTTTTTTTCTATTCATGTTTTACAAGAGTTTCGTTAAATATATATATATATATATATATATGTATATATGACAAAAAAGGAGGAAGAAAATAGCGACTGTGTTGCTAAAAGCTTGTGACGTGCTGGCAATTTTATGGGGGTTCAAGTATCTTGTGCTGAGGGCTTATGAAGGTGACTTTGGTGCTCGAGAACTGTACAGTAACGCAGGGTACAGAGTTGTGTCCGGTGATCCTCCATGGTTGACCACTTGGGTTGGAAGAAAGCGTCGTGTTCTTATGATCAAACACTCACATTTGCCCTCCATAGAAACACACCCTTAAAAAGTCCTCCCAAGTCCTAACCAAACTGCTAACATTGTGTCTGCTTATACAATTATTCTTATTAATCTCCTCCATTTTTAACTATTTTTTATGTATACTTATTTGATTAAATGGAATCGGCTAAAAGAGCATTTAGCAACGTCGTTTCAACTATATACTGCTAGAGTGTAAAGATCATATGTGTTATAATAAATTGGTTTTAACTACGCTCTAGGTGTCAACAAGCCAGACTTGATTCTAGAGACCCATGCCCGAACTAGTTTGATCAGATATTAAGATGGGTAACATATAGCTTTAATTGGATGCCTCTGAAGCCTGAACAAAGTTTTAACTTTTCGTGTTTGGAACTAGAATAGAAACTGAGATCATAACAAACATAGGCTATCAACTGGATCAAGTTTTAAACTTTAAATACCAAGATGATGCTTTTCCTAAATAAAACGATTTGAACTTTTTGAGGTGTCGTTTTTCTTGAGGACGCTACCAATTCAGTTAGACGTTAGTCGACAATTTGGGTCTAGGCGTTCATTTCAGGGAGACTATGAACGACGAAACCTCATAAAACGACATCGATCTGGAAATGACCTAAAAGATGTCGTCACTTGGGAAAAATACAGTTATGCATAAACGAAATCTAAATAGAAACGATAATATCCTACAAAACGGCGTCAACCTAAAAACGACATGAATTAAAACGATATCAACATGAAAAGGACAAAAAAAACACCTCTTAGAGAAACGACGATAAAGTATAAACGACATCTTAATATAAACGACAACAACCTATAAAACTACGTCAGGCTAAAAAAGACAAAGGAGGGACAACAATATAAAACGACAATAAAACAAGACAAACCTTTTAAAAGATAATCTAGGACATCAACAGGAACCGATTAAACACAAAACAATCAATCAGTAAACGACAAAACATTTCAAAACGCCCTTCCAAAAAAGCATTTTAAAACGGCCACAGATTAGCGGACGAAGATCAGCTTTAAAACGAAATAAAGCAAATGGACAGATTCTAAGAAACCACAAAAACACGACAAAAACGACTTCATTTGGGAAACGACAACTAATTTTTCTAAGCCCATGTATAATAAGAAACGACAAAAATACAGAATGTTTTTGTTCAAGGAAGCGACAGTAACCTGGGGAACGACAACAATCCAAGACCGACATAAACCAAAAACTACATGTCGTTATCAAAATGTAATTTTGTAATTTATATGTCGTTATTATACAAAAGTAATTTACATGTAGTTTATAAGATGAGAATACAAAATGTAATTTATATGTCGTTATCATATACGTAAACGACATAAATAACAACTAACAAATTTCCACGAGATATGAAAGCGAAATTAAATTTAATGACAAAAACGTCACACAGAAAAACGACAACTAGGAAAAAGATAGTAACCTGGGAAAACAGCAATAATCCAAAAACGACATCACAAAGGCAAGAAAAAAGGAAAAAAAGAAAAAGAAAAAGAAAAACAACTTTATCAATCAGAACGACATTAACACTGTTTTGGGGAAAAGAGAATAGACTTTACAATCAGAACGCCGAATTACCAAAAATAAGCAACACGACGTAAATCAAAACAATATAAAATAAGCAACGGTCTTCCAGTGATATTTATATTTTATCCCACACTTCTTTTTTTAGTGTAGATTGATTTATGTCACATTTAAAAAATTTTAATTAAATAACACAATATATTAAAAAGACTAATATACTCTTAGTTGTCATAAAAATCTATCTTATTTTTATAAAATTTAATTTGAGCTTTGAGAATATATTTAATATCATAAATTATAATATGATAAAATGACGTAAAAATTTTTTAATTATTTTTTAGTAGCATCTTTATTTTTATTACATATGGAGAAACAGCCCGGTTTCCATTGATGAATCGATGATTTAATTAAAAACGACAAAAACGAACATAAACCGTACAGCAGCCTAAAAGTAACCTATCAACGACATGATTAAGAAAGCGGCACTAAGCTTCGAAAACTGCAGCGACGCCGACAAACAACTAAAGAATTATAAACGTTAATAACATAAGAAACGACACGAACTTGAAACGAGCAAAACGACACGAGTAACAATAAGCTAAGAAAACATCAAACGTTAATAACATAAGAAACGACTTGAACTTGAAACGAGAAAAACGACACGAGTAACAGTAAGCTAAGAAAACATCAAAGACCAAAACCTGGGTCCGAAAACATTAAACCCATTGAAGTATTGATTTCTTATTCCTATCTTGTAAGAGCATGAACGTCAACGTTAAAAACACACTAAAACGCAATACCATTTTTTTTCTTTAAGTACGAGAGAGAGAGAGAGAGAGAGAGCCACAGATGGGTACGTGGACACAAATGCCAAAAGCCAAAAGGCTGGCAAATTTTATAGCTTTTATTAAGCTTTGGAAGATTTGTCCGAACAAAATTACAGAAAAAAAGAAAAAGAAAAAAAAGAATCAAACACTACCACTTTTTTTCTTCCTTTTTTCCTTTTTCCTCGACAAAATTACAATATTTGGTATGACTGTGAGATCCCACGAAAGAGGGAATTGGTTAGTGTTCCTTGCGGAGAAACAATGGCTGTGCAATTGGTGTATCCTAATTCATGAACCCTCGACAGTTTGGAGCTTTACACAAACAAGGGACTTTGAATTCTTCGGGTTCGTCGGGATCAAACAAGTAATCATACCTATATATAATCAAAACAAAATTAAAACCCAATTAAAAAACCGATAATCCACAAGGCAAACACACACAGAAAGAGACCGGGAGAAAGATTACGTTAGCTCGTCACCAGCAGCAACGTTAGTCTTGGCAATAAGAACAATGCGGCTTTCATCGTCACCAACGCTCATGATCCTCGCGTAGCAATTGGGCAGGCACTATATATTAAAGTTGGACAGGATGAAAATAGGCATCTTTGTCAATGTTGAAGGATTACAGAGATCATAACATGCCAAAGGGACCTTCTAACATTAATCACATTCTCCACTTACCGAATGATTGATTAAACGCGCTATGTTCCCTTTGTCAGTAGCATCCACCACTACTTCTTCACTGATCTTAAACAGCTGCCCCCACAAAAAAAATGGTTACATTAGCTTCTAGGAACTTACGTAGGAAATATATCTGGCGCCAGAATTTCAATATTTTAACAAAAATATTAGCGGAGAAAAGAAAGGAACATACATAGCAGTCTTTGCCTTCCAATCTGTAACGTGCCTCCCTGAGATCTGCAATACTACGCCTCACTTGCTCTCCACGATATTCAAGAACCTGCAGATAACCATATATGCTTCCTCATTCCTTGTGGAAAAGCCAGAATATTGCCCAAAGCAACAAAACTAATAAGAATGACCCAAAAGAAAAAGAATCGAGTAAAAGAGGCTGTCTATTTTACCATATCTCCTTCTTGAATATTTTTACGTGCAAACAGACCCCAGCCATGTATGCCAGATCTACCAAAGCAAACACGATCGTTTTCCGTTCTCTGCAGTCAAATAAACACAAATATAAGTTAAAATCAAATACAGAGAGTTAATTATAGAGGCAAAAAAAAAAAGGACAACTAAGATTTTGCCTGTAAGTGGTAGAGCCGTTCTCTGAAAGAAGAAAAGGATTTCAGTTCCTTGGCACCCTGCTGAAAGATGGGGGATAAAAAATATATATATAAAGCATGTCACCTTCGGATTATGATACAAGCAAAACATTAACGACAGAATTTTATGAAGTAAATGAAGTTCACCATGAAAGCGTTCAAGCTTTGTATGGCTCCCAAGGGATGATGGGAATGTCCTTTAACTCGGTGAGTAACGGTTTCTTCTTGCGTTCTCTATCAACCAGAAAACTTATAAGTGAAAAAGAAGAATGTGCAGATCTCACAATTGAAATATTAGAAAATCATCAAAAGCCCGAACATGTATTAAGTAAATATAGCAAACTGAAGCCAGCAACATTTTGGGCTTGAATGCATTTTCTTGATCCAACGTACATGAAACAATAATATGAACTCGCCTACTTAAATGCTGCTTCACAAATATATTTTGCCATGCAATTAGTGATTAAATACACTAAGGAAAAAAAATAGTCTGGAATTATCTACTAGTAATTTGTTATTGACTTATTATCTCGCATGTTACCAAGTGACTGGTAGTGTATATAAGAGACTGAAGTCCCGATTTCACCTGACAATTATTTACAGCATACACCAATTCGATTAGAAGGAATAGTTGCTTTTGCATATGTTTTGTCATCAACGGACTTGCTTTAATTAAATATTACCCAAATGAAACATTCACGTTATTCCTGACCATTCAGATCCCAAAAGACGAGAGAAGAAGAAAAGACAAAGAAGAAGACGGAGATGAAAAAGCATATGAAGGCGACAAAGAACCGGAGAAAGCAAAAACATACAAGAAAATAATGATGAAAGCAAGTTACCTTCTTGTTATTGTTTGATCTCTTGAATACCCGGCACCTAGCAGCAGATAATGGCTCAGGTTCAGGAGTCTCAACAGTTGGAACCTCTTCAGCTTTTGTTCTATTTGACGAAATTAACCTTGAACCAGGCCTCTTCTTGTTTTGGAGAAGGTTTTTTGCTGAAAAGACACCTAGAGGAGTCTGTATAATTAAGACGGTATCTGGATTTGGAGCCCTGCAACAAAAATGCTTCTTTTTTGTGAAAGAACAAAATTATATTTGCAACATGACCAGCAAACCAAAAGTGAAAGTGGAAAGGTTGTCTCTTCACAGAAATCAAAATTTCAAACCTGTGATAAGCACAATACGAGACCATTTTTGTAATTTGCCTGCCATTCTTTTCCGAGCAGTGTAGCTGCAATAAAAAGAAAGCATAAATTAATACTTTTGTATTTGTTGAAAAAAGAGATGAATCACTATAAGTGAACAGCATAAAACACTAGAGTACAGCATCAAGAATCTAACCTCCATACGATACCCTGCCCTTGATGCACACATTGCATGGTAATAAGTGGAACACTTGCAACATTGCATGCACGAACCATGAATTTGCTTGCAAATAACACAAATCTGAAGTTCACGAAAAGAAAGACAATTAATAATGCATCAGCTAAATATTTGAACAGGCGTTCAACAAGACCATGAATACTAAATTAGGCTTCGGTAAATAAAACATGTATGTTTAGTACCAATTAAATTAACAAATTAGGAGTTGGTGTATATTTTGTTAATCAAAAGATAAAGAACAGCTATCCTCAAGAATATTAAGAGATGATTCAAACAGATAGTTTCAATGAATGGAACTGAAAAAACACAGCTATAAGGTAGTGCTAACTAAAGCAAAAAATTCACCTTAACAAAAGAATTAGATGGAATACTCAAGATCCCAAGAGCAGGCTCCATCTTTTCATCACTTGCAAAAGCGACCTCAGGCCTGAACCAAGCGCACGTAACATGAACCCACAATGTCTCAATATCAGTTGGCTTCAAAGCACCACCTGCGGCAAACATAAAATAAAATATATCAACTTATATAGCAAAATGAAACCAAACTTGATTATTGGAAAAAGAAGGAATCAAACTTTGTATTTCATCACAAATTGATTAATATAGACCTTGATGACCAGTGACAACTTAAAAGTAAGGAAGTTAAGATAAGTTATAAAATAATCTTTAAGCAGCAATAGGCTGCCCTTGTATGGATTGCTTATAGCAATACCCGCATCATTAATTGACCAAGCTTTAGGAAAAAGCAGAACATTGCATAAACAGGGATAAATTGTATGCCATGTCAGAGGTCATAATCAGATGTGAAGACCACTAAAAGACAAGTATATGCAAAAAAAAATAAAATAAAAAATAAAAAAATTTCAGTTTGGAAAGTGCAAAAACAAAAAAAAAACAAAAACAAAAACACTCCAAAAAGGCTTGCCTTTTACAGGACAGAGGCAACATTCTCTGTTCCTTTCAGGTGTTTCACATGCTTTGCAAACCCATGAAGTGAAATCCCGGACGTTTCTTGTCCCATAGCATTCTTGATGAACTGCTATTTGGCATCTGGTAAAAAATACACACTGTAAGTTTCACACGATAGAGTAACAATCCACAACCTCTAAGGATGTAGGGATACACTTCATTGAGGACGTGCCTAAACACAGTTCAAAGTGCACAACATTAATTTTGTTTGACCTATTTAGTATCAGGTGGAATCCAACTATTGGTCCTGCTGAATCATCATTGTTATAATTAGGCAATCAATCTCAGACAGTTTGCCACACGATAATACCTGTTGCATATGATGATCTTGTTGTAATCCCAATCTTCAACCCATCTACATACAGCACAGCGTTCTGTGGTCCACTTGGCATAAACAGGTTCATACTTCTCTGCCACAGCAAGTATAAAAATGCAGTGAGCTCTCACTTAGATCAGATGATTTCTGGGAAAAGTTTCAAGTCATACTTAATTTATACATTAAAAAAAAAAAAAGGTACCTTGCAAAAAGGCAAGCAATTTCTGCTTACGTTCTCTCATAGAAGGCTTTTTAGGTTTTGCAGACACGAGAGCACTTTCGTGATACTCTGCCAGCTGCAACATCTACAAAGTGAAACAAGACTCTATCAAACTAAAGTTTCATCCATACTAAATCATCCTTAGCTATGATACCAACACATAATTTGTTTTCCACATGGAAAGTTCTCTTTACAACGTCAAGAAACGCGTGTTACATATTAGAAAAAATTAAAGTTCCCAAAGTAGTTCAAAAATTGAAGAAGCGTACAAACCCATTGTTCCAGTGGTAACATAGAACCTTTCACCCTGACACTTGTCTTCCAATTTCTTAATTTGGAACCTGAGTGTCGCTCCCATTCACTAAGTGCTTGCTTTTCAGAGCCACAGAACCCACATTTGCATACAACCCTGGGATTTTTTTACAAAAAGATAAAATATAAAATAAAAAATGAGAGGATAGTAAAACTTAAAATAAAAATATAAATAAATGTAAAATTCAGATACACACATCATCGTAAAAATAAAACTGCAGTATGAAGATGAAACATTGAAATATGTCAGCTTGTTCATTGAGCAACTACCGATTCTTTTCTGAAAAAATTCTAAATTACAAATACTTGAGAAATAACCAAAGAAATAAAGCACACAGATAATAATCATTAATTTGTTTGTCCCAGCATACAACATAGTCAGAAAAGACGATGAAATTTCGGCCACTAAAGCTTACAAGTGAAGGCTTGGAAAATATGTGCCTTCCACACCATTGCAAACAACCGTAACCTTGTTAGGCAGCACCAATTGACCATGACTTTTGCTCCATCTGCATCAAGAAACTCTATTGTAAGATATAAGGAGAAGGTAGAGCATGTCCATTCAAGTAGGAAAGGAAACATGTATCAAGAAAATAAACAACAAGAATAACACTAATAATTCAACAAAAGGGAAATAAGTTCAACAATAATTTTTAATTTGATAAAAAAAAAGAGCATTAAATCGGGTTCTAGAAACTTACTTCACTTTTGGCTGTCCCTTTTCTGAATCTGATAATTCAAAATTGAACTTCGCTTTGCAAGTTGGGCAGTAATAGTCAGTGCCACTCAAATTCTTCAAAAAAAAAAAGAAAAGAATAATTTTGTCATGGAAGTGTGCAATGTCTCGCTGTGCTTCTTGTTAAGAAAATAGAAAAGAACAGCAGCAACATAAATATGGTTTGGTCAGCAAACCTTGAAGAGGTTACTGGAAATTTTGTCACATTCTGCATGAACCCATACTTTACAACCATCACATCGGACCTGTTAAAAGAGGAAATATATTTATATATTATAACCCTAATAACAAAAAATAATAATAATAAGAGCTAGCAGTCATTTACAACAAAGAATTTGTAGAACTCCCTTACCCAACTTCCGCTGTCTGAGTGATTCCAAATTTTCTTGCATATGCCACAAAAGTGGTTTGATTTTACCAGCTGCAACAAAATTTCATTTGATATGAGCAATGCACAAAACTTGCAGCCCCAAAATTATTCAAGAAAACAAATGGCTCACAGAAAATAAGATACACGTAGAAAAAGGCACGTCAGACAAACCCTTGCACACGTTTTGCAAAAAAATTGTTCTGACGGAGTTGAAACCTTCATTGTTTTCATCATTTTAAGAGGAAGAATTGAGCCACATCCTTCACAGAGCCATGTGTCTTTCTTCTTATCAAACAGTTCCTGCATACAGGACCTAGATTCAATGAACAACGAAGGCTGAAAAAACAAATATTTATTCTCACTTAGAAGGAAAATCCTCATCTCCTATAGGTTACTGAGAGAATTCAGACGAATTGTGATTTGTACATCTGTCGCAGTCAAATTGTAGATGTTAAATTTTTAATCAAGCCAACACAATTTATGGATTCCAACTACACAATGAATGTATTCCCAGACATAAACAAAGCCTCAAACTGCAGTCAGCCAGCAGCAAAGACAAAAATGTGGACAGTCCCCTAAGCAATATTTGAGAAATACTGCAGTTGACATTACATTCAATCAATTACTCGACTTAAAAAGCACGGGACTCCAAGACAACTTGCCTGATCCTGGTTTGAACCAGTAGCTTCTTGAACTCCCCTAAGCATAGATTCATCATAAGTTACATTTCCAGCTGCCATGTTTATATCTGCAATCAGTTTCTCTGTAAACCCTTGTTCTGCCAAAAAGGCCTCTTCAATTGCCATTTGGAAATCACAGGGTGCACAATCATTTACTCCGGACTGCCCCTGAAACCTATGCCATGCAAAATATTGCCTCAGCAAGAAAGAGGTTTCTATATTACAATTCAAATAACTGCCTTAAATAAAACCACTAAAATACACACCTGTCTATATAGTCAATAAATGGAAAAATACTGCCCTGTCTAACCCATGCATAATCCTGCTCCAAATCATTGAAGTATGACAATTAATGACAGACGTTAATCAACAAAGACAATTATAGCATTTAAGTCCACAATCCAGGACTTAAATAAAACTCTATATGGCAACTAATCCATACCCTTTGGTTTTCGCTTCCAGAGTATCCAAAGAACATCACACACGCGGCATCCGCAATGCAAGCCCTCAAAACTAGCTCGGGCGCTTGTGACATAGGGTCAATGACAACGGCAGGCCAAAAAGGCTCCTTCTTCCCTGGCTTTGCCCACACTATATCACCTGAATAAAAGTCTTCAGGTCCATAAAGCCCGTCAGTCCTCTCATTGCAACCTCTATGAAACCTCTCTCCGGCCTCTATTTCAACTTGTCCCTCCATTGCCTCAACTGGGAACCTCTCGTCTTCAACCACATGCCCATGTACCGACGTAAGCGAACTCCGGGAACTCGAATGCTTCTTCATGTAAAAATTCTTCACAGACGTGTACTTCTCCACTTCTCCATCCTCGACCTCGCACAATGCAGAATACTTCATGTACTTAAATCCGTTCCTATCAATATTCTTCGTCTTTTTCACATTCTGACTACAAGTTTTCGGCGTTCTAAAGCTAAATTTCTCTTTCTTACACTCAATCTCCTCATCATAACTATAATCACGCAAACTAGTCTTACTTTCTTTCCTCCAATTCTCAATCACAGAATCATTAAAGCGAGAAGGTAAAACCTGAACTCGACCCCTCGACGTCCTCACAAGAGGAGGCCTTTGAACCTCGACCTTGCAGTTGATCTTCTCCCCCGTTAAAACCCGGCCGTTTGACTTCAACTCCTCCACCTCGGGAGAGCACGAGACCTCGGTGCACCACGAAGCAGAGAATCCCTTCTCGGCGGCGACGGAGCTAAGAACCAAGCCATGAAGGCTGACGGGAATAATCCCCGCCGCGATCTCGCCGAGCAGATTCAGAGGGTAATACCCGTTTGTTTTCCTCCTCTTTCTCGAGGAGCTATCGTCGTCCTCGCCGGCCGAATTGCCAGGCTTGCATCTCTTCAGACGCGGCATTTGGGATTTCAAATTCCGCTTGATTATCATCGTATCGGAGATTCAGAGAACCTCAACGCGAATCCTAAAATTCCTTTCTTCTTCTTCTTCTTCTTCTTTCCCCAAGCAATCTCAATTGTTTCACATCAAAACCCAAATTCTCCGTACATGCATCATAAACCCTAGTTTTCCGAGAGATTCCAAGAAACAGAGCAATCGAGACGACAATCAACGCAAAAAATTCCACTGACTAGAACCAGAAAAAGAAATCCCGACGAAGAAAGAGAATTCAGATAACAGAATGCCAGAGAATTTGACGGAGAAAAGGATCGAATTGAGAGAGAAATAGGGATCTGTATCCAAACCGTAGTACCTCTCTAACTGCCCCAGAAAGCAGAAAGAGAGAGAGACTAATGAAACTTAATTTATCGGACAAAATCGCAATTTGATTACGGAAATAGTGAAAATTCTTGAGTTTTGGAATGGAAAGCTTTCATTTTGCGCAAAATTGTAGAGAGAGAAAGAGAGAAGAGAGAGAGAGGGATTGCATAGGGCGGGTGAGTGGTGACAGAGTTCCAAGAGAGAGCAAGAAGAGAGAGAAAGAGAAGAGTCGGCGTTATCTTGGAAAAGTGTTATATTAGATGAGAGAGAGAGAGAGAGAGAGAGAGTGAGGGGTCGAGGCTAACTTGCGCATTACGTGTTAGGAGCGCAAAATCTTCAGCCCGGTCGGGCATGAGCTTCATGGGCGTTCTGATATATGCTCTCCAATGTTGTTATGGCAAAAGCCATTTGGACTGATTTTTGTGACTTTGGTTATGGTTATTGATTTTTTTTTTCGTTCCTTTTTTTTTGGGCACTGAAAAATAAATAGAATCAATCAGTTCCAAGAAATTTGGAACTCGAATATGTGTCATGTTGTACCCTAGATTATGTCAAGTGTATACATGCAAAGTTGTAATGGATCTTAACTTGATTTGACCATGTTACTATACCTAGGTTTTGGACTGCAAAAGTTGCCAATTTTTTGTTGCGTACAATTTTCTGCAAATTGGCAAAGGTTTCAGAGCAATCACCGGCCAAAATGAATGAAAGTTTTGGTGGTTTTTTTTTTTTTTTTTTTTTATGTGGGAGTGTTTCTTGGTGGTCACTGGTTGATGCACGGGAAAACAACGGTTTGATATGAAAAAAGGTTGCTGTTCCCTATTAAATTTGTGAATTTCCCCCCAAGTTTTTGGACGGGTATTTTGGTAATTTCGTAAAATGTTCATTTATCTTCAATCCGAAAGAAGAGGCAAAATCTGCAAAATCCGAAATTTTTCATGATATTTTTTTATTTTTTTTAAAGGCCCAAAAGGCTTTGAATTTTGATCGGTGAGAAGGAAATATATATATATATATACGGAACCGATTCTTGGTGATCGCTCTCCGTTTATTTCAATAAATTTGTGAAAATTTCAACATGATATTATCCTTTTCCTCGTAACGTTTTTTCTGCCGGCGTTTGTTATGTCATAATTGATTAATTTGAGGTCTGCTGAAATTTCGAAGAAGCTTATTAGCTTTTGAAAAAGTTTAATAAATCTTTTTAAATTCTTTTATAAGATTTCGAGAAGAGAAATGGGTTTCTACTGTTGATCCGATGATGTCCGATCGAAAGTGTTGTACATGTTAACAGTGGATTTTTTTCTTTTTTTTTCTTTTTTTTTTTGTGGGGTATGCTTGAAATGGATTTTTTCTATGGGCTTGATTTTCAAGAGATAATATAAAAATTGAAGAAAAAAATTTTGGGGGTGGATGTTTTCTGGTAGCTCAGTTTGGTGGTCAAACCGTTGATATGGGTTTGATAGGTTCAACACGAAGAAAAATTAAAGCCAAGAAAAAAAAAAATTTACCATATACTTGAGACTTTTCTTTTTCCGATAAAAATGGCAATGGCACATCTTAAACTGAAATGGGCGTGTCAGATCACGTGAAACCTTAAAAAAAGAGTTTTTTATATATTTTTTATTTGGTGATGAAAGCCTCTGAAACTTGGAAGATTTCCTAAAATTGTCACTGTTATCTGTCATTGTCATGCAGTGGTTTTTGGAGATTGGAGATTAACGTACTTGGACTATGAGCAGTGAATATGGCGGTGTGGTTTAACAACGTGAGCAGACTCTACCATGTATTTCACCATTGAAAGGAGAGAGAGTAAAAAAAGGAAAAAGATGTGTTGGGTCTCCCATTTTTTGAGTTATGGGCGTTGTGGGACTACTAAATTATCTGGGTAGTTCCTTTATGAGGTGGGTTTGTGTTGTTACAGGTGAAATTGTTGTGTTCTTTGGTAGGGATTATGAAAACATGTAATGGGTTTGTGAAAAGCTCTAAGCTAATGGGTGTCTCCGGAAAAATGGGCAGTTTGAGTTTTACTTGTTTGGGTTGTCTTGTTATAATGTTAAAAAAACAGGTTTTGAAAGAGGTGAAACTTGGGGACCACAAAAGGAACTCGTCTACTTTTTTGAGTTTTTTCCCTTCTAAGTTCTAATTGCTCATATTTATTTGTAGATAGGGGATGTGATTATTTATTTGGTCAATGTTTCCATGGATTTGTTAAACTAATTTAGTGGGCCATTTTGTAACCTTTTTAGTATTTGGGTCTGAGCTGAAAATTGGAGTTTTGATGAAAGATAGTTAGCATACTGATTGATGATGATAGGCTGGAATTTCTACTTGTTTGGTGACACATATAGATTAGGTAGCGCTTGGATTCGCAACTATGAGTGCTTAAAATTGATTTTTGATTTTTGTTTATTTCTGGTATAGAAATTAGGAAGAAAGTGATCTATATTTGCAAGGGGAAGATCGTCATCCAGATTTGAGAATTTCCTTTGTTGTCTCTCTGGTGAGGTTCAAAGTGTGAAGCTTTTTCCCTGAACTTGGATTCCAAAAATCTTGTTTCATTGTCCGTGGTATTTGCTCAACTTCTCTCAGTTTACAGTCCCAGCGATGTAAGCGGACAAAATGGGTACGAGATGGTGACGGTTGTTTGTTCTCTTCGACAAGATCTTAGTTCGAGTCATTCGAAATATACGAGTCACGTCAAGGTGACTTGCCTCCTCGAGATTATTTTCTCACTACAGGAAGCTTTCAAGCAGAAGGGAAGACGTTGAAATAAAATCCAAACCAATTTGTCTGTTTCACTACCTGGTCTTAAAATACTTTTTTGGGACTGCAAATGTTCAATAGCTTAGCTGTAAAGGAAAAACGACGATGTTTACAAGAGTGGTGATATTTTCAAGGTTTCACTTCTATAATTACAGTTGTCTTTGTTGTTTGGAGTTATTTTATTATTAATCACAATTCACGCCTAGCTAATTCAGCTTCTTGTATAAAATGACAATGGTCTTGAGAGTGAGCTCTTTTTCAGTTTATGTTACAGTAAAATTAGGCTCAGGTGGGGTCCTTTTTCAGTATGCAAAGGCTTCAACTAGAAAAAAAGGAGCCTCGTGAAGGAACAAAAAGGATAGAAGATGGGATTCTGTAGTATTTGTTCTCTGTAGAGTTGACCAGAGAAGGGACTTATGGCTGGAAAAGGAACGGAGTAGTTGACTAGTCTTGGGATCCTTCAACTTGGGCCAACATGGTCGATAATATGAAAACCAGACAAAGCAACCAAAGTCATTCATCAATGGAAGGAAGCATAGAAAGAGAATGCATAAGATGGAAATTGGTGGATGCTGATGCAATCGCATGCTTCAACTAAGGAGTGGGCCCACGTCGTTTGGACACTGAAGAAGCGTCTGAATCCGTTCATCGGATGCGCCCGCAGATTTAGTAAGGAGCTCCTCAAAATAAAAGGCCTAAATAATAACAACGCTTGGATTGAATTTCCGGGTCTGGTCTTAGATGTTGTTTAAGAGATTTGATTGCTCTCTCCTATTAGTTGCAACTTTTTAGAGGAATGGGTGCGTTAGCTCATGATCCAAGTGCAAACTAGTACCTTTTTCTCAAATGTTGTAATGGCTCAAAATATTACATTTCTTAACATATTATATAAACAAGTAACACTTAATTTGCCTCCCCTTTTTTTATTTAGCATACCCTATTTACAACTCTACAAGGCCAAGTAGGTCCACAGGGGAGGTTATTACAGCAATAAGAGATCTACTACTTTGCAGGAGTTGGGGTCTTTTATTGAGCAACATCGTCGGATCTAGCTACCTCATTCCTAGGCTTCTTCTTACTATGGTAAGTGTAAGTTATAGCCTCTTGCAGTCGGATTCTTCAGTCTTTGCAAACCTTCCACGGATCCGCGGTTGGCTGTCAGCAAGAGCCTTCCTGCACGCATACTGAAAAGGAAAGAAACAAAATATTAATTCTTCGTTAGGGAGAGGGCTAACGGGCTTATCTGCTGCACCGAAAAGAGTTGATAAATGCCTTTCTTACAAGTAAAAAGTCCAGATTGTGAGGTTAGGCTATCAAGGCATTTAGTTTTTGCATGAAAATGTCGCACCGCGTTTACAAATTTGTGCAACACATTTGCATAAGAAAGGCCAACAGATGTGTATAATACATGGAATAATTGATGAGTATTTTTTTACCTTGATCTTCCTTCCAAAGTTCCTCTTAGTCTTCTTGTTCCTGTATCTAGAAAGCTTTTCCCTACGTTCTTCGGAGATGCTTTTGCCGATCATCATCGGCCGCTCATGAGGAGAATGGATGAGGCTTATGCTACTACCATTGCCAAGAGTCTGTCACAAAAGTTCAGAATCAATGACTCAGCCCCATCCTGTGGAAATGGCCAGAAAAACATCTAAACATTTCTTAGTCCTTAGACTTATAGTTAAAAAGCCAATATCATGCTTGGTGCTCGATTGTAATTGAGTTGGTCTTTTATAATCTCGTGGATGAAAAAATCCTTTCATTGCAATTTCAGAGGGAGACATTTCTTTATGCCTCCAAAGATCCTCCAATTCAAGATATGTAGTATTACTACTATTTCACTACCTCAATCTCATACACAACATTTGAAAAATAATATGAATCACAAAATCTGACCTTGATGTCTCCTTCACTATACGCGCGTCGCATCCCATAGGCAGCACCCAAATCCATTCCATGAAAATCCAGAAAACTCGGTGTCGTCATAGGTCCATGCATCCAGTCCATAGAGCTTAAACATTCCGAGCTAACACTTTTCTGGAACGACGAATCAGAAAGCGGCTTGTTCTCTTCAATTTGGTTTCCGTCGATCCTTAAAGAAGGAACCTTAATTTCTAGTACTTCAGAAAGAGGCACTTCCAATGCCGCCTTTTCTAAGAGATCCTTCTCGCACTCGTACAAAACCTCGCTCCAAAGCTGCTCTTTCTGAAGTGATTCAATGTCCGCAACCTTGAGGGCTTGGCGAGAGATGACATCTTCACCGCATGATATCATCGACATAGCCGCAGACATGGGATCAAGGCTCATGATTGATTCTTCAATAATGGGTTCTGGAGCCTTGAACAGATCCCCTTCTCCTCCCATGTCGTATTCTGATATCATGGAAGTCTGAATAAAGTTGCTCTGAATTGGAACCAAAAAAAATGAAATTAGCAAAAACAATAACAAGCAGAAAATAGCGGTTACGTTTGGTGCGATTAGCAACTTCTTTGTAACTCTTACTATCACAAGGATACAAACATAAATTCAATTATTTGTAACAAAAAACCATCAGCTATATTCTTAAAAACACATGAGGACTAGTAATAGAGAATGTGAATACGCATCCATATTACAGGTGCCATGTCCCTTATTTGTATAGAACACCCTTTAGGGGTCCCATGAAAAGAACTATTTGGAGCTATTTTTCATGACAAAAATCATGTCACCCCATCAAATCAGAGAACTCATTAGGTTGGTATTTGGGGCTTTCCTTGGCATTCTTTTAAATAGAAAACAATGGTATGAGAAATAACTTTATTGAAACTCAGAAAAAATGGAAGCAGGATTACATTAAAAAAAACTGAAGGAGAACACCAACAAGTGAGAACAATCAAGCACAAGCAAGTACAAAGTCAGAAAAATAAGTAAGTGAGGACGGACATACAAATATAATTTTTGAGGACTATAAGTTTTAACAAAACATGCATACAAAATAAAAATTCAAGTAGGACGACCCTCCACTCTCGATTACGTGTAGCTCCGCCTTTGAGCGCAAGCACTTGTTGAGTTTGCTTCGAGCAATTGTAAAATATCACCTTACAAAATTGCATATCTTTATAGGTACTTGCACTAGTACCAAGTAAACACCACTAAGTTGTATACTTAACCATGTAAGACATCAATACATTAATTTAAGGAAACAACCTCTTTTAGTCAGAAAATCACCCAGTTAAGCAACAATCCATGGAATGTCACTACGGATTATTCCTTTTCCACTCCACCCAAAAAAATTACCTTTTAACAGAAACCAAATAGACATGGGATCGAAAATTAAGAAGAATTAATTTCACTTTCTTTTAACTTTTTTCCCCATCCCCTCACCCCTAAAGAAAAGGAAAAGAGAACTTTTCATCTTTAGTATTTTCTGCAAGTGCGGTGGAAAAGGCAAAAATCCCCAACTACACAAGTTCACATCAGAAAATATAAAAGAAACTGCAAGAAAGATTATGGTACACGTAACTATGCCAAAGAAAAAAAATAAATATTTTTTTTCCACTTATATACTTTCCTCTGCCTTTTCTATCGTTTCCCGGATCCAGCATAAAAAGCCAACTACAGCTGTTTCCACTTGTGCTTTGAGAAAATTATTGCAGAAAAAAAAAAAAAAAAAAAAAAAAAAAATCTCCTTTCCTTTTGGTTTTCCATTTGGGAAAATATATAAATATATATATATATACACACACACACACACAACAAAATTCCTGGAAACAAGATTTTGAAGAAATTTGAGGTTTGGAACAAGAAAAAACTCAACTTGGCCAAAAAAAAAAAAGATTTGTTTATGAATTTACCTTAAAAATAAGTTACTTTGGCCCATTTTATCAAGAAGATCGCTGAAAAAATGAGTTCAAACCCATCTCAGAAACAATCAAACCAATCCAAATCAAGCTAATCCACAAGCAAAAGAGGAAGAGAAAACCAAGCAAGCAAGCAAGTACAAATACTGTATTCACAAGTTTATATACAAATATAAGCTATTTAATTGGAGAAAAGAGATAGAAAAACAGTACCATTGAGGCATTGTACTTCTGGGATTTGCAGAAATCCTCAAATGGCTGAACTTCTTGAGAGAAATTCTGGAAACAAGGGAACAAAAGCCCCGTCTCGGCATACATTTCCTCAAAATCAGATCTTTCAAGCAGATTTTTTTTATTGTCCTTTTTTTTAATTTCGAAACAGAGCAAAAACAGAGCGGCAAAAAATGCCAAAGACAAATAAGGGAAGAACGAAAGAAAGAAAAGAAATAAAATGGTTTTTTTAGTTTTGATGATTTTAGAAACTAGGTAGGAGAGAGAATTTATATATATAATAATGACGGGAGTGGTAATTGAGTAAATATCGAGAGTTCATGATGTAATATAATGACGACAAAAAATGAAAAAGGACATTATTATTTCTATAATGCTTGTCCCTATGTCTCTTGTCATAGTCCTTTTTTTTAATGCACACATTAATTACTGTTTAATTTAAAATTAATAGTTTATTATTTATTGGGAATATTAACTTGTTGGATTATTTTTATAATTCCGCAATTTGTAGAAAAGTAGTAGTGGTGAATTGTACCAGGTCATTTTTGTGGACATTTTTGTGGGCTGTACTGTAATCGTCAGTCGTCAGTCTTCAGAGCTGTTGGCAGAAAGTCCCACGCGCCTTGTGACGCGTGAGTGAACTTTCACACAGTGCATGTGAAAACGTGACGTAACTAGCTGTTTGGTTAAGTGGTGAGAGCCGATCCTACTATAAACTCAATTATAAACAATGTAAAGCTTTTACATGCTACAATAATAATAAAAAAATTACTATAATGTAAAATTTTTATATTCTACAATAAAAATAATTATAACTAATAGGTTCCACCACCCTTCCAAACACTCTTGTATTGAAGTGCAACTCTGCACATACTTTGCTCTGTTTTTTTAATAATATAATATTGAGGTTTTTCTGTTTTCTTTGCCTTGGACTGTCTTTTGCTCTGTATTCATCTATGGAACTGGAGTTGTCTGTAATTGTTTCCCATCTGTTTGGGAGCTTCTCTATGGGAATTTTGATTTCTTACTGTTGATTTTTCAAAAAAAAAAAGCGTTAAATCACATTAGTTTGTTTAATTTAGATGAATAATGTTGTCGCCAAACTCAGGGTCATTTTATTAAATAAAATTTATGAAAGTTAGATTGCATGTAACACTTAGTAAATGTGTTCTTGAGTAGATCGATCACTCGCTTTTTTTTTCCTTCCGTTTAGGTGACACTTTAAGAAGACACCATAACAGTGTATGTCGTTTTAAGTTAAGCATATGTTTGAAGAATTGGTTTAAATAATTTTAACAGTATAAAGCTTTTTATTACTGTAGTAATTTAAATCAATTGGTTTAAACTAATATCCTTAAACATCCTATAAAATTATTGCAAGTTATACTATTTTTTATAATTTGTTTTTCCTCTAATGATTTTTTTTTTTTTTGAATTTGGGAATAAAAGCTTCAAACTTTTCATCTTATAGTAAAGTTAGGTATAAAATTATTATTAGGCCATGTGTATAACCACTTTCTTTGATGTTTAATTTGAAGAGAAATGTGTTATGATTAATAAAAGTGTATTTAACTGGTTGCAGATATAGCTTAACAGTAAAATCACATCCGATTTCACCACAAGGTGAAGAGTTTAAATCCCTTCATCCCTAAGTTCAAATAATAATAGTAATAATAATAATAATACAAGTGTGTTTGGTAATATCAGTTTCAACTTAATTTTTTAATTGTTATAGTGTAAAACTATATCATATTTCAGTGTCAATAAAAATAAACTATAATATTTAACTTTTATATTTATAATATTTTTAATTAAAATTGGTTTAAAACACACCTTTGAGTTACTCTATAAATAGAGGTCATTGGCTTGAGTGCGGAATGAGCATTGAATCATGAATACGAAAGAAGTAATGATATCATAGCTTGACAAACTACCATCGTTGATTATTTAATGTCGTTTTGTAAATCAATATTTTCTTTTCATCGAAGGAAATTACCTTGATATTAGAGAACTCCAATGATTGAACCTACTCAAAATGAAATTAAAAGAACTATACTCATCCAAGGAAATTTTTTTATAGCCTAAAATTGAGAGTTAACAATTTAACTGCATGAAATTTTGTTTTCTTTTTCATTACTCTCTGCCTTTAACTCATATAACAACTTCCTCTCGTCAAAGGGAAAGACTAGTCGTTTTTCTACAAATTTACAATGGAACCATTATTTACAATGGAACCATTATATGTGTCATCAATCAAACTTACCAAACATCTAATATAAGTTACGTCCAAAACATTTTTATGTCCCCTAAAAATGGCGGCTCTGTGGGAACAATCCACATTCAATGGGGGACTTTCGTCCACTTTTTTCTTCAACAAAAGTCAATTGTCAAAAAGAGAAAAAAGAAAGTAAATACAATTCCGAAGTAAAACTGTTAGTATGCTGCATAGTTCAACATTTTTTCAAATTTTGTTTTTTTTTTTTTAATCTTGGTGTAATTTCAATCATTTTATATAAAAAAAATAAACAATCTAATACTTTGACAAGTTAGTTAGAACTTTAAATTTCAATTTGCTATACTATAAAACTCATATATGCTATAATATTTAAGTTTTAACTTTAAGTTTTACCTTTATTTTCAAACACTTCTAATAAATTTAGAATTGAAATGTTATTATTTCACTTTTTTTTTTTTTGGTTGGTTCCTTCCATTGGTTAGGGTGATGTAGATGGAGTTATGGTTTAGAAGGTCTGACGGGAAAATATAGTTAATTAAGGACCCATCTAGTTGGATATTTCAATCACAGTTTAAATTATTTTACTACAGTATTTCTCTTATAAAAATTTAAATTTTTATTTAAATATTTTACTTAAATTCTTGAACTAAATAAACCCTAAAAAATTAATGTAGGTTTTGTTTGCTGCCTAGGTCAGAGAAGGGTTTCAAAAAGTTGGAATAGACAAGTAATGTGACTATGAAAACCAATAATCTATCATCAACATTTGACTGTAAAGTAATTTTCAAAAGTCCCATCTCCAGTTCAAGCCATCAACTTGCAATCTAATTACATGGAAATATCTACCTTATAAGACCATAAATTATAGCTTTGCTTAATAATCATTCACATTGCTTTGATTTAGATGGGTGTGGGTCTACAGACAGACTATAATATTTGCGTTGTATTTTTAGTTTCAGTCTCCTTAGCTACCAGGAGAGGGCATTGTTGTGGTCTTCTCGGGAGAAGTACATCTGAAACATATAGAAATAACAAAGATAATATGATGTTTACTCTACGTAACTTTTACATTGAAAATGTGCAATACTAAAGAATTTGATTATCCTATTGTTACGCTTTTTCAACGTCTGCATTACGTTAAATGATTAAATTAAAAATATAACATCAGTATGAAATAACTAAAAATTTTAATATTGTTCCGTATAACATTAAATAATAGTCATGTTATATCAAAAAAATATGTGTTACGTTAAATAATTATCATAACGTGTTTTATTTTATGGTATGATATTTTCAACCGTAATAAAAGCCAATAAATTATATAGCACTTGATGATAAAGATAAAACAATATTGTAAATAAATTATCAAAACCTCAACTAAACTGTACCTAACCTTCCTGGGTTTGCTAAGCAAGTTAAAATAAAAAATAAAAAAGTCCTCTTCATAGTCCTGCTAAGATATTTCTGGTCTAAGCAAAACCATGCAATGGCTTAGTTGGTTTTGATTGAAAATTTTTATTGATCAAGTTACAGCTAGATCTGATTAATTTCCACTATAATATTAACTGAATGAGAAATCTTCAGCACTTTTTTATTAGAGAAGGTACCTTTAAAACTCTATTTATCTTAAGTCATCTTATCTTAATTTGAATTTTGGTTAAAAAAATACAAAATACGCCATATAATGATGTCTAAGTCAGTTATAATAAATCTGTTATCATAATTTTTTTTTTCCAAGAAAAAGATTGGAAACTATAAAATAATATTAGCTGTAAAAAGAAAGAAAGATAGGATTCTGTGTTCCAATGTGATGAAAATATTCAAATTCTCTTTCAATGTGGTGAGCCCTATGCGTCCACACTGCCAAATGGAATTAATAAATGACAACTTAAAAGCGTCAACCAAACTTTTGCCACTTTCTCAAACCCAAAGCATAAAATAAAGAATAAGTCTTGCATCAAAGTAAACCATTTTATTTTTTAAAGAAAAACCTCTTTTTTAAAGACAGTTTTTAAACATATAATTCCAAAAACCTCGTCAAAATTTTGAATTAATTTTAATATGCCCCCAAATAGGGCCGGTAATTTTAGGTCACGACACGAACCCGACACGAAAAATACAGGTTAGGGTTGGAAAAATAGGCCTCGGGTTGGAATTGGGTCGAACCTGTCTGACCCGCACAAAAAAGGGGTTGGGTTTCGGGTTAACCTGAATCAACACGAAATCAACCTGAAATAACCCGCTAAAAATGTGTCGAAATAAGGTTAACCTGAAAATTGTTAATCAACACGTGTAATCCAAATTAAACTCGTATGACCTTAATGTAACCCATATAACCTGAAATTAATTTTAATGTGTCAAATAAGTCTAATATTTGTTGTATATCTAACTTGACATGATTTTAATTTCTAGCATATTTGTGTGACACCCATTATTTTCTTAATAGGTAAATGGTAATTAAATTAATTATTAGTGTGCTAACTAAAATTTATTTCATCTAAAATCTATTTCATCCTATTTATTTATATCTATTTCAAAATTTTCTAAAATTTTTCTATATCTATTTAGTAAATTTACCGAAACGCTCTTGAAACATCAAATTAATTATTAAAATGTCATTTAGCATTATATGAACTAAAGTCTTCGAAGGACACATAAGGCACTTAATGCTTCACCTACTTGTCTCCCACTTCCCATTATTTTCCTTCAATCGGACCCTCCAACTAAGAAAACCATACATTCATTTTCTTTTCTCCGTGCAACAATTATCTTTCCCTTCCTCCTTGAAATGTCTTCCTCTCATTCTCTTCTTCTTCTTCCTTCTTCTGCTCTCTAAGCCTGAGAAACTCAGCTCCATGTCATTCAAAAGTCCCAATGCTAAAGTTGAACTTAAGCTTTAATCTCTTGAGTTGATGACTTAAAGTTTTCAATGAGATTTTAAGGTAAGATTTTAGAAAATTAATCTAGTCTTATCTACCATCTTTACTTTGAAATTGCTCATTTATTTTGCTGCATAATTTAGATTTTATGGTTTTGAATGAGAAAGTTTGACATAAGCATGTTTTCACCCTTATTTGTAAAAAAGGCTAGAGATATGGTTTGATGATGATTTTGGTATAAAACTCATGAAAATATGTTTATTGTGATTATATAATGCAAACTGCATATTTTGGAATGGTTTTAAGATTTTCAACAAGGATAATATGTTTTGGGTTAAAGAAAAATTTGACATTCTATAAACTTTGTAATACCTCTATGGACAGTGGCTATTTCTTGAAATTCTAGGATTAAATTAAAATGAATTTTATAAATTTGTTTACATATTTAAAAATTAGACATCCTAAACTTTCTAACGAGCCATCATAAGCCTAAATCATAGTTGTAGTAAACCTGCCAGTTTGTCATGGTATACCAGCTGCTAACCTGAACCAAGAACCCATCTTTACTCACCACCTAATTCATTAAGGTCTTGCAACCTTTCCAATACTATCCTAAATGATTTATGAATCTTATTAAGGACTAAAACATATAGATTACTTGTTTAAATTTTATATTGTGTTAAGACAAAAATTGTTTACTATTTAAAAAAAAAGATTTTGCATAAAGGCTTTAATGGCACACTAATAAGATGGATTTACACATTATTTATTTATGAATGTGGTTGTATGTTGTGCTTTAGTTTTAATTGTCCTTATGCACGCCTTAGGATCAAGGGAGTGTGGAGCTAATGTTAATTGATTCCGGGATTTAAAGATTGTTGATAAGCTTGGAAGGTAGAGATTTTATTTCTCATCTTTTGTGAGGTTTTTATGAAATTAAAATTGATTATTTTACCGCAAGATATATATATATCTATGTTGAACTGTTATTATATGAGTATCACATATAAAACTATGACATGGACTCGTCTTGTATTGTACGACGAGGAACATAATGAATTGACACATGTTATAATTGAGAAGCATGGTTAGGAAAACTAACTCTATTAATAATGATTGAATATAGAGAAATGGTGAGACGTGAAGAGAGCAGCGATTACGTCATTCGGTATGAATACCCTAAAAGGTAAAATAGGGGGAAGGTGATGACGCTTCCTTGGGTTGAAAGTCCTAGAACACACTGTACAGGAATCGACTTGGTGAAGACTCAGGGCTTGATGTCCCCTCACCGGAACACCCTTGGAATATTTAGAGGGTGATCAAGCGCGCCCATTTGGGTTTCGATGAGTTGAGTGATACTCTATTGAACGTGACTACTTAGTAATAATGATGAACAATAACATTTGTATATATGTATATATATGAAACTTGGTAATGATTAACTATGGTATCCACAGAATATGATTATAATAAATCTCATAATCTGGATAATGATGAGTATTAATTAACCATGCAAGCTTAAATGTGGTAATAATAAAAACCTAAAGGTGAGTAATGGCTTTCTCTACTGAGCATATTGTCACTCATTCCCTTATATTTTTATCTTTTTATGACTCACTAAGTGTGAGGTGGCTACAAGAAAAATAGTTGAGGAAGTTATGTAACTATATTACGTTGGGACTGCTTCAATTGCTAAGAATGTTCTTCATGATAATGTAAGCATTAATTGTTACTTTTTGTGACTGTATTAAAATGCGTTGAGGGTTGAAATGATGATGATAGTTTTATATTATTAAATTTAAGGTGCTACATTAAACTGTGGTTTAATCATTGTTTATATTTTTATTTTTGATTTGAGAGTTTTTATTTAAGTCCCGGGCAACTTTATTTTTAAGGTTTTATTTTTATTTCTGATTTTTATTTTATTTCATTAAAAACTGTTAACCCCCATATAGGGGCGTTACAATTTGTTTTTGTTAAACTTATACAAAGTTTTGTTAACTTTTTTGATGGTTTTGTTTTGTTGGGTTGTTGTTTATTTTATAGGCTTATTGTTGGGTTTATCGTGTTGCAGGTCTTCGAGTTTAGCAGGTCAGTGTGTCATGTTAACACAAACATGCACAAAGTAGCATATTGGCAAGTTGCACGGGTCGGGTCAACCCGTCTACACATCAAGTCGTGTCCGGGTTGGGGTTTTTTTGACCCGTCGGGTTCGGGTTGGCTGTTTATATAAGGGCTCAACCCGACCCGAACCAGACCCTTAGACCCGAATTGCCAGCCTTACCCCTAAATCATGGGTTTGTCTCTCTCTTTTTATTATTATTATTATTATTTTGCTATCAAATTAATTCCATATATTAGTTTATACATTTGTCAATTTTTCGAGTGAATTAGTCACTGAATGTGAAGAAATCCATGTAAACAATTGATAGAATATGCGAAAATATGTGAAAATTTGGAGAACTAACACTAGAACATATGAGTAATATTTTGACAAGAAAATGATAATATGTGTCATAAATCCAATATATGGAACAAGCTGAGATGAGTTTTATGGTCCGTTTGGTAGTGTTTTCAAAATAAGTGACAATGATTTTGTTTTAAAAAATGAAAAGTTTTTAGGATTTATGCTTAGAGTGTTTTTAAAGTTTTTGCCTCAAAAAACGCAAAAATATTTTCAAAAATTCTCAAAACGATACCAAACAGAGACCGTAAAATGCAATATGACGCGCATGCTTTCCAATAATTTTCATATTATAATCCAATTTTATATCAAGATTTTTATGAGATGAGATTATAACATCAACAATCTGCTGAAAAAAAAAAACAGTGAAAAAAAGAGAGGAAAAAAAACAAATTAACACTCAAATGACAAAACTGCTACCTGTTCATCTTGCTTGTTCGGTGTTAACAGTTAAAACAAAACGTAAATATACACAAACATATATATAAATCTAACAATTTACTTCATTATATTTCTATTTTTAGGCTGGAAGCTTGTGTATGTTGAAAACTACATATGAAAGCAAAAGCCTTGTGTACTTGGTGAATAGGGATACCCACCAAGAGATTTCGCTTTCAAAAGTATAGTTTAAAATTATTATCAAGGTCAAATAGGTCATAAGTGTGAAAGAAAATTCATATGAAGAATATAGACTTTGGCTGTAAAGTAACAAAGAAAAACAAAAAAGATAAAAAGAATTTCAACCAATTAAGGCCTTATAATCTAAAGTATGGCATGTATATGCTTTGCCCACCTTTTCTTTTCTTCATCTTTTCTTTAGGGCATGAGGAGTAAGGAATGTACATTTTGGGATTGGCCAAACGCACTACATTTAAAGTATAAATCCTTAGAACTCACCACATTAGGGGAAAAAAAAAAAAAGTTGTAAAAAGGAAGCTCTCTATCTCTAGTCTCTATAAGAACCTTCACCAAAAAGCTTTTGGCTCACACAAAGTTCAAATTCTTTGTTTGGTGTCTATGTCATGGGAGATAGCTAGTATCGTCCAATTGCATAACCCCATGTGTCTCGTTCATATCTTGACACTTGGCGAGGAGCCGGAATGTAATGGTGGACTTTGGCAGACGAAGAATGTAAATAATGGGCAAAAGGCAAAAATGTCTTGGTTGTTTTTTTATTTTTTATTTTTTCGGCTTTGCCACTCTATAATCATTGAGTCTGCGGGCCATAATTCAAAAATATGGGTCGGCAATATGCCAAATGAATATTTTGGAAGGAATATGTGAACCATTGAAGTGCACTCATGAATCGAAACACTCAAATATGCAATTTGTGATAATTGGTTTTGATTAGATGTAATTTGCAACTTGGTAGAAACCAAATGCAACTAAAACCCAATTTCCCAATTCATTCATATTTGACTTGGAAAAACAGATTTTTATAATGAAAGAAGATGAAACGAATTTAGACATTTTCTTTTGCATGTTTCAGCATCATCTCTGCACTTCCTCCCTTCTGAGAAGAGGCACCATTTGGTCACTTCTGTTCTTCTTCTTTTTGTACTTTTGATGGTTTTGGTTTTATTGGAATCGCCAAAAGAGTCATCAAGGAAAATGGGATTCTTCGTATTGCTGCTAATGGCATGAGCTGTAAGCCGAATTAGTAACAATTACTAATTACCTCGAGTTATTAGAGAAATTTCAACAAACATGAAAAAAATACTTCTCGGTAGAGCACAGTTTTAATCTGAAAAGATGTAGAATCTAGTTGCAACTGCAAATTAAAACTAAAAATACTATAACTTATAATAAAAACACTATAAAAAAAGTTAGTGAGAATGGTGTTCTCAAACGTTATTTTTAATGTTTCAAGACCGTGTCTTAAATAATTTTTTTTTTATACATTAGTTAAAAAATTGCTACAATAATTGGAAAAAAAAAATATTTGGAATGCCAACAAAGAGTGATACTCTGGTGACACGCTTTGGGGGGAATGTAAAATGCCAAATAAATTAAAGGGATTCTGGCATTTGGTGGAGATGAAATTTAGAAATGTGGTGAGAGAAAAATACAAAGTGGAAAGAGATGGGGGGTTACTAGAAAAACAGCTGGTGGGGATTGTCCCATAGTGCTTTCGTCTATTTGTCTTTCTAATAAGGACGAGTCGTAATTGGAATTGCCTTGGTTGGTGGGCCCCGCTTGCTCCCCCTTTATGTGGCCCACACATAAAGGCTGCAGGCACTTTTTGGATTCTTATGGTGACTTTGGGTGGGACTTCTGACGTAACATACGGGTGGTCTCAAAAAAAAAAATGAGGTACAAGTTATAGCCTTTTATTTTGGTAGAAACTTATTTTTATGGTTTCAAATCATTTTAATTGCAATATTTTTTTTATAAAATTAAAAAAATTCAAATCGTGGAAAGGGAATCAAACTATTCTTTAAACAAACGCATGATTTTAACCAAAATCTACGAGAGAAGATAATATAATAAAATTAATTTAAATTAAATTTGTTGTTTTAATTATGTTTTTAAAAGATCTGTTTAATTTATGAGTAAGAATATTTGATATAGCATGAATTATTCTAATCGTTGGTATTGATAAATTACACCCTTAAAATTTAATCAAACGACAAAAAATTTACTCTATTCCATAAAGGACAAAACACCTTGCCCTATCATATAGTTGTCAATATTTTTTCCCTAAAAATACATGAAATGATGTGAGAAAGAAGAGAGGGATTTGTAGACCAAAATAGAACGCTAGTTCATACCAAAATGGAACGCTAGTTCATAACGACAAAAGGTAGGTGTCTGTACTCTTCTTCGCCAAGGCAAATAACGCACACTTTGGGCCATGTTTTGTTTTTTTTTTTTTTTTTCAATGAAAAATTTATGGTTGAATATGAAAATAACAACAACAAGAACAACAACAGTATATAGATAATAATTTAATAAATTTGACGAAATTTTGAAAAGTCATGATTACATGATGAAATGTTTAAAATTTATAATACAATTCTATTGAGAGTGTATACTTTTAAGACCCTTATCACGTAAATTTTTCAAGACATTATCATCATCTTAAAAAATAAAAAATAAAAAGAAAGCCAAGCAAGCAAACAAGTTAGTTTTGATGTGGCTAACGTTGCTTTGTGCGTCATGCAACTTAATTAACAAATAAACAAAATAAATACAAATCTTATTTTATAAGTACAAACTAAGTTGACTTAATTAACTAAACATGCATTTTTAGAATTAGGAAATAACACCATCTTTCACAACTTGATTATGAAAAGTCCATATATATTGCTATTTTAAAATCAAAATCTCTGAGAGCCTATATATGTATATATATATTTATATTTATATTTGCTGAAATTAACAATTAATACAGAAATACTAGTGGCTGAGTGGACAAGTTAGGTAGCACAATCCATCATGTTTAGACAAGAGCGTGTTATATTTTTGTCATCATATAGTATTTTGTTTGTTTATTTCGTGCTTAAACTACAGGTAAAGAAAAAACCAAAAAAAAAAAAGAAAAACGAAAAAAGAAAAGGGGAAATCAACTTGCGCTGAAGATTGAAAAAAAAAAAAAAGTTGAGAAAGCCTAAAAACTAATAATTATTGTCAGACAGAAGGCTAGACAAGATAAGATGAGAAAGATCAAGTGGTCTTTCCTCTGTTTCAAACTCGTTGCAAAATTTACAAAATTTTGCTCCTATCCGTTCACTTATTTTAACAATTCGATTAATTTTTTAACAGTTTGATTTATGATTGAAAACAATTATACAACATATATATTATAAATTTTTAACATTAATAGTCAAAAATCAAACCGTCGAAAAATTAATCTAGCAATTAAATTAACCAAACCTATCAATAAAGTTAAAAAACATTTCTCACAGTAAGACCTCCCCAGACTCCAAAACAACACAAAAGTTTTGCTAGAACAAATTTTCTCTGTAGTTCTTTGTCTGCCCTTTTATGACAGGAATGATATCTAGTTTTTCGTGGCGCCGTTTTCTTTTCGAATATATAGTTATTGGGAAAAAATTGTCACCTATATATGGCATATACTACTGTACATATATGCAGCTATTTCTGAATTGGGTAATTTCATAGTATATTTCAAAACAACCATTTTATAACAGCATACTAAAATTGACCATTTTAATAATTTTATAATATATCATACCAAATGGATCATTTCGATGCATGAGCGAGTAATTAAGGCAGGACATGCTCATGTGCTATAAACGTGTTTTTCATAAAGTAAAATTTAAATTTTCTGTATATGTACAAGTATATGTTTGTATATATGCATATGATATGCCCATTGAATATCATCAGTTAAACCTGACGGCATTATTCAACGCTTTTTCAAGTATTAAATGACAGTCAATAAAGATTTAAACTATATGTATTTTGCAACAATTTTTGTTGTTGTCTCAAGCAGAAGACTTTATTAAAACAGCTTCAATTTCAAAGGTCTAGGTCCTTTTTTTTCTCTTTTTCATGATAAATTATTATGATCAACATTTCTGGACATATATATAAAGAGAGAGCTTGTGAAGGTTTTAATGATGAACTTAAATTCATTTGACATGTATAGTGGACCCCACAACATGCACGATCAATTCCCATCAAGATTTTGGTAATAACCCAAAAGACGCATATATATATATATATATATAAAAACAATATATATAACCAGTGGCTATACAGTGCAAATGCACTACACTTGATTGTCGTTTACTTGTTAGAATCCTTTCCTTTGCAGTACACATAGTCACATACCGCAAATTAGCAGAAAGAATATAAAAGCCAATACTACGTTACATTCCATGATGTGCAGTAACACTACAAATGAAAACATAAATATTTTGTGAAATGAAATCAGTCTTATTCATTGGCGTACGTGAATTTTAGTCACACCAACCAACTTATATCTTAGGAGGGTTATGGAGTCACTTCTTATAGGATATTTGAAACATCAGTTCTAATTGTGAATAGTATAAAATTTTTAATTGTAAAAGACAAAAAATTATCATACTGTAAAGTTATCAGTTCTAATTGTGAATAGTATAAAATTTTTAATTGTAAAAGACAAAAAATTATCATACTGTAAAGTTCTCACGTGCTGCAGTTCTTAAACTTAATTAAAACGTATATTTTAACTGATTCTGCAAACGAAATTTAAGAGCTCAAAACACCACCACTACTAGACTATTCTTTTGAAAAAATATTTTATATGATTTATTATGTTTAATAACATAATTCTAGCGTATATTGCCACGTGACTAAAGAAAGATAATATGATATATTATATATATGTATATATATTACTTTCTACGTTTCAAAAACATTTGTGCAATGTTTTTATTTTTTTGCGTCAGAAAACATTTGCAATAATTTGAGACCAGAATCTTGCAGCCTTGCCCATTACTGAGGCCACATAGGTGGTCCAACGTGAGTGGAAATCCACTTGTGCATTTTTATATTTGAAGGTGCCAAAATTTAGAGCCAAGTGGCATGCCGCATCCTACTTGAATATCACCTTCACATAAATGCTTTAAAGTTAAAAAAAAGGAAAATTTATTACCATCAACATAGTAATAAAGCGTCAAAATACCATATAATATTGTCAGACCCAATAATTCATTTCTTTTTACCATTATAGTGTCACATATTTGATGATACATTCTAAACAATAATAACTTGGTTTTTTTTTTTACACTAGAAACAGAAAAAGATATCTCCCCATATGTATTATCTTTTAGCTACAAGATTTTTTTAAAAAAATAATAATAATTTTAGGTAGTTATAACGGCTTTAAACATACATTATTAGTCAGGTTTCCCCAAAAAAAAAAAATCACCTAAAGAAGTGACATGCTCGGAAAAATTAGACAAAATAAATTAATGAATGTCTCACAAAGCATTATTAGACGTGCATTTTGGACATGTCGTGCATCATTAGCCCGATTCCATTTTGTGACAATGTTGTCCTATCTTCTATGTGACGGACCATGCGGGTTGATGATAAGATGTCAGTCTGCATTATTTGATCCATTTGGAACTTTGTGAATCTCCCACGTGTCGTATTTTGTGCAACTTGTCATACAGATAAAAAACATACATACTATCCCATTTCATTCATTCACATTCACACCCTTTAAGAGGAGGAAAAGGGAGAAAACGAAAACTCATATATAAAAGAAGAGTCATCTCACGTCCTTTCCTTCTCTCTCTCTCTCTCTCTCTCTCTCTCTCTCTCTCTCCATGCACCGCAAACGGTGTTGCCAATTAGAGCTATACATGTTTGCAGTATTTCAGCTCTACTCACAAGTACTATATGAACTATCTAGAAATGAATCAGTTGTGGTACAATAATGTGATGATCATTGATTGAAATTACCTTAATTATGGATTTTTAGAGCCTATCATATAGAAGATGTCTATTCTAAGACTATAGCTATGATTTTGGTATTGAAAGCAAAGTTGGCGGTGTGACACCCTTTTTTGTTAATTACAAGGAAAGAGACTTGTTTTGAGAAAGATGATATATACACAGACCTCTCTAGATCTGAAAAGTGTCAAGTAATAATAAGGGAAACCAAGGGAAAGATTCCAATAATATTCCTAATTTGTACTGATTGAGAGGAATATCCAATATTTTTTTTAGAGAAGTAAAATTTCATAAAAGATGGTAAGATATTTTGTGTTATTTAATTATAGGTGCATTGATCGTTTTGTGATTTGTTCAATGAAAAACCAACACCATTTATGAATGAATTTTTTTAGGAAACAAATATTTGAAACAACGATTTGATGCATCGGAATAAATATTATATATGTCATCTCCAAATCATGTTGACATTTACCAAGAATAACTTTAATTATGATTTTAAAAAGATTAGACCAATTAATAAACTACATGTTGATTCTTTTCTAGCTACTTGAAGAAGCTTGAATGTACTATACACGACATAACTACTAAAGAAGCTACTCTTTTTCTTCATTGCTATTTTTGTGGCCATTTTTATGGTGAAAAAGGCAATTTTGCTTCACCGATAGAGTATGAGTGTTTTAGCTTTTAGATTAACTTTTTAACAGTCTGATCTACAACTAAAAACGGTACTATATCACGTGCTGTAAATTTTTAACATAAACAATTATAGTTCATGTCGTTAAAATTATAATCCAACGGTTATAACACCTTCCTCCCATAAGAATTCTACTATATTTACCGTTATTTTCCTCTAAGTTATGACGACGATGATGATGATGATGATGTATACCTTCCCTCTGTTCCCAAATATCCGAATATCCTCTTGGGACAATTCGCCACTCTTCTAGTATATTTAACTCGAACCATTTTTCTAAGAACTTGTCATCTGAAAATTAACAGAGATAACAAAAGAAGACTAGAATAGTAACACAATTGTAATCATGTTAAACACAATTAGAGTGAGATCTTTTTGCACAGTTTTCGTTATTAATTTGAACAAAAAGAAAGTAACATTACATGGTAGAGAATTATCTTTATGTTAATCAAATAAGTTGTGCCTAAAAAAAAATTCCTGAAAATTCAGATTTTACTTTTAGACCATAATAAAAGGACAAATTGTCTGCCATAAATATATCTCCGATGGTGTGTTGGCTGGTGTCACGATGTATAAAATAAGGTCATGGAAAAATAGACATAGACAAAACTTAGTTGGAAAACAATTGAGTCTTTTTCCCCATAAAGTTTCTTTGAGTCCTTAAAATGGACTAATACATGAAGGACCTTTGTTTCTTTGGTAAATTACCGACTATTAATTGCGCCTACTAGGGGATATTTCCCTTGAAATCATAAAGTATTCATTGAAGAAGTGGACCATAAAATATTAAATGCCACTCCTAGTAACCAAAGGGATCCTTATTTGTTTTAATTCACAATCAGGAATTATTTTGTGTGGCCTAAGAAGGTAGAGTTAAGACTACCAGTGATGACATGACAATAAAAAAATAACCTACCAGGGTTTTTTTTCTATCATCCAAGGATTAATGTCCTCCGTCCACAATAAGGCGGTAATTACGCCTCTTAATAGGGCTTGTGTTGCTATGACTTAGGCTCTCTAAATGATGATAGAAAAAAACATGAATCGAGTATTCTTGTCGCTTCATATGTGATTTCAATAGATTTCTTGTAAGGTGTTAGACAGAGACGTGAAGACACCACTATCTACTTAATAACTTCAAAAAAAAAAAAAATAGAGTTTAGATATGAATCTTTTATTTATGCTGTTACTAGTAGAAACCCTTCTTTACAATATTAATAGCAGTGACCCTTTTCGTATAGGGACCATGACGGTTGCCATTAATGGATTGAGAAGAAAAAACAAAGGTGTCGTTTTCTAGACCTGGCCTGAAAGAACCCACCCATAGTGGAACAAATGCAGTGGTGCCTTCAAGAAGGCCACTGCCTTTTCACGGAAAAGGGCATCTGAAAGCGACCAACGTGGCCTTATATGGGCACGTGTCGTGAGTCAAACAAAATCCACCCATCAAGGGGACACCGGCCCTAAAAATGTAGGATCATCATGCCCTACCCCCGAAGGGTGTAGAGTTTGGACTGAAACGAACTATCGTCGTTTGGTTGTTCGCATCTTTTGTCCTCAATTATGTCCCTAGCTGATTAGCTATGCCCTATCTACGAATGCTTTGAATGTCAAAAGGAAGATTTGAATTGAGCACAAACGACGAGAATGTACAAGTGAACACCTAAGATCAACTAGAACACAAACGACAAGAACGTACAACTAAAGTCCTTGCATACTATGCACACAACAAGACTTAGGCGTCTTGATTCGAATTGTGTTGAAGATTATTTTGATTTAAGTTTTGTGATTTAAATTAGTGATTTAAATTGTTATTGAATTGATGTTTTGATATGTATTTAAAGTGTTAATTCGTACAAAGAATAAAATTAAATTTTGTATTTAAATAGATAGTAAAAAAAAATCTTTGATTTATTAACAAATCTAATAAATTTTTAATATTCATAATCTTAAAAAATATACAATATGAATCTTAGTTTATTCCTCTATTCATTAAGAAGACAATAAAAAAAGAATGTCTTAATCAAATATCAAATGAAAAAGTTATAATTTTTTTTTAAAATATAAGAGTTTTAATTTTTACTATAACAAATATAATTGAGTCTAAGGAGTTTAAAGGGGTTAGAACTCAAAAAACTTAAATTTAAAGGATTCATTTGATTCAAAAAGTTAGCCGGATATACGAAATAATCGGGCCTTAAATTACTCTCCACATCGATTATGTCTCAACTATTCACCAATCTATTTAAAGCTTATTTAGGGCTTTAGATAAAGCAGCTTATAGATTTGAACCATGGATTGTTGCAATCGCAAGTATATAGAGGATAACGTAAAAGATTATCACAAAAAAAAAAGAAAGAAGGATAGCGTAAGGATTTCAGGATCACCTTATCAAGGCAAAAAGCAAGCATGTTCAAATAGGCTAATTATATAACTTTGGCTACAAACCAGTACCACCAAAGGAAAGTAGGAATCAACAAATTGTGAAAATTCACAAATTTTTTACAAACAAAACATAGAGCCATGATTAGCATATGATAAAATGTTAAAACATCCCATTACAAAAAACTAAGGAAAGAGCTCCAAAAAACCTGACAAAAGAGCTCCAAAAGAACCAAGTTGCAAAAAACATAGTCGATTGACGGGAAACAATCCGTTTACGATAACTTGGCCTGTGAAAAGTCCAACTCTGGATGCTGCACAAGAGAACATACAAATCAATAAAAGTGTTAGTAAGGAGTTATAGTAACCTTTTCTTATTTAAAGGAGTGCTCTTAAGTGAGTTAAGTGCTTACCTCAGCCATGAATTTCTTCAGGAGCTCTTGCTTCTGCATTTCATCACTAGTTGGGAGACCCATAGATTTCTGTCTCTGATCAAACTGCACAAATGCACACAACACTCAGAATTATGAATTAAAGCCGACTAAACATTCACATACACGACCCAATGACTAGGACAAAACAAAAACAAGATCAGCTATGGTGAAATGTGGATCAGCAAGTTACCATCATCTTTTCAACAGTCTGCCGAGTTTCCGAATCCAGGTCAGCCAATTTGCTTGTTTCAGGCTCAACCTTTTGAGTGTCGATTTCTGGATCACCTTTCACCAAAGATTTCCACCACTCGATTTGATCATGCTTGGTCAAAAGAATAGAGATGACGCTTTGATCCTCTGCAACAAGAAAAACACATTCAAAAACCCCAATATGTACAAATCCTTTTATTTAAGACATGCATATCAGAAGGTCCATCAATCTAACAGCACAGGTGAGCATCAACTAATAGATCAACTCGCATCATAGGTACACAAAACCTAACAACAGGTTTTGTATGCAAGAACCCATACAAGAGTTTACACACGAATACACAAATATAATGTGAAAACAAGATCATTCGACAAACATTAAGGCTGAAACTTGGCTTGCTTTAATAGACAGAATAAAAAACAAAATCAAACGTGTTTTGTATACTATTTATCTGCATTAACGTACCTATGCTCCAGTAACAATCATCAGGCTTGACAGGTCGGTAAAGCTCTCCCTGCAAGTATTTATTTTTACATCATAAACCCATGAAAAAAAAAAAAAATAACAATGACGACAACAACAACAACATTGACAAAGAAACTCAAATCACACAGCTATGCAAGCATGCTTACCTCAATTATAGAAGGCTGGCCTTTGAGTCCAACCTTTAGATGGTTCTTCTTGATTTCACACACAACAAACCTTGATTTTGTTCCAGCAGGCACTGGAACATTCACGGTAACTTCTTGCAGGGTTTGAGTCCATGAGTACTTCTCCAGATCAAGGCCATTGCCTCGATTGGGAGCTGCCCAGATATTTATGTTAGTGAAACGACTGGAGAATTTAAAGCAGATAGGATACAAGACAACAGTAATTGAAAGGATAAAAGGACTTCTAAAAGCACAACTCATTAAGCAAATTCACCAATGAAAACTAGATAAACACAAATCGTCTATATCATATGATACAATATATATAAAAGGTTAAATTTTACAGAATTCATTCCCGCCACAATCATATGCAATTTTCTTTTTCCTAAAGACAACAACATTGAGGAACTCAACAAATCAGCAATTAAAAAATATATATATATATATATATATATATATTGAAACAATTAAGTAGGGTGATTTTTCTCCTCAATGTAGCAGTCCGTATGATGGATTGTCCCTAATTTCTCGGCATCAAAATGCACTTAGCACCACAGATCAATATCCACGACAAATAAGAAACAATTGACGCCAAGCCAAAAATCTAACAAGAAATCAATTTACAGAAGTTTTTCCCACTAAAATCATATGGACAACAAAAATAAGCAAGTTTCAACAAAATCATTAAAACAAGAAAGAAAAACTATTCATTTTTCCCAATGTAGCGTCTGTGAAACGAATTTTCCTTTATTTTTTCAGCATCCTAACAAACTCAGAACTACAGATCAATATCCACAACAAACAAGCAATTACTCCACAAGCCAACAAAAATAAACGAATAATCTAACAAGAACACATGCGGACAAGAACTTACCCAAACAAATAATCAAACAAGAACACAAACTATTCACAAAATTGCAATAAAGCTTTTGTTTCTTGCTTCCCCAAATTTCTGATTGCAAACAGAATTAAAAGGGAAGTTACACATGAAGAATGGTCCGTACCTAAAGCGCCATTCTTCTCCTTCTTTTCCACTTCCATCGGAGACTTGTCCTCTTCCTTCTTAACCTCCTTCTTAGGCACTGGGCTCACCTTCTTCTCTTCCTCCACCTCCTCAACCTTTATCTTCTTCTCCACCTCCTCCTGCTCAACCTTGATCTTCTTCTTCTTCGTCTCCATTTCCTTCCTCTCTTTCGCGGCTCGCACCACCGACAAAATCTCCTTCTCCGCAGTCACTTTCTCGAGAAAATCGCTGTTTTGCGCGACAAAGTCGACAGCCTTCTCCAAAAACCCTAAGGGATTTGAACGGTCGAAGCTCGAGCTAAACGACGCCGTCGCGGCTGGAAGAAGATGGTGGCGAAGGAGAGGGCTTCGTCTCCTTCTGGTCTTCTTCGATATCAGAGATTATCGCCATGGCAGAGTAATCACGTCGCGAATCGGATCAGTTTTTGGGAATTAGGGTTTAAGAATTGTGCGGTGAGAACATGGATTGGCACACAAGCAAAGCTTACATGGCTTCCAGAAACTTCCTCTTTTTAATTATCTTTTTTGTACCTGACCCCCTGAACTTTATGAGTTTGGTGGATTAATCCCTAAACTAAAATTTTTAACAATCGAGTCCCCAAATTTTAAAATTCATTGTAGTCTTATCAAATTGATAACGGGTTAGGTTTTAAAAGAATAATCACAAAGTCACAGCCACCCCTCCTCGCGGTCCTCCGGTGTCGTGGTGACCATTTCGAATCCATTTCTCGATGTTGCAACTACCCCATTCCAACCAGATCTCCAGCATCGCACCCACTTCTCCCCCATCATGTAACGACCTCCCTCCCACGGCGACACGACAACCCTCCCTCCAAACACAATACTGAAAAACAGATAGATGTATGAGGATGAAATACTGTCCAGATTCATTTCATTAATATTGTTCAGTTTTGTGTGTTTTTTTCCTTTTCTTTTATTTTAAGCTGCTAGCTTTTAAAATAGTGTTGTTGATGAAAATGACTATTAATGCCCCTAAAATGAAGAGCACGTGCAGACCACAAGTCAAAAAACCGTTATGCAACAAATTTCAAAGTTCGGGGACTCGATTGTTAAAATTTTTAGTTTAGAGACCAACCTGTCAAACTCGTAAAGTTCAAAGAGAGTCTAGGGTAAAAAATCCTTTTTATTATATACTTTTTGTTTTTTTGACTTTCTTTTCCTCTGAATTCCACAAACTTGTCCCCCTCTTTATTTATCCAAAACATTTTTTTTTCGTTTTAATAAGAAGAGAAAAAAGTGAATCAAAATTATTTCGACAATAAGTAAAATTGAAAGACTAAGCAATTATAAGTGTTTTATTTTTGGTAAAATCAGTTTTAACTAAAAAAAAATGAATTTGAAGATTGCAACATATAAGGACTTTACACTATAATTATTTTTTACTTCACACTTTAAACAGTTTTGAAATGGTGAGTTCATAGCAGTATACCAAACACATTATAATACTTGGTTGAATTTTTCTTTCAACAATTATTGAATGTTTAAAATTTTGAAAAAATACGTATATATTTTGAGGAAAAAAAATTATATATTATTGGAAAAAATGAAACGAAAGATACAAAAAGTTAAAGGCAATTACAGTGGTATTGTGAAAATTTGAAAAATCAAAACCGGCTAATAAAGTAGAAAACTCATCATTCCAAAGCAAAAATTCGACGAAACGTTGTAGACGGTGGATTTACAATCAAATACAAAAATATTAATTTAGATACTTTGTGATTTATTCAATGAACTTTGGGTCCTCAAATCACCGTTTATTGGATCTTCTCCTCTACAAGTCTAGTGTTTTGTTCTAACATCTCCTTCATCATCTGTCGAATTTGTCGCAACCTGTCTTTTTGGACTGTGATAAAACTCTTTCTTACTTACTCTAACGCAAAAATTTAGGAAATTTTTTTTTTGAAACTAAAATAAATAATTTACTTACATTAATTTTGGTAATTCTCAAAATACTTTCACACACTTATATTTACATAATTATTACTTTTACTTTTACAACATTTTTCTTTTTAAACATTTCATTTCAAAATAACTTAAAACATACACAGCGGAAACATTCAGTAGCAGTCTTCATACCCGATCTGCACATATCATCCGTCTGTCAGCTCATCATTAAGATTTATTCTGACATTCTCGTCGGAATACCTACAGCATGAAATACTTAATAAGTTAACGCCCAATAAGTCCCATAAATCCCACATGGACATTCAAATAAATGCATGATTCAATTATGCTTTCTTATAAACTTTCCTTATCTCCACATTTATTATCTTTAACTAGGGCCTAAGTGTTCGTACTATTCTGCAATTTCATTTAGGTCTACATAATACCGTGACCATACTATATCCTTTAAATTGTCCTTAATTCAAGTGTCGGTATGACACTTTTTTTAATTTCTAGTGACATATTTATCAGTCCATTTATTATGGTTGACATACCATGATGATGTGATAATCATATGTTATCCATGACACATAAATTCATTTATAAAGCATAGTACACACAAGTACGTACTTTATACACACACAGGTATTCATCATTGTATATACAGGTACATAACATTCTATACACACAGGTATTCATCATTGTACACACAGGTACGTAACATATTGTACATATTAATACATAACATGTTATACACTCAGGTATTTTAATTGTATATTCACAGGTATCCATACTATACCTCTAGGTATTCGTTTTATAGCAAACTCACAAGTTTACACCTTAATATATACTCAGGTATATATGTACATGCATTATATACCTACATTTTCATACTGTAAGTAGGAAGGGTACTTACTTGATTTTGTGTACCGCGTAAATCGACCTTGATTTTCCTTTGTCCTAAGACTTCTAGGATCCTGTTGGCCAATTTCAAAGCCATTAGCTGATATTCTATTTTGTTTCAACACAAAACATTCGTTAATCAATATATTGAGTTGCATAACTGTATACAACTCTAGCAGTCACTGGTTTTCTTATTTCTATCTAACTCTACCCTATCGTTACTAACGAAGGGCGAAAATCTTTCTAATCATTTTTTTTCCCATTTGAAACATTTCTGAACGGTTTGGGTTATTTGGGCCAAAATGACGATTTTGCCCTCCTGGCTCCTACTGACCTAGCCCGTGCTCGATTGCGTTTTCTTAACAAAAATAGCCACATATTAACTTTAAAATCATGCCCTAGTGGCTCATATCTCCTTATTTCATATCTAAGCCCTTTTTCTATAAAACTTTACAATTTAGCCCATAAACTGAAAATTTTGACAATTTTGTCCATGGGGCTAAAATTGTCCTTTTTATTCCAAAATTTCCTATTTTTCTCAAGGATCAATTTTGCTTAAAGTACCATATTCAAAATCCTTTGAGAAATGACGTTTTTGCCCTTTAAATTTTTTTCACAATTTTCACAAATTCTTGAAAAATCAAAATCTCACCATCAGTCGAGATTTTTGACGAACTATTCATGATTTTAATAGTTTCATCGAGATCTATAACTTTTATGTTTTAGCTTTTGTAAAAATCTCACTGTACAAGGGCCTTTTTGGCCATTTTTCAATTCGATGAGAAATAACTTTTTCTTTCAATTTAGTTCCTAGGGCCTTTTTATAAAAATTCATTCCAAAATTACAAATTCACCCCTGCAGAAACCGTTCTATGCCTTATTCAAATCATTCTCATGCTTAAACATCATTTTTTACTAATACTAGCATCAAATTTACAAAAATAAGACTTTTTGCAAAAATTATGATCTTGCACTATAAACCAAAATTTCACAACTTAAGCATGTCATGCATCACATATCCATGAAATTTCATCAAATATATGCTCAAGAGCCCACATAGGTTCAAAGCAATAAAAATCAAAATAAAAGTTACAAAATTTAAAAACTTTAAAACTCAAAACTTACCCAAATAGCACTCTTTTGATTTCTAGCTTTCCAAGGCTCCTTGAACTCCTTCTTAGGCTTCATTTTCATGCAAAAATACTATGAATTAATTTCCCCCTAAACCCAAGAAAAATCCCTTGAAAACTTGCTAAAAAGTTTAGGATTTTACCTTAAATCTTGTGAAAAATCCTTGAGCTTGTTTCTAAAACTTGTTTTGGGGTTGTTTTTGCAAAGTGTGAGGTTGAGAAATTTTTTTTTGAAAGGTTCATCAATGGCTGTCAAACATGGGACGAAAGAAAGAATAAAAAATTTGTGATAACTTTGCCATAAATGCTTCTTTATCCACTTGATGACTCATGGTAATCTATGAGTATCCCCTAGGTGTCATCATGCTATTGGGCCACATTTTCAAGCTTGGTGGCCCAATCAAATTTGGTTAGATGTCCAATTTATGGGGCCCAAACATTTATACTGTGTAATTTTTCACCACATAGTATTTTTCTTACACTGTTGTGGTCAAATCAGTGTACTTTCTATCCTTAGATTGCATAAAAATATGTGACTTAATTTTTGTTCACTTTTGAAGGCCAAATATGACATTTTTCGTATCTGCGTTTTCACTTAGCAGTATACTTATAGTGTTTCGGCCTCCTTTCTACCCCAGATTAGGGTTTGGACAACCTCTATGTCCTATTTACATTCTAATCTCCCATTCGTTTATATCACAATTTTACAATTAATCGTGATATAAAATTCATTCTATGGATATTATTTACAAATTTATGAGTAATTAAACTCATAAAATCTGTATTTTACCATATCCAATATTGCATCACATTTGCTATAAAATTTGCAATTCAATGCCGTTTATTCATACTTTATCGTAATTTTTACAAAAATTATAATTTTACAAAAATCACATTTTTTTTGGGTAAATTCATTAATTAAACCCAATTAAATATTAGGTTTTATTAATGAAATTTTCTCGATCATTACAGAATTGACTCAAAAGTTAAAGTCTGTGTTGGAATTTCTTCAAATTGAATAGCTGGTTCGACTGTCCTCTCTACCTCATATGCTACATCATCTCGTCGGTTGAATTTTGCACAAGCATTCACTGTCAGAACAAGCATTGCTGTGGCTGTTGAAGCTGCTGGTGTTGTTGGTGCTGGAGTCGTTGCTGGTGCTAGAGTCGAGGGAGTATACAATGGTTGCATCCTCCCAATGGAGCTGTGGGACTGCTGTCTTCCTGCCTGTAGTGTCTGAAACTGCCACTGTGCCGCCGTCGATACTGGGAATGTGGAATACACATAGTACAGGTAGTAATAGGATTGAGAAGCCATCTGCGAGTTCTAATAGCTGATTTGGCTCCTCAAAGCCAAATTCTCACTGCTGAGTTTTCGAATCTTCTATCGCGCTCTTGAGAATGAGTTGCCTACTCTTGGAGCATTTTCTTCAAAGCCTCCACTTCTGCTGTAAGGGCTTCCATTTGCTAGTTGGCTTGGGGAATTGATTTAGTCTCTTCAATTGCAGTTTCAGGAGTGTGCTGGTTATCAACGTTGTCAGCCATTTGTATCCGAGCTATAGATCCAGGAGTTGATGACCTGAAGGCCCTACGGTGAGTGCCAAACTGTAGACAGTGGATCTACAATTAAATAGAAAATGTTAATTTAGATAGTTTGTGATTTATTCAAGGAGCTTTGGGCCCTCAAATCACCGTTTATTGGATCTTCTAGCTCTTAAGTGGATGTTTAAGATCAAGTTGCAATATGAGAAAAATAAAACTGCATAAATAAAAAAAACCACACGTAGAATTTATAGTGATTCACTCTGTTAAGAAGAGCTACGTTTACTATAATGCACTATAACAAAGATTCTTGGTACAAATTACAAGAGAGCAGAAAGAAGAGATAGAAAATAATTGGGCAGAGTTTCTTTATGTTTTTTCTGTATATCCTACACACTAAAACAACCATCTCCTTATATAGAGACTAAGGACGAGTCGTGACTCCCAACTGTCTGGCGAAGTGGAATAATGCACTGAAAGCAACTGCAGTAGTGAGAAACGTGTCAATCTACGATAGGCTTCAAGAATCATGCCTCCCCAAGTTTCGGTCCATGATCAAATGTGTAAGTAACCGTCAGTTGCGATCGATCCGGCTGAAAGAACACTTAGAGATGAATTTGAATTACGTTAAGTAGCCGATGTAACCCCAAATGCTTGCCATGCACCAAAAATAGAACCAATCGAACTAAACGAAACATCAATTTGATTAGCCTTCCTCACATCGATTGATTCACTTCGATCTATTGGACTCGTTTTTACACTGGACTGTCTGGGCTTGTAGACAAATTGGGCCTGCCCGAATTGTACCCCAACAAATGTCACAAATTATCTACATCGATCAAAAGAGGTGAGTTTATACCAGCCCTACCGAACACATTATAATAAGTGATTGAATTCTTCTTTTAACAATTACTGAATGTTTAAAATTTTGAAAAATGTGCATATATTTTGAGAGAAAAAAATTATATATTATGTTATGGAAAAATGAAACGAAAGATACAAAAAAGTTTGGGCGGTTATAGTGGTGTTATGAAAATTTGAAAAATCAAAACTGGAAGCCAATAAACTAGAAAACTTATCATTCCAACGCAAAAATTCGATGAAGCATTACAAATTATCTACATCGTTTAGAAAAAAATCAATCTATCTAAATAATTGAAGACTTGATTATTAAAATAGGTATTTGAGCTCGGTTTTAAACCGAAGTGACCTTGGCCTTCATATTTTCAGAAGAGAGAATGTGGGAAACATCAAATTTTAAATATTTTTATAGTAAATGTCGAGTTTTAAAAATATTTGTAGTATATAACATATTTATGATGTAACTAACTTATCTACTATGTTATAAGAAATATTTACATTGTAAATAAGACAATAAATAAATTATTTACATCATAAGTCTTTTTATTGTGTAAATAAAAATTATTTACAATTTAAATAAGACAATAAATAAATTATTTACATCATAAGTCTATTTATTGTGTAAATAAAAGTTATTTACAATTATTTATATTGTAAATAAGAGAGTAATTATTTACACAAAAAATTTTACATTTACTACATATATTTTCAATACTTGCTATTTACTACAATTAGTTTTAAAAAAGGAATATTTACTGCAATTTTTGTTGGGGAATTATAGTAAATGTTACTTTTTCAACACTAATTGTGGTAAATAGTAACTTTTAAAATATTTGTAGTAGATTGGCAATTGTATGGCGTAAATAATTTATTTACCTCCTTATTTGCAGTGTAAATATTTCTTAGTATAAAATAATCCTTATTTACACAGTAAATAAATTATTGATATCATAAATCTACTATTTATAATAAATATTTTTAAAACATGATATTTACTTCGAAAAAATTTCAAAAACCTACACTTCCTTTATCCTCCCTTTTAAAATTTAATTATAATTAAATGTAATAATAGGTTTTGAAATTTAAAAAAAAAAACAAAAAGTTGGCTGCCTGTAGAGCGCCAGGTTATTACCTCTAAATTGTTACTACTTGTAAACTGCTTGGTTACCACCCTCTAAACCTGGAAACCAACAAAAAGGCGATCAACGTCGTTTGAAAATTGACCAAAATTTCCATCCTTCGCCCGGTGTTCGGTTCTATTTTTCCATCTATTTTCCAAAATCGACCGCTTTCCGCTTGAAAACCGACCCCCCAAAAAAAACCTACACCGACTTACGGCCCTAGACAATTATTGTATGAGCTCTCCCTAACGTTATTACATGATGAGGTGCGTCCCGTTCATGTAGGGTTTGTTGCATAAAGGGGGATTTCACAAATCTTAAGTGAACTTTTTGAAATTGCTGTACGACAACAATGCCCAATCACATCAAAGAGAAGCTGAAGTTGCACCTTGATAAATATACGTCCTGAGTGAACAAAGAAAATCTTAAAAGGAAGTTTATGGGGAAAAAAATTTTGTTTGATGATAAAAAAAAAAAAAAAAAAACTATATATATATTTTTTATTTTGAAAATTGACCGTCGTTTGGTCGGAAAAACAATGATGTGCTCGCTGTTTATGCATAAAAACTTCAACACAATAAATAAAGACATTTTAAATTGCTTGTGGTTTCCTTGCACAAAACATGTTTGTTTCTTGTTCACTGATTGCTGTCGTTAAGTTAAAATGATATTTTCTTCATCGTCTGTATATTTCTGTCGTTTAAGTTTGTTCATTGCCGTCTTGTAGCTACAAAACGACAGATACTTTCGCTGTCTTGGACCAACATACCTTCAGACTAAAATGTAAAACTAAAATATTACAGGATCTCATAACACCCGTTACTTTAACGGGTACAATTTTTGTAAAATTTAATGAATAAAATATAAAAATTTAAATTTTATATTATTTAAAATTACCAAGTTTGTCTTTGTTGTTTTAATTATAAAAAAAAAATTGCAACTTTGGCATTTTCTCACAAAATCTCCGATGGAGACATGAAATCAATTCACCCCAACTACTAGGAGACATTGATCTATTTTCTCAACCATCTTTTTAATGCTTCCTTCATTTTTTTCTACAGCTTACTCCATTTATCCCCTCAATTATGTTGGCATTGCTTGCTAAAAGTCTCTGTGGGAGACATGATGATATTTTCTATTAATGCTCATTGTTTCTTCTCACAACTCTCCCCGTAAACTTTCCCTTCCTCTCAATTATTTTGATATGTTTTTATTCAACCTTCACCACCTTCGTTTCTAATTTCTCATCTTCTCCCTTTCTCACTTCAATTTTGACTAAAAACACAGAACACAAAGCTCTCTTTGCAGCCAAGACAACTATAATTTCCAACCATGGTTGAGACTGTTTTAAAGTCAATTCAAGCTTTATTTTTAACCCGAACTTTGGTGCTTTTCAAAGGAGTTTTGAGGTAGGTTATCTTTAATCTAAACTTGATTTTTAGTATGTGTTTTCTCCTTGTTTAATGCATAATTTTCGTGTTCAAAATTCATTGCAAATTTCTAGTTATGTTAACATGCACATTTGAACATTTATGAACAAAAAAACATGAGACTTGAGTTGAAACCAACAACTAACCTTTATTTTAGTTTGATAACAATATTACAAACATGCTAGGAATGTTTAAACCGGTTTCCATAACTTTAAGATTGATGTTTTAATGTTTTGAGGTTAAAGAGCAAATTTAAGCATGTTTTTATCATTATTTGCAAGAAATACTTGAGATATGGGTTGATAATGGTTTTTGTATAAAACTCATGAGAATATGTTTATTGTGATTATATAATGCATGTTGCATATTTTGGAATGGTTTTGAGATTTTGAACAAGAATAATATGCTTTGGGTTGAAGAAAAACTTAACATTTCATGAACTTTGTAATACCTCTATGGACAGTGGCTCTTTATTAAAATTCTGGGATTAAATGAAAATGAGTTTTGTAAATTGGTTTGCATATTTAAAAAGTAGACATCCTAAGCTTTCTAACGAGCTATCATGAGCCTAAATCAGAGTTGTATTTTATTTTCTATGAATTTTTCAATTTTTGGATTGAAAACTAGTAACCCGCCAGTGGCAGTATACTACCCGTCTACCTTAAGTAAACCACTTGTTAACTCATGTGTTAATTGTAGATAGTGAGCCTGCCTTTTTGCAAACGTATACAGCCAATTTACCATGATATACCAGCTGCTAACCTGAACCAAGAACCTAACTTTGATCACCTTCTAATCCCTTAATATCATGCAACCTTTCCAACACTATCCTAAGTGATTTATGAATCTTATTAGAGACTAAAACATATAGATTACTTGTATGTATTTTATATTGTATTTAAGATAAAAATGGTTTACTTTGGTATTTAAAGAAAAATTACATAAAAACTTTAATGGCACACTAGTGAGATGGGTTTACACATAATTCATTTATGGATGTGGTTATATGTTGTGCTTTAGTTTTAATTGTTCTTATGCACGCCTTAGGATCAAAGGTGTGTGGAGCTAACATTAATTAATTCTGAGATTAAAAGATTGTTGATAAACTTGAAAGGTGGGGATTCTATTACTCATCTTTTGTGAGGTTTTGGTAAATTAAAATTTGGTTGTTTTATGTTGTAAAATATGTATATGACATTTTGAGTGTATATGATTATATCTATAACATAATGTTGTGAAACTCGTCCTATATTGTACAACAAGGAACATAATGATTTGACATATGTTGTAAATTAAGAAGCATGGTTAGAAAAATTGAATATAGAGGAATGGTGAGATGTGAAGAGGGCGATGGTTATGTCCTTGGGCACGAATACCCTAAAAGGTAGAATAAGGGGAGATGATGACGCTTCCTTGGGTCGAAAGCCCCAGAGCGCACTATATAGGAATCGACTTGGTGAGGACTCGGGGCTTGATGTCCCCTCACCAGAACACCCTTGGAATGTTTGGAGGGTGCCCAAGCACGCCCATTTAGGTTTCGATGAGTTGAGTGATACTCTATTTAACAGTGGATACCTAGGAATAATAATGAATTGTAATATTTGTATATATGTATAAGTATGAAACTCGGTAATGATTAACTATGGTTTCTACGGAATGTGATCATAATAAACCTCATAATCTAGAATATGATGAAGATTAACTAACCATGCAGTTTTAATGTGGTAATGAATAAAACCTTAATTTGAGTAATGATTTTCCTTACTGGGCATGTCGATGCTCAACCCTATCATTCTTACATCTCTCAGGTGAAACTCAGTACAGTTTATTTGACGAGGAATAGACGACAACACTGCTGGTTTCATGTTGGAAGATTTTGTTCAATTGTAGCTCATCTAGAACATGTAACATGTGTATTACTTTTGTGATGACTGTGTTAAGTTATTTAGAAATTGTATTATAGTGATGATAACTGTATTTTAAATATTTGGTGCTATACTAAAACTATGGTTTGTATTTAAACGTTTATTTTTATTTTTGTTTAAAGACCTATGGGCACTGTTCTTGTGATTTGAATGATATTGAATTTAAGTTTATTTTTATTTATTCAAAACTGTTAACCCCCAGTACAGATCTAAAATAATTCCAAAACATAATGGCATAATTTACAGCACTGTAAGTTGGGGGAAAGAGGTTTTCTGTGTGTGTGTGTGTGTGTGTGTGTGAACTGGGCAAAAAATCGAGGCTAAAGGAGAACAATCAACGCGAGACCCAGTTTTCTTTTTCCCATTAGACAGTTTCTTTGTTGAGACCCTGTTTTATTACAGCTTCCCGAATGAGTTTAAGAGATTCCTCTAAATCGTCAAACAGCTGCTGAGGATCAGGAATCACATTCGGGTCAACTGCCAAAACTATAGTCATCTTGTCAACATAGCTCTGGAAATGGATTGTTAATGCCTGTAAGAAAACGGGACACAAAGGCATAAATATCACAAATAAACAATTATAAATATAAAAATGTGTATATATATATAAACATACACACACAAACACATATACGTGTGTGCAGAATTGAGATAGTGTTCTTTTCTTAAAAGAAAGCTTACATGTGGATGGCCGTAAACGCTTGGTGCAAGGTAAGCCAATTGATGGCCATAAAAGCTAACTTCTTCTAGCGGACCGATCATGTTAGAGAAAGCCACTGTAGTGTTAAAAATGGCTCTACGTGCTGTAGCTGCAGTTAACTGTTCAACAGTGCCAAAACCATGTCACCCAATAGTTAGATTCCAAATATACTCATGGTTGCATTTTTGAGAACGAGTGATTATTTCAAATCAGATTCACTTAAAGAGTCGTTATACTAGACAATTAAATGTTGAATGCTAAGATTTCTTCAATTTAGTTAGAATTTCTGATTCCTACAAGTTGATTGAATTTCTAGACACCCTTCAATCAGAACTATGACAAAACATTTCCTACGTTGCTCGTTAGGTAACAATGAATATGTATAGTTGAGAGAAACTGAGAAAGCTATACGCACCTCAGCTCCTAATACTTTTTGTAGAACTCGGGCACATAAGTATGTGCAATGAGCTTCAAAGGAGTGTTTTTTTCGATCGATAATGGCTTTGGCTTGTCGAACATAATCCAATGGGTCATCTTGTAAAGCAATGTTGAAGGGGAGCAGCAGGTAACCCAACAAATTGCCCCATTTGGCCTTCGAATTCTTAGCCATCATATCTGCCAGAGCCTGTTTTTGGTGCAAGTACATATGAAAGCTAAACCATATTAGCACTAGCAGCAAAAACTATTTTAGGACTTGGCATTATCCAAAACTTGTGTACTGGGTAAGAGGTTTTAACCAATAATTGTAACAGTTACATGCAAAATTAATTCAGTAGTGTTTGCATAATATTCCTCAAAATACAAAATTTATTGCAATCAAAGACAATGCTAGAATTGTATATTCACCTGAATCCCCACAGTTGGTCTTAGATTAACAAGAATTGTTGAATTCAAACGGATCTTTTTCGGCAGATAATTTGTCTTCCAGTTTGTTCCCTCGTCTTTCTCATTTTGACCTGCTTTATAACACAACTTGTTTAATACTCCATCAGTAATCATACCAAGAATCTGTGCATAAACTGCAAATCGTAATGTCAATCTAAAGAAGAAAATCCTGATCATTATCTCATCTAATTCTAACAATTTCAAATGGAAGTATAATCTTCAATGAACCTTCTTGCAATGCTTTAATTTCCAATGATAGAACAAGAAGAATTGTAATAAAATCAACAAAGTTAACGAGTTCTCTGAGATATATACTTAATTAACAGAAATAAACCTAATTCCAAAAGTGTTAGCCAGAGTAATCTTTACTAACAGTTGCAGCGCAAACAAAAGAACAAAGAAAGCAATTCTCAATCAGAAACTCACCGTATCTGCGATTCAGATACCGCGAAAGACCAGCTTGTGTCACTCCCAACAAAACATCATTAATCGTCTGATTAAATCCATCCAAATTAACATATAAGAAACTCAATCCTCTAATAGTGATTAAAATCATCCAAATTAACATATAAGAAAAGTAATCCTCTGATAGTAATTAGAAGCATCCAAGTTATCATATATGAACCTTAATCCTCTAATTGTGATTAAATCCATCCAAATTAACATATAAGAAACTCAATCCTATGATCATGATTAAAATCATCTAAATTAAAGTATAAAGAAACTTAATCCTCTGATAGTGATTAGAAGCTTCCAAAATAACATACAAGAAACTTAAAAAATTACGTATATTTATATTGAAAAATCAAACAATGTACACACCGTATTCATGGCGTTCTTGACGAACTTGATATCGGCGAAACTAATGCTCCGATGAAGGAACCGCTTGGTCGATCGCTCAACCCCCGGCGGACCTTTGATCGGAGTCTTCGTATCTCTCAGAAACAGAATCGTCGAGGCAAACACCATCACATCCACTATCGTGTTCCAGATCAGAGTGATCGCCGACCAGATCGCCGTCAAGAACCTCAAGAACTGGACAACGAAACCACCGTCATCCGCCGCCGGCGGGCGTTTGGCCGGCGCCGGGAGCGTCGGCAGGGCGTCGGGATCGGAGGTGCGGCGCGTGCAGGCGATGAGGAGGGACATCAGGGAGGCGCCGTCTCCAACGGAGTGGTGGATGCGGAAGATGCCTAGGGATTCGGAATCGGAGGTCTTGAGGTTGAGGAGATGGAGCTCCCATGGCGGCTTGGAGAGGTCGAGAGCGGTGGTTGTGAGGTGGGAGATGTAGTCTTCGACGAACTGGTCTGGATTCTCGATCTTCGAGTCGAGGGTTGGGGCGAAAACGTGGTCGTTTAGGTTCACCTGAGTCCGTACCCATCTTCTGCTTCTACAAAACTTCCCGCCGTCGACGACCTTTTCCGTTCCAAAAGGACAGAATTAGCGGTTAGCATTTGTAAAAGTCAAACAGAGAACTTTTATTTGGTTACAAGTCAATAGGAGAATCAAAATTGGGCCTAGTGGGCCATGACGGCTTTTAGCCCAAGCATACCAATCAAGGGAATTTTTCAAAACCGACAACTCTCAAAAAGTGTTGCAACCGTATGAAAACTCTCATTAAAATATTGAAAGTACAAGGTTTTCACGTATCATATTATTTTTAACCAAAATACTTCAAACCATACTTTATAAATATCAGTATGTCATATTTATTTAAGTGTAAGATAGCATAACTTATACATGTATTATAAATAATATTATAGTATTTTTTTTAAATATAACATGAATAAATATATCTGTTATAACATATAATTTTTCTCTAAACTTAAAAAAGATTTTTATTTAAAGTCTAATTGTGAATTCGTGATTTTAATGGCGCAACCAAAGTTGGTTGACGGAATTGAATGTGGATACTGACAGGAGAACTTTGCATTTTTTTTTTCCCTGGACAGTGAGATCAACATCCAACGTGTTTGGAAGAGGGATAAAAATTGTTCATTAAAACCACTTTTATTGTAAATATTTTACACTATAATAAATTTTTTATTATTATTATAACATATAAAAATTTTATATTATTTATAACTAAATTTATAACGAGAACTACTGCCGGGCAAAAACAACAGGTTAGTTTTACATGGAATAACAGTATCACTTTCTTTGGGCATAATACAGTTTACTGGAAGTAACAACTCGTGGCACCGGTAAGAAACGACAACTTTTTTTTTTTTGAAAAAAAAAAAGAAAATAAGAAAATAAGAAAGAAGTCAGTGGTGCTGCCTTCTGGCATTTAATTAGTCGTCAAATAAGGCAAAGTGCTTAATTCTTCCGATCCTAAAAAATATGAACAAATCAACATTATAAAGAAACCGTGAAAGGAAAGGAAACCATAGATTTTGACTTCTGAAACTGCAATAAGAACTAGAAGAAGATTATTTTTTTTTGGGTATACGTTCTTAATTCTTACCAGTTTGCTGGAGAAGCGAGGATGTTTGAGTAAAGTGTGGGTTAAACCATCTTTGATGATATCAGGATCGATGGTTGAGTTGCAGCCGACGATTGCAAGTATGTAACAATTGAATCTCGGCGACTGAAACAACCGGGCGGCCGGACTCAGCTTCATCTTCTGCGAATCTTCGCTCGGACAAGCCTCCATCTTTTTTCTTTTTTTTTCTTCTCCTATGCTTGATTTTTGCTTCTCTTTTCTCTTCTTTAGTTCTTCCTATGTTTTTCTTGCTGGTTTTTTTTTTTGGGTGTATTTTATTGAGTGTCGATGGGTTGTCAACGGTATATGAGCCGCCGACTACCAAGATGAAATGGGATTCTTTTCCTTTTGAAAATAGTGTTGGTGGTAGGTGCAAATTTGTTTTATAATTGCAATTTTTATTTTCTTTATTTATTTATTTATTTTTCTTCAGGTTGGATTATATGCTTGAACGGAACTCAGCTCTGCTTTGTGGGCTGGAATACAAGTTCCGTGGGAATTGGGTCACCTTGCCCTTTATCCTTTGTAGGTAAAGTTTGTCCAATAAGTCCAAAAAGTGATAAGACATGAGAGAGAACAAAACAAAGGAGGAAACTTGCTATTAAAATAATAGTAAAATGACGATTGGTCGAAAATGTCACTTATAACGTGTATTGGAAAAACTACAGTCCCGATCAAGTTTGATCAGCTTTGAATGGTCAGATACATATAGACTTTTTCTGTTGTATCAATTGATGGAGATTTGATGAATAGAAAATTATGATGTAGGTTGATCCCGACAGGGGATGAGATTGAAGGGAGATTAAGGGGAGAAAATGCTTGGAAGTTTTGGAGATCCACTATCTGATTATACTAATTTTTATTCACTAAATTTTTGGCTTATAACATACATGTTGTTCATCAAGGCCACGATATTGTAAGTGTAAAAAAATGACTATTTTCTTTAGTCATATTTAATATAATTACGTTAAATCCGCCAAAGGGGGTGTAGCTCATATGGTAGAGCGCTCGCTTCGCATGCGAGAGGCACGGGGTTCGATTCCCCGCACCTCCAAATTTTGTATTTATTGCAAATTAGAGAAAAAACGACAATATTATAAAAGCGACATATATATAATAAACTACAAGAAAGAGAAAAAATAAACAAGGAAAAAACGACATTCAAATTACAAAATGACGGCAATGAGATGAAGCTTTATTTTTTAACTCAGAAAAATACCGGAAGAAGTTGTAGCAGCGTAGCAGTCTAGCAGATACTAAAGAAATGAAAATATGTTTCGGAAACGACAAGAAAGAAATAAACAAGGAAAAAATGACATCGACATTAGAATATGACGGCAATCAAACGGAGAGCGGGTTTTATTTATCTATTTATTCAGAGAAAAAAAAAGTCTGACAATTCTTTACTTAAAATACTAGAAGAGGTTATATTAAGCACACATTGATAGAGGAAAAATTTAAAATGACAGAAATGACCACAAATAGAGAACAAATAAAAATTAAGGACAACGTCAAAAGGATAATTATAAAAGATATTCAGAATAATGAAATTATTTTATGCAGATAAAGCTTTACTTTTTAACTCAGAAAAATACTAGAAGAAGTTGTAGCAGCGTTGCAGTCTGGCAGATACTAAGGGTAAGGGTGCGTTTGGTACTAGTATTTGAATGAAGATTTAAATTTTTGTGAGAGAAATTACTGTAGCAAAAATGATTCGAACCGTTATTTGAAAACTCAAACAAACACACCTTAAAAAATGAAAATATGTTTCGGAAACGACAAGAAAGAAATAAACAAGGAAAAAATGACATCGACGTTAGAATATGACGGCAATCAAAAGGATTTTATTTATCTATTTATTCAGAGAAAAAAAAGTCTGACAATTCGTTACTTAAAATACTAGAAGAGGTTATATTAAGCACACATTGATGGAGGAAAATTTTAAAATGACAGAAATGACCACAAATAGAGAACAAATAAAAATTAAGGGCAATGTCAAAAGGATAATTATAAAAAATATTCAGAATAATGAAATTATTTTATGCATTTTCTGATTAAATAAATTCTACTCATTTTTAATGGCACAAAGTCTACTCCTAATGTTAAATTTAGTCAAATTAACCATGCCAAAAGATAGTTTTGCCATCTATAAAAAGAAATTGTGCGTTTGATTTAAAAATAAAAATAATAAAATTATGTAAAAATAGGATAATGATAAAATAACTTGCGAGTGTTTCATCAAAATACAAGATCAGGATTATTTACTACATTTAAAATTTGTCTTCATATATCTTTTTTTGAATAAGAAACTATCATTTCTATCACAGATAATTATACCTAGTGTCACAACCAGTTTGTGTCTCTTATTATCAAGAGTTTTGATAGTTTAATATCAAGAGTTTTTTGTCTTCGTAGAAAACCACTGGATCAATTTTGTTCGGTTCAGGTTATGCTTGGAGAACTTTTTTTGTCGTTAAGAGAAGTTATTAATCCAAGCAAACAACCTACTGAAGGGAGGTATAGCTCATATGGTAGAGCGCTTGCTTCGCATGCGAGATGCACGGGGTTTGATTCCTCGCAGCATCAACTATTTTTCATTCAATCATCTTCACCATCAAAACTTAAGGAAAAAAGATTCACATACGAGAACGACTGCTTCTTTAAAGCATACGCGAGAGGCTGTTTAGTATTGTTTTTAAAATAAGTAGTATTGTTTTTAAAATAAGTGAAAGTGTTTTTGTTTTAAAAATTAAGAATTATACTAACAGTATTTTTAAAATTTTTATCTTGAAAAACATGGGAAAACATTTCAAAGTTTATGAACAAAAACAAGCGGCTTTGTTTTCAGAAACTAGTTCATCAAAATAGTAACTAGGAAAATATCTCATCAGTCGAGGAGCTGATATAAAGAAGAACGATAGTAATCCTAGAAACGACATCGTGAAAAGCGGCAAAAACCATGACAACCAATATACGGCCATAGAAAAAAAAAAAAAGAAAAAAGAGACGTCTATTATGAAAAACGACAACATTTTCGAAACGAAAACTGAACAGAAGCCTTGAAAAAACTCATCACCTAAACGACAAGGAATAAAACAAAAGAAACCTTATCAGCCAAAGAAAGAGAAAGTAAACATCAAAAGAACTAGATATTTTTTTTATTTGTTTTATTTTTAAAGTAAAACCCCAAAGCGCCACTTCCACGGCTCCACCCAAACCCATAGTGTCGATAATGAAAAAACGACATAATAATTCTTAAAAACGACGTGAAATGTTCATAATGTCAAAACGAGAAAAATGTAAAAGCCACTGATGTCATAACTTTATATATTATATTTTAAACTTTAATATTATTATATCTTCGTATTTTAAATTTATGTTACCCGTTTAAAATACTATTATATCTTCGTATTTTAAATTTATGTTACCTTTTGTTAGGTCAAGGTTTGACTTTGACTGTCTAAAATACTTAAATAACCTTTTAGTTTTTTCTCAAAGTTTTAAATATATTGTTAAGTTTTTCTTCAAGGATATTTAGATATTTTTTGTGGTCAAAATTAGTTTTAACTAAGAAAAGATAAAAATTTGAAAGTGCAAAATATTAAATCTCAAAATACAAGGTATGATTTTTTGATAACCCTAAAATCTAAAGTATAAAAATGAAAATAACCCTATAAAAAACTCAGCACCCTGTATCCTACTATTTTTTATATGTTCATGTGACATTGTTTGTAAATTAGTGAATCAATCTTACTAAAACAATGTTATTTAATTTTATTGGGTTATAACCCCGATACTAATAAAACAATATAATTTGGTTTAAAAAATATACTATATATTATATCGAAACTTTCAATCTTATAAGTAATAAGATTATAAGTTATAGGATTATAAGCTTATTGGATAAAAAAGATTTTCATTTTACTATATATATAGTATTATATATCCTAAAATTAATAGTGCTATCGTATTATCCGAACCTCTTGATAATCTCCCCGTATTATTATTTTTTTTTATTGCTTGCGCGTTAGTTGTTGAATATTATATTTATATTGCTTACCAACGAAATTTTGACTTTTCAGAACATTGAATAAAAAAGAAGCCGTAGACTACAAAATGACATTATAAACATAGTTTTACTCCAACTTTCCTCTCAAACGAGAAGGCTAAATTGGACATTCCAAGCTTTGTTCGCCTTCTTTGATCTTTTCCACAGAGAAACGAAGTACTAGTCTCTGAAATTTTATTGGTCCCTGGACTTTTGACAAGTATACATACATACATACATACATACATATATATATATATATTATATTGCTAATTGACCCCAGAATTTCGAAGCAATTTGGCAACTTGAACATTTTTTTTCCTTCTCCTTTTCTTTTTGGTTCTCAGAACTTGCCTCTTTCCCATCCCCTTTGAATATCTCATTTCATTCATGTTGATGGAAGCGCTCAAGACCGTTGCCTATTGCTAATTCCCTCCTTTGTGGTATGTTTTTATTTTTAACAAAATTTAATTAAACTTTCCTCGTAATTCTATTGTTAATTGGCTGCTAATTTCTATATATTACAGACTCGAGTAATGATATTTAAATATTCATCTTCATTGTTGATGAAATGAGTTATATAACTATAATTACAGGCGTAGTGTTTATTAATTATATTAAGTTGGTATCCTTTTATTCTCCTTTTGTGTAAGGTTTTATGTTTTCAATAAGAGTTGTATAGTTCTTACTTCTTAGATACATTTTAGTTGGTTGTTCATGGCCTGCACGTTTGGATTACTACAAAATGATAGAAAATTCAATTGCTTATAGCGTCAAACAATAATCATCTTAAATTTGATATAGCAGGATTATCTTTCTGTCCCAAGCTCGTCAATTCGAGAAACATTCCTAAAAGATTTAGAGTGAAGAAGAAGAAGAATGTCTTCTGCAACAAAAAGTTTTAGCGTTTCAGGACCTTCCTATCTCACTGTTGTAGATTGGTAATTTATGTTTTTTCATTAATTTCATCCTTCCCCCCAAAAAAGTGTTTCCATCTAAGAATAAATAATTTAGCATATGTTATTATGCCTAATCTCTTTTTGTTAGGGGCATAAATGATTTCTTAGGCACTAAATTTCTACTTCCTAATCGATTTTATCGCAGGACAAATGCGCATCACCGAAGAGCAATTGCGGCAAGCTTGGTAGAAGCAGCCTACAAAATTGAACTAGACCGGCAAGAAAATCGCCAAGGGCCTCAAGGCACATGCCCATCCATATTGGGAGTTCTTCCATTTCAAGCTAAACCATGTTCTCATAGACAGTGTAGACCATTCGATCTTCGGCGCTATTTACGAGTACAACTTCCCTAATCCACACTTGGTCAGCAACAACCACAATCAACTGCACCCCCCAAAATACGTTGTCGCCTTCCGAGGAACTCTGACTCAACCGGACACGAGATCAAGGGACTTGAAGCTCGACTTCCAGTGCATATGCAACACGATTCACGAGAGCTCGCGGGTTCTGCTTGCAATGCAGGCTATTCAGAGCTTGGTTTCCTCATGTGGGGCTAAAAATGTGTGGTTGGCGGGGCATTCTTTAGGGTCAGCCATCGGGTTACTAGTAGGTAAAAACATGGCCAAGATGGGGTTTCCTCTGGAAACTTACCTATTCAATCCACCTTTCATATCTGCTCCAATTGAGAGTATCAAAGAAGAGAGAGTTAGACATGGGATTCTAATTGCGGGCAGCATCATGAAGGCAGGCTTAAGCGCGGTTATGAAAGGTCATCATAATAACCACAGCACAAGAACTCAAGATGGCCATGATAGGGACACTTTTGATGTTCTCTCCGCTTGGTTTCCTTACCTTTTTGTGAACCCGGCTGACCACATTTGTTCGGGTTACATCGGGTATTTCGAGCACAGGAAGAAGATGGAGGAGATTGGAGCTGGGAGAATTGGCAAGTTGGCAACAAAGAGTTCAGTGGACAGCATTTTGTTAAGTGCACTAGGGAAGGATTCTGAACCGTATGATCTACTTCCTTCGGCGTATGTGGTTATAAATCTCACTCCATCGCCGGATTTTCGACGTGCTCACAGCGTTGAGCAGTGGTGGAATCCTAACTTCCATTACCGTTCCATGACGTACCAATTCAGTCGCTGAACATTGTGTAACTTTCCTATGTTTTTCTTTTTTTTTTTTTAGGCTGCATGAAAGATGAATACTTTTTGGTCACATTGCAAAGCAAGTCATGCGATGGGGCTGAAATAATATTTGGCTCAAATATCCCTAATTTTGGTGATTATGTACACTACTTTTGTTTAAGTTCGGAGATCTATATATTATCATGTAAATATTGAAAAAGTTTTACCATGGCAATAATTTCTAGTTGATTGAAAACTCTGTGATACCACACACACACATATATATAGATATTTTAATATTTGTTGTGTTACGTACGCATGGTATTTGCTACAAGAGCAAGCATAGAAAACCTTGGGCTTTGCAAGACTAGTCGATGACCTTGTGGCCCAATATAACTACAGGTCTGAGCCCAATATCTAGGTTGAGGGCTTGGTCCAAGTGAATATATCAGAAGTAATTTTTGGTGAACTAAGAGGGATGCCACTTCTTGATGGTTGGATTTTAAATATTCTCTTTCAAAATTTATGATTAATTATCACATCAAAGTAAACAAACTAATAACTAGCCTTTGAAAGTATTATACAATCTAATTTATATGAAGGTTTTTACTGAACAAATTATCAATAACTAGTCTTCTAAAGTATTATACACCGTAATTTCCATGAGATTTTTACTCAAAATCTTGAGTAAGTTAAATTCAGCATCATTTATGACTAAAATTAAGTCCAGTATCACTTATGAATCCAACAATTTAATATAATATTTTTATGTACGATTTAAGCTCTTTCTTTTTCTTTTTTTTTTTTCACAAAAGAAGTCTATTCGAAAACCAGCTCTTACAAAAATGGTATTCTTTTAATTACTCCAAAGATCCGAGTCTTAATTCAAAAAAAAAAAAATTATTGACCTTGGATTCTAATTCGGCTAGACTTTCTAACATGTGACAGAATAATTCAATGTTCAACGTGAGACCCCAGCAAAAGACTAACATTCGTGCTTTAAGAAGTCTTATTAAATTCTTAAATTCAAAAGCAGACACCAATTTAATAATATATCTCATTCTACTATTCTGTGGTTAAAGCTAAAACGTACATACATATACGGTCAATAACAGAGCAGATTTTCAATGGCTACAGAACCCCAATAAAGAATGGGCCTAACTTTGTCCTATGGACTTGATAATTCACCAGGTTCACATCAATACGAAAGATAAGTTTCTCTTTATTTTTTTTCTTTTCTTGGGAGATAATTTTTAGTTTATTACTTTTCATAAGCATCATTAAAGAGAAAGTGGTAGGTTTTGGATAATGCAGATGCGTAATCCATCATTATAATTATGATAATCCCATAATATCATATATTGGATTGCAGAGTTAGGTGAATCTCAACTTTCCTAGAGTGAAGCTCAAGACTACCAAAATATACTATTTGCTCTTTTGGCTAACTTAATTAATATCTTTTTAGGAATCATGTTAATATAATCACAATAGGAATAGGAATAGGAATATATATACGGGCTCAACATAAGCCCAACCATATGTTACAAGCTCAATATAGATGATGCATTAGCCAAAAAGTTAGATGGTTCTTTCCCACTAAAGAGATGAAGATAAAACTCTTGCTTTAAGTTTGATTTAGACAAGAGATGTAAAACTAAACCTCGAGACAGAGTCAGACGTATTAACAAATTATACAAGCTCTAAAGACCGATAATTGTAGTTGTAACGAGTGGTGTATTATTGTCAGATGTGTTTAGCTTATTGTCTTTTGAGCTCATTGAGTTAGAAAACTCTCCTCCACTCGTAAAAACTGTTATTATACAAAACGTTTTATTTTAATTATTACAGTTTCTAAATCTAAAAAAAAAAAAAATCTTTCTAGGGAATTACCATTAAAGCATAGGTAAACATCTCTTAAATATTATAATGTGACGCTTGAACCAATTATCTTGGCCGACTACTCTCTCTCTCTGAAAATGATTTTTGTTTGGGAATGTATGGACACAAATAAAAAAATATACCACTAAGAGATTGCGTTAAAGATACTTGAACAGTAAAATGGACTATATAGCTAGTTTCCGGTTGTCTATAATAATGCAAAAAAAACAATTAATTAGTTGTCTTTGTAACATATTAGTGTGGTCCGCCAAATAGGGTAATAATAATATGAAACAACTACTAATACAAAAATGGGGCCGTTTTAGTCCTTTTCCTTATCTGCTCTTTTGCTTCTCATAGGTTATGGTTTAGCCAGAGGGGACGACTAATCCATAAATTGACAACCCAATCTTAGTATTTACATAATAATTGGTTCTATGCTAGTACCTTTCACAAAAATAACCCAAATTAATCATAGAGCTTTTTTTTTTCCTTGATGTCAATATCAATCTGAAAAATACATCATCAAACAAGATTTGAACAAAATACCAACATATTTATGAACTCTTTTAGAATTAAGTAGGATTGGGTCCGTTGTTGGTAATAAGAGAAAGATAAGGAGAGTCAATTTCTAAACCAATAACAATCTTAGTAACTCTGTAGATTTTAACTAACAACAAAAGAAAATATATAATGGGTTTCGTCAAGATTCATCAAATTAACCTTTATTAGTGATTAAATTAGCCCAGAATTATCAGAAATGGAGATAGGTGTTGGTTTACTTAGAAATGACAATAAATCCAACGATGGATAGAAAGTTGCTTTCTTCACGACCCTTTTTTTTTTTTACCCTTTTGCTAGAAATAAACATGCCATGCATATCAAACCCAAAAGTATACTTTGTTAGTTAGTAGTGTCTTTGTGGTTAAGAATTTAATTTATTTATTTTTTTTTATGGTTGAAATTTAACCACCCTTAATATGATGCCATCTTGACAAGTTCTGTCATTGGGAAAATGATGTTTCTCGAGAAAGATGGTTGAGTGTCACTTGTTTGATTGAAAGGGTTCAAAATATTATTTTATTTATGTATTTATTTGTTTAGCAAAAGAAAGATGTTAAAAACGACAAAGTTTATTTTGACAATGTTGGATGTCGGTGTTATATCTTTCTTTTAACTTAGACCAAAATTAAAAAGGTTGAAAATATTGGATTATTGGTTTTAGGGAGGGAAGCAAAGGGGGTTTAAACTTTGAAAAAAGAGGAAACGTTTGTCTACCAAAAAAAAAAAAAAAAAGAGTACCACCCACTAAATTAACTATATCATTTCATAATTATAGTGATTAATTAGAATGTACGTTTGGATTATGAATATGATAACGACTGAAATATTAGTTTGATGGTGATGGTTCATAAAATATTATATTGAAAACGGTGGCTAATAAAAGGACCCACAGAATCTAGCAATGACCATGGGAAACATAATTTATGGGCAAATTATTAGACAAGCATAGATGGAACATAGAGACATTAACTGGTTGGTTAGCGAGTTGCTAGCGTATTAATACTAATTATTAGGAAAAAGGAAATTGAAGATATAACTTAATAAAGGCATGGTCATTAATATTTATGATTGACAAAGTTTAGAAACTGACAATATCTATATAAATATACATATGTTACATTCACAAAACTTTAATTTAATGCTGTATATATTACCCTTAAATCTTCAAATCATGGAGTCATAAAAAGTCATATATTTGTGTAATTTATTCTTCGAGAAAAATTCTAACCATAACACTATTAATATACAAGGACGTTTGAAAAGTAGTTGAAAAGAGAAAAGCATGTGAAAAATATCACGGGTTGCTTCTGATCAAAGCAACGGTAAAGTTCATTTTATTTATTTATAAGCCCATCTATTGGGTAAAATTGAATTGTTTAAGGTTCATCATCAATAAATTCATAGATGGATAGCTAGCACGACTAAAATAATATATTTTGGTGTATATATGCAACACCAAAAGGATTTTTTGATCATGCCACTAAAATCAATTTATAGCTATTTTTGCTTTTACTCAACAACCAATAAATACATCTTATGCGTGGCTAAATGAAAGTCGCCTGTGTGATCACATAATATCATTCCACCTCATACATCAATATCATACAATTATATAACCATTTTCTTTGTTCAATTGATCAGAGTAAATAATCATTATGATCTCAGTTCCGTAGGCCAGGTTTACGAAACCGTGAAAAGAATATAAAAGAAAAGATAATAAAATTGGAAAGTAAAATAATAGTTGTGAGGATCGTTCATTTCCTCTTTAATATATACTTATTTATTTGATGGTAGAATGGAAATAATTTCATGACCGTAGAATGAGATACAATTTTCATTCTCTTTCTAGTGTTTATTTATTTTAAAATAGGATCATATTCAATGTGATTACAAAAAGATCATTTTTATATAACTAATAAGTATTCAATAATAATATATGAATTTAGATATCTATATAAATATGGTATTTATTCCTTTTAATATAAAATCAATTTCAAAAGATATGAAAGGATTGATATTCTTTTTTTCATTTTCTATATATTGTGTGAGATCCTATAAAATTTTCATTACTGATTTTTAAATAAACATATTATTTAAAGGAAAAAGAAATAGACTCCTTACTTTGCTTTTTCCTTTGATGCAAATTAATATGCCCTAATGTAAATGGAATATTGATTTCAAATTGAAAAGAGCGCAGCTCAAAGCATGGAGAGGAAGCTGGGTTGTCGTTTTTTAGGGGGACATAAAATCATTGTCCCAGCCAAGCCAAAGCCTCATCACATGCCATGCGTCTTTCGACGTTGCACAATGAAAACCCCAAGTCGAAACAAAGAAAAAGAAGGAAAAAAAAAAAGAAGAAAAGAAACTATACACTGTTTGGGAGCTATTGTTTAAACCGTAATTTCTAGTTCTAACCAAGTTTTTAATAGTAGTTTTTTTTTTACATGTAATAATATTTCAGGTTCAAACTTAATTTTTAAACTGCTTAATAAATTTGTAGTAAATTCTAAGTTTTTTGTACCATCAACAATGTAATAGTGAGTTGTCATTTTTTAATTGAATAATATAAATTCTTATTAATAATTTATATGAGAATTTTTTAAACCTATATAAATAAATGAAAGAATGACAACTTTATATGCCATATTGATAAAAAAAAAAATGTTGAGGCTAATGTTCGTTTTGCCTACTATTATTGAATTTCTAATGAAAATTTATATCATATACGTTAATGCATATTAACCATATAATAGTAACATATATAGGCTCTTTCTCATTTAAGCTTTGCAACATGCATTAGTTATCTTTCCCCACCACGGGTTGACTAAGCACTTTAAAATCAACTAATTATATGTATATGAATATGGTTTTAATGGTTATTATTTTAATAAGTATCGTACTTATTATTAGCTGTTGATATAAATTTAATGGTTGGAATGAAATAGATAGATGACTAAAAAAAATTATGATAATTAATAAGATTAAATTCTTATCATTTCATATTAACAATTGTTATTAAAACATACACTTTTTAAATTTTTTATCATTGAAAATAAGTCTTTTTTTTTTTTTTTTATAGTGAAACCTGTCTATAATATTAACGACCAAATCGTTGATTCCATAACTTGTAAATACACCTCATACGTGTAAGCTACGGGGACAAGGGAGCTTTCTATTAGGAAAGCATCTAAAATTAGTGGGGCATATTGGAAAGAAAAGAAAGGTGACAAAACGATCAGTAAAGAGCAGATTCATCACTATCCATAAACTGTTACATACACATGAAGCCAGCTTATGTGCCCATCGAGTCTGACCCATTTGCTAGAAACCAGAATCCATTTCAAGGTTCTTTCGGAAAAAAAAAAAAAAAAAACATTTCTAGGGTTTTTATCTAAAAAAAATACCCTGGAATATACGAAGCAAATTGTCGTTTTGATCCTGTGAACCTTTAAAAAAAATTGATAACTTAACCACCCCAAAAAAAATTATGCTTCAATGTGATGTGATGTTCAAGGACCTCATATGTATATTTGGTATATATTTCTCAAATGAAAACGTAAAAGGTTAAAAGTCCACATGCTATAATTAAATATAGATGTAGACATGTGTGTATATACATTTCAATAAGCAGTCAAAAAAATAAAATAAAGGATAGTGTACGTACTGTAATATACTAAGAACTTGTCGTTTTCGTGTGATCCCTTTTTAAAATTTTTTATTCTGATCGTTGAACCCCAAAAAATAAATCATTGCTTCAATGTGATGTATACAAGGACCTCGTATATATTCATTATAATACACTTCTTAAAGGAAAAAATAAAAAGGGTCGTTGATGCCTGAGTTTGGCACAACACCGCGTGCAGGGACGCACGGTGATCGGGGTCCTTATTTTATTTGGCTTGGCCTAGTTTGGTTGGATTTGTAAGAGGAGAGAAGGCCTCGGAGTAAGGGGACACCGGTTTGATGTCTGTCAAGGACACTTCGACGCTCAAGTCAGTGTTCTGACCGGGAAGAGCTAAGGGAGAGGCAAAGTAGGCAAGGGAAGAATGCCTGTACTTTTGTGGTAGAGTTGATGCTCTTATTTATAGAGTTTAGCTTGGATCCGGGTATGGACCGATGTAACACCCCTATGTGGGGGTTAACAGTTTTTAAATAAATAAAAATAATTTTAAATTTTATATTATTTAAATCAATTAAACAATGCCCATGGGTCTTTAAACAACAAGAAAAATAAAAATAAACGTTTTAAATACAAACCACAGTTTTTAGTGTAGCACCAAATATATATAATTACAGTCATCATCACCATAGTACAATTCCCAAATAACTTAACACAGCCATAAAAAAAAAATAATACAACTCTTACATGTTGTAGATAAGTTGTAATTAAACAGGGTCTTCTAACACGAAAACAGCAGGATTGTTTTCGCTTATTCCTCTTCAAATATGTTGCACTGAGTTCCACCTGAGATATGAAGATATGATAGAGATGAGCATCGACATGCCCAGTAGGGAAATCATGACTCACCTTATGGTTTATCCATTACCACATTAAAAACTGCATGGTTAGTAGGTTATATCATATTCCAGATTATGAGGTTTATTATGATCACATCTTATGGATACCGTAGTTAATCATTACCAAGTGTCATAATTACACATTTATACAAATATTACCAATCATCATTGTTCATAGGTATCCATGTTAAATTGAGTATCACTCAACTCATCAAAACCCAAATGGGCGCACTTGATCACCCTATAAACATTCCAAGGGTGTTCCGGTGAGGGGACATCAAGCCCCGAGTCCTCACCAAATCAATTCCTGTACAGTGTGTTCTGGGACTTTCAACCCAAGGAAGCGTCATCACCTTCCCCCTATTTTACCTTTTTGGGTATTCATGCCCAAGGACGTAACCGCCGCCCTCTTCATGTCTCACCATTTCTCTATATTAAATCATTATTAATAGAGTCAGTTTTCCTAACCATGCTTCTCAATTTATAACAGGTGTCAATTCATTATGTTCCTCGCCGTACAATACAAGACGAGTCCATGTCATAGTTTCATATGTGATACTCATATAATATCAGTTCAACATAGATATATATATATATTGTGGCAAAACAATCAATTTTAATTCTATAAAAACCTCACAAAAATGAGTAATAGAATCCCTACCTTTCAAGCTTATCAACAATCTTTTAATCCTGGAATCAATTAACGTTAGCTCCACACATCCTTGACCCTAAGGCATGCATAAGGACAATTAAAACTAAAGCACAACGTATAATCACATTCATAAGTGAGTTATGTGTAAACCCGTCTACTAGTGCCATTAAAGTATTTTTATGCATTAAACATGGAGAAAATACATACTAAAAACTAAGTTTAGATTAAAGAAAACCTACCTCAAAACTTCTTTGAAAAGCACCAAAGTTTGGGTTATCAATCAAGCTTGAATTAACTCTAAAACCGCCTCGATCATGGTTGGGAATTATAATTGTCTTGGCCACAAAGAGAGCTTTGTGCTCTATGTCTTTAGTTAGAAATTTGAAGTGAGAAGGGAGAGAATGAGAACTAGAGAAGAACGTGGTGATAGTTAAATAAAAAGATATCAAAATGCTTAAGAGGAATGGGATGTTTACGGGGAAAAGTTGTAAGAAGAAACAAAAGAGTCTTAAAGGAAAATATCATCTTGTCTCCCATGAAGACTTTTAGCAAATAATGCCAACATAATTGAGGGGATAATTGGAGTGAATTATAGAAGAAGATAAGGAAATAATTAATTAGGTGGTTGGGAAAATATATCCATGTCTTCTATGAATTGACGGAAAATAATTCAATGTCCCCTTCGGATACCTTTAGCAAAATGAGAAGAAGTCTATATAATTGAGCAATAATTTAGGGAGACAAGATTGGTAGAAGTAAGTGTTGGTAAGTTTTGAATGTTTCTTAGGAAGACTTGGTAAGAAAATACTAAAGTGGTATTTTTTTTAAATGATCATAAACAACTTAGTAATTTTAAATAGTCACATTTTATTCATTAAATTTTACAAAATTATGCCCGTTAAAAATACGGGTGTTACAACCGATTTGGCCCGTAACCCAGGTGTCCAGCAACAGGTGTCACGATCTCCAGAGAATGAGGATTGCCCAACGGAGGGTTGAGATGGTGTCACGTGGTGGTCTTTGGGTAAGTCGGACAGATCCTGCTCGGACGGGTCCTGGTCGGATAGATCCTGTCCTGGTCGGACGGGTCCCTAATAGGGCAGGTCTCTGGTCGGACAGATACTGTCCTGGTTGGACAGATCACTGGTCGGACAAATCCCTGGTCAGGCAGATCCTGATCAGGTAGATCCCTGGTTTGGTAGATCCTGTCCTAGTCAGACAGGTCCTTGGTCAGGCAGATCCTGTCCTGGTCGGATTAGACATTTTAGCCAACCTGTTCGGGTGCTCGGTTTTAAGAGGATATGAACTTCAGATGGTTTTCTCATCGTGAAGATTTCTCTCAACAATGATGTTTGGGAGAAAAATTTTGTCAACTTTTAAACCGTACATTATATGTAACATGTAAGAACTAATATACTTTTGCTCCACATTGTAATATATGACAGCTCTCTCAAATTAAGTCCACCATGCTACGGTATAAAAAAGTATTATTCCATTTCAATAAGCCGCTTTAAGAAAATTTGGCAAAATGACTGCTTTATAAAATTAACTTGGCAAAATAATTTATTGTGTAAAGTGGTCTTGCCTGGTTGTTCCAAAGAAATAAACAATAAAAAAAAAACTCCATATATATGGTTGTTGGCTATGCAATATATATTAAACACAAACCACACATAGAGACAACAGATCAACAGTTTCTGAATTTCAAGCCAATCAACAAATAGTACGAAATGCATTTACTCGATAAAGCAATTCATTGTTATCAAAAAAAAAAAAAAAAAAAACAATTTATGGCCACGAAATTTGAAGTGATCTCTAACCTTATCAAACTTACAAAAATGGGTATGCCTTTTTCACGCGGAATTTAGCTACCTTTTTTAAATAAGGAGTTTATACTTCAATAATTGGGTATGCTCGGTTTTCATATATATATATATATATATATTATATAAATTATAGGCACCAAAAATTAATTAAAACAACCACCTTATCAGACAAAATTTTTTCAGGGATATATTGATTATATGTTTGTGAAACAAATGAATACAAGGTGGGTACGCAGTGCAATTAATAAAATATATCGCAGTTAAGGCAACAGCTGATTGACCTGGCCGGGAATGGGTTTGAAGCATCTCGAAAATGCCAATGCTCTATTTACTACAATAGTACATGAAAAATATCATGTTTCTATTAAAGAAGTTTATCTCTATTAATAGATTGTTATGGTGTATATATATAGATGGAATATCCTGTTCTCTTACGCTGGCTTTTGATAATGAGTTCTACCCAAGTCCATTTAAAAATATGATAACATCGAGTTAACACCAAAAGTTGCATTGCACATGTCAAAATTAAATCTCAAAATTAAGCATTAACACGTTAATTTTAAACTTGATTTTCGTAGCTAAATTTCAAAATTATGCAATGATCACATTAATCTTACACTACACATTAAATATGCTCTTACATCTAAATTACTATTTCCCCCCTTTTTTTTTCATAAATCAAACAATATGATGGTTTTTCAGATATGTTTCCTTTTAAAGAAAAGGCTAATTAAAGACTGCGTTATTTATCACACATATATATATATGTACACACTAATGAAATGGTTGATTTGTTGATAAATAACTCGTACAATATTAAATAATATGATTGGAAATAGAGAGGCAATATTAGGGCCCCTGCGTGACTTGTGTCCCCAACCACCGTTGAAGTAGGCACATGCTAATGAACCCATTCATAATTAAGCAACACCAACATGTGGCCAACACCAAAATTTCCCATTCCATCAATGAGATCCATATAGACAATAAAAACTTAATCATTTATCGATAATTCAGCGTATTATAACATATGGATTTGACCCTCAAAAAGTTTCTTCCGCCGACCAACTAGTTAGCATCTATTATTACATAATTAATTGTACGATTATTGACTATATAATGTATAGTTTAGAGTACTTAAGTTAATTCTAGTATGTGTATATATATATATATATATATGTATACAAACATGCGCATGTACGTAGAACACTAAAACTTCCTAGTTCCTTTGATTGCGGAATATTATTTAAAAAAATTGATAATTTCACTCCCATTATTAATTATGCGTCAGCATGACATGCTAAAAATGCATTTGGATTGCGAAACCTTGAATTTCTTTATGTTATGTTTTTGACATGTGTAGGAGTAAAAGATGTCCAACAATGAAAGAGGCAATTATCAACTTTTTCCCATGAATACATAAATAATTTGAAAATACTGGAAAAGGTATAGAAAAGTTTTAACAATGACGGAAACTGAAAAAAGAATGAAAATTCAGTTTCTCCACAAATGTGCAAAAATGATTATCCTACTAAAAGTGTAAAGTAATTTTTTTTTCCTGGCTTTCGGAGTCAATTACCATTTACCATAAACAGTTAAATTCAGCCCCAAGCTTTTCTATTTCACTGCTCCGACACCAATATACAATATATAAATATATACATAATATTTTATTTATTTGTTTATTTATTTATTTATATATTTTCACGTGGTATCTTCAGTTTCACTTTCTTGACTTGAATGTTTTTGGGATTTTTCATTGTACATCAAGGGGACAAAAAGGAAAAGAAGGCAATAAAATATAGAGAGCTGGACCCCAGTTTTGTGCCTAACAATTTCCCATTACCTTCTTTACATAAACTTTTTCTTGCTAACCAAACAAAAAGTTTTAGACGATTAGTTCTTGATAACACTGATCACAAGTAATGAAAAAACAGAATAGGACATAGAACTGCATTACAGCTAGAAAACCAAACTAAGACTAGGAAGCTTCTTTCAGTTTTTCTCTCCTTTCTCTCTACTTTTTTATATTGAAAACAACATCTATAATCATATACACCACTAAGGACTTTTGGGCTAAACATGATATCCAACAGTACACTTTGCAAGCATTGTGAAACATTCATGTATTGGAAAAATTACACTAAATTGCTAATCATTAAGGCATCTCCGAAAAAAGCTTTTTGCTATGCATTGAGGATTGAAGAATCAATTTCCAAATTTTTCTACCATTTTTTTGGCATTCTATAAAAAATTATTAACTTTTTCATATATCATTGTCTCTCTCTCTCTCTCTCTCTCTATATATATATATATATACACATATAAATATATATACACCTCTTTTTTTTGGTTTTTTTAATAATTTTTTTTGCTCAAGTTTTTGGGTGCTTTGCCTTTGGAGATTTATTGTATTTTAAAACTGTTCTCTCTCTCTCTCTCTATATATATATATATACACACACACACACACATCTTTTTTTGGGGTTTTTTTTTTAATAATTTTTTTGCTCAAGTTTTTGGGTGCTTTGTCTTTGGAGATTTATTCTAATTTAAGACTGTTATCCAATTGGTAGGTTTAGCGGTTGCAAAGGATCAAATACGGGACGCAGAGAATGCATGAAAAAACACGGAGTTTTCAACGTAAGACCTTCCAATAAAATTAATTAGAAATAAAATAATAAAAATAACACGTCACCACCAAGTCTTCGGCTATTTTCTACTTTTCTTTTTCCAGTATTATATTACAAATTAATGGATCAATTAATGCACAGTTGTACTCTGTCGGTGGATTCTCGGTGGGTTTGTACTTTTCTAATCATGGTTTCACCTTCCCTCGTTATGACCAATTTGCCCTTTTTAGCAAAAAACAAAGGAAAGAAAATCAAAAAGACGACTTTGCCCTTTATTGGGTTGCACCAAATTAATGCGAAAGACAATTTTTATGCACAATAAATTTACGTACTCGTTACCAACGTCAAGCTGTTTTAGTGGATAGGAGACCCTTTCACTTAAATAAGCGATTTAAATTTAAGTTTTTGTAAATGTAGTTGTCAGTAAGAGACTTTTATAACTTTTAGATCTCTATATAAGTCGACTTTAAATTAATCGAATTAGTCGAATAAATCTTATAAAAATTAAAAGGTCCTTTATTCAAAGGTTTCGTGTCTCCTAAGCTTAAAAACCTAAAGTGTAGATCACCACCACTAATATATATATATATATATATGTACGTCCTGGTTACCAGCAGCAGATATGTAGTAATTATATATGCATACGTATATTTGTATTATTGATTTCTATATGCGTTGAACGTGCCAAACGAACTTTATTGCCATGGCCCTTTCAATTTCCGAGTACTTAATATCCGATATATCAGCTTTAAGCATTTCAAATTAATTTATGCCTAAATTCTTCAATTACCAAATTTCATTTTGATGTTCTCTTTGGATCCTTGAGTCCTGTCCCAAACTCCCAAGAGCTTTTCCTTTCTCAGATATAGATTCTCCTTCTATATATTTTTTTCCCTTTCAATTAAATTATATGATGAACCAAAAATTTATTTTTATGATAATTAATTAACAGAAAGAAACATATGTAATGTAATTAAAGAAAAGAAAGGCTTAAAGCATTAGGTATAGAGAAGGGAAAGAATGTCAACTCAAATCTTAAACATGCATGGAAGATATAGCAAAAGTTATAAATATTTTAAGAGACAACAAAGACCCTGTATTATTTAATATTAAAAATTATAAGAGAGAAAACAAAGACCCTGTATTATTTAATATTAAAAATTATAAGAGAGATTATATTACCATAATGGTATTTTTTTTTGGACGTTTGTAATATTTTTTGTTCGATATATGTTACAGAAGACTTTGCTTTATTTTTTAAACATAAGTAAAACATAGAGAAAAAACACGAAAAATTGTCCGGATTTAAGTAGAAATTGTGATTCTGCTATTTATCAATATCTAGTATAAAAACATATCAAAATCACAGAGAATGATGGTTTTGATTTAAAGTCTATACCTATATATATATATATATATATATATATTCTATATTTCTTTTATATATACAGACTTATTTTCAATTCTTACAATTCCAACAAGAGTACATTTTAATTACAAGATCTGATTCATTGCAATGATAACAAAATCTATTGTTAAAGATATAACCACTAAAAACTAGTATGTATATATAGCCATATAGGAACGAGAGTGGATAATTATTGGAATGGAAGCTTTTTTTCTTATTATTTAGTATATGAAATTCTATAAAAAAATCTATTCCATCCTCTCTAAAATTATATTCCCACCTCTGAAATTGTTTTCACATCCCAAAAAAATAATTTTGCCCCTTTTCTCATTAGTTCAGTCATACTTTCACTCACCTTTAACTACTTTTTTTTGGCTCTGTCCTTATGTTATGTATGGCCAAGCAACAAAGGGTAGTACGTGCATGGACAATTTTATTGGCATCTAAAACTTGTATGGAAAAATAATATTAAACGTTGAGTCACTTCGATACTGGTTGGAGCGTGTAGGAAGGCGACTAGGATAAGGATGCTTCTCTGTGTTCACGTGAACTGAGCCGCAGTGATGTTGGGCATAATTAGATGTCTAAATCTCAGTTGGAGTAACCTTAATCCGTTTGAAAGATTTAATAACAATATTAACTTACATTTCTCCCTTATTACTTTTGTTAAATTTTGGATAAATTGGTCTGAATCAGGACTTTACAAGGCCCCATGCACAAAGAGACTTTCACCTAAATATTATACATGAGCGAATTATACACTATTACGGTAACCAACTCATATATTGTAGATGTTCATAAATAATACACACACTTAATGAAGGGCAGCCCTATAAATGCAAAAGACAACAAATTGTTTGAAAAAGCTTTAAAAAAAAAAAAGGGGCCTCGGCCAAAATATAGTGATTTTGGTGTCCATATTCGAGATTTAAAAAAAAGATATTTGTCAAATCAATTTTAATTAAAATTTTTTGTTAGTATAATGTAAAGTTTTTACATATTATAATACTACGAAAAAATAAATTACAATATAAAAATCTCACATATTAAATTTTAATTCAAAAATTTAAGTTTTTTAATTAACTACACTTTCTAAATACCTAACCAAATATATTATAGCAATAGTAAAATTTGGATCGCAATTTTTAGTATTATTATTATGTTTTTATTACTTGTTAACGTCAAACAAATCATCGGAGGATCAGCCACGTAAGATGGGTAGCTGTTATCAAATAATTGCGAGGTCATCATCAGTTGTAATGCGTGTATGTGTTCGATATGCCTTTAGACCACCAACATGGGCATTTAGACTGACGTCCAATGAGACCAGAGCAATACAAACATCCAAAATATTTATATATAAAAATAAAAAATTTCAGGCAGAGTAGCTCTCGAGGAACAGTGCTCTAAACTGTATGGAAAATGACTTAAAGCTACTTTTATTTGCACAGATTTTTATTTTTAACAAAATTTAAATAAAAAAGCAAATAATTACTTACTAGATTTCAATATTGGTTTATCTAGAATAGATTACGAAATATTAAAAGTTCTAATTCTATTATGAAGAGCAAGTAATTAAAATTATAGAACGAAAAATAAGCAATAATGGCAAACAAAATTTATAATAATGTACCTTAAATTGTGATAATTTCATCCACTTTCGATCATTACAAAAAATTTATCATTTTAAAAGAAGTTTACAACAAAAAATCCCTTTGTCTAGGGCAAAATTTGTCAGAACAATAGATTTGGCTCTGCAATTTGATACAACACTGACAATGGTAAAAGATAAATGAACATAAAAATAAATCGTTCCAAAAAAGCATGAGTGGCTGATATATTGTCACGTTTCAGAGTACGAGAAGTGACGTGACAGACTATTTAAATTAATTAAGAGAGAATTTAATTAAAATCAAGAGTTTAGGGGTTAAATTAAATAATAAAATGTAAAAGTTTCAAAATAACATTTTATAAAAGAATTCATAAACATTAAGTAAGGAATAAAACAATAAGGAATTGTGAGTATTGGTCTCACTGACCCACAACTTGTGCACACACATGGTACTGACAACATAATAATACAACTACAGTCGGGGCACAAATAGAATTAAAACATTACATGCCTTGATTAAGTAATACAAATAACCTACTAATCCTTCTACTGCTCTTGAGTTTGGTCCGTTGAATCCTCTCTGAATCTAAATGGGAATCCACCTAGAGGGAAAAAATTTAAAACAAGGAAAATGTGAGTGAAAGGCTCAGTAGGACTATATATTTTAGTAAATCATTTAATTTAAAGGAAAATCTCATTAATCAAGGAATTATTTAAAAGAAACATTGAATAAATAAATAAATTTAAATAAAACCGTTCTTACCCAAAATAGTTTATTCGGTCGACTAGAAATATCATTTTCTTTCCCTAGGCAAACCATAAGGATATCATCACCGTAGTGGCCCAACTGAGTTTCGGGACCTGCCCCCAAGGTCGATCGCTACACGACCCGATCTCTGATATGACATCATGCCCTTATATTCATTTCTATTATCACACAAAGTCCATTTACCAGATATTCTCATTAACATTCATTATGAAGTTCATTTCAATTCACGGTTTATAAAAATAACCGATAAAGTCTCATTTTTCAATCAATCGTTGAAAACATTTTTATGGAAACCCTTTTCAAAAGCCAATTCATTTTGAAACTAGCCTACCAAAGAATAAGGTAGAAGTCCTACCTCGATATTCATGCCGGTGCCCCACACCGTAATCCCGGTCCGCTATACATTAGCTCCGCGAAACCACGAACGATCCTAGATACACACTAAGTCGATCAATATCTAGTTTGAGACATTCTATGTTATTAAACCATTTCATGATGTCCTAGTGTACCATTTGTATCTTTAAAATTATTTTACAAGGTTGGAATTTAAATCGGGGTTTCAAAACAGTGAAAACGGGTGAAAAATCACAAAATTTTCCATGCTTTGTCGACCTGCCGGACTCCCTGCTTCGGCCTGCAGGAAATCAGGTCCGGTCGGCCGGACATTTCTCAAGTTTGGCCTACCGAACGGTGCAGTCTGGCCTGCTGATCCTTTGAATCTGGTCTGCCGAACACGTAGTTCGGCCTGCTGAACTGGAAAAACCCAGAAATTTCAGCCACGGGTTTTGGATCTCCTAAAATCCAAATCTTGATTTTAACTTGTTTTTCTCAAATCTCAAGCATGAAAAACAATCATAGATGATAGAAAAACATACTAGAACACTTTTGAACTCATTTAAACAATATTTAAACACAAAAATCTCAAAAATCCAAAATGGGAAAAATGAGAAAAATGAAAAATCTTAAATCCAATCCGTTTTTCTTTAATCTAAGCTTAAATTCTAGTTGTTCTAAGTTCATTTAACTCAGATCAAAGGTTTTCTAAGCTCAAACGAACTTAAATTTCAAAAATGCATAAAATTGAAACTTTTGAAAAAGTTTAGAAATTTCGAAACTAACTTCGAATCGAAGCTTCAATCAGCGTTCTTGGTAGCCAAATCTCGTTCCCGAGCTTCCTCCTTGCTAACCCGAAGCTTGAATTCGAATTTTGATTCCAAAATTTGAGAGAGAAATTGAGAGAGAAGAGAGAAACTGAGAGGAAGATAGTGAGAGAGGGAATAAATAGAGAGAAACGGTGGACGGTTTTATTGTGCGAAAACCATGCGCCGTCTACGGTTTTGTAAAACGGAATATTTTTAACATTTTACAAACTGTTGTGCTTTAAAACTCAAAACATCATTTTAAAACAATAAGAAATCATTTGAATTTATCAAATTAGCAAAACAACCCAAAATTTAAAATTTAACCAAATACTCAAATTAATGTTGAAATATTAATTATGGCACACTAATTCATCATTTTATATTTTAATAACATTAAATAAATTTAGGGGCGTTACATTACGTGACTAGCTCTTCAAATTTATCATCATCATTATTTTTTTTTTCCTTTTTTAACTTTTCCTTCTTACTGGTTGCTCTTGTAAATTATGCGAAATGCATAGGTCGACATTGATATTTCATTATATTCGTGCGGTAGTTGTACAAGTATAATGAAGTAAGAACCAAAATTCTCAGCCTCTGGGCACCTTTTAAATTACGTGGGGACCTTTTTTTTGGCCAACCCTTGTTAGATAAAATCTAGCCAGTGTCTTTACTCTCTACTTTCAGATAGATGGACAAAAGGTAAGAGTATAAAGATGTATTCTTAAAAAGAAGAAAGAAACAAAGAAAAAGTTTGTGTAAAGATGGCTTTTTTAAAAAAAATTTTTTTTGTGCTAATAGTGTAAAGATGGACCTTACTAAAGAAAAAATGGAGAACCATATTCTCATAGAGAAAGGTGATCATCATTCGTGTCAAAGTTACATTTTCCAAACTTTCTAAAAGACATAAAAATAGAATTTTGTTAGATCAAACCTTCAGGCTTTGATATCTGTTATAAGACATTATAATATGCTTGCTAAATGATTTGGCTTTTGTGTGTGTGTGTATAAAATAAGTAGTAAAGATGATCGAAACGTAGAATCATATTTTTTGTATGAATTTAAGGCACTACTTGGAAAGGAATAAAACTCGTGAAATGACATTATAATATGCTTGCAAGATGATTGAAATGTAGAATCATATTTGTTGTATGGATTTAAGGCACTACTTGGAAACGAATAAAACTCGTGAAATCAAATAGATAGTAAAATTGGAAGGAAGAATCAAGAGAAAAGAAGTAAACAATGGACGTATTTTCCAAGCAGATTAACTCTTGTCTCATAAGCATGCTAAGCAAGACCCAAGCTCACCGCTCATGTACACATATAGAGACAACCACTTTTTTGATTTGTACTAAATTGATCTGATCATCTAATTTTTTATATTATTAAAACCTAAAAAAAAGCACAAAACAGGTTCCTATTTCTTAAAAAACAGAACCCACATTCAACAAAATTTTATCAAAACAGATGAGCATTTCTCTTTTGGTTTTGCAATTTATTTATTTTTTACCAAAATTTTAAGAGAGACTAGGACAAGCCGAAAAAGTTCCACTCCCACTAACTAGTGCCACTCAAAGGATGGATTAAGATCGTCACAAAGGGCAGCACTTAGCTTAGGAGCTAAGAGAACCAATGAACCATACATATCTACGCTATTGATCCCTTCAAGCACTTTACCAAAATTCTCACGTCACACAACTTTGCATGATAATCCCACTAGTTAATCTATGCAATTTACAAATTAATTTTAAAATTTAGATTATTTCTAAAAGTACTCACAAACTAACACGTTGATTGATAGCATCGGTTTGAAACTGTATTATACAATGTGATTCTAACCACTATTTTAATAATATTTTATCTCATATGTTATAATATTTTTAGTTTTAACGCTTAGGTTTAACTTAACGTTTTGGGAGAAGAAAAAGAAAACTTAACGACCAGGGAGAAGAGAAGAAAAAGAAAATTGTGATAAAAAGAACAAGATTACTTCCTTACCATATGCTTCTCACTCTGTCTCTCTCTAACTCTCGCTCTCACACACACACAACCATATTCTCTCTCTTCCCAAGTGGGCAATGGGGAAGTAGCAGCCAGCTAATGCTCAAGACGTAGACGTCACACCAACCATTTTTACTCTATTTCTCCCTCACTATAAACACACACACATATAGTTCCAACATATTTTATAATTTTTTAATTGGTACTCAACACAAACACACACCTCCACCTCCCAATATTTAAACCTCCCAAGCACTCCATCACCTCCCTGCTCTCTCTCTCTCTTTCTCTCTCTTTCTCTCACTAATATCTTCAAGACTTCAACTTTCACTTCTAGAGAATTAAGAGAAAAAAACACACACACACACACAATTTAGATTAAAAAAAGAAAAGAAAAGTGAAAGCAAGAGATCAATGGGCTACGGCAGGCTAGAACCGTCCGACCCGGGAGGCTCTTCCACAATGGAGTTGAGCCACCAACCAGAACGCGCCACATCACGCGGAAACCGCCGGTCGAAGAAGAAGCTTCTGGTCGTACTCTCCGTGGTCTCCATTGTCCTAATCGCCACCTCCGCCGTCTCCGCCATGTTTCTAATCGGAGTCCGAACAAGAGCCTCGGGCCAAACTGGCCGCAACCCGAGCCTGGCTCACAAGCCGACCCAGGCGATCTCCCGAACCTGCAGCAAGACTCGGTTCCCGAGCCTCTGCGTGAACTCCCTCGTCGAATTCCCTGGAGCTCTGACGGCGACGGAGAACGATCTCGTCCACATTTCCTTCAACATGACTCTCCAGCGCCTGAGTAAAGCTCTCTACGCCTCCTCCGGGATCTCCTACCTCGCCATGGACGCGCTCTCCCGCTCCGCCTACGACGCCTGCCTCGAGCTCCTCGACGAATCCATCTACGCTCTCTCCCGCTCCCTCACCTCCGTCTCAGGCGGCGGCGGTGGCGGCTCCGCCAAGCCGATCTCCAGCGCCGCCAGCCAGGACGTGGTGACGTGGCTGAGCGCGGCGCTGACGAACCAGGACACCTGCGGGGAGGGATTCGACGGCGTCTCCGGCGGGAGCGTGAAGAGCCAGATGGCGGGGAGTCTCAAAGACTTATCGGAGCTGCTGAGCAATTGTCTCGCGATATTTTCGGGTAGCGTCACCGACGATTTCTCGGGAGTTCCGATACAGAACCGGAGGAGATTAATGGGGGAGGAGGATAACGATATCTCGGGAGATTTTCCGAGATGGTTGGGAAGTAGAGAGAGGAGGCTTTTGGCTACGCCTGTGTCGGCTATACAGGCTGATATCGTGGTGTCAAAGGACGGAAATGGGTCTAATGGGATGTACAAGACGATCGCTGAGGCCATAAAGAAAGCGCCTGAGCATAGCACTCGTCGGATCATTATTTACGTCAAGGCAGGAAGGTAATTTAACTACAAAATAATATAATAATGTATCTATTTTCTGTCTTCTTTTGAACTTTTAATTTTTGAATAAAAGATAAAATTAATTTACTATTTGTTAGCTAAATTATGCATGAAATGGAATTTTTTTTTATACTTTCACGTCATGGAATGTCAATTCTATTATCTTTTTTTTTTTTTTTTTGCCTTAATTCGTTAATGAAGTGAATTGGTTCGTTGAATTCTGCTCGGTAATTATGAAACTATGAGCCATGTGACTTCGTTTATTCTTTAGAAGTTTGGTGGTTTGCATGTACGATAATACCCTCGCTTCATCAAGCAACCTTAAAAAAAAAAAAAGGAAGAAAAACTTTCTATTTTACTTAGAAAAGTTTTCTTTGGAAGTGCTGTTTGTTCTTTTCTTTCTCCTTCTTAAGAGGGTAATCTCGTTAAAACGTTGACTCCATGAAAACCCCATTTCTTCGTACCCATGAGCATGACGTTTTCGGTGGAGCTGGTTTGTGAAAAATCAAGAATAGTTATTTTGCTTGTTTGAAATTTTAATGTGTTTGTTTGTTTGTTTTTTTGTTTTGTTTTTTTTTTTTTTTGACATTTTTAAGGTACGAAGAGATTAATTTGAAGGTGGGAAGGAAGAAAACAAATATAATGTTTATCGGAGATGGAAAGGGCAAAACAGTAATATCAGGAGGAAAAAGCGTTTTCAATAACTTGACGACTTTCCACACGGCATCTTTTGGTAAAAATCCTCTGTGCTTTCTAAATGTTCATCGTTTATGTAAATCATTATTTTGTTATTTAAAATTTCCTTGTTCTTTTTTTAGAAAAAGAAAAGGCAACAAAAAAATAATAAAAAAAGCCTTAAATCACATCACGCTCACTGGGACGCACACTACTATACGATCATGTAAAAGCTCCACGTGGCTTGTCCTCGACTTAGATGCTTTAATTATGACGTAAGCATTGACTAATGTCATCCAGCTCTCTTTCCGAAAAGACGTAATTACCCTTCCTATTGCTTTTTTTTCCTTTTCTAAAAAATAAAAAAATTATTATTTTTTTAATAGTATATATAGCATTAAAATGCTAATTTCTAAATAAGTAGAGATTGATTGTGACGGAACTTAATTAGTATGATTGACTGCTTTTATACCATAATAAATAAACTAGTTTTATAGTTCTAATCAAACCAGAATGTTTCTATCATGTGCACAGGATCCAAGTGAAATACACTTTCTTTTCTCCTATCATGAAACATCTAGTGGGCACAATCCCAAACATTTTGCACGGCCAAGATTTAACTGAAATAGAATCACACAAAAACAATTTAGACATGATTTTAAAAAAATAATAATAATTAAACCGCAGTTTGGCATTCCAACCACTATTTTTACAATATTTTCTTTACGTGTTGCTGGGTTTTCATTCAAATCAAACTCATATCCTCCTACAATATATTCTTTTGTTATTGCTAAATTGCCCTTTTGGTCCTCACAGCTGCAACTGGAGCGGGCTTTATAGCACGTGACATAACCTTCACGAACTGGGCCGGGCCAGGGAAGCACCAGGCCGTGGCCCTCCGCGTAGGTGCAGACCACGCGGTGGTTTACCGGTGCCAGATAATCGGCTACCAAGACAGCCTGTACGTGCACTCCAATCGCCAGTTCTTCCGCGAAGTGCGAGGTTTACGGCACCGTCGACTTCATCTTCGGCAACGCCGCCGTCGTTTTCCAGAATTGCACCATCTACGCCCGAAAGCCCATGGCCCAACAGAAGAACACGATCACGGCCCAAAACCGGAAGGACCCGAACCAAAACACGGGCATCTCGATCCACGCCTGTCGGATCCTCGCCACGTCAGATCTCGACGCCTCCAACGGAAGCTTCCCGACGTATCTGGGCCGTCCGTGGAAGCTGTACTCAAGAGTCGTTTACCTCATGTCGTACATGGGCGATCACATCCATCCACGTGGATGGTTAGAGTGGAATGCCACTTTTGCCCTCGACACTTTGTACTACGGGGAGTACATGAATTCTGGGCCGGGTGGGGCCGTGGGCGGGCGGGTCAAATGGCAGGGTTATCGGGTCATAACGTCGACTGTGGAGGCGAGCAGGTTCACGGTGGCGGAGTTCATTTACGGGTCCTCGTGGTTGCCGTCGACGGGGGTGGCGTTCTTGGCCGGGCTATCGGTGTGAATACAAGAACAAGAGCTCTACACTGAGGATTTCTAGGCCAACACAAGCCCATTTGAGAGTGTGGGGCCCGCTTTTTTCTCGTGATTATAATATGGAAATAGCTTTTTTTTTTTCTCATTAATATGCTCTGTTTTTCTATTTTTTTCCAACATGATTTTAGCAATAAGCACCACCACTTGTTAATCTCTCTCCACTTTTTTTTGTGTATGTATTTAACTCGGTGATGTTTTATAGAAGCTATGAATTTAAGACTATAGTATATTTTTTCAATTAGTGATTTTTCTCTTTAGGTGCCTTTTTATTTTTTGCAATATCTTTTTAGTGGAAGTGTGAAAACGGTCTTTTAGTAAATAGGAGGTTGGAATCCAATGGATTAAATTTCATGTGCTTTAATGGTGTCGGTGGCAGTTGAAGAAAAACCAAATGTTGTGGCTACATTTTTATTTTTTATTTTTTGGTAGAAAGTTTGTCTTGTGACCCTGTTTAAGTGCCCCCACATTGTCGCTCTGTAAGTAGAGGCTCCAACTACGTCAATATTTGATCTACCACATGTCTTGCCGCACCCATTGTATTATCCAAGCTGCCTCCAAACCAAGGATCCCACTTTTAACTTCAATTTCTTTGGCATCTTTCTCTCATTGTATTTTCTTCTGTATTTCATTTGTTGGAAGCCAAAAAGTTGAGGAAAAACGTTGTTCTTGCACTCCTCTAGCTCGTTTGGCAGGAGGGAAAGTCAAAGGAGTGAATGAGAAAAACGAAGGGATAAGTGTTTGGAAAAGTGGTGAGAACTATTTTTTACTGTAACATGTGAGAGTTTTACACTGTAACATATCTTTTTATTGTTATTGTAGCATGTGAGAGCTTTACACTGTTTAAAACTGAGATTGTGGTAGGAACTGAGTAGTTCCTACCACTACCAAACACCTCCTAAATTTTTGGTAGGTGAGAAAAAAGACAGAAAATAAATTGGCGGTGGACGTGGTGTATGTATTTCCAATGTATTTCCACTTTTTCGATGGAAAAACTCTGGTTTAAGGGAAAAGATGGACATATAAACTAAGCGACTGTGATGAATTTTGAATCACACTTTTTAATTTTAAGCAAAGTGTTTTATGACGAGATTGACTCGCTCAATTCTTAATCTTCAAATTCTTCGATATGAACCAAGAGTTTTTATTAACGAGTTCTCTATAAATGAAATCGACAGAGTTTTCATGTAAAAAATCAAAATAGAGTCCTTTATTCAATCGCTTTATCTTCAATTTATGGACTAGGAAATGTGCCGAATTTTTGTCCGAATTCATCTTCGCCATCAATCCTCAATGGATTGATTTCTCGCCATTTGATCGTGTCATGTGTTTAAGTTATTAAGATGACTACATTTTATTGTGGTCCAATTATTCTACATTGTTCGACCTGAATTTTCATGTGCCTATTCTTAAGTTTTCTTTAAGTTGGGACGGCTTTCTTTTCATTTATTATAGCTGTTAAAGTATGGTGACCCGAGTTTAGTTTGGTTAGACTCGAAAAGCTCGTGATGCGACAATTATGATGAAGAACAAATATAAGATTTTTCATGAGATATATGGTGATAGACCTTTGTGTTTTGAATCGTTTAATTTGTGTTTCAGGCACTTTAGGTTATATAAGATATAAAGGTTTTGTTTATGGTTATATATGACGTATTGTGTTTGGTTTGGCATCAGTGACTTTTAGCTATCTTAATCGCTGTCGTCTTGTAATCTTTTTCAAGTTTAATAATTTTTTTTCTCTATTTGTAGTTTTTTTTAGTCTTAAATTTTTACGTAAATCTATATATTTTTATTATTTATTTCTATCGCACTATTTTTATAACAATAACTTAAAAGACATCATCGCTTCATCGTATTTACTCTCTTCCCTCTCTCCCTTTTTTTTTTTCTTGTCTTTGTCAAACGTCGTCGTTTCATTAGGCAAATATTTTTAACCCCAATACTTATTAGCACTGATGAGGCGGTGAACATTTATCAAATTCGTACACTGCAAAAATTTCCTCAGTCTACAAAAGAAAGAGAGAATCAATTTGTAGAATTAGAAACTTAAATTCCCAGACCGACCGCCACATGCCCATTTTTCGGAAAGACAATCCGGACGAAAGTCAGCAAAATTTTCACAACTCTTGTCGTGTTATCGAGTGTTTTCTGGTTTGTAACGTCAATGGGTCAAACAAGGTGCCCTGCAACTATGGCCCTCACAAATAAATGAGTCAGAATTGCCAACTTTATGAGACTGCAGGTCCAGCTGTGCTCCGCTGGCGGTGCTGTCCAGTCAATGTTATCCATTTCATCGGTTTTTGAGCCACAGAATAGGAAGTTTCCTCACATGCCCTATCCATTCAATGTTTCCTCCAGAATTTGATCTTCCTTTCACCATTCTCACATGCATCATATTTTTTTAAAGAGTAGTCAGATTGCTTTCTTTCTTTCCAAAAACACCACTTTGGCAATCCATGTTGTGTTGCCATATATGCTCTTATGACAATGATCTATGAATATAGGCTCTGTGGACATCATATCATCAGATGGAAATAAACGACAAAAGATTTTGTCTGAAGAATATTGGCCTTTTCCCTTCTGGTTGCTTTCAAGGCTTTTCCATCAAGTTGCTTCATAGTCTGAATTTAAAAGCACCCATTAACACAGTCATCCTTTTTATAACAATCACTGGATATAGCAAAATCGCCATGTTTTGTAAGAAACTGACCATTATTTCTCTTATCCTTGGACTTGTGAAGGTTCCATCAATCAAAACCAAAAGACAAACTTGGATGGGGGACGCTATCAACAGCAAGCACCGAAAAGAAGACTGCAAATAGTTGTGCATTGACTATGGTCCGTTTCTGAATTTAAATCAGTGATTTGATTTAAGTTAATGTGATTTGAGTTAATGATTTAAATTGTTATCAAAATTTATGTTCAGATGTGTATTTAGGTTTTAATATGAAATAAAATTAAAATTTATGTTTAAAAAGATAATAAAAATAATTTTTAATTTATTAATAAATCTAATAAAATTTTAATGTTAATGATATTAAAAAATATGCAATATGGATCTTAATTTATTTCTTTCTTCATTAGAAACACAATAAAAAAAATCATTTTAATTAGATATCAAATAAAGAAGTTATGATTTTTTTTAAAAAATATAGGATAAATAATTTTAGTTTTTACTGTAACAAAAAAATCCGAGTATCAAAAGTTAAGGGAAATGAGAACTCTGAAAACTCAAAAATTCAAATTTTTGATACTCAAAATATTCAAATTTTTAGAGAAACAAAGACGTATTTAAAAGATCCTTGATACTTAAATCTAAATTTAAGTCTATTAAACCTAAATAATACTCAAAATAAACTGCCTTAAATAAACTTTTGTATTGGTTATTTTCTTAATATATATATCTTTTCAAGTAATAGAGGAGATTAAAAAAAACATGACTGGGACACGAGTTCAAAAGACTAAACAAGCGTAACTAGAGTCCCTTAAAAGACAGATAGAGGGTGTTTCAGCCATTACACGTCTACTAACATAATCATCTACATGATGTGCCTGTAATTACACATTCATTTGATGGTCCTCTTTAGATCATCAAGCCGTCGATCCATGATTGTTGACACAGACTCGAGAAACGCAGCTTCACTTGTTCCTGGGAGCTCGGCTTAAGTTGCTTCTTGGATGATCTTCTCAATAACAGATTCTTCTTTTACGGTTTCCCTGCACATGATGCTTCCAATAACAAACGGGCTGAGTCTTCTTTCCGCTCCTTTCTTCCGAAGCATGGTGGAAATTCGAAAGATGCTTGCGCACTTGGGCGGCAGGTCCCACTCATGGAACTCGAGAAGTTCAATGTCCAGTTCAGCGTCCAATGATTTGATGTAGTCAAGAGTGTCAGGGGAATAAGCTTGTCGAGCTTGAGGCCAATAGAGCCATTCAAATGTGCAATCTTCAAACTGCAGTTTTGACAAGGCAAGATAGGGTAGTTAGTACTTGGGACAGAATGATAAAGCCTAAAATTCTATCAACACAATGTTTCTAACGTCAGGGCTGACTCGCCAATCAATCTTGTTTAAGCTCAGCAAGACAAAATAAAAGGAATCTTATTCTTTAGAAATTGTTTCAAAAAGTTATGTTATTTAGTGATAACATTGTCAGAAAACAATTTAGATAAAATGTACAGTATTAATGAAACTATCTCATATAAGAAAAAAGGGTGAATTCTCAGTTTTGAATAGCACAGTAATTAAGATTTAAGGGTTTAAAAATTATGTTTAAGACTTACACTCTCAGGCAAGCAGTAGCCATGATCAATAGGAACCAGCACAATCCGACCTCCTTTACCATCTCTCTGAACCAATATGTTTCCAGCATGCCTGTCTGCATTTGCCAATCTTATGTCCAATACAGAAATTTTATGCACCTCATCTACCAGAAAAGCCCGAGGACCCACATCTTCACAACTTCCATCATTCTTCATTGAGATCATACTCATAGCCCTCTAAATGATTGAATCCTTTGTGCAAGAACTTCACCTTAACCGTGGGGGGTACATCAGAAAAACCCTTTTCACTGTTGAAGGTGCGAGCTCCATCCGCTGGATGGTCCAAAAGGTACGCTGCAACTTCCCTTAGGGCACCTCCTCCCACTTTCGTTCCTTTTTTCAAGCCTTCACCATCGTGTGACGATGGCAAACCACGCGGGTTATTCACAGCCATTGGCTCTTAGTCAATTGGCTTAAAAACAGAAACATAATTCAGACCACACGAATCTTGCATAAAATAAGCTCCTCCTGTTCCATCTGTAGACCGGATTGGCTCATTCCCTCTCTCTAATCCGTTACAAGTGGAGTTAATTAGCTTTTTGACTTCTATTGGGAGTTCAAGCTTAGAATTTATAACTGCAGGTTCCAAAAGGAAATCTTTCTGCAACTGCTTACTATCTATAAACTTCCCTCCTGGAAAAATTTTCCCCCACTGGTGTTCTCACGCTAAATCAGTCCTATTCTCAAGGAAATCTGATGCCTCAATAGACACTTCAAAATCCTTTTTAAAAGGTTTAGCCCTTACTTTGGCAGATTTCCTTACCAGGTGAATCACGGCATCATTACTTTTGCAAATATCATTAATGAGTCTCTGATCTTCAAGCTCCTCGCCATCACATATCAGTTCTTGATCTTCAGTATCAAGGAACCCTTTCCCTTTCTTCGCAATTTGCTGTTTCACATAACCCACATTTCTATGCCTCTCAATGTGGAATTCAAACTTTTTCCCGCATACAGTTCTAACAGTAACAGCTTGGAGATCTGATAGGCTTGGCACCAAATGCAACACATTTCCATTGGAAACTACATAGTCTCCTACGCAAGAATTGTTCCGAGCCAGTTCTCTTCCTTCAAATAGTAACTTCTGTTTCTTCACAAAAAAACCTTTAGAAGCTTGAATTGTCAGCTTCACTGAAGCTATAGAATCGGACTCCAAAATCCGCAGGGGAATCACAGAACCATGGACAGCGAGGTAAATCACAATTGGCTCACTCAAGCCCATATCGTTTCGACTAGTGAGATTAGTAGGATGATTCAAAGATTCTTCATATTCTGGAGTTAGAGCTACCCTCGAAATGGACATTATTTGTCCTCTGAATCTACAAAAACCCAGTGACTAAAACCAGTGTTCAGACCTTGAATCTAGATTAAGTCAAAAGTCCCTCGATCCACACTGGTAAACAATTTTAACAACGAAAACCAGTACCATCAATTAAAGAAGAACTTTAAAGAATCACTAATTCCCCTCGAAAACTATACTAACACCAAGAATGCCCTAATTGAGATATCCAGGATACTGTCAGATTCTAGTTTCCCAGAGCACTCCCAATCGCTCTAAAAATAGGTTTATGTGAACATTTGCCCCTTCTGACAAGCTCGAATACAAATAACCTACAAAGAATAGAAATTTCTCCGATCAGATATAAAACAAGCATAAGATTAAATAAAAAAAATAAAATGCATATTATTGTCGTCGGCTTGCTTCTTGAAATAATAGTTTAAAATAATACACAAACCAAAACAAGAATCAATTTAAATAAAAAAAACTACATTTAGCAGCTAAAACCACAAGATTCCACCATACCTGGAAAAAATAAAATTAAAAGAAAATAACTAAATAAGAGAAGCGCAATGAGAGACTCTGTGAAGCAAAGTTCTTCAAATCATAATAAAGTGTCCTCATTTATCTTCAAGTTTTGGTTTTTTTTTTTTTTTTTTTCTCTCAGAATTGATTTCAAAAAATAAAAAAAGGTAAATAAGAGACGCAATGAAGACTCAACGAAGCAAAGTTCTCAAGATCAATAAAAGTTCACTCATTTATTTTCAATTTTTTATTTTTCGCTCAGAAATCAAACACTATATCGCCAATGTGGATGAACTGTATCAAATTTATACGTAAACGAACAGAAGAAGAAAAGAAAAATCCTATATTACCACCATCAGAAAAAAGAATAATTCAATTAACATAAAGCGAACAATTTGATTTCTTTTTTAAATTCCTCCCCATGTCTACGCAACCAAACAAGTCAAACTATAAACCATCCACGACGAAATCCAAAAAAAAAGAAAAAAGAAAAGAATATTCTTACCTAAAGAAGCGAACATCAGAAAAGAAATTCCAATGGAAAGAAACTCGATAACGCGGTAGTCATTGTATCGAAGCTAAGATTTCTGTGGTTTTCTTGGCAAATTTTCCCGAGAAAACCAGATTTTTGTTTCGTAGTTTTTTTTCACGAGGGAAAAAAAAAAACAAAAAAAAAAAGCCAGTTCGAGAGAGTAACGCAGAGGTATGAGAATCCGGGGAGGGTATTATAGCCTTAAACCGATGACTTGGAAAGAAAGTTTAGCCGGGTGTCACTGACAGCATTGGACTGCCGTTAATGAACATTAATTGCGATTATAATTTTTTAATTAATTTTACAAGATGTGTGATAAAAATAGTCTAAAATATTTTCTCAGTTACAAATAATATTTTACAATAACAATAAAAAAAATTACTACAGTATAAAGCTTTCAAATATTACAGTAAAAACAGTCATAACCAACAATTTTAACCACCTTACCAAACACCCTATTAGAGTTAGTTTTACAAATGATCCATGAGGTTTACCCTCAATCTTATTTAGTCCTAACATTTTAAAAGTCTTATTTTGGCATTTAATCTTTTAGTTTGTTTCAGCTTTAGTCCTTTCGTCAATTTGATGTTAAATATTTAACTAAATATTCTTAAAATATTCAACTTCAGTCGCTAATCTATTACTTTGTTTAACTTTTGGTTTTTCTACAATAATCAAGAGTCATTAGGGACTAAAATTTTAAAAAATCTAAAGCAGAAACTTAAATAGAATGATTTTGGTGCATGTAATTAAAAAGAATTTTCATAGTGTAAGTAAGATGAATTTTAATTTAGAAGAAAAAAGTTGAATTATTGATACTAGTTTATAAGTATTAGATTAGGAATTAAATGTGAAACAAAGTAATAGATTGGTGATCAAAAATAAAATAAAGTAATAGATCAAGGACCAATTTAGAATATTTTAAGAATAATTTGTTAAATATTTAACATCAAATTGACGGAGGGACTAAATCTGAAATAAACTGAAAGATTAAAGACCAAAATAGGTCTTTTGAGTTAAGAACTAAAATGGGACTGAAAGTAAATCTCATGGGCTATTTGTGAAATTAACCCTTGATTTTATTTAGGGATGTATTTATCTTTTTATTCATTTTATATTAGGTATGGTTACAAATATAGCTTACGAAGAAAACTACACCAACTCTATTTAAAGGTAAAGAGTTTGAATCCCTCACATTAAGTTAAAAAAATAAAAAGAATATGTATTTTCTATTTTTAATTTCATTGAATGTAAACGATTAGATTTAATGTACAAATTTATACTTTACTTATTTCAAAAATTAATTTTAATCTATAATATGTAAAAGAGAAGAAAATTAAAATTCTCAAATAATAAAAAGAGAATAAAAATAAAAACACACAACATCTATTTTGAGGATATTTTATATATTTGTGAAGTCAAAAACCTTATTATAAATTTTTTTTAAGTTTTTACAGTTCTTTTATTTTTTAACTTGAAAATATTTTGGGACTAAATTTATGTATTAAATTTAATTTGAATATATATATATATATATATTGATGATATCAAAAACCTAAAATATAGCATTTGAATAAACCTAAAATACATGGTATAAAAAAATAAATAACTTTTTATTTACTATAATTTTTTTACTCCAGTTTCTTTTTACGATTAATTTTTAATTATTACTTGCGTAAAACGAGTTAACATTTATAGAAAAGTTGTATTATTCTTATTTTTATTTTTTTTGGAAAATATGGAGTTGTATTAATTGGCAACTTTGGGGTTTAAATAGGCATTTTTTCCTACATTCTTATTATTTTTTTCTTTTTCAGTATTATTATGTTATCCTTCCTCTCAGTCATTTATTTATTTTTTATTAATTTACATTTTAATCACATTAATTATTTGTCTTCTTGAACTTTCTTTTCCTCCCAATAAAAGAAGTAACCTGTGCCGGAGTTCAGAATTTAGTAATTTTTTGGACGGACGTTAACGGATTGGACATGATGTGCTTTCTTTAAGCTCCGCAACTTAATGGGGTTATAAAATTTGAATTGCTTGTTTTGAAAAAAAAAGAAAGTGTTTGACAGTTGTGGTTTAAATTTTTTAGTTATGAACAATATAAAGTTCTTATATACTACAGTAATAATTAAAAAAATTATTACAATGTAAAATTCTCATATGGTATAATAAAAACAGTTTTAATCACTCTTCCAAGCATAACTTATAAACTAGTCCTCCAAGATTTTTTTTTTTTTTGAAAAATTATCCCCCAAGATTGTTTAAATAGTTCCACGTATATCATACCAATAAAAACTTTCCAAGTGTGAAAAAATAATTTCCACTGACATGAACTTCAAAATCTTCAGTCGATGCCTGCTAAGAAGTGAGTTTCTCGAGATGGATTTTCCCTTAATAATTAATTATAACAACAACCCTTAATACTAATGAGACTTATGAGTTGTTAAAAAAAAAAAAAAAAACAGAAGTCTACGTTCTCAAACGTTGGTGGTTCTACCAAGAGTCAGTAAATATAATACAAAAAATTGTAACATATTACATTAATGTACTATTTTGTGCATCATTTCCCAACAAACATAGCAAGGGCGGAGCCACTTAAAGACAAGAGTGAGCCTGCTCAACTTTTTCTTTCTTATAATTTTATGCATAAAATTTTATAAAAATTGTACTCTTTTTCCTTTAAAATTACATTATGCTCCCTTCAGTTTTTCCTAGCTCCGCCTCTAACCATTGGGGTCATTAAAGTGTGGGAGGTTTCTACTCTACGGCCCAAAAAAAAAAATTATTGGTAACTTTTTGTTTTTCAACCGTCAAATTTGTATCAAATATTAATTATTTTGCATATTTTCTTTTATTTTGATTTAACCTTAACAAGATTTAACGATCAGAAACAACCTTACTAGCATGAGGCCCTACCATAGAAGAACCTCTTGGCCCCAAGTGTCAATCCACAAACCAATGTTCCAAAATGGGGTGCATTTCCCATGAGAATCTTATGCTCTGCAGCCGTACGTATTTCAAGTTATATAGGTGCTTCTTGGATCAATAATTAACTCTTAAATTCAAAAGGTTTCCATATCCTAGGTAGATCAATAGTATTAGATCCATAATACTAGAGGTAAATGAATCTCAAGAAAGGTTGTGATAGATAGTGTAGAAGTTTGTAAATTGAACAGTTCAAAGGAATAAGCATCTATACTTGACTATGAGACTCTGAATCTTATCAGCGGGATCACCAGGAAAATTAAAACAAATAAAATCAAATAAAATATTTTGCTTTTAGAGTTGTATCCATATTTCTGTTGGTTATAGATAGTCCGATATGAGAAACATTCAAAATTTGGAAGAGCCTAATGGAATGCTTTTTTTAATTGATAAGCTTTTTGATTGCCTTTTTTTTTTCCCCTCAAATCGATTAGTTATTTATATTTAAATGGTCATGAACTTCAGAAATTGATAGCACTAACGCGGTTCTAGATTGTAACAAGTTATTTTCATTGATGTATTTTGTTACATTGCGAACTTATTCCAATCAAGAAAAAAAGAAACAAAAGTCTAGCGATAAGCCAAAATATTGAACAAATATGGTATTACTCCAATTTAGAAGGGAAAAAAAAAAAAGAAAAGAAGAAAGAGGCGCAGCATTCAACCACCTTAACCAGTGCTTTATTACCGGAAGACATAAAAAAACAACAAGAACAGATGTATTCACAGATTGTTAGCTTGAAAGATTTCTCTCTATGAAGTCCCAAATTCTCTTCTCCATGTAAATCCGGTCTCTATGCCTGCGGGGCATGTGACGTTCATCTGGGAAAATCAGCAGCTCGTATGGCTTTCCAGCCGCCACGAGGGCATTCACAAGCCTAGCAGTGTGCCGAAAATGGACGTTTTCATCCATCATGCCATGCACGAGCAGCAGACTGCCTTTCATATTGTGAACATGGCCCATAACTGATCCAATCTCGTAACTCGTCTGATTCTCCGATGGCAGCCCCATGTACTTCTCGGTGTAGAACGTGTCATAGCCATCCCAGGAGGTCACAGGTGCGCCTGAAACAGCACATCGGAAGACACCAGGAAACCTTGCCAGAGTCATAGTTGAAAGATATCCGCCATAGCTCCAACCATACAACCCGATTCGGCCTGCTTCTGCTAGACCTTTCTTGATTAGCCACTCTGCTCCAGTCAGTTGGTCATCAGCGTCAACTTGACCGAATTTGTGCTTTAGAGAGCCTTCAAACTTCAGTCCCCTTCTAGCAGTACCCCTGTTGTCTAACTGTACATGGTAAATTAAAACATGGTTAGCCACAAAACAACAGATAAACCCATCAAAGGCCCAGTTTGAGATTGTTTTTGGAGCCGGGATATCTTCATTTTTATATCCTGCATTTTCTGGTTATAAGAGATCATATCTTACATTTTGGACTGCTTCATATTTCCTCTTTTAAATTTTCAAAAGAATTTATTGCTTAGTTCTTAACTTTTCTCGGTCAATGATCAACTTTGACAACGAAAAAGACGCAATGCCCTTGAAGGAAAAAAAAAAAAAGAAATAAGGAAAAATAAAAACAAAAAAATGTAAAGGATATTTAGACCTTTTACAAGCCAAAATCAACCTTCGACTAAAAAAAAGTAATGATTTAACATGACTTTGAAAAGCGAAGGTATAGATGATTTTTTATGACAAGCCTTAAAATGAAGGATATAAGAATAAAAAATAACTTTTGGAGCCCCAAAAGTACTTCTCCCAACGAAAATAATGCAATCATAGTGTTCGTAAAAGTGCCCAAAATACTTTCTGCAATATTACACTCTTTGACTTATGCTTTTTCTAGTTTCTTCCAAAAGCACAACAATCCAAAATAAGCCAAAGACATAAACTCAATTGCTTTGATATTACACGCAGATAAAGTTAGGAACCAATAAGATAACAGATTGAAGCTGCAAATACTAACCTTCCATACTAAAATTCCTTTGCTTCTTAGATATTGTGCTCTCATGTCAACTGTGTTTATCCAAGAATCACACACAAGCTGTACGCATGGCCCACCATAGACGCTGATCATAGTTTTATAAGGTGGAGGCCCGAATCTGGTTTCGTCAGGCTTATACAAAGCCCCGAATAATGTAGACCTGTCATTAGCCTCTACTTGAACTATCTCAGGAGGCTCAAGGGGAAGCTTTTTCAACCTTGGAATTTTAAATGGTTGCTCATAAAGAGGCATTATTACGTTTCCATCTTGTAAGGAGCAAAGCAAAACCTTAGGGGGTGAATCAAGTGAATCATGGATATCGACAAAATTCCTCGTGTGATGATCAAGCACAACAATGTGCTTCCCCTTTCTATGAGTAAGCCTCACTGGGGTCTGCAAGGGTTGGTTTGCTTCTGGAAAGAGTTTAGTACAGTAAAGGTTGGATTCCAATGGCCCGTCGCACGTTCCAGTAAAGTAAACTAGCCCTGCAGCTTCATTTACACCGGCGATTTGTTCAACCATCCAGTCTCCTTCAGTGATAGCCCCTAAGAGATTTCCACTGAGGTCATGCAGATAAAGATGTCTAAATCCTGTTCTTTCACTCGCCCAGATGAATCCACCGGGAAATTTTCCTATTACTCTGTCAAGTGGTGCGAAGCAGTCATGTAAGTTAATCCATGTGCCATGTTCTTCTTCCAACATAACTCTTCTTTGGCCTGTCCTGATATCGAACTTGATGATTTGTTGCTTAGTGTGCAATCTGTTTGAAACCTGGGCTGTTAATACGTTCCCAGGCATCCAATTGACTCTTGCCAAATATTCCTCATCATTTTCTGGTCGATCTGTTCCGCCACAAAGAAGATCCATCCAAGAAATAGGACCTCCAGCAGAAGAAACTACACCGTGGCGAACTTTGATGTTCAAATCTCCTGCAAATGGATAAGCATGATCTTCTTGTGCGTCTGAGCCAACAGAACTCTTACCTTGATGCATTATTCTAAAAAGGGGTATTTCAGAGGAATCAACTTCTGTAAATGCAATGTATTTGCCGTCTAGCGACCACCAGTATCCATTCTTTCTGTCCATCTCCTCCTCTAATGAATTGTTAAACAAAATTTACAAAAAAATTGTTATCATCATATAGTTTGCCGAATTGGTTTCTTGATTTTGAAAGCAAAAGAAATGTATTTTATGTTCTGAGCTAAAAAAACGATGTGATATTCCATGAAATAAACAAATGGGGGTGTTACAATAATCATCTTACCTGAGCTATATACTCAGCAATCCCGTGAGTCTACAACAAACGGGAAACCGGATTCATAGAAGTCAGAAGCCAAAATCTCAAACTCTCCACAGAGACCGTGACACAGAGCAAAATTCCAGGATGCAAACACTAGAGCAAAACTTAGCAAGGTATCTCCTGAGGCACCATTAGTCAACTGTTTTGACTCGTTGTACAGCAGATTTAGAACATGTACCTCAGAGTCTCTAACAAAAGCAAGCATTGTACCATCAGGGGATAGATGAGGATCAATAATTGGCGAACTTGGAGTGCTGGGAAGTTTAAGCTCCGGTTTTGAAGAGAAAAGATCCTGGAAATATATCTGAGAAAAAAACCGACCATCAGCCAACAGTATACTCACTTAAGCAATAGATGCATACAAAGCATAAAAATGTAAGACTCGTTATGTAAAAACATATATAGGTTGATAAAAAGGATAGAAATATCATAGGAAAATGATTCACTCTAATAGAAGGTACATGAGCTTTCAAAAGGTAGCAACGATATAACAAATGAAAATTATACTGAATCAAAGCACCGACAGTATGCCAATGCAAAATTAGGTTCATACCCACTAACACTACCTATTCATACTCGATGTCAAGAAAAATTTCATAGTAAATAATACTATGAGTACAAATCATAATTTCCACTTCAAAGAATTTATCACCCTAAAAAGAGGGAGAGCTATGAGGCTAAAGAGAGCAAAAAAAAAGAACTTTAAGATCCAATGGAGTAATTCAAAAAGAACGAATAACATTCACTATCACAACATAAATAGGATATATTAGACATCTACAACAATTTAACTCAGTGATTGAGAAACAAACCCCCGCTGGCAATGGCACCATGATAGTTTTCCTCTTCGAGCTCGTCTTCACCCATTCATACCGCGTAACTCCCAACCCACGCTCCCTCAAGCTCTCCCTCCTCAATTTTTCCTTTGCCGATATATTACATTCATCAAGCCCGCCATCAGGAGGACTAAAAAACAGTTCTTGCTTGGAAGTTTTGAGATCATAAACAAAAACTTTTCTATTCAAAGTGTGATCAGGACTATTCAAATAAGTTATAATGTTATCATCAGGGCTGAAACTGATTGAAGTTGGGGCAACGTATCCAGGCAATGGATACTGCACAATCTCTTCAACAGGGAAACGAATACAATCGTCGAGGATATTGGAGTCCGTAACAGGCATATTGCAAGGAGATGATCTTGAACACTTCAGATTCTTCTTCTTACTTTTGTCATCACCAAATGATTGCATTACAAAATCAGATGGCTGGTGTTCCTTGGAAGGCAGCAGATCGTGAATCTAAAGAAAATAGAAAACAAATTTACCATTAGCTTAAAGAACAGAAAGTGCAAGCCTCAAAGCCCCGTTTGTTTTATAGATTCAGTCACACTTCAAATCTTTCTCCAAGGGTGTTCTCTCGCAAAAATTTGAATTTGGGTTCAAACTTTCTATTCAAACCTCTAAACTAAAGCCCAAAGGGCTTATAAACTTATAAAACCTCACTTACATTAAGCATCAAGAAAGATGTACGAAAACAAATACAAACTGAATGTTCTTCACTTTACACAAATTAGAAAAGGAAAAAAAAAAAAGAAGAGGTTTTTATTTAGTCACGGACCAAATGTGGCAAAGCTTCAGAAAATCAATAAAATGTGTACAATTAAGTAAGCTTGACGGTTGAGCAAGAATATTTGAAAAAATACAGAAGCCACAGTAATGGAATAAGAACCCAATACTAAATTTCAAGTTTCTTTCTTTCTCTCATTTAAAAAAAATAAATAAAAATGGTCCACTCTTACTAAGCAGTCACAACTGAAACCATAAATTAACCCATTTCAAAAACTAACTAACCAAAAATAAATAAATAAATAAATCCCATATAAAATAAACTTACAATTCAACGATATTCATTCAAGGTTTCAGCAACCAGTAAACACAAAAAAAAGACAATTAAAATGGTTTATTAACCTAGAACAACAATTACCTGCTAAGAAACCTCGAGAATCAGTTCTTGGGAAGTTATCCCCTGGATCCGATCACAGACTACAAAACTGCACCACAACCACAAAAAGGAAAAAGAAAAGTGTGTAAATTGATTAATGAATTAATCAAAAGTAATAAGCTTGAATAAAAAGAACAAAAAAGGAAAAGGTGAAAACTTTTGGATTGAAATGGGACCTGGTAAAGAGGTGAAAACGATCGGCGATAAAAAGAAGAAGAAGAAAATGGAAATTGGTTTTTTTTTTGACGAATTATTCAAGGGAAATATGTAATTATTGTTTTTTTGTTAGTTTATGATTAGTGATGAAGAGAAGGACAATAGATAAACAGATCTATGAGCAAGGTATTTGAGAAGAAGAGGAGTCTTTCTCTGTTTGTTGATATGTTGGACTTTTAAGCTGAGAAAGGCGTTGACAGGGAAAGAATAGAAGAGATACGAGAATTAAAAGTGAGAATTCTTTTCTTTTCTTTCTTTGTTTGGTCTTGATTATTGTGGCATTTAATTTTCAAATAATTATTTAAAATCTTAATTGGGTGTTTGGCTAATGATGAAACCATTAGTAAAATATATCTTTACTAAAATTTTATATTATAACAATTTTTTTTTTATAATATATAAAAATTTTATATTATTTATAATTGAATTTGTGGTTTACACCGCTCTTAACCAAATGCCTGCTTAATCTTCATTTTATGTGGTCGTTGAATATAAAACAAAAGAAGCGGTTTGTCCCACGGCTCAAGACAGCACATTGGCAATTTGCATTATTTTTAAGATTTATTACAAATATCCTTAGTCAACTAAAGCCCCTATAATACTATTCTCTCACTTCAAGAAACGTAATTGTTCCCTCGATTTATAAAATAGCGACAAAAAAATCATTGAATTATGATTATAAGCATAAATAACATAATAACATATAAATAATAAGGATTGTTGAACAATTTGTTGCAATCACATAAAAGAATAGATTATTTTTTAATTTTTATAAGTTTTTTTAATTTATTTTTTAAAACATAAAATTTTTAAATTACCTTGACTTTTAGATTCAAATTAGTTTTAAATATGATAGATTTATCAAAATACTCCTATATTATATGTTAAATCTTAACTATGTCTCAATTTTTTTAAAAAAAAATCTAACAAAAGGAGTTTATTTTTATATTTCATACACCAAGAAAACAGATATTACGTTTTGCAGTCGGAGAACACAATATTACAATAGCTATAATTAAAGCGAAACTTTTATAACTAATCCTTATTTTTTTGTCATATCTTTTTAATTGAGAATTGAAATAGTGAGAATTGGTTCTTAGTTTTTTTTTTTTTTTTTTTTCAAAAGAAGATCTCTATATCAAGTTTAGAATTGGATGCGTTAGATTGTTTTCACAATTCATGAATTACTGCATAAACAAAAAAGAGCAAATTTTCATTTAATTGAGGAATGTTCGTTTTTTTTTTTTCCCTCATGTATTAAGGAATATTCATGTGCTGTGGAATAAATCTTTTATTTTTTGTTCCGATAAAATTTGATGCTTCTTTTATTATTAATCACCAAATGATAAATTTATTCTTTTCTTATGAAGATAATCTCATTTTCTTCCAGCAGCTTGGATGACAAGGAGAGAGAGAGAAGAGAGAGAGTAAAATTTGATAAGTGTCCATTTTGATAAGTTTTTCTTTTCGAACAACTTCTTAACCTGTTAAGACTAAATTGGTGATTCATTTAAATATAAATAAAAATGTATGATGCCAAAAAATAATATTTGGTTCTTAAAAATAAAATCAATAATCGGTCCAAAATTTTAACTATGTACAAAAACAATTTATTAAACGCGAATAAGAGTAACAATAGAACACTTTGCATTGAATATAACTATTCTATAGATTTTAGTTACCATGTAACTAGTACGTGATTATTTATGTAAAATGTTAAATAAAATTGTCAATTTTAATCTCATGCAAAAAGGGTCCAACATAAAAGTTGAATAAGTGATTTATCAAAATAAAAAATTTATAGGAATGAAGTAACATATTACTTATAACTATGGACTAATAGTGCTAATATAATTTTTTTTGAAATATAGGGCACTTGGTAAGTATAGTGTCACGCCCCGGAGTACGGGAGGTGACGTGGCGGAATATTTAGATTAATTAAAAGAGAATTTAATTAAAAATCGAGAGTTTGAGAATCAAATTAAATAAAAATTAAGAAGATTTTCCACCACCTTTTATAAAAGAATTTATAAATATTAAACAAATAATAATATTAAATAAAAATCGCGAGTAGGGGTTCCACAACCCACAACTTGTGCACACACATGGATCTGACAATATCATAAATACAATTACAGTCCAAGTACAAATAAAGTTAAGTCTTACATGCCTTGATTAAATAATACAAAATAAAGTTAAGTCTTACAGTCCGAAGAATCTTCTCCAAACCTAAATGGAAGACTACCTAGATGGGGGAAATTTAAAACAATAAAACGTGAGCGAAAGGCTCAGTAGGACTATGTTTTATAAAATAGTTTAATGCAAAGAAATATAGCATCATTAGAAGTTATTCAAAGGAAACTTAAATAAATAAATAAATAATTTGAGTAGAACCGTTATGTCACAGAACAGTCCACTCGTCAAATCAAAACACTAATTTACTGTTACCTAGGCAAACCATGATATCACCACCGTAGTGGCCCAGCTGGGTTTCGGGACCTACCCCCAAGGTCGATCGCTACACGACCCGATCTCTGATATGGCATCATGCCTTAGTGTTTATTATCATTGTCATTCAAAACCCAATTACCGAGTGTTGTCAATTACATTTATTATGAAGTTCATTTCATAATCACGGTATATTAAAATACAACCGATAAATCCATTTTCAAACAACCGTTGAAAACATTTTGATAGAAATCCTTTTTAAAGCCAAATCATTTCAAAACCAGGCTACCAAAGAAATAGGATAGAAGTCCTACCTCAATACTTATGCCGGTGCCCTACACCGTAATCCCGATCCGCTATACGTTAGCTCCACGGAACCACGAACAATCCTAGATACCAACTAAGTCAATCAATATCTAGTTTGAGACATTCTATGTTACTAAACCATTTCATGATGTCCTAGTGTGCCATTTGTACTTTTAAAATCATCCTATAAGGTTGGGATTTAAATCAGGGTTCAAAACAGTGAAAACGGGTAAAAATCACAAAATTTTCCATGCATCGGTCGGCCTGCCGGACGCCCTGCTTCGGCCTACCGAACTGCACAGTTCGGCCTGCCGGAAACAAGGTTCGGCCTGCCGAACATTTCCCCAGATTCGGCCTACCGGTCGGAAGAACACCGGCCTGCCGATCATCACTCCGGCCTGCCGAACATGAACTTCGGCCTGCCGAACTAGGAAAACCCAGAAATTCCAGCCACGGGTTTCTCGATCCCCAAAATCCAAATCTTGTTTCTAACCTGTTTTTCTCAAATCCCAGGCATGAAAAACAACTATAGTTGATAGAAAAACATTCTAGAACATGTTTGGAATCATTTAAACAACATTTAAACTCAAAATCCTCAAAAATCCGAAAATGAGAAAAAGAGGAGAAAAATGAAAAATCTTGAATCCAATCCGTTTTTCTTCAATCTAGGCTTAGATTCTAGTTGTTCTAAGTTCATTTAACACAAATCCATGGTTTTCTAAGCTTAAACAAACCTAGATTTCAAAAACACACAAAATTGAAAATTTTGTAAAAAGTTTAGAAATTTCGAATCTAACCTCGAATCGAAGCTTCAATCCGCGTTCTCGGTTGCCGAATCACGTCCCCGAGCTTCCTCCTAGCTATCCCGAAGCTTGGATTCGAAATGGAGTTCAAAAATTTGAGAGAGAATTGAGAGAGAGAGGCTGCCGAGAAATATCAAGAGGAAGAGAGAGAGAGGTTGCGGGAGAGTGAGGAGAGAGAGAGAGAAAAAGGAAATAAATAGAGAAAATCGGTGGGCGATTTTACTGTGCAAAAACCATGTGCCGCCCACGGTTTTGCAAAACGGAGTATTTTTGACACTTTATAAATTGTTGTGTTTTAAAACTCAAAACATTATTTTAAAACAATAAGAAATCTTTTAAACACATCAATTTAACAAAACAACCAAAATTAAAAATCCAACCAAATAATCTAATTAAAGTTAAAACGTTAATTATGGCACACTAATTCATCATTTATAGTACATTAATAGTAAATAAATTTCGAGACGTTACAACTCTCCACCCCTAAAAGAAATTTCATCCTCGAAATTTACAACTCATCTCAAAAACAAAACAAATGCGGATGCAATTCCCGCATACTCGACTCTAATTCCCAAGTGGCTTCATCAACCCCGTGATGCTGCCACACGACCTTTACCAACGGTATCTCACGACGACGCAAGCTAATCACTTTTCGGTCGATAATCTGAATCGGCACTTCTTCGTACGTCGTATCCTCCTGAACCTGTACATCATGGAACGATACTATCTTACCCTGTTTAGGTGGACACTTCCTAAACATCGACACATGAAACACATCGTGCACATGAGAAAGTTCGGGTGGAAGATCAAGCCGATAAGCGACCACACCAACTCGCTGAGTGATCTCGAACGGCCCAATATACCTCGGCGCGAGCTTCCCACTCACTCCGAACCGCATAGTTCCCTTACAAGGTGACACCCTCAAGAGAACAAAATCTCCAACCGCGAACTCTAAGGGTCTACGTCTCCTATCTGCGTAGCTCTTCTGCCGACTCTGACCTACTCTCAACCGATCCCGAATCACCGCGACTTTCTCGTTGCTGTCACGAATCTCATCTGGCCCAAGAATAACTCTATCTTCCGGCTCGGCCCAACACACAAGTGACCGACACGGTCGTCCATACAACGTCTCAAATGGTGCCATGTCGATACTCGCCTGATAACTATTGTTGTACGCGAACTCCGCCAAATGCAAACATTGCTTCCAATTCCCGCCGAAGTCCAACGCACAAGCACGCAACATATCCTCGAGAACCTGAATAACCCGCTCAGACTGCCCATCAGTCTGAGGATGAAATGTCGTACTGAAGTTCAAATCTGTACCCAAAGCTTCCTGAAAACTCCTCCAGTACTTAGCATTAAACCTGGTGTCTCGATCAGAGGTGATGGACAAAGGGACTCCATGCAACCTCACAATGTTCTGCATATACAACTCCCCGAGAATCTTCTTGGAACACGTCGACCTAAACAGAATGAAATGCGCTGATTTCGTCAACCTGTCGACCACAACCCAAACTGCATCGTGCCGCTGCTCCGTCCTCGGTAAACCTGTGAGGAAATCCATCATCACATGCTCCCATTTCCACCCTGGAATAGGAAGCGGCTGAAGCTGACCTGCAGGCTTCTGATGCTCAGCTTTCACCTGGAGACATGTCGAACACTTGGCCACGTACTCTCGAACATCTTTCTTCATGCCTCTCCACCAATATTGTCTCTTCAAATCATGATACATCTTGGTGCTCCTCGGATGAATAGCAAACTGAGACCTATGAGCTTCATCTAGAACGGCTTTCGTCACCTCGGTGATAACTGGAACTGCAAGACGCTCCCGGAAGTACAACGACCCATCTGCATGCACGCTCCATTCCTCGAACTGCTCCCCGTTCTGAATCCGCGACCAAATCCCCTGCAAATGTCGATCCTGCCACTAACCTTGCTTCACCATCCGAACAAGAGCTGGAGTCGCTTCCACATGATATAACGAAACTCGATCACCATCTTCATGATACAGTAGCTGATACTCACTCACTGTCGCATCCCTGCTCCAGTCCTCAAAAATCAAACAAGCGAGAACCCCTGGAGACTTCCTACTAAGCGCATCCGCGACTACATTAGCTTTCCCGGAATGATACTGTAACGCGAAATCATAATCCTCCATGTACTCCACCCATCTGCGCTGCCTCAGATTGAGATCCCTCTGAGTGAACAAATACCTCAAACTCTTGTGATCGGAGAAGACCTGAAACGATGCTCCATACAAGTAACATCTCCAAATCTTCAACGCGTAGATCACTGCCGCAAGCTCTAAATCGTGAGTAGGATAATTCCGCTCGTGAGGTCGTAGCAGTCTCGATCCGTACGCAACCACACGTCCATGCTGCATCAACACGCATCCAAGTCCGCGCCCTGAAGCATCAGCATAAACCTCATACGGCTCATCACTGCTAGGAATAATCAACACTGGAGCTGAAGTCAACCGGTTCTTCAATTCCAGAAAAGCAGACTCACAGTCTTCATCCCAATCAAACCTGACATTTTCCTTGATCAATCTCGTCAACGGAGCTGCAATCTTCAAAAAATCCTTTACAAATTTCCTGTAATATCCAGCAAGACCTAAGAAGCTGCGAATCTTCGCTACATTCCTTGATCGTTCCCACTTCAATATAGCTTCAATCTTGGATGGATCCACTGAAATACCATGCTTCGAAATGACATGACCCAGAAACTTGACCTCAGTCAACCAAAACTCACACTTTTCTCTCTTAGCATACAATTGGTGCTCCCGCAGAGTCTGAAGCACGATCCAAAGATGCTGCTCATGCTCCTCCCAAGTCTTAGAATACACAAGAATGTCATCGATGAACACGATCACAAACTGATCCAGATACGGCCTAAATACCCTGTTTATCAGATCCATAAAAGCTGCCGGAGCATTCGTCAACCTGAAAGACATAACCAGAAACTCGAAGTGCCCATACCGAGTCCTAAAAGTTGTCTTGGGAATATCCTCTTCCTTGATCTTGAGCTGATGATAACCTGAATGCAAATCAATCTTTGAGAAGTATTGCGAACCTCCCAACTGATCAAATAGCTCATCAATCCTAGGCAAGGGATACTTGTTCTTCACCGTAACACGATTCAGCTGTCGATAATCCACACATAACCTGAGAGTCCCATCATGCTTCTTAGCAAACAAAACAGGTGCTCCCCACGGAGATGTGCTATTCCGGATATATCCTTTATCAGCAAGCTCCTGAAGTTGCTTCCTCAATTCTTTCATTTCTGCCGGCGCCATCCGATAAGGTGCCATAGAAATCGGTGATGTCCCTGGAAACAACTCAATACCAAACTCAATCTCTCGATGCGGTAGTAACCCTGATAACTCGTCGGGGAAAATATCCTCGAACTCATCAACCATCAGAATCGCTACACTACCACTCGAAACATAGGGCTCGCAATCCAGATTGGCAAGAAAAGCAAAACAATCTAGATTCCTTCGCCCTCCTAGACACGACTTTATAAGACGCTCACTCATTAGCCAATCACCACCACCCTGATAAGTGATCATCGTCCCCCTATCAGACACTAGGGTCACTTTTCTAAGTTGGCAGTCCACGACTGCACTATACCTGGACAACCAGTCCATCCCTAAGATCACATCATAGGAGCTCATGGGGAGTACAATCAAATCACTTTTCAAAATCTCATCCCCAATCTTTATTTTACAGGATTTACACATACAATTTACACACACCCGCCCCAAGGGAGAAGTTATAACTAGAGGTTCATTAAACTCTTCTACCTCTAATCCCAAGGCATATACAAAAGAACTCGAAATGAGAGAATGAGAGGCACCGGTATCAAATAAAATGCGAGCTAAGGATCTGGAAACCAAAATCATACCATCGACAACCGCGTTACCAGTCTGAGAATCTGACCCTCCAGATGCCATTGCATGAACCTGCACTGGCGCTTTCCTTTTTCCTCTACCAACATTACTGGGTCCTGCATTACTCGGCCGATGCTGCTGAGATGGAGACGACTGCACACTACCTGTACTCGGCGCTCTATACTGAGGAACACTGCGCTGAAAATACTGCGGCTGCTGCCCCCGTGCCGGATATGAGAATTGTTGAGGAGAAAACTGCGGATACTGCAACTGCAGGTACTGCGGAGGCGGAGGTAGGGTCTGAGGCTGAGGCTGAGACTGACGACTGGCATCCTCCCCCGTCTGAGATCCAAGACGAGCACTCCTGATCGGGCAATTCCTCTTGATATGTCCGGGCTGCTGACAGAAATGACAATGAAAGCTGTAGGGATTGCTGCGCCCGCTGCCAGACGAACTGCTGCTGCCACTGGTCACACCGCCTTGCTTGCCTTTCCCCAGAGCTGGACGACTACTGGTGCTCTTCCTGCCACTCCTCTGCGGTCCTCCTGAAGCTTTGGCTCGATCCTCACAATATTGCACATAATCATTCTCCACGGAGATCGCCGACGACACAAGCTCTCCGAAACTCCTAAGCTGTAGAGCAACCAACTGCCACCGAATAGGAGCCTTGAGTCCTTCCTGAAACTTGATGCATTTCTCGCGTTCCGATGCCACCGCTGATGGAGCAAACCTGGCCAACTCATTAAACTTCGCCTCATACTCTCGAACTGATAGATCACCCTGCTGCAATCTATAAAACTCAGCTGCCTTCTGATCTCTATACCCCTGCGGAAAATACCGATCATAGAACAGCTCCTCGAACTTGTCCCAACTGATATCACCACCGCGCTCCAGACGCTTAGTTTGTTTCCACCAGGTGTTGGCGCCACCCTCGAGCTTATACGCCGCAAACTCCACACGATACTCCTCAAGCACACCAAGAGTATCTAGATGCTTCAAGATCGAATCCAACCAATACTCTGCTAACTGCGGATCCCCATTGCCATCAAAAGTCAGAATAGACGCCCGCTGGAATTCCTTAAAGAAAGCATGCCGACTACCAGCACTGGACTCTTCCGGTCTAGCCCTGGCTGCCATCTGCCGGAAAGCCGCAAACATAGACCTCATCATGCTCTCATCATTTCCGAACTTGGCATCAGCAGTCGAACGATGTCTAGGTGCCATTCTCTCACTTCTGAAAACAAAATTTGGACTGTCAGAGGTATTTCATTGTCAAACCTATGTGTGCACAATTCCCAAGGTTCATAACCTTGAGCTCTGATACCATTCTGTCACGCCCCGGAGTACGGGAGGTGACGTGGCAGAATATTTAGATTAATTAAAAGAGAATTTAATTAAAAATTGAGAGTTTGAGAATCAAATTAAATAAAAATTAAGAAGATTTTCCACCACCTTTTATAAAAGAATTTATAAATATTAAACAAATAATAATATTAAATAAAAATCACGAGTAGGGGTTCCACAACTCACAACTTGTGCACACACATGGATCTGACAATATCATAAATACAATTACAGTCCAAGTACAAATAAAGTTAAGTCTTACATGCCTTGATTAAATAATACAAAATATAAATAAACTCTCCTATTGCTCCTAAGTTCGGTCCGAAGAATCTTCTCCAAACCTAAATGGAAGACCACCTCGATGGGGGAAATTTAAAACAATAAAACGTGAGCGAAAGGCTCAGTAGGACTATGTTTTATAAAATAGTTTAATGCAAAGAAATATAGCATCATTAGAAGTTATTCAAAGGAAACTTAAATAAATAAATAAATAATTTGAGTAGAACCGTTCTGTCACAGAACAGTCCACTCGTCAAATCAAAACACCAATTTACTTTTACCTAGGCAAACCATGATATCACCACTGTAGTGGCCCAGCTGGGTTTCGGGACCTGCCCCCAAGGTCGATCGCTACACGACCCGATCTCTGATATGGCATCATGCCTTAGTGTTTATTATCATTGTCATTCAAAACCCAATTACCGAGTGTTGTCAATTACATTTATTATGAAGTTCATTTCATAATCATGGTATATTAAAATACAACCGATAAATCCATTTTCAAACAACCGTTGAAAACATTTTGATAGAAATCCCTTTTAAAGCCAAATCATTTCAAAACCAGGCTACCAAAGAAATAGGATAGAAGTCCTACCTCAATACTCGTGCCGGTGCCCTACACCGTAATCCCGATCCGCTATACGTTAGCTCCACGGAACCACGAACAATCCTAGATACCAACTAAGTCAATCAATATCTAGTTTGAGACATTCTATGTTACTAAACCATTTCATGATGTCCTAGTGTGCCATTTGTACTTTTAAAATCATCCTATAAGGTTGGGATTTAAATCAGGGTTCAAAACAGTAAAAACGGGTAAAAATCACAAAATTTTCCATGCCTCGGTCGGCCTGCCGGACGCCCTGCTTCGGCCTGCCGAACTGCACAGTTCGGCCTGCCGAAAACAAGGTTCGGCCTGCCGAACATTTCCCCAGATTTGGCCTGCCGGTCGGAAGAACACCGGCCTGCCGATCATCACTCCGGCCTGCCGAACATGAACTTCGGCCTACCGAACTGGGAAAACCCAGAAATCCCAGCCACTGGTTTCTCGATCCCCAAAATCCAAATCTTGTTTCTAACCTGTTTTTCTCAAATCCCAGGCATGAAAAACAACTATAGTTGATAGAAAAACATTCTAGAACATGTTTGGAATCATTTAAACAACATTTAAACTCAAAATCCTCAAAAATCCGAAAATGAGAAAAAGAGGAGAAAAATGAAAAATCTTGAATCCAATCCGTTTTTCTTCAATCTAGGCTTAGATTCTAGTTGTTCTAAGTTCATTTAACACAAATCCACGGTTTTCTAAGCTTAAACAAACCTAGATTTCAAAAACACACAAAATTGAAAATTTTGTAAAAAGTTTAGAAATTTCGAATCTAACCTCGAATCGAAGCTTCAATTCACGTTCTCGGTTGCCGAATCACGTCCCCGAGCTTCCTCCTAGCTATCCCGAAGCTTGGATTCGAAATGGAGTTCAAAAATTTGAGAGAGAATTGAGAGAGAGAGGCTGCCGAGAAATATCAAGAGGAAGAGAGAGAGAGGTTGCGGGAGAGTGAGGAGAGAGAGAGAGAAAAAGGAAATAAATAGAGAAAATCGGTGGGCGGTTTTACTGTGCGAAAACCATGTGCCGCCCACGGTTTTGCAAAACGGAGTATTTTTGACACTTTACAAATTGTTGTGTTTTAAAACTCAAAACATCATTTTAAAACAATAAGAAATCTTTTGAGCACATCAATTTAACAAAACAACCAAAATTAAAAATCCAACCAAATAATCTAATTAAAGTTAAAACGTTAATTATGGCACACTAATTCATCATTTATAGTACATTAATATTAAATAAATTTCAGGACGTTACATATAGTTAGAGGTTAGAACAAACTTTTTAGTTTAAAATATTGTAGTATATGAGAGCTTTATATCGTAGTAAATTTTTGCTTTTTATAGTAGTATGTGAGAGCTTTACACTATTTACACTAACTGGTAAGTATGTTAGAACCAGCTTTTTAGTTTAAAACACTTTAACATGTGAGAGTTTTACAAGACCGAATTTGTTTCTAAAATATATTTTTCTTTTTGAAAAAATTTTTCAAAAATATTGTAACATTCAAAAAGTGATAAAATTTAAGATATATTTTTTTAAAATTTGATTTTTTTAGGAGTATTTATGTTTTTAATTTCATAAGATACTTTTCATAACTGTTTAAAGATAATTATGTCATTTTGCTCATTTTTTCTATTCATAAAAATGAAATTAAAACAAGGTTTTAAATTTAAATTATACCTTGAAAGTTTTTAAAAATAAAGAGATAAATTGATAAATTGTTGAAACTAAGAGGTATAATTATGTGACTAACTCAAAAAAATTAGGGTGTTTGGCAAAGTTGGTTAGGGCATCTCCAACTTATAACAGTAATTGTATCTTGAATCTTTTGCACCATTTTTAACACCAAAAGAGAATATTTTTGAAATATTCTATTTCATCTTATTTTTTATATTATTTTTTACTAATTTCTTACCCTAAAAAACAAAAAAAAAAAACCAAATTTGCATGGATGAACAGTGGCACGTCAAATTTGACGTGCTCCTGTTCATCTTTCTAAATTGACGTGAATAAATAGTCTTCTTGAAGACGATTTCAATGCCAATTTGGTATCTATTCTATAAAAATGGAGTTGATTGGAGAAAGTCTTAGAACTAACTTTTTAGTTCAAAATATTATGACACATGAAATCTTTACACTATATCAATTTTTTTTCCTTTTACTGTAACATATGAAAATTTTACTTGGTTCTAACTAACTTTACAAAACATCTTATAATAATAACTAAAATTGCATCAAATGGCACAGCTTTGATTCTTAATGTAACAAATAGTACACTTTTAAAAATATTAAAGTAAATAACATTTTTAGAATTTTGTACTTTTTTTAAACACGTGAATTTTTAATTTAATCTTCTCATTTTTTTCTTTTTCATTTTCTCTTTTTTATTTTTATTTTTATTTTTATTTTTATTTTTTGTTATTTTATTATTATTTTGTATTTCTTTACACGATATTTTATAAAAAATAATTTTTATTTTTTATTTTTCATTTTTTATTTTTTATTCTCAATTAATAACAAGTTAATTCTTCCTTCCCTGATAATAACAACAGAATCCTTTCAGTCGGAAAATCATTCCCGCCCGGCCCAAAATCGCTTCGCCGACAAGCTCTCTGCTCGCCATGTGTAGCGAACAAAGTCCCGCGTCCTTTTCTGCGTCATCTCCAAGGGGCTTTTTAGCCGCCTAGATTAGGACCTTCCCGTCCCTCATGAAAAAGCCAATAACAGCTCGCGACGTTGCGAAAGCTTCTCACTCTTATTGGCTGCGTCATCTTTTACCTCAGATGGGACCACAGCAGATGATAGGTCCCCTGATTTACGGTACGCTTAAGAGGAACGAGGATACGTAGGGTGTTTGAAGACAGTAGTAAAAACCATGATTTAAATTATAAAAAGTATAAAATTTTTATATGTTATAATATGAGTTAGAGTATAAAATTTTTATATGTTACGGTTTTTAAATTTAAATTGATAGTTTAAATTACGCTTTCAATCACCCTAAAGTATTTTGTGAACTCTGTTCTAGGTCGTCAGTTTTAACTCAAACAGTGCAAAACTTTCATATGTTACAATATAAAGTAAAAATATGGTACAATATAAATCTCTTATATGTTATAGCACTTTTTGTTCTAATTTTTAGTTTTAACTCATTTTGCAAACACCTAGAACAAGTTTGGAAAGATGAAAAATGTAAAAGAGTTAAACCTGCTGTCATTTTTTGCGATATTGGAAATTATTTATCTAATTATTACATTATCTATTTTATTATTTTGTTAAGAATTTATATATTTTTTAAAATTTTAGAATTTATTTTAAGGATAATTTTTTGTTGTTGATTTTAACTTACAATAATAGACATTGTATTAATCAAGATACAAAAAGAAGTAAGAAAAAACAAAACGGAGATGTGAGCCAAATTCATGTTCCACCACCCAACTGACTGGTGAGTTTTTTTCTTCTTCTTTTTTTTTTTTTCAAAAAATGTATTGTGAGGTGGTAGGTACTCAAAAAACTTTATAAGAATGTTTTCTACCCTTGTTTTTTTTTTTTAACGGAAGATATGTATACATACATACATACATACATATATATATATATATATTGTGAGGAATTTTTTCTCGTATAGCTTTTAAGGGAAATTCTCTCATTCTCCCTACTACAACTTACTTTGAATACTTCCTTTCATAAGAAGGTTATTTTTAAAGAACTTAGAAGTTATTTCATTAGTTAAAAAGAACTCTTGTCTGATCATAGGTAAAATCCTTCTCATGCTCCAGAAAACATTAACTAACAAGGAGTAGGAGTTTCAAAACGACAATATTTGTAAAGCGTACTTAAATTATTTACAAAACTTGAAGATCCCCGTGGTAACTTGCAGCTCAAGTAATGACTCCATTTTTGCATCTCCTCGTAGTGTCCTTTATCTTAGACATGAAGTTGTCCCATGTTCCAATTGCTTTCAGAGGCAGAGACATGAAGCAAGAGACGTAATATGTAGATGTGATATTATTTTATTTTATGCCTTACATATCAGAATCTTCCATTTCGGAGTTCATGACAAAGCTAGGAAAAGCCAACGTTATATCCCTGAAAAACAAAGACGAAAAAAGTGAGAGATAAAAATGGAATTACAAAACTGGGTATTTTTCTAAGAATGTTTGATGAATAACAGTACAAATGTAGAATCTAGTACTCACTTTAAATATGGTAGGGTCATGTTCTTTATCAAAGAAGGATGTTTCAACACAAAAGCCTTCCACTCTTCTTGGTCGATCCTCCCATCACCCTTTGTATCTGCATCACCAAATGTCTATAGCAACAAAAAAAAAAAAGAAGAAAAAAGACACAAACACACTTAAGCAACGGACAAAAAGGAAAAAAAAAGACAAAAACACTTGAGCAACAAAAAAAAAAGGAAAAAAAAAAGTAAGGATTTCAAAACAGAGAAACCCATACCTTATCCACAATTGTTTCGATCACATCATCTGAAAGAATCAGATCTGATTCATGCAAAAACGCCAACACCATCTCCTTCAACTGCCACGTGACAGATTAACGTTTTGAGAATTATTTTGCATAACGTTGCTCATATATATGAGACGCGATAAAACTTACGAGTCTTACTGTTCATTCTGAATGTAAGAGATAAGTCTATTTTTTAACGTGGTATGAATTTATTATGATGAGAAAAAAAATTTACAATAAAAAACAATACATACCATGAAAACCAACAATCAATGCTTGAAGATCAAATAACATTTTCAACAAAATACTCGCTTATAATTTGTTTAATACACTGTAATGATGTGTTTTTAAACTTTATGGTTTGAATTGGGTTTTGAATTATGTGTTTTTAAATAATGATGTGTTTTTAAATTTTGTGCTTGAAGATCCTATAACACTATAGAAGGTAGGGTTTTCAACAAAATACTCCCGTATAATTTGTTTAATACACTGTAATGATGTGTTTTTAAACTTTGTGCTTTGAACTGGATTTTGAATTATGTGGTTTAAACGGTGGTTGTGAATTGATGTTTAGAATGTAAAAGTTTAAAACAATAATAAAACGTCACATCAGCTTTAAAACGAGAGCTGATGTTTGAAAAATATAGTTTACGAAGAAAAATAAAAATAATAATAGTTTTTAATATAGAAAAGATTCAAAACAATTAAAGCTTTAGGAAAAATTAAGTTCTCAAAACTAATAATTTAGACCTTTCAAACGATCCTTACTTTTCTGACTGATTTGAAACTTGCGTCTGTCAAACGCTCATTTTTGTAGGCCTATAGATTTAAAACTACTTAAAACGTTCTAAACACAAGCACCAAACATGAGCACCAAACAGTACATTAATAACTCAGATAAAAAAGGAATAACACATGCCACGTAGAGTAAAAATCACATGAAATAAAGAAATCAAAAGAATTTGCAACACCTACCTCATCTCGCTCGATGTAACCTGTGTGTCTCAGATCATACAATCTAAAAGCAACTGCAAGAGGATCTTCATCAACTTAGTTTATAATATAATGCCTAAATAACTAGCTAGTTAAATTAAACTAATTTATTCGAAGCAAATAATATACTCTATATAAGTACTTCAGTTAAAGTATTAGAGACTATAAAACAGTAGTAAGCATACCATAAGAATCTTACAAAGAAACTATTCTTACATAAAATTTTGTTTTCCATAGGCGCATCAGGGTGAAAAATACCCAACGATCGAACAAATTCCCCAAACTCAATGACCCCGTTGCGTTTCATATCAAACAAATCGAAAATCTACAAGAAAAAACCATTTTTGATTGCTTAGTGAACTTAGCGAAGTAAAAAATAACAGAGAAATAATGAAATACTAAATTTTGTAACAAGGATGAGGAGGAACCAGAATCACACACCCTATCGGCGAAAAGATTCTTTTTGTTCCTGTTTCTAAAGAGTGCAAGCTGGAATTCTTCCTGTTTAAGAATTGAATAAGGCAATTGTTACTAATTTGTAAAAAAGATATGAGATGAGATAATTTGATAATATTATGTCTCTACCACAGATTGCATTTCATAAGACAGATGATTAAACAATTTTAAAATGTTAATTTAAGTAATTATTAAAAGAACGCACCTTAAGGATAAGACCGTCATCAATTATTGAGCTGCTCAACTTTTTGAAAAGCTCATATAAGGCTTCTACCTCGCTCACTGTAACTGCATCATAGAAAAAATTAATCAATACCAAGGCTCATCTTAACTTATCTACCCCGGAGTTGAAATAGTGTTGAGATCGTAAATTTTACAATGCCATTTTATAGTCAATTTTACATGATAAAACTCGACGAAAGGGTAGTTTGGTATTGATTTTGGAGGCTCGAAAAATCGTTTACATATAACACGATATGCAAGTAGTGTGTTTGATATAAAATGGTTAAAAAGCACTTTGCACATACCCTAATTCATTTTTACTTCTTCGTATAATTAACCTTGCTATGTCAAGAACAAAAAAAAAAAAAAAGGATCAATTATTTGCATACTCACAAGGTGTTTCAGCAGCAAGGACGGTTGGCTCTTCATAGCCAGGAGTTTTCAGTGCTTGCTTGGATGAAAAGCAGCCCATTATGTAGAAACATAACTCACTTAAAGAAATTTCATGTGGGCTGAAAAAAGGCAGACCAATCACTCCACAAAAAAGGAACCAAAATCTGTCAATAACGCGCCATGTTACACAACTGATGGAGGAAAAATAGTGAAACATGTTCCTGCAATCTTTTTTTCAATCAAATCAAGGGTTTATGGACCTCTAGAATATTCTAAGGGAATGCTTACATGGGATAAGGCAATTTTACGGCATTGGTAGAGTTTGGATGTTTTAACAATTGGATAACTTTCTACGAGTGTGATCTGTGAGTGAAAGCAATTCTATATTATATGTTGTAAATTTTAACATGGATAGTATCGAGACCATTAAAATTCTAACTCAGATAACTAAAATACCATACTCTACTGATGATAAATTTTAACGCGAATAATCATAATCAGACCACCAATAACATATTGGTTTTACATGTGTCACACCACCGAAGCCTTTTTATCTTTTTTTACCACAGCAGTAAGTATTAATTCGTCGGTGACAAAATATGCTTATACAAACATTGCTGAGGAAAAAAATGTGTTTGATAATATTTAGCAAGGCATGAATATGTGGTAGAATATTCAAAATATTAGAAAATTGTTTAGTAGTGTTTTTAAAATAGATAAAAATAGTTTTATTTTAAAATATGAGAATTTTTCTAAATTACACTAAAAAATTTTAGCTAAAAAAAAACATATTGTCTAAAACTATCAAAATAATAGTAGACTGGATATTTTCTTTAGTTATTAAAGAGGATAATCATCATGTACCAAAAAAAAAAAAAAGAAAAAGAGAGGATAATCATCAAGTCATGACAAAAGCGGATCTGATCTTTTCCGCTCTTAACTCCAAAATTTATTTCGGATTCGAAGGTACTCAAGCTGGCAATCAATAAAGAAAAACATAGAATCAAAATAAACAGTCAAGAGGATAGAGATAATTATAATCTACAATATATATATATATATATGGTCTATTATTTACTTCTTTTTTATAATTTTAAAAAAAGGAATAATAAAAAATTGTGGCGCCAACATGCAAATCTAGTACATGCCTCAAATTCTCCTAGAATCACCCTCCATATGGATCTAATTTCAGAAGTTAAAACAAAAGCAAAGTAATAACAAAAAAAGAAAAAAAAGAAAAAAAAAAAGATCCTCCCTTGGCTGCTAATATAATATCGCATAGTGTACAAAGTTCTCTTTTATTATTATTATTATTATTATTATTCTGGTAATCAATGTTGACCCGCAAGCTCATGGCGGCTCAAAATGTGGCTAATCCTTCAACTGGGAGCCGTTTGGTTTACATATTCAAATAAAATAGACTTTTTTCAGATAATAATGTATGACAAAAATGTCTAAATTGTGGTTGAAATTTACGAACAAACAAACAAAGCGTGAAATTAGTAAAACAGGCCAGTCGTTTATATGATCATGATTTATGAATGCCAAGGAAAGGAAATTCAGAAAATCCAGCCATATAAAATGTAATAAATAAATAAATAAATAGATAAAATCTGCATAATTGGAATTAAAAACCTGTGGTATGAAAGACTTAATTATGAGAGACCATGACAAACAAACCAAGCAAGATAATCATAAAAGCAATGAATAATTCAGAAAAGATTAGCCCTTTTCCCGTCTTTTTTCATTTTACCAAATGGCTAAAAACCAAACGGGCGCAAAGTCAGAAACCCAGTTCCAAAAAGACAAAGAATTAAGGAAAGAAAATTGATTCAAGAATCCTACCTAGAGAGAGAGAGAGAGAGAGAGAGAGAGAGAGAGAGAGAGAGAGAGAGAGATGTACCCGAGAGACAGAGATGTTATTTTGCCGAGCTTTTTCTTCTTCTCGTAGTCGTGTTTGTTACATGGCAAATGTATATATACACACACATATATATATATATAGATCCTAAGGTCTATTTTCGCTTTCGTTTTATATATATATATATATATAAGATCCTAACGTCTGATTTCTCTTTCATTTTTCATTTTTTCAATTTTTATGGAAGGATTTCGCTATCATTCAGCTTTGCCACTTGGGTCAGCTAATTTATTAAAATTCATAAATGACAGAGATGTCAACTCTTATTTATTCTCTTTATTTTTTTTTTGTGGGGAAAGAAACAATTGTTTTCTTTTTTTCTTTTTTAATAGATATATATATTTTTTGAAAGATTTTAGCTAAGCCCGTAAACCACAGCACGTCCACATACTGGCATATTAAAAAAAAAAAAAAAAAGCAAAAGCAAACAAAGAGAAAAAAAAAAGTGCACGCTTTTCAATTCAGCATTGTTCATTTATTTTTTATTTTTTTTTTGTTTACATTTAAAGTTTATGCGAATGTCTAGTGCTAAAGCTGTAGTTTAAATCTCGCGTCGTCATAATTTTTTTCTACAATTTAAAACTTTTTTTTTTTTTCAAAATGAAAAATCAGCGCACTAGAAAGAAAATATGTTGGATAAACATATATGAGAGATCAAGTCTTTGGGCCCACTCCTATTAGATGGCTTACCTTGATAAATTAACATATGATGGCAAAATTAGAAAATTATTTAAATCGTCATTTTCACTCTTAGAATAATGAAATGAATTATAACAGCTATACCAGTAATCTTGTTTATTATTTTTCTAGCTTAAATGGGTTTGTGGATAAGTCTTATGATCTTTTTTTCTCCCTTACTTATTTCCCTTACAACACAAAGATAAATGAAATATTTATGATTCATGTCACACTTTTTTTTTGGTGTAAATTGATTTATGTCATATCTTAAAAACCTGTCTAATTAAATATCATAAATAAAAATGGTAATTAAATTAAAAAGATTAATATACCTTTAGTGACAATAAAAAACTATTTTATTTTTATAGAATTTAATTTGTGCTTTGAGTCTATATTTGATAATATAAATTATAGTATGATGATATCGCATCACTTTTTTGTAATTAGTATAAATCAATCTAAACTTTATTTTTGAGGCACATGTGTAAAGAGCTAAGATGAATTAATGTAGAAAATTCATTAATGTACGACAATATCTCTTTATATAACTAATTATCAATAATTTTAGGCTTCAGCTTGCTCTCTTAATATCATCTCTAAATTAATAAACACCCAGAGAAGTTGGGAAAAACAACAATATCTATTATTTGTTTTCATTAAGAAATCTTCCCCTTTTTCTACAAAGGGTGAAACTAAGGCATAACTCTTATAAAAAGAGCATACAATTTAATGTCCGTTGCTAGAGGTGTGTTACTCTTGATTTCTCAACCAAAATTGAAAAAAATACTTGTATCTCTTTGAGTTGTCCCACCCTTACTGAGTTAGTCTGACTTGGTAACATATCAAAAACGATCAAAATTTATTAAAGAGTACTTTTAATATTTCTTGCATTGGTGTAAAATATGTACTACAATCTACAAAAATTAACAATAATAAGAACATTTTTACAATAGTTACACTAAAAAGTATGGAAAGAATATATTTCACATGGTATTCTATTTTATACTTAAATACATAATTTTTTAAACGTTATATCTACTTTTTGTTATCATTATCATTGTTTAGAACTTGTAAAAGTACACCTTTAATTCTAAATAATTTGCGAATAATAGTATTGTACGATGAAAAAAGATGAATACATCAACTCATAATAGTTGAATGTCAAAATTTGACATATATATTATTCTTGGTATCAAAACTTAGTACTTAGTATACCGAAAATAACATTGCATTGAAACTTTTTTTATACTCCATTACAAAAAATATAAAATTGATACACTTGTTTAGTACTGATGTTATATTTTAAAATTTTGAGTCAGTAGTCAAATATTTTAAGAACCAGGTTGAATATGGAATAATAATATTGAAAACAAATAATGTAACGGAATTAAATTCCTCTTCAAATTAGGATTAACTCCACGTAATTAAAATGTCAATGAACCCAAAAAGTCCTCTTAATTCTAGCGTCCTATACATGTTCTGTAGCCTTGTTCCACTTTAGGGTTACAAATGGTTTCCGAATTGTCAAATCTTCAGCAATATTTAAAAAGCATATCAGCAATAATTGGAAAGATTTCACGTGATTAATATGATGCAAGGGCTCCACCAATTATCACAAGTCAATGGCTTTTTTTTTTTTTATTGGGTGAATATTAGATTTATATGTAGCACTACTCTGGCCATAAAAAGACTGGGCTTTCGTTAGAGCTTCGGTTATAATTGGTGTTTTAAGTTTAAAAATTATAATATGTTAAAGTTTTATATTGTAGTAATTTTTTGTTTTTTATTGTAGCTATTAAAAGTTTTATACTATTTACAGTTGCAATTGATGAGTGAGAACTAAGTTCCAAATATTTTTTAAATAGTCATGAAGATATAGATTAAAAGCCCCAGTTAGTATAACAATTAGGGTCCCAAATATCTAGGATATGACCTTTTTTAATTATTAGTATTATTGCATCTTGAAAATGAATATGTAAGATCTTGATGAAACACAACCAAGATTTTCCATACACATTAGCTCCATCAAGGATGGGCGAGGACTCTTCATTTTTGGACTATAAATAAGGGCGGGTTCCGTCGTGTCCAATGTATCGCCAAATGACATGTCCCTTTGTATAAAAAAAAGAACATTTCGTCTTTTCACTTATATAAAGGAGATATGAAATTGCATAGACCATTTCGCCACTTTAATTAATTTTGTTCTCTTTCTTGACTGAAAATACGAGCCATGAATGGTGACATCCAAGCAAAAAAAAAAAGGCTAATTACCGTTTTCTTTATGCCTTTTTAGAGGGACGAATTCAAATTCTTAATTTATTTTATTTTATTTCAATATGGTTAATAAGATTACAAAGGTCTACACCATTTTTTCTTTGAGGACTTGTGATTTTTTGAACATATTTTGACATAATTGTTCAAAAATGAAATGAGGAATAAAATGGTGGGAAGAATTTTAGGAAAGAAAAGGAGAGAAAATAGCATATTTCAAATAACAATGTTTATATCCGAGAACCCTTCAGGGAAAAAATAATATTTTTACAAGGGCACATTAAAATATCACTATACAGATTCTAAAAGAAGTCGCCATTTTTCACATCGAACGTTGCAGGAATTTCATTAACTCCTTTTCTTTATTTTTTTTTCCTTTCCTTTTTCTGGCTAAGGATATGGATAAATCTTGATTGGCAAAATTTCGAATCCCATGTATCAATTGCAAGTTGCAACTAAGCAAGTGCCTACAACTGCAAAGGTCAAGTTTGGGGGGCCAATAACCCTAGCTTCCATTTCAAGAATCACGTGTTTTGCAGGTGGGGACAAGACCAAAAATGTTAACTTTTTGTTGTGACACAATAAAAGTTGAAATTTTTTAAGTATAAAGAGAAATTTAAAAAAATTAATGTTTATTGAAAATGTCACCTTGTGAGTTCTCATATATGAAACAGAAATCATGGCTTATGCATACACGTGTTCATGATAGGCTAATGAGACCCTAACTAAAGTCCTACATAGTACCTAAGAATCTTTAGATATCAAAGAGTCATTTTTTTTTTTTGGGTAATGAGTTAGAGTCAAGTTAATAACATGTTGTAGCCTGTGTCTTTAACATTCTATTTCTTACGTTTTAAATCTTATTTTCAATGCTTGTGACCATTTTTCTAGATTGTTCGTGCACAATATATATTAAATTTACGACAAAATATATTTAATTATCTTTTTTACATGAGTATTTCTTCTTCTTTTTTTAAAGATTAAGGGTTCTTTAACCAGAATGGTTTGGAACCTTAATTATATATGAAAGTGCATAAAACTTCATAATCACAAGTAATTTAACTTCCTCTCAATAGCGTCTGTAGGCCGACGTTTCGAGTGAGAGACTGACAGCTATGAAGTTATCAAATCGATGCAATATATATATATATATATATATATATATATATATATTATAGCAAGCCAAGTCGGTGAAACTTTTAATTTGTTTAAAAAAAATGTTTTGACAGGGTAAAAAAAAAAAGATTAGGATTATGTATTAATTGCGAAACTTTGAACTTATAAACTATAAGATTTGTACGAAAATGTACTCTCATTAAAAGCATACGACGGTCAAAAACCACCAATAATTAAGATCTCTATGATGTTGTGTGAGATATAATGATGGTTAAAATTATAGACTTCAGATGGCGGTTCAACAACGCTCGCTCTCTAATGCTTCTACTCTCTGGTTCCGCCACCAATCTATTCACCTATAGGATTTAAGGGCGGTCTAAATTTACACATTATATTGTGGTCATTTTTCCACCTGCTTTTAAATATCAAGACAAATTTTCTGGTCAACCCTAACTTTCAAAGATGGAGCTTCTTTTGTCGGCAGCTATCTTTCAAATGCATGCGCCTCTCCACCTTCCTTTAGTAGTATGCCACGTGTTGTGCATGGTTCGAAAATTATATCTAATCATGTCATGTTTCATATATTCTCAGAAAATATTAGGTTATGTTAATTAAAATATTTTATTTAATAAAATTTTTTAATTAATATGATATAATATTTTAATTAATATGATATTTTAGTTGATATGTCAAGAGAAGGACAACGGATACAAAATCAATTAAATGTTGCTAATAAAAATGCTTTTTTTTCCAAGAAATAAAAATGATTTAATATCGTATATGAATGTTTCTTCTTCTTTTTTGCCTTTATGAAATGACTAGGTAGGATACGAAGAAAGTCTGACCAGTAACGGGGACAAATTGGTGGGACGATGAGCTCCTGTCTACATCTTATCTCTTTTCCTTTAAGATCAATGACTATTGTTTCATGGTACACTAGTGCCATATATATATATATATATATAGATATATATTGTCATGTATTCATCGACTTGTCAACAGTTATAAATTAACGTGTTGTCATCCTGTCCCATAACTGGTGATTTAGACAACATGTGGCGAATGGTGGGATAATTTTACAACTTTTGATCTTTTGCTCTTTCATTACTTTTGGATTTTTGCCAAAAAGAAGGACAAGATCAAACAGTTTCCCCCGCCCCCCCATTATTTTGTAACTATTTTTGTTCATAGTAAACTGGTTCTAAAACACACAATACGTACTGAGTGTTAATGAATTGTTATTTATCAACAAAATTATCTCGACTCCAAAATCCAAGTGTGTGTGTGTTAGACCATCAATAATACATGTACTATTTCATTTCTTAATTAATTTTCCTTTATTCTCTTCCTTCGGTCTAGACAAAATGTTTAATTATTGATTATGGTTTATTGCCTGATGTAAATAATGTCAAAAAACAGACGAGAAAGGCCCAAGTAATAGCGTTTCTTTTCTTTTTTCAACTTTTTTTGTGGGATGTTCTGTTTTCAACAAGTGTAAACAGTAGTTAAAAGTTCTGGTTGAAAAAGCCAAAAAAAAAAGGAGCTAACAAAGTAGGTGCATTATTGATACTGTGATCAACTGTTGACTTTCCAGCGAAACAAAAAGATTAAGACCAGCTGTATAGTGAGAAAATCTTTCTATGATCTTTGGTGAAATTCGTGCTCACGTTTGTAATGCTGATTAATATTGAATGCAAATGATTTCTCAGCAGAAAAAGAGTCCACGTATTTCGAAAATGTCGAAAATGGAAGAATTCAAAAATGTTGAAAAAATGCAACCAAAAAAAAAAAAAAAAGTTTAGCCAAACAATATGTGATTGCGAGAAACATATTTTATTTTCTAAATATTAGTGTATATATGCATAAATGTTTTAAGTCGATTTTTTTCCCCTAAAGGCTAAGGTGATTATTTGAAAATGCGAATCTAGTTATTAAATTCATAAAATAAAATTTCGCATTCCGAAGGCCTCTCAAGAAACATCCATGAAAGTCCATTGATTAAATATTCTACAAGGTTTAAAAAAAAATCCTAAAAGTTTTATGAACTTCTGTCTTGAAGTAGGAAAATAGAAATAGAGTCTAATTGTTGTAAAAATTAAAGATAAGGCAAGAAAACTGTAATCTCAATTCAATTCTTTGATGTTATACGGAGTAATCAATGATCAGTTGAGAATTAATTCCTAATTTCTTTTAATTAACTATTTTTAATAAAGGAACTCAAGCACAACCTTGAAAATGGAATTTAATAAAGCTAGCACAAACAATCATTTTACTGGATTATGATCTTCACTAATTTTGTAAGCTTATTTTATGTATAAATAATTGCATATCATATAATCTGACCGACACATTGAAGGTCATAACTTATCTTAAATTTAGATCGGATGATCTTGCCTTCTTCATTAATAACTATTAACTATGAAGAGTTTTGCACAATTTTCAGTTTCTGAATTTTTCTCACTAAATAATAGGATTGATATTGTAATTTCTATGGGAAACACCTAAGATTCATTTAAAATATTAATTAAATATTTATCCTCGTTAATCTACCTTCTTAATTCGAATTTATGTATTTTGGTAAACCATAGTCCACCGGAGTTCAGCCACCAGCACCATACCCTCTGACTTTCACCATAGTTCTACGCAGTGGAAGTCGTGGTTTCAATATGTATGAATTTCTTTTTTGATACTTTATTTTAGGTTTTGATGAGTAGGTTTAATGTTTAGATTTGCACGTCAATTTAATTTTATTGATGATTTTTTTCCTTTTCACTAATTTGAGAAAAACTACAAGTATATGCAACGATCTATTCATATACCTGGATTCATGGAAGAGCTACAAATCTTAATATGTACGTATGTAACAAAAGTATTCTAATGGACTTCATTCGATCAAAATACGAGAAGAAGAAAACCAAAAACTGCCTCGTATTGTTTTTGGTGTTTTTAGGAATGTTTTGGTATTGAGACAAAATTTAAAAAACACTCTCAATATCATTTATCAAAATTTATGATTTCTTAAAACAAAACTCTTTTCACTCATTTTGAAAACATTATCAAACGGAAGTGCGTACTATATTTTCTGCTATACAAACTAAAAAAAAATACTAGAGATGCCGAATAGACCCAATAGTCTTAACCTACAATAAGATTATGGATTTGAGCTTCTTGGCCTTTCATTACTAGATAAATACATAATTGGTAATTATATATGCTAAATCCTCAAAGCTGATAACTGGTCAAAAAAAAAAATAAAGTCAGCCACAATTTACAGAATAAAAAACAAAAGAGAATTCCACCTGTTATTAAATCTATATTCTATTGATAGTGCTTTATTTTGAACTGTTAAACCTGTATAAGATTCTATCAATTTTGTATCCTTTTTCATTTTTATTTTTCATTTTTATGAAATTTTGATAAGATCTAATGTTTAGAACACACGTTAGTACTTCAGAGAAATCCCACCTTAGAAAGCTCCAGAAAAGAAACCAAAAGTTCCTTTTCCTCTTGCCCTGTCTAATTGTGTATTCTAATTGTATCTTAGTTGGTTGCAACTTTTTATGTTAGAGGATGAATTCTCTTGATTATGACGCAATGGAGGACGTAATCCGATTGGATTCCCGTTAATTAGGTATTAGTGCTGACAATTTGGTCACGAAGAAAATGGTAAAATACATATGTAATTAATACAAGTCGAATATATATGTGTGTGTATATATATATAATACAAGTTGAATATGTCAAGAACGTCGGTTTGGAGTTTATCAATACATGCGCTTATCACGACAATTAACAACTGGTTTCCCTTATTACTTTCAAGAAAACCCCACAATAGAGAGACAAACGACATACTTTAGTTAGTAAGAATTATGCATGCCCAAAATGGGGCTTCAATTCCAGTTAAACTTACATGTAATATTTTTCCCATTAGAAAAAACCTTATAAACGAATGAAGTAGTGAAAATACTTTCTCTACTGATCTATCATGTCATTATACTTGTATGCTATTTTGTGCTTCGTCCAACTCTATATATTTATTATATTTCTCTCTCTCCCAATTGGTTTGAAAGACTATTATTCTTAATTTTTTTAATTCTGAAAAATTAATTTCCAAAATTAAATCAATGTAAGAATTTTAATCATTCTCAGCACTTTGAGAAATTTCCACCTAGCAATCAACCTTCTTTAAATTATATTCCTAATCTAGCAATTAAAATATAATAGGGTATTTGGGACCTTAGTTTGAATTAATTGGTTTAAAATACTATAGTATATGAAAGCTTTATACTATAGTGTTTTTTGCATTTTACTATAACTACTAAGAACTTTATATTGTTGTTAGTTTGAACTAATTAGTTTCAACCACTTGTTAAACATAGACTATAATATACAAGGCCAGTTTGTGTGTAGAGATAATATGATTACAAAATTTAGCACTGACTTATACCACTTAATGCTGTTCAATTATATATTAGCGCTTAACTTTTCGGTCATATAATAAAAAGGACACCTAAAAAAGCATAGTATATTATTGCGTACTTGTATATGTATTAAAAAAAAAAGTGGGACGGTACAACTTAATTATATATTGATTAGGTAAAAGTATTTATCTCGTTATGTAATGATTTGGACTTTATAGTTTATCACCTAGACACGACTTATTTTGCTAATCAACAACTAGATTCCCTTTGTCCAAAATATCACTTTCTTCATAATAAAGAGACAAATAAAGCACTTTCATTAGGAAGTAGGGATACTAAAACAAGGTTTAAACAACATAATCAACCAATGGAAGTTGGTCACCCAAAAACCAAGCAAGGAAAATGACTTTGCCAAGTCTACATATTTAAAAGGAGAGAGCAAGGAAAATGACTTTACCAAGTCTACGTATATATATTATTGTGTACTTGTACATGTATAAAAAAAAAGTGGGACAGAACAAGTTACTTATATATTGATTAGGTAAAAGTATTTATATCGTGATGTAACGATTTGGACTTTAGAGTTTATCACTAAGACACGACTTTTTTTGCTAACCAAGAACTAGCTTCCCTTGTCCAAAATATCGCTTTCTTCATAATAAAGAGACAAATAAAGCACTTTCATTAGGAAGTAGGGATGCTAAAACAAGGCTTAAACAACATAATCAAGCAATGGAAGTTGGTCACCCCAAAAACCTAGCAAGGAAAATGACTTTAACAAGGCTAATATATAAGGAGATAGCACGAGAGAGAAGAGGAAAAAAGTAGATTGCAAATGGGTTTTGGTCAACACTTAAATAGACATGATCAATTGTCATGGTTTCACATAAATTACTAGAAAACTAATTATTTTATCAGTAAGTATTATTGTTTTTTATGTAGTCAATTTTATTCTTACAAAAAATTAGATTTTAGGTGTATTACTGCTTGAATTTGTTTATCTATTTTTGGTAACGGGAAAAGAAAACTAAAGGGAAAGAAAAGTAATAATCTACGTAAAAATAAAATGAAAAGAAAGGGGAGTATCTTTCTGTTTTTGGGTTTTGTGTTTACAATATATATTTCTCTCCTTTGATGTTTTGTACCGGGAGAAATTAAAATTGAGTTTCTTTGAAGATTTTAAAATTTATTCTCCAATCTCTTCCTTTCACTTTTCTTTCATACCAAACAAAAAAGAACCATGATTCTCAAAATCCTTCCACTAAAACAGTTGACAGGAGAATTGATTTTTGGTATAGGTGTATAGAGTAATACCATTCTATTCTCTACCCATTTAGACTGTAACGACCTTATTTACGTAGTCGTTACTTAACTACATAATCATAAACTTAATTATACTTCAACGTAAAATAAATAAATTGCAAAATAATTTTTTTTCTAAAATGAAATATAATAATTATTTCTTAAAATAATTCTTCTAAAGAGTTAATAATTATTTCTTAAGACATAATTCTGTAAATCTAACATAATAATAATTTCTTAAACATAATAATAATAATTTCCTAAAACTTTTCTTTTTTAAGGCAAAGATAATTATTGAAAACTGTTTTTTTAAAAAGCGTTTCTTAATTTAAATTAAGAAACATTTCAAAATTAAAATATTTTCTTATTAACATAAAGATAAATCGAAATAAACTTTTAAAAACATTTCTAAAATTAATTCTCGTTGAAGTTTCTTAATTGAACATTTACATATATTTGTTGTATGATCCGACGCAACATTTTAAATCTTAAAACTTTCTAAATTGATCTTGGTTTCTAAACAATACTTGTGTAATATCATTTAATTATTCATTCGCACACATTTTAATAAAATAATAAATACAAAATTGATATTTGCATAGACAGTATTCATTCTCATCTCTAGCATTTGTCCGTTGCTTATCACTGCCATCGAATGTTGCTGACAGATTTTCTTACCTATAACATGAGCATACTTAAATAAGCTTTTATTCAGCAAGTAGAAAATAAAACTCGCAAAACATAATTAAAAAACATTTGATAAAAAATTTATCCCGACTATAACGTCAATCTAACAGCAGGATTCTTTCAATCTAACTCTCTCACTCTCTTTCCTCTTTTATTCTTTATTGTAATTCTCCTTTTGTCTTACTGCAGTGCCCAACCTTCGCAAAAGCCGCAGTGATTTCTCCATGCAATGTCATCATGTCGTTTCTCTCTTTACAATAATCGTCGGAGAACATTAGCTAGATGCCGCCACGTAGAGGAACCATGCATGACTAGTAGGGTATTTAGCATGATAGTTAGAACTTTAAAATCGTTGTTACTGTAATATGTGAAAAATTTATATTGTAATAATTTTTTTATTTTTATTATAATATATAAGAGTTTTATACTATTTATAACTGAAAAATTAGTTTAGACTGTTATTGTCAAACAGCTTTTAAATCTCCCTATGTTGGAAGCTTTCATGAAAAAATCCCGTTGTGCGACGTACTCCACGATGTGATCCGCCAGCTGCTCACTAAGTTAACAATTGGCCAGAATTCGCCCCTTCATTTTCACCACCACTGGGAGAATTATAGTTTTTTTTTATTGTAAAAATTAAAAAGTCACAATTAGTAGTATTAACTTATTAATAAGTTAAAAAGGTGATTTTTGACCTAATTAACTCTTCCATTAGTCTCTAACCCCTTTTTTCACTCCCATCTTGTCCGATTGACCAAACAAGCCATGGGGATGGAAGAGGGAGAGAGATTTTTTGTGACAGGCCGGGGTTTAACTCAAGTCCAAGTCTATATGGGCCTTCTTCAATAGCCCAGATCAGACGTTCAATTTAAAAATGTCACGAAACCGCACTTATTAATTCACATCATTCAGAATTTCCAGCAGCTATTGACGGGTTTAAATTTGACTTGCTATTTTGTTTACTTAAGTTTCCGTCTGTCTCACAGTCCAGTTTGTTCATAATGAAAAACTAAACTTTTAGTTATAAATTTTTTTTTTGTAAAATTTTTAATTATGATAAAATGTTATGACTAATATATAATTAATTATAAACTTTATTTTAATTCTTATCGTGACTAAAAGGTTTTTAGTGACAAAATATTTTCATGACTAAAAACGCCGTGGCTAAATGATTTAGTTGTATCTCAAATCTATGTCTGTCTTGTTGTCTATTTTGTTTATCCTTTTTTCCCCCTAAATTACGCTTGGCGCCGAGTAAGAACAAGCGTATAGACTGTGGTTTCTGTTTCGTTCTCTCATTCAACTTGCAAAACGGAATGTAAATGTATATAGAAATCAGAAAAACATTCGTAAATATTCCAAAATAATAAATAAAAACAAAAGAGTTGTGGTTATATAAGCGTAGCATCAGAATAAAAATGCACTAAACACCCAAAATTAGACTAGTCTAAACTAAGGGGAAGAGAAGCAAAGCAAACATTTTGAACCAAACTATTGCCCCCTTTTTAACTTAGAAGGACACTCTCGATAAGTAGTAAAGTCCATTACATGTGAAAATGGTAGTAATGGACGTAAATATTGTACCCTATCACACTTGGAATCATAAAAACACAATTCTGCAGATAACTCAAGCAATAGGTTGCCTTTAACAACAGACACAAGTAATTGGAGCAGAAGGATGATCTGAGTACGAAATTATGTATGTCCGGCATCTTCATAGTTTTCCAAGGATTGCTTCCCAATCTGTGTCCTCCAACTTGGTTGTAGACTATCGGAGACCGCCACCACTTTGAAATCATTCGTCGACGGCTCGTTCCATTGTCGACGATTAGTTTCGCTAAAGACGAGGAGGGTACGAGGTAGCTGTCGTTTGTGGTGGCGAATCATTAAATGCATGCTGGTTATTAGAGAGAGTCAAGACTTAGAAACGCACTTGAATCTAATGTTACAACTATCGCTTCGTACTGTAACTTGGAATTACACAACCCCAACTCCATTGAGGGAAGAAACCCTAGGCGCAAAGGTTCGAGCCTTGATTACGAAGGAAAGGTTCTCAGCTTTGCCCTAACAATATAAGGGATCCTTTGGGAAAAGTAAAAAATAAATAATATAATAAATAAAAAATTAGAGCAACCCTTTCCTAATCGGTAGGTGAATGATGATTTGCTTTTCATTTAAAAAAATTATTTGTTTTCGTCAATGTTCTTATTTTTTAGAATCAGGTGTACGTGGCTCTCAAACTAGTGTGTGTCTAACATACATATATATGATTGTACATAGATAATGGTTATCAATCTAATTATTGTAATAATTATCTTTATTTATTAATTTGATGATATTGTGTTTGTATGATTTGCTATAGCAGTCTAAACAACCTGTTATCTTTAAACATTAATTAATAACTATTTTAGAAATTTCAACAGTTGACATTACTAACAAAGATTTTAATAATCTTCCTGGTTTAAAATTTTTAGAAAAAACTTTTTTAATATCTAATATATAAATGGAACTAAGATTTACTTGATAGTTGTTTGGGACATTTATAACAACCATAAATCATAGAAAACGGAAGCATATTGGATCGAATTTATTACCTCCAGCCATTGTCGTTTTTGCTCTGTTTTCCACTGTATTCCACACTGTGATTAACGAATGTTGTTTTTTTCTGGGCACTCTCAATTCTACACTTGATGGTGTAATTTTCATGAAATGAATTGTGTGCTCATGGACCCGAACATTTAAAACCGCGACCATTACACGGTTGTAACGGTTGGTACCAACCGTTACACATGAGGCAGTTGATACGTGAAGCATATCACGTGGGCCAAAGATTGAAACGGCCAAATGAGTTTTTAACATTCTCCCACTTGGCCCACGTATTACATCAACTGCTATAATGAGAAACAAAACACATGAATCATGGCGACAGGTCCTCTAAATAACGAGTATTATCTTCCATGTATCACAATATATCTTGTTTCTTAGATTTTCTCTCTTATCTTAATGAATAAACCATATGTTTATTCTAGGTCCTAAACTTTAGTGATATTTCTCAGAAATAAAGTTGCGCACTTAATTGAAGCTGAAAAGAGAAAATATCATAAATATAGAGTTTTACAACAAAGTATGACAAAATTACATAAGGGAACCAAGTCCCATTCTATCCACATGATCCCTAAATTTTAATGGTGGCATGCCTTTAGTCAAGGGATCAGCAATCATCAATTCAGTGCTTATGTGTTCAATGACCACTGCTTTATCCTTAACACGCTCTCTTATGGCTAGATACTTAATGTCGATGTGTTTGCTTCGACTACCGCTCTGATTGTTTCTAGCCATAAAACAGCAGCTGAATTATCACAGAATATCTTCAATGGCCTAGAGATAGAATCCACAATCCTAAGCCCATAAATGAAACTCTTGATCCATACACCATATGAGGTAGCCTCAAAACAGGATACAAACTCAGCCTCCATAGTGGAAGTAGCAGTCAAGGTTTGTTTGGCGCTCCTCCATGAAATAGCTCCACTAGCTGGCATGAAAATGTATCCAGAAGTTGATTTCCGTGAATCAATGCAGCCAGCAAAGTCAGAATCAGAGTAGTCAATGACTTCCAAATTGTCAGTCCGTCTATACATAAGCATGTAGTCTTTGGTTCCTTGTAGGTACCTCATCACCTTCTTTGCAGCCTTCCAGTGGTCTAATCATGGATCACTTTGATATCTGCCCAACATTCCGACAACAAATGCAATGTCAGGTCTTGTGCAAACCTGAGCATACATAAGACTTCCAACAACTGAAGCATATGGAATATTGTGCATTTGTTCTCTTTCAAGGTCATTTTTCGGGCATTGATTCAAATTGAATCTGTCACCCTTCACAATGGGAGCTATACTCGGTGAACAATTTTTCATCCGAAATCTCTCCAAAACTTTGTTGATATAGGCCTCTTGAGACAGACCCAAAGTGCCTTTATATCTGTCTCTGTGTATCTTAATGCCTATAACGAATGATGCATCACCCATATCCTTCATGTCAAAGTTTTTAGAGATGAATTGTTTTACCTCATGTAGCATACCCTTGTCATTGGTTACAAGTAAAATGTCATCCACATATAGAACCAGGAAACAAATTTTACTCCCACTGACCTTTTTGTATATACATTGATCCATGATATTCTCTACAAATCCAAATGAAGAGATGACATCATGAAATTTCAAATACCACTGACGGGAGGCCTGCTTTAACCCATATATGGATTTCTTAAGCTTACATACCAACTGCTCACCATTACTAGAGGAGAATCCTTCTGGTTGTTTCATATAAACCTCTTCCTCTAGTTCACCATTGAGAAAGGCCGTTTTCACATCCATTTGTTGCAACTCCAAGTCAAAATGAGCAACAAGTGTCAAGATAATGCGGAGAGAATCTTTCTTGGATACAGGAGAAAAGGTCTCCTTGTAGTCGATTCCTTCTTTCTGAGTGAATCCTTTGGCCACGAGTCTTGGCTTATATCTTTCGATGTTGCCCAATGAGTCTTTCTTCGTTTTATAGACCCATTTACACCCTATGGGTTTTGCACCATCAGGCAACTTGACAAGATCCCAGACTCCATTGGATGCCATAGAATCCATCTCATCCTTCATTGCATCGTACCAAAGTTTCGATTCTTGGCAACTTATGGCTTGTGAAAATGTTTCGGGATCATTTTCGGCTCCAATGTTGTACTCCGATTCTTGTAGATGCACAACATAATCACTAAAAATTGCTGATTTCCTTTCTCTAGTAGATCTCCTTAATGTTGGTTCAACATTTTCCCGAGGAATCTGTTGTCCAACTTGTTGCTCAATTGTTTCCGTTGGTTCTTGAGTAACTTGACCTTCTAGATTATTATCAGCAATTTGTGGAACCTCAATGATTGGTTGCACAACACTCGGTTGAACTATAGGAGTGCTATGAACTATGATCAACCTATCACTTGATGTAGATGGTTGAGCTTCAGTATGATCTCCTTCAGAAACTATGTTTCGAAATTGATCGCTCCCACTAATCAAGTCATTCTTAAGAAACTTGGCGTTCCTTGATTCCACAAATCTAGTGCTATGAGTTGGACAATAGAATCTGTATCTTTTGGACCTCTCGGCATATCCAATGAAACATCCGCTAATGGTCCTTGGATCTAGCTTCTTCTCTTGTGGGTTGTATACTCTTACTTCAGACGGACATCCCCAAACGCGTATATGTCGCAGACTCGGTTTCCAACCTTTCCATAACTCAAGTGGCGTCTTTGGGACAGCCTTAGTCGGAACCCGGTTTAATATATACACAGCCGTCTTAAGAGCTTCAGTCCACAAGGACTTAGGTAGGTTGGAGTTACTCTGCATACTCCCCACCATGTTCATTAATGTTCGGTTTCTTCTTTCTGCTACACCATTCTGATCCGGAGAACCAGGCATGGTGTATTGGGCAACTATCCCATGTTCTTGAAGAAACCTTGCAAATGGACCTTGAGCTTGTCCATCCTCAATGTATCTACCATAATATTCTCCACCTCTATCTGTCCTCACGATCTTTATTTGCTTTCCGCATTGTTTCTCTACTTCAGCCTTGAAAACTTTAAAGGCGTCTAATGTTTCATCCTTTGTATGAAGCAAGTAGAGATACATGTACCGTAAGTAATCATCTATGAAAGAGATGAAGTATCTCGGACCATATGAGTCCATTACTGGACCACAAATATCTGAATGTATGATTTCTAATATTTCTGAACTCCTCTTGGCGCCTTTCTTAGACTTGTTGGTTAGCTTTCCCTTAATGCAACCCACACCTGTCTCGAAGTCAGTAAAATCTAAAGTACTAAGTACTCCGTCAGTCACTAACCTCTTGATTCTCTCAATGGAGATATGTCCTAATCTCTGATGCCAAAACATAGAGGAATCCTCATTTATAACACAACGTTTAATGCCAGATTGAACATGCATAGCAGTATGATGTGGTTCATTTTGCAAGTTAATTGAGAAAAGACCATCAGACAAAATACCATTCCCAACAAGATCAGATTTATAAAATAAACTGAAACATTTGTCTGAAAAAGTAAAGGAATATCCCAAATGTACAAGTCTGGAAACAGAAATTAAGTTCCTAGAAAAGTTTGGAACATAAAATGTCTTATCCAATTCCAAAGTAAAACCACTACTTAAAACTAAGGTGCATGTTCCGATGGCTTCCACATGTGAACGCATCTTATTTCCTGAAGAGATGCTAAGCTCACTTCCCAGTGGATTCCTTAGTTTTCGCATACCCTGCAAGGTATTCGAAACATGGATTGTAGATCCAGAATCAATCCACCATGTGTTATAAAACAACATCAATCATATTAGATTCATAACAAACCAATGAGATTGAATTACCTTTCTTCTCAAGCCAACTCTGAAATTTTGTGCAATCCTTCTTCATGTGTCCCTTTTTTTTATAGAAGAAACACTTGGATTCCTTCTTAATGACAGCTTTGGGAGATATTTTACTCTTCCCTTTGTCCTTGGCCTGATGTTGGTCTTGATTCTGACTCTTTCCTCTCGTGGTTGTTAGTGCAGTTTCACCCATTTCCATTACAAGCCGCCCCTCTTCCTGAGTACACATGGTCAGAAGTTCATTTATTGACCATTTGTCCTTGTGTGTATTGTAGGAAATCTTAAAGGGCCCATATTGTTTTGGAAGGGTGTTCAGAATGTAGTGCACCAAGAAAGATTCAGACATATCCACCTCAAAGGTTCTTTAATTGAGCCGCTATGTCCCTCATCTCCATGATGTGCTCACGCACACCTTTCACACTGGTGAGCCTTAAGGATGAGAACCTCATGATTAGGGTGCTGGCAAGTGCTTTATCTGAAGTTTCAAATTGCTCATCAATGGCCTTTAGTAATGCCCGGACCTTGTCATACTGTTCGACGGAACCACGTATACCAGCAGAGATTTTAGTCTTTATGAACATGACGCTAAGGCGATTAGATCGCTCCCAACGTTCATAAAGAGCAATCTCATCCTGAGTGCTGGTGTCAGTAATTACAGGTTCGTCTTTCCTTATAGCATAATCAATGTCCATCCACCCTAAGTGAAGGAGTATTCTCTCCTTCCAGACCTTGTAGTTATCCCCTTTCAGCTCAGGGATATCACATCGTACATCAGAGAAATTCACAGGTTGTATGACTGCATAATTAAAATAAACATGCTTATGATCAAAATATTGAGGCCAATAAACATAAATCATGCTTTACCAATGTAAATCATGCATAATATCATGAATCTATGACATAAAACTTGCTTGTAGGCTAAAGTTCTAATTCAATTAGATTCATTTAATTGTATGATAAAACTATCAAATTATGTTCCCTTTTTTAATCCTTGTGGGTAAATCAGAAAATATAATTTGATATTTTATCCCAATTAGTCATATCAATATAATAAAAATTCTTGTGGGATAAAATTTATTATATTAAGTACAACTAATTACAATAAATGTCCTTTAACCAAATGTGATCCTAAACCAATTAATATATAATTTTATATAATTAGAGTTGCTGTGCCTAAGCTCCAATTATTTAAAATTATATGGATCACTTAGACATTTAATTTTGTTCACAATTATTCATGAAAATTGCATGTTCTATAGGCGATATAATAATTATGAACAAAGTCTTAATTTGTGCTAAATGGGTTAATTAACTTGATAACATGCATAATAAAACTCAAAACAATGCATATAACAAATACTTGGCACATATGCTTAAATTGAATTTCCCATGAAATTATTGCAAGAATTATGTGCATATCCAAAAACCAAAAATTAATTTTTTTTTCGTTTTTTTTTTTTTATTTTTTTGCCAAAACGGCGTCGTTTAGCTTAAAGGGGGGGGTCCCCAAAAATGGCGTCGTTTGGGGTTGGGAGTTTCTCACGCCCGCTAAAAACGATGGGTCGTTTTGCTGCCCGAATGCAAAACGACCTGTCGTTTGGATCGTCTTCCACCTTTAGCCGGGTCGTTCTGACCCGGTTGAGACCCGCGTAACCCGACGGTTTCTCTTCCCTCCGATGTCCATTTCAGGCGTTCCAAATCCCAAAATGCTTAGAAATCAATAATGTGATGATTTATGAATTCAAAATACATAATTAACCAAGAATTCATATTAGTCACGACTTGTTTTTCACGGCCATAAAACCGGCTGCACAGATTCCAACAATATGTCAAATTTCTCGGTTTTTAATCATAAAACATTAAGAAAACATTAACTTAATGGTTTTATATCAGTAACAATGAAAAAATGTCAAAGAAAAACAAAGCCCAAATCACAGTTCAAATGTCGTGAAAAACAGAATTTTTCGTTCAAAATTTGAACATCAAGGCAGAGGTATAAGGCTTGGATACCAAATGATAGTTGTTTGGGACATTTATAACAACCATAAATCATAGAAAACGGAAGCGTATTGGATCGAATTTATTACCTCCAGCCATTATCGTTTTTGCTCTGTTTTCCACTGTATTCCACACTGTGATTAACGAATGTTGTTTTTTTCTGGGCACTCTCAATTCTACACTTGATGGTGTAATTTTCATGAAATGAATTGTGTGCTCAGGGACCCGAACATTTAAAACCGCGACCATCACACGGTTGTAACGGTTGGTACCAACCGTTACACGTGAGGTAGTTGATACGTGAAGCATATCACGTGGGCCAAAGATTGACACGGCCAAATGAGTTTTTAACATTACTCTCACACAATTAAAGCTTTTTTTGGGTCATGGCATCATCCTTTTACCAAAGTTCATTCACAAATACGTTTGCATTAATTTCTCTTAGTTTCTGAAAATTTTTTCCCAAGCTAAAGCAACATCAAGAAATTGAAGCTTAAATACGAAATGAGACCAAAACCGAATTCCAACAGAGCAAAACATGAAATAAATACAAATCCATCGCTGACAATGTTAGAATATAGCTCTTTAAGTCTTGAATCTCTAAATCATAGAGAAGCGTATAATAAATCTTTAATTTATATTTTATGATTTTTTTAAAAAAAACCAGTTAGAAATAAAGTGACCCATCAAGATCGTAGTTAAGAAGATTCTTAAAATTAAATGCTCATTAATTGTCAGAATAATTTTTTGATCAACTATACATTACAACCGTTACATTATATCAAATGACTAATAAAATAATAATCACTAAAGACATAACCATTAAAACCACACCCATTATGTTGTTTAGTTCAAAATATAAACTAATATGTATCAAGAGTCAAAGGTGAATTAAAGTCGAGTCCATACCGTTATAAATTGTCTACATTTGGAAATTTACTTTTTTAAATATATATTAAAACAAAGTGTGACTACGAGAAATACACATTCATTACAATTCCTAAAACAAAAATCATTCATAAAAGAGGAAGTTCATTGTTTTAACCTTGTTTGTATGGTTCTTACACTCTATATGTGATGACCGCCTAAATCATTTAATTTGGGCCGTTGACCGTGCAATAGACGGCCAATATTGTTTAGGGTATTTGATTAGGGGGGTGAAAGAGAGAAATGACAAATATAAAATGTAAAATAAAAATTCATAGCACATTTTTTTAGGTGGAAAAAAAAAACAACGTATTTTTTTGAAATTTCAAAAATATCCCCTCTACACTAAAATCCCCAAATTTCCCCCTTGCTATCAAATTCCTGGCGTTGGTGATTAGATTTGACGATGTCATCCATACCGGAGTCTTGCAGATTTATTGTGGACGGACGATGAAGACGTTGGCCTTGCATTCGAACCTATTAGACTTAGAGGAAATTGTGCCCAGAGGACGACGTGGAGCTCGCGATCGAACCTGTCGACATCAGAGGAGATCAAAACTGTTGTGGATGGATGATGCAAAGTCACGTCGGAGTTTGCAACTACGGTAAGAGAGAAATGCTTGGACGGTGATGACGCAGAAGGAGAATATGAGGAGGGAGAAAAGGAGGACAGATGATCTCATCAGAGAGAGAAATAACTTGCCATCTCACCTTGCCAACGCCATCGACATCACGACACCAACTCGTGTTTTTGTTAGAGAGAGAGGGAGGGAGGAAAACGAGAGGATTGATTTTCTAATTTGGGACTAATAGAATTTTGGGTAAAATTCAAAAATTACAAACTCAGAACTTTTAAATAATTTTGAACATGCTAATCTTTTAACAATTTAATTAATTATACTATTTAGTTCCATCAATTTTGAAAATGTGTTATTTCTTATCATTTCTCTTCCTGAAGGATACATAAAGAGATATTTAAAGTGTGTGCCACACTTTTGTGACGTGGATTGATTTATGCCACCACTTGAAAAACTACTTGATTTTGTGCCATATGGCAGGAAAAAAAATTATAATACAAGGTCTAATATGCCCTTGTTGTCATTTTAGAGTTTTTTCCCAACCTTCATCACTTTCCCCTCTCTTCCTTCTTTTTCTCCTGCAGCCGCTAGCCCCTTCTTTTTCTTCTCTTCATTCTTTTTCTCATTTCAAATTTTAAAAATTTTGATTCTTCTTTCGAATTTGCAAGGTTATTGAACAATGAGCTTTTAAATACTAGTGAAATAATTACATAAATTTTGATAAAATTTGAATTTAACAAAAAATACATGAATCAACGGATAAAGAGATGGATAAAAATGAACTTACAGATTGAGAAGTCGATGTAAAAGTTAGCTTACGACATGAAAGTCAATGTATAAAAAATTGAAAGAAAAAAAAATTAAAGGGAAGTCGAAGACATATTTGGTATTTTAAAATATAATATGATGATGTGACGTGATATTTTTTACAATTATTTTTTTAGCATAATTCAATCCGAGCATTAATTTTATAGCCCAGGAGAAGGGTCGATTAGACAAATACCACTTCTATGGCATTTTTTTTCAATCTTACAACTTTAGTGAGAAACTCTAAAACATGCTAGGGGTGAACAACGGGCGGTTTGATGGTTTTTGGGTGGGTACGATGCGGTTTTTTTGGATGGCGGCTTGGCGATTAACCAACCCACAAACCACCCACCACATGGCGGGTGGTTTCGGTTTGGTTTTGGGTGGTTGTGGGCGGGTTGAGACAGTTTAGACTTATGCTATTACCCAATGTAATTTTTTGGGCCTTTTTCTTAGAAAGTAAAGAAAATTTGTAGAAAATATAAGATGATAATACATAAAGCATTCCCAACAAGTTTGATGCTTAAACACAGTGACCAAATTTAAAAGTACAAATTAATAAACATAATCATTCACTGCAACAAGAAACATCAACTATAGATGAAGTGATAAACAAAGTCAAGAGTCCATAAAGATTAAAGCCTATTCACTGGGTTCGAAAATAATAGAATGCTACAAATGAAATGATGAACAAAGTCAAGTGTTCTTTTTCTTTTAGGGCTTTCTTTACTAACTTACTTGATTTGAATTTTGATCACTTCACAAAATAATATAATATGAGAATTTTTAGTTTTCAATATGTCAAGAGGCAGCCGAGCCTGTGCTTGGAGTGTTGGATTATTCAATCATCTCTAAAATAAGAACAAAATCAAATAAATGATAAGTTTTTTTAAAAAAATATATAGGCGGGTGGGTGCGGGTTGAACCCGCCCTCAAAAACTTAAAACCAAACCCGTCCACCGAATATATTAGAACCCACCCACCAATGGGTTGCTAACGTAAACCCGTTTTTTTTTAGATGGGCGGGCGCGGGGGCGGGCGGTTGACGGGTGCACGACGGTTTTTGTACAGCCGTAAAACATACTACTTTTAAAGAGTATAAAGACATAAATTAATCCCAAATATTTTGTGTTAGGGTACATGTTTAGTCTTAAAAGTTGAGTATGATATAATCTCAAGTATAAAATTATCATAAATAATAAAATTTTGATGAGTCCAAGGTCGATCCCATAGGTAAAGGTCATGCTAAGTCCAGTATATATATTATACTATTTATTTATAGTTTATTTACAATATTTATACATTCTTTACAACATTTTTCATTTTCAAATTTTTGTGATTTTGGAATTTCGACAACAAGAAATTTAGTTAACTAAAGATAAAATTTTAACAACAAATGAGATTAATTTAAAAAAGTAACAACAACAATAATGACAATGCTGAGGTTCAAATGTTCAATTCTAGCAATAAACTTAACTATATTTTAGTTTTTTTAATTATTTATTAAGTGATTTAAGAATACACTATGCTATCTTTTGTCGACAATAAATCAAGCGTGACTAAGCATTTACTATGTCAATTCGTGTCTATAATGTAGCAAAAACTCAACTTAATAAACATGTATGATTTTAGCATTACTTGACTAAAACAAGAGACAAAATAATAAGTTAAGCATTTACATGCCATATTATACCTACAACTAATCAAGGTCTTCCCAAGCATTATTTGTACTAGCCTATCTCTACCATAAATTAAAACCTAATTTTGCAAGAACTCTAGCTAAGATAATAGTAAAATTACTGGTTTTCTAAGAAAATAATTTTGAGATTATAACTATTTAGAAAATTGAGAAAAACCAAAAATATTTAAATTAATTTTGCCAAAATTTCATCATGTCTCCTTAGCTAAAAAGAAAAGTAAAAAAATATTTAGAGATAAAACACTCATAATATTATAAAACATAATTGAAATTTTACAACATAAACTAGAAACTATTTTACAAAAACTTAAACTAAAAACTAAAAACTAAAAACTAAAACTTAAAAACTATTTAAAAACTTAAATAGTGATTTTTTTGGGTACAAATGACAGGTGTATGATACGGGGAAAGCCCCCTTTTACAGTGTAGAATTTCTTACTATTTAAATAGTAAAAATATTATTTTATTAATTTAATATTTTTTTTCTTTTTATTCCAACCACATGAATCAGTAGTGATTTAATTCGATTTTTTTGATGCAGTATTGATGCAACTTCTGTTTGTTGTTTTTTTTTTCTCCTGTTTTAGTGTGTTTTGCTCTGTTTTTGCTCTAGATTTCAAATCTAAAAATAGAAATTGAAACAAAACCAATTATATTACAAACATAAAATTTTCAATGATTATAAAAATAAAAAATTAAACGTATAAAAACTTACTCAATAAAATGGTACAGAGCTAATTTGGTTACATCAAAAACACTACTTAAGACATCAAAATATTTTTAAAAATTAATAAAAATATATTAAAACATATTTCAACACTTAAAACAGACTTATAAACACATTAAACTTAAAAAATAAAATAATAATAGATTATTTTTACAATTTTAATTAATTTATTTTGCACAAACTAATTATTTAGCACATAAAAATACTTCTAAAAATTACAAAAATTATACTTAAACATAAAAATACCTTAAAATATATATTTTTACACATTTTCTTGCTAAGACATAAAATACTAAGTAACACAAATGTTGTAATTGAGGGATTAAACAAGAAATATTAATGCAAAATGAGGATATTTGTCTTAAGAAATGTAGATTTTTTAAATCTCATTAGTACAAAAAAGAAGGATTATCTAAGGGTGTTTTGGTCTTTTTAGCTTGGAGAAGTGGTATGAATCAAATGAAGAAAAATAAGTGGTAGAAATAATACTGAAAATAAAGAAGTGGTATACCACCTAATTTACTTGTGGTAAAAATTACACGATGTGATTCTTTTTAAAAAAGTGAATTAAAATTTGTCTTTGTTTTAAAAATATCACTTATATTGCCTTTTTTAAAATTACATATATTAAGAATCTAAAAATACCATCTAAGTAGACTTTATTATGTATTTATTTTTTTAACAAATCTTCTTATTTTTCTCTTAGTTGAATCGTTGAAAAAAACTTGGTAGTAGAGAAATATAAATATACTTAGTTAATTACAATGTAACTTAAACAACAAAAAAATCATCCATGTCATTAAATTATTTATAATAGAGTTTAAAAAAAAATACAAGAAGCAATAAAAATAAATATTATTAACTTAATGTAATATTGTTGCATTATCAATCCATAACATTAGAACGCCCTAAATAGGAAAGTATCATTATCACTTGAAGCCTTAAAAAATAAATGTCATTAAATATCATTATCATTATATATCATTAACTTAATGATATATTACTTATATATCATGTAAGACGTAGAAAAGACTTAATAAATACTATATTATTAATTTTAATTACAACTTTCTAATTTTAATTTGTCAGTAAAATCATGATTCTATAAAAAAATTCTATCTTTTAGTTCAAGGAATTTTAAAATCGTTATTTTGAATACCAATTTAAATTTAAACAATAAATAGCCTAATTTCAAGGATTTTTTTAAATATAATAATATTATAATCTATTTGAAATCTTAGATACATATGTTATAATTATTCTAAAAAATAAATTAAAACCAATAATATCATTATTTAAGTAATTAATATCTTTATGCATATACATTGAGACATATAAAAAATATTTATAAATTGAAAACATATTTTTACCCTACAAATTAAAAAAAACCATTAACCTTTACTTGTGAGGGTTGGCCTAGGGTAGTCCAAGCCTATACGGGCCTTCTTCAAAAGCCCAGATCAGACATTGCATTTCATACGCTCTCTCCTCTCCCTCTGAAAATGGCGATCCTCTAAACCCCGTTAGAACCCTGCCAATATCATCATCTTCTTCTCATCTCCATATCAGATTAAAAAAAATCTCATTTCCGAGCTCAAACCTTGAACCTTCTCCTCTCTCTCTCCAATGGCTCTATCGAAGCCCAACGCTTTGTTAGCCCACCTGAAAACCCTAGCCAAGCCCCACCTCCACCTTCCCCCGCCTCCTCCTCCGCCGTCGTTCGTCTCTTTCCGCTTCCTCTCCTTCGCCACTCCCGAAGACGCCGCCGCCGAGCGCCGCCGCCGCAAGCGCCGCCTCCGCATCGAGCCCCCTCTCTCCTCTCTCCACCGCAACCAACAACAACAGCAACAATCTCCTCCTCAGCCCCAACAAACAAACCCCAACGCTCCGAAGCTTCCCGAGCACGTCTCTGCCCTAACAGGTAATCGCCTCAATCTCCACAACAAGATTCTCACTTTAATCCGCGAGAATGACCTCGAAGAAGCCGCTTTATACACTCGCCATTCAATTTACTCCAATTGTCGACCTACCATTTTCACTGTTAATTCCGTGCTTAATGCTCTTCTTCGACAGTCGAAATACTCCGATCTTCTTTCGCTTCACCGGTTCATAACTCAAGCCGGTGTTGCGCCTAATATTATTACTCATAATTTGGTCTTTCAGACTTATTTGGATTGCAGAAAGCCTGATACTGCCATGGAACATTACAAGCAGTTGATAAATGACGCTCCTTTTAGCCCTAGCCCCACTACTTATAGGATTTTGGTTAAAGGGTTGGTTGATAACGATAGGTTGGAGAGGGCTTTGGAGTTGAAAAATGAAATGTGTGAGAAAGGGTTTGCACCGGACCCGACCGTTTACCATTACTTGATGGTCGGTTGTGTGAGGAATTCAGATGCCCACGGGGTTTTCGCACTGTATGAGGAGTTGAAAGGGAAATTGGGAGGGCTTGTGGAGGATGGGGCTGTGTATGGGAGCTTGATGAAGGGGTATTTTATGAAGGGAATGGAGAAGGAGGCTATGGAGTGTTATGAGGAGGCTGTGGGGGAGAATTCAAGGGTGAGTATGAGCGCCATGGCGTATAATTCTGTGTTGGATGCGTTGAGTAAGAATGGGAAGTTTGATGAGGTCTTGAAGCTGTTTGATAGAATGACAAATGAGCATAACCCGCCAAGGCGTTTGGCTGTGAATTTGGGTAGCTTTAATGTGATGGCGGAAGGTTATTGTGCTCAAGGGAGGTTTGGGGATGCCATTGAGGTGTTTAGGAAGATGGGTGATTATAAGTGTAGTCCTGATACCCTGTCCTTCAATGTTTTGATTGAGCAGCTATGCAATAATGGGATGTTGGGTGAAGCCGAGGAGCTTTATGGGGAAATGGGTGATAAAGGAGTGAACCCCGATGAGTTTACATTTGGTCTGTTGATGGATACTTGTTTTAAGGAGAATAGGCCTGATGATGCAGCTGCGTATTTCAGGAAAATGGTTGATTCCAAGTTGAGGCCTAATTTAGCAGTCTATAATAGGTTAGTTGATGGGTTGGTTAAGGTTGGGCAGGTTGATGAAGCAAAATTGTTTTTTGATCTCATGGTGAAGAAGCTGAAGATGGATGTTGCGAGCTACAAATTTATAATGAAGGCATTGAGCGACGTGGGGAAACTGGATGAGGTGCTTAATGTGGTTGATACGATGTTGGACGACAATGGAGTTGAACTTGATGAGTTGCAGGAGTTTGTTAAAGGTGAGCTTAGAAAGGAAGGGAGAGAAGATGAATTAGCGAAGCTTATTGAAGAGAAGGAAAGGCAGAAAGCCGAAGCAAAGGCAAAGGAAGCAGAAGCAGCTGAAGCGGCAAAGAGAAGCGCAAGAGCTGCTGTGTCCTCTTTACTTCCATCTAAATTGTTTGGAAATAAGGAATCCGAGTCAGGTTCTGCAGAGGCCAGTGGAAATTCAAGTGTTGGAGAAGCTTCTCCCGTGGAGTCGTCTTCTTCAGGCTCCGACAAGGAAAATATTAAACACGATACATCGGCTGATGCGGAGGCCAGAACTGATGGTACAACCAGTCAAGGGACAGCTTGAGTAGGGATATTTTTGGGCGACAACTTAGTTCTTGCTGTGACAGGTTCAATATATTGAAATTGCCAGGTGGATGAAGCAAGAATTTGAAGTTACTTGTCCTATCTCTTTTGTTCAGGCAACAAAATTCGTATAATTGAATTTGTACCACATAGAGACTATCCATTCCCTTTGTTTAAATGCGTGTGAAAAAAAAAAAAAAGCTGTGTAGTTGGACACTAAGCACGTAATGAAGCGTCATATAAACCCTCTTTTTTATCTATTACTATTTTTTTCATTTGTTTGTTCACATTTTTTGGAATAAATTCAATCCAAATACATCTCCAACTGGCAGACTTAAGGCCAACATCAGGAACCCATCAATTTTGTGTCTACTTCGGAATGCCTAATATTTTCCTTCATTCATAAAAAGAGATGGAATTTGAAGAATTTATAGGTACTTACAACTTCATTGGGGATCTGGCAAATGCACGACGGAATTTCTGTTGACAGATTTTTTTGTAAGACTACGACCTAGTTAAGCAATAGGTCACAAAGTACAGAGATTAGGGTTGCCACTATTCACGTTGATCAAAGAGATGGCTTGCCTTTAAGAAATCAGCAGCCACTCTTTCATCTTCGTCAAAAATATCAACTTGAAGACAATAGTTAGCTCGAGGTGGTGTAGATTCAAGTCTTAAATGAAAAGCGTGTTAGTTGTGAAGTTACCAAACAAATGATGAAGGAAGAAATCCTGCTTATTATACAATTTATTTAAATATGAAGAGTTCCAAGCCTCAACAGTTTCGTTCTTGTCGCTACAATCCATAAAAAATAAAAGGGGGAAAAAAAAAAGATAAAAGAAAAGGAGCTACGCACAGAAGTATACAGCACACACAGCAGTGTCCTTAACACACAAACTGTAAAAATGCCTTCAAAAATCATATTCGTCTCAGCTACACAGATTCGGTATGCACACCCCAGCATCAGGATTCTGTTGTTCTTTCCATATTCTGCCCGTAACCCTTAGCTTCAGCTCCTTCCTGTCACCGCCTGAGAAGAAAAGAGCCATATTTCGCTGAATAATTAGTCCATCGTGGCTATCTCTCACCTTTCGGTGGCTATCACGGATACTTCGCGGGGTACCCTCCCATATGAGTTTCCTGCCATTTCCTCCGACCTCGAGGCTGTAGCTGTAGTTACGAGCTTCATTCTCATCGCCCATGAACCGTAAAAATGCCATGTAAACAGGGGCCATCCCCAGCTGGAAGGCTTCAAAATGGAGGCAAAAGTATTGACCAAAACAATGAAAGACCTAAGAAAGAAAAAACAGGCACCCCAAATTAGGGTCTAATACGTCCAGAACGTTAACCCGGCTTCTGGTGCATCCACGTACATAGGTTCTCTTGGACAATAACATCTTCCAGTAGCGATAACAAATAACTCACAACTTCTTCAACAAATTAGACAAATCAATATTTTAGAAAAACCAACAGAAATAGTTTCTACCATCTTAATTAAGATATTGGCACTGATCTAAACTACATTTCTAATGTATGAACAAATATTTGCTGTTGAAAGCAAAAGATAAGCTGTGACAAATCATTTTATTTTGACCTATATACATATATGTAACATATGTATGTGCATGCATATGTGTGTTCATATAAAGTAATTGTTTAAGGACGTAAGCCTGCATTAGTAAGGAAGACTATCATCATGTTAACGACCAGAGTAGGAAAGAAAAGGACCCACGAAGCCAACTCTAAATATTGCAGAATAAAGCTTCATTTACTGAATAAAAATTAATTTTTTACGCTAGGCAAAATAAGGTTTTGTCACCACTTATGTGCCTATGCAAACCGTCAGCTTGTGCAATAAACCATGAATAATGCTTTTTCCTTTTTTAAAAATAGAGAGAACGCATTTCTTCCCCTTTTAAAGAACACAAATAACGCGCTTTCCGGTACGGTCCACCTGAAAATATCCTTTTTGGGTGTCAATCCAGAATCCTTGTCAATCTAGACGCGTAATTGAATTGACGGTAACTTAATGCAATCGGAACCCCATAAATAGTATGGACCACATCTAAACGAGGCATATTATCGCAGCTTTTTCAGCAGAATATCCAATCAAAGCTCAAAATGCAAAATATCAGACTTACTGTAAGCATCCAAGTGGCATTCTCTACTTCACGGGGATTCGACTTGACATAGCGATGGTTGAATGTGCAACCTGAATGCATATCTACCTTGTGATCATCCCTCAGATGGGCAACCAGGAAAGGGATATCCCCAACATGGGAGCACTCTGATCCAGCATATGGGCAGTTGTAGGGTCTGAAGTTGCAGACAGACTCATGCTTAAGTTTGCTGTAGTAGGGAAATATTTCCGGGCATCCAAGGTTGTAATACTTGCAGGGCAATTCAAGTGACTCAGCAACCTTCTCAAGGGCCAAACACCTAATATCCCCAAGTTCTTGCCTACAAGTGGGACACCGGTTGTGTACCCTTGTTTTACAGGTGGAGCACAGGGTGTGTCCATTGTGGCACTGCAAAGAAAGTTCCTTTCTTAGTAAGATTTTATTTTGACATTCACAAGCACATTGTGGATCTCACAAAAAAGGCACTTTTTCACAACAAAATACTGCACATAGTTTTCTGACAGCAGCACATGAAATGTTAACACAATCAATCAAATGGGTAACCTAGATTCCACAAGCTGACCATTATCCAATCCAAAAAGACTATACCAAGAATAAAAGATAAAACACGGGTAGACTAGACATGAATCACGATAATGTTTAAAAAACTAAAACGTAATACGCAGTACAAATAGAAGTAGAGGAAAGCAACTAAAGACTCCATATAAAATAATGCTCGCTTAAGTTTCTCAGGTCCAATAAATATGCTTGGAAGCTTTTCCCCGATCCATAATGAAAACATGGAATTTTTGAAGAACTAGCAGTGCTCTTGATAAAATAGAGAAGCAAGTTTCTCTGACCAACAAGCTTTCTTTTAATTGATTGCAATATATTTTTTTTTTTACTACTAAAGAAACATTGCAGTCCATTAAAAGAAAGTGATAAATTTGCAATATAAAAAATTTCTTTTAATCATGCCTGTGATTCATTCCACGCCCAGACTAGATCCATGAATTATTGAACAATTATCGACAAAAATCCCAACCTTAATCACTAACCACAAACCCACCACAAAAAACCCCCTAATCAACATAAAGCATTTCTATTCTAAACCTATTTCCACAAAGCAACTAAAAAATCCAAGTTTACAATTCAGAACCCAAATGTACCCAAATCACTCAATTCCTCAAAACACAATTTTCCAAATCCACCAAAATCCATGAAAAAAGAGGAAAGAAACAAAAAATCCCCAACAACCAAAAGCTAAAAATTGCCGAATTAAAACAGGACAAAAACAGAAAAAGAGTACAGATTAAGAAACCTGATGGATTGGCGGATACATGGAGTTGGTGCAGACGGGGCATTCCAGCAATTCGTGGACGCTGGTGGCGGGAGCAATGGCGGTGGGCCCGGTGATGGAAGAGGAATTGTTGGTGGCGACGGAATTGGAGCGAGGCTTTAAAGAAGAGAAATCGGAATGGTGTTGATGAGGATGGGGATGCAGAGTATTATGGTGTTGATGGATCTCATCCTCGTCCAGACCATCAGAGGATGACACACATTCAATGCTATCCAAGTCCATTTCACCCTCTCAGAAAAAAAGAGAAGAAGAAATCTCAATCGAAAATTTCCAAATTCCTTGACTTTCTCGGCTTATTTCTCGTAGTTTTCTTCTTTTTCCTTTCCTTCTTCTTCTTCTTCTTAATTGAGAAGAGAAATTGATTCGGAACAGGAAGAGAAAAAAGGGAAAAAAAGGGGAAGATGGTTCGATCGGATTCCCAGGAACCAAACAGACCCCTTCCCTCTTCTCTCTCTCTCTCCACAATGAAAGAGGTTCTTTTCTTGGCTGTTTCCTCCTCTCTTTCTTTTTCTTTCTCTCTCCCCGAATGTGAGAACTGGGAAAGAGAGAGATAACGATGACCGTTGATTCAAGTTTTGCTACGAGCAGATTTGATATCTGACGGTTAAAACGCTTCGTTATTTGTTTAATCTTTTTTTTGTTGGGGTGATTAACTTTTTTTTTTTTTAAGGAAAATTCTATTCTATAGCCCAAATGGAGGACAAGTTTTTTTTTTTTTTCCTTTTATTTTTTTGTGTGAGTAGAAGCTCTTGTTATTATATATATAAAAAAAGTGTATAATATGATAACAGATTTATAGGAGGGATTTTCCAACCAAACAAGCCCATCATCTGTATTAAAAGTACAAGTGGCTATGTAATAGGAAAACATAGTTGATTCTTTAAATAATGATAAAACTTAGCTCTTGAAAAAAAAAAAGAAGATAATAAGCTGGACACAGTTGATAATAATTTCTAAACTCTTTACTAAAAAAACAAAAATTCTTCGTAGCTTGGATGATTGTCATTAATGCATCAGGCTCTATAAAATGAAGATTTAGACTAATAGTGACATTCTTGAAGATGATCAGCCATTACAAACCTGAGAACAAAAAATAATTTTTAATGAATATGAGAATAAACAAATATTATAGAAAGGATTTGAAAATTTAAAATTTAAAACTTATCTTGTATCTGCTTTAACAACATAGTTTCCTTTAGCTTTAAATTTTATTATACAGCTGATCCTGTCGATAAGTTATTATAACAATTGACTTTATATAAATATTAAAAAAAATATTTAAACTCTCGTAATAAAAAGACTGAAACTATTATAAAGTGAGACTTAAAAATAATTCAAACTTTCACAATAAAGATACTATGAAACTCTTATAAAGAAGACTTAACAATAATCAAATAGAGTTAGAGAATAAAATATATAATATTACATAGTTTGTTATTATGAACATATGATTAAATAACCCGATATAATAAAACTAACAAATATAGAAGATAAAAGTTTACTCGATAAAATATTAGAACTAAATGCACAAAAGTAAGAATATGTATAATACAAAAAATAAAAATATATAACCAATTTCTTCTGCTTCACAACATGTGCACTACTAGTAAAATCACATGCTTTTGATTAGGATAAACAAGATGAAATACCAGAGTTCAAATTCAAAAGAAACATGATAACTGATTTTTCAATTGCTGGTAACTGCTGTAATAGGATATTTTGTAGGATGATTAGAACTGTTTTTATTGTAGCATGTCAAAGCTTTACACTTTAACAGTTTTATTTATTTATTTTTATTATTATTACTGCAATATGTGATAACTTTACACTGTTTATAACCAAAAAAATGGTCCGAAATGCTTTCTGTCAAATACCCTTTAAAAGAACCACTGTCTAATTCTTTCTTCCATGGCTTTGCTTTATATAATGGCCTCTCCTCCACCACTACTTCCATTTTCTTGGTATTTATATGACACCTGTCACAATCCCGTCTTTTCAGACTGTGATAAAACTTTTTTTTTACTTACTTTAAAGCAAAAATTTAGGAAATTTTTTTTTATATAAATACTTTACATATACTGGTCTAACAACTTCTGAAATACAAACATATACTTGTATTTACATAAGCACATTTTCTTTGCAATGTAGTTTATCAAACATTACTTTTCAAAATATCTTAAAATACAATACAACGAAAATATACTACGGCAGAAACCATACCCAATTTGTACACATCATCCGTCTGCTAGCTCATCATTACGATTTATTATGACCTTTTTATCGGAATACCTACAGCATGAAAAACTTAATGAGCTAACGCCCAGTAAGTCCCATAAATCCCACATGTACATTCAAATAAATGCATGAGTCAATTATGCTTTCTTATAAACTTTCCTTATCTTCATCATTTCTTATGTTTACTAGGGCCCAAGTGTTCGTATCATTGTGTAATTTCATTTAGGTCTACGTAATACCATGACCATACTATATCCTTTAAACTTCCCTTCAGTCAAGAGTCGGTATGACATTTTTCTTAATTTCTGGTGACATATTTACCAGTTCATTTATTATGGTTGACATACCATGCATGATGTGATATTCAAATGTTATCCATGACACATAAATTGGTTGCGTAGTATAGTACACACAAGTACTTACTTTATATACACACATGTATTCATCATTGTACACACGGGTACGTAACATTCAATACACATAGGCATTGTACACACGGGTACTTTATATACACACATGCATGATGTGATATTCAAATGTTATCCATGACACATAAATTGGTTGCGTAGCATAGTACATACAAGTACTTACTTTATATACACACATATATTCATCATTGTACACACAGGTACGTAACATTCAATACACATAGGCATTCATCATTCATCATTGTACACACAGGTACATAATATATTGTACATACTAATACATAACATGTTATACACTCAGGTATTTTAATCGTATACTCACAGGTATCCATACATGACTATACCCCTAGGTATTCATATCATTGCAATCATATAAGTTTATACTTTATTATACGCACAGGTACATGTATACATATATTTCTTTCTATACCTACATTTCACACTATAGGTGGGAAAGGTACTTACTTGTTTTTGTGTACCGCCAAATCGACTTCGATTCTCCTTTCTCCTAGACTCTTAGGATTCTGTTGGCTAATTTCAAAACTATTAGCCAATTTTCACTATATTTTGTTATAAAACGTTCGTTACTTAACTAGTCAAGTTACATAACCGTATACAATTCTGAAATTATTGGTTCTCTTATTCTTATTTTATCTTATACCATTGCCCTTTACGAAGAGCGAAATTCTTTCTAATCACTTATTTTTCCTCTTGGGGTTGTGTTAAAACAATTCAGTTTACTCGGAAGAAAAATGACGATTTTGTCCCTAGTGGGCCAACTAACTTTCCGAGCTTGGTTTCGCTCTTCTACTGAAAACGATCACGTATTTATTTCAAAATAACACCCTAATGGGTCGGGTCTCTTTATTACCTCTCTATACACCTTTTTTCGTAAAAATATACAGTTCGGTCCCTTGATTGAAAATTTTGACAATTTTTGCCCTCGGGGCTAAAATTATCCTTTCTATCCCGAAATTTCTTATTTTTCTCAAGGATCATTTTTGCTCAAAGTACCATATTCAAAATCTTTAGGGAAATGATGTTTTTGCCCTATTTAAAAATTTTCACAATTTTCGTAAATTCTTTGAAAAATCAAAATCTTGCAAATGATTGAGTTTTTTGATGAACCGCCCCTATGGCCTAATATTTTCGTCGAGATCTACAACTTTCATGTTTTAACTTTTCCCAAAATCTCACTGTACAGTGGTGTTTTTGGGCGTTTTTCAAATCTGCCGAGAAAGAATATTTTCTTTCAAGTTAGTCCGTAGGGTATTTTTATAAAAATTCATTTCAAAATTGCAAATCTACCCCTGCAGAAACCGTTCCATGCCTTATTCAAATCATTCTCATGCTCAAACATCATTTTTTCTAAGATTAACATCAGATTTACAAAAATAACACTTTTTGCAAAATTAACATTTTGCACCATAAACCAAAACTTCACAACTTAAACATGCCATACATCACTTATACATGAAATTTCATGAAATACATGCTCAAGAACCCACATGGGTTTGAAAGAATAAAAATCAAAACAAAATTCATAAAATTTCAAAACTTTGAAATCTAAAACTTACCCAAATAACACTCTTTTGATTTCTAGCCTTCAAAGTTCATTTGAACCCCTCCTAGGCTTCATTTTCATGCAAAAACATCATGGGTTAATTTCCCCCAAGAAAAACCTTAAAAACCCTTAAAAAGTTTAGATTTTTACCTTAAAACTTGTAAAATTCCCTTGAATCTTGCCTCTTGAACTGAAGTGGGATTGTTTTTGCAAAGTTTTGGGCTTGAGAAAATTTTTGAAAGCCCTCTCTAATGGCTGCCGGAACTAGAGGAGGATGAAGAAGAAATTTTTTTTTTTTTTTGTGATAACTTGCCATAAATGCATCCTTATCTCATTTGGTGACTCATGGTAATCCATGAGTATACCCCTAGGTGGCACAAGGTGATTGGGCCACTTTTCTAGAAATGTGGCTCAATAGAAAACCAAGGAGTGTCCACTTTGTGAAATTAAAAATTTATACTGTGTAATTTTTATCATGCAGTATTGTTTCTATACTGTTGTGGTCAAATCAATATACTTTCTTTCCTTAGACTGTATAAAAATATTTGACTTACTTTTCGTTCACTTTTGGAGGCCAATCATAACATTTTTCGTATCCGCGTTTTCACTTAACTGTATACTTATATTGTATTGGCCTCTTTTTTACACTAGGTTAGGTCTCGGTGGACTCTATATTATATTTGTATTCTATGTACCCATGTGTTTGTATCACAATTTTACAATTAATTGTGATATAAAATTCATCTTATGGTATTATTTACAAATTTTTGAGTAATTAAACTCATAAAATCTGTATTCGGTAATATCCAACATTACATCACATTTCTCATGAAATTTGCAATCAATGTCGTTCATACTTTATCGTAATTTTTACAAAAAGTACAATTTTTATAAAAATTTACATTTTTTAAGAGTAAATTTATTAATTAAACTTAATTAAATATTAGATTTTATTAATGAAATTTTCTCGGTCATTACAACACCTCTCCACAGGAAAAAAAAAGAAAAAAAAGAAGGAAACACCACAAGTAATTTCAGGAAAAAGTAATACAAAAAAAATTTAATTAAATTGCTAATAAGAGAATTGCAAGATTAATTAGTTGAATAAGATCAAACCTCAGTTGAACGCCAGTAGAAGTTGTATACACAACAAAATACAAAATTCGAGAACACCCAAAAATGAAAGCAAACATGAAATGGAAAAACAAAAGAAAAGGAACACACATATGAATACATGTTTGCTTTCATTTTATGAGAGAGAGAGAGAGATTCCATAATTTACATCTTAAGCTATTGAAACATGAAAGACAAGCTAAATTAGAGAAATTCAAATAATTCACAAAAATTTTGAGCGAACAAATAATTTCTTTTTGTGACTGTGACAAATTAACAAAAAGGGAATTTACTATAAAAGAAAACTTCTTGTTTTTCTTCCTTAAAATGTGTAGAATAATAAAAAAAATCCTCGCAGAGTTAGAAGAACGTTTTATGTTAAAAATTTAGAGTGTGCCACCTAAAACTATATTCAATCATGAATCAAATTGGAACGGCAAAGAAAAAAATTCCTGTACTTCTTCTACTGAGACACGTGGTTTACCCCCAAATATTTGGAGAATCTTTTGTACTTATCACAAAAAATTAAAATAAATGAAAATTCTAACTTCGTTGCTTAGAGGGGAGAAAAAAAAAAAAACCAAGTAAATATGCTTCCTTGTAAACAAACTATACATAAAGATTTCTCAGGGATAAAAAAGATTAAAAAAGAATAAAATTTACCTGAGAAAAAAAGGGGTAAAGGGCAAAATCACTGACAAGATTATAATTGCAACACTCAAAAGTACTCGGGAATATTTTAATCTTTTTTGTATTATATTTTTTCTCTTCATCAATTGCCGTTTTAACGGTGGCAAACAGACGATAAAAGGCTCGTTTATTTTAATATTTAAATTATAATTTAAATTATTTTAAATTTTTATTTAAATATTTTATTTAAATATTCGAATCAAATATTATTATTATTTTTATGAACTTCACGGCATCAATTAATTACTAGCCCAGCTGTGAAAAGCGTAGTTGAGAATTTCAGACATCCAATCCATTTGCACGGTGAATATACTAGTTGAAAAGCACGTGTTTATAAATATATTAAACATGTTTAAAAATAATTAAAAAATATTTTCTAGGAAAAAAACGGTTTTGGGTATTTAGGAGAAAAAAAAGTTTCAAAAAAAAGGAAAAAATTGTTTTGGTTGGAAAATAAAAAGTTCTGAAAAAAGAAAGCAAAGTGTTTCAAGTTTTGAGTGTCTTAAAAGCAATATGTAAAACTTATTCTTATTATACATATATGTATATATGGGTGTGGGTGTTAAAGATATACTGAGGAGCGTTTTTAAAATAAGCTTGTTTGCATAGTTGCTCTTTTAACTTTTTGTATTTACGTTTTTTTTTCCCCATGCAATTACTCCTCAAATGTAAAGATGTGCGGCAAAGACCACTTCATTTTTTTTTTTTTTTGAAGCTTACATGCGAGGAGTTTGGAACTTTGTACTTAGTAGTAGAAGTCAAGTGTGGTATTACTATTAGACTATACTTACAACCATACAAAAACGACCTTTGTTTATGAAATACAAAAGCGACCTTTTTGATAACCACATTTTTTGTTTAAAAAATTATTCATGTGTGTCCTTGCTTAACGACATGTGTGGTCATATGTATCTTAACCTAAATTAGTTAATGATTAGGCCTTTAAATGAATATTTTTTTATCAAAATTGTAAATTATGAGTTAACTTTATTTTCAAAATAAATTCATGTTAAAATTGATAAACATCACTACTCGCGGCCTAATTTACCTATGTGCATGTCACTGCAAAATTGTAAAATTCAAGGGGCTAATTACTTATTACTTTTTTTTTTCCATATAACACATTGCTGAAGAGAGAGAGAGAGAGAGAGAGAGGGAGGGAGAGAGAATTCAAGATACAATAGAGAAAAAGCCCTTAAAATATTACTAAACTCCAGAGATGTTTCATCATGTTTTTGGGATTGCGGTTCGAGTATTTTTACTGTGTTAACCATAGACAGTGAATGACAATAGATCACCAAACTTTCACTTGAATCATTTTAACCCATCAAGTGTATGTAGAGTTGTTTCATTATTGGCAGATTCCAATTTACAGAAGCACTTATCAGCCCACGTATACATACACAGTTAGAAGTATCCATTCTTTATTTCTTTCTTTTAATAGATCATTAAAATAGAATGAACGTACACATTCTTGACCAATCATTAACACGGTCCTGAACACAATTAATTGTATTCCTTGTTTTGCAGAACAAGTTTACTTATGTTTGTTCCTAAAATTGAAGCCATATCCATATAAATAGATGGGAAGAAAAGGACTGTAATAATTATCAGGAAGAAAGGTATTATCCAGCATTAAAACATTTTTTAACCTTTAAAAGTAATGTTAATGATGCCACGTGGTAGATTTTGCTCTACATGATTACAGTGGATTTGTTTATGCCACAAAGGGTTGCTAAAACAGAAAAGAAAGTCCGGATCCCATAGGTTAATCAATTGGTGGGAATTCCTTTTAGGTAGGACCTCTTCTTAATTTACACGTGTCACTTTGATGCACAAATGATCACACCCAGCAATTTTTGGGCCCCAATCCCACTCCACTCTCACCCGATAAAATTACTAAAATTTAAAAGATGATAAGAACGATTGATTAAAACTATTCTTATTACAACAGAGCTTTATATTATAATATTTTTTTATCACAGTATATGAGAGCTTTACATTATTTATAACTAAAAAAGATAGAAACAACTTTTACCAAACAGGGATAAGTTGAGAAGGGAACTTGATTAAACTCATCACTTTGAAAACTGCCCTAACATGTACAAGATAAAAGGAAAAATATTTTATTTATCACCCTTTAAACCAAAAAACGAAGCTTCTTCATCCAAAAAGTAGAATAAAAATATAAAAAATAGAAAAGAAAAGAAAAAAAATCCAAAAAGAAACTGCCATTTCCACTGTTGTCTTAGCCCTTTTTTTTTTTGGGATATTATCTTTCTAGTATGTTTTGTTTTTGAAAATTTCACGTATATCATTATTTAAAAAATATCACAACGATATCTGTTTTTAAGTTGAAAATGAGACTTAAAAACTACAGATATTGTTTTGATATTTTTTAAATAACAGAGTATCAATCTAATAATTTCTCAAAATATAGGGCCAACACAATGAAAACCCCTCTTTTTCCTTCCCTTGATCTCTGCACCACTTGATAACAGCTCTCATGAAGTCTAAAGTAATTGAAAAGTAGAATTAAATAGCCTTATAATTGAATTCAAGTCAATTAATAAGGTTCTTGAGCGCTTCTTCTTCTTCTTCTTTTTTTTTTTGGGTTATTAACTTAATATTATTTTTCTTTTGTTTTCTCTTTTTCCTTTTCTTTTTGGGGTAATGCTCGGGCGTAAATCCTGTCCAATTTCTGAAACATCATACTGCAATGAAGCCGAAGCTTTACGGCAATTGTATACAATGTTTATCATATCAAATAAATATAGAAGTCTATTATGTACACTGCAGGAGAACAGAAATAAACAACGAAAAGATTACATGCTGGCAACAACAGAAGGCAGCTCTGGTTCCACTTCAGGTTCTGCGTCGGACTGCGTAACAGAAACACAAATGAACAAAAATCTTTGAAGATAATTATACAAAAGCAGAGACTAACTTGGAAAACAGGTCGAAACCCCTTAATACTAATACTAATACCAACACTAACACTCACCTCAGAATCCTTTAAATTATGTTCTGAAAGATAACTATAAAATGCGCCTTCGCCATATAGGATTTTAGCCCCACAACCAGAGGCTTCCGAACCTACAGCCTCTTCATCCACAACAACGGCGTCGATTTTGTTGTCGGCGGTTCTAACATCAGGTATCTGAAAAAGCATTTTATGTAACGCAGACAGTTAGATTACGTAAGAATGACCTCTTTTAACGTTTCAGGTTTCAAAAAAAGCATAGTTACATGCAGTGAGGTTAATTTAGAGAGTCGGAAGTATAAAAAGTGGCACACCTCATACATGGCGTCCATCAATACATTCTCTAGAATAGACCTTAAGCCACGAGCACCGGTGTTTTTGGATATTGCCTTCCTAGCTACTAATCTCAAGGCACCTTCTGTGAGATGCAGCTTGACCTGCGTGGATCAGAGTTGCAGACAACGAAAGCCCGGGAAAGAATGAGAAACACAAGAAGAAACGTGACAAGGTGCCACAATTGAAAATGCATGAAATATAGAACAAGTAGATGAAGGTAGATATATGGGAGAAGAGAATTACTTACACCATTCATCCGGAACATTTTCTTGTATTGCTTCCCCAAGGCATTTTTAGGCTCTGTCAGGACCTGTAAAACAGCTTTGCTACTAAGAACACACAGAAAACGGAATAAAGGAGAACACACAGAAAACGGAATAAAGGACTCAAAGAATTAGGGTGAAACTGGAAATTATGCTTAGACACGAAGTTGTTTTTCAAACTGCAAAACAAATATAGTATTCACCTGGACGAGTTGGTTTTCTGTAAGTGCTGACAAGCTGACAAGAACAGGAAAACGGCCAACAAATTCAGGTATCAAACCATAAGCAATGAGATCACTGCTTTCGACCTGCCACGAATGACAATCCATGGTATTTGTTACTGATACTTTCTGGGGAAAGAAAGATGAACATAAAAATAAAAGATACAAAAGCTACAAGCTACCATCTATTTTATGAACAGTGCATATGCTTACAGTCTCCAACAAAGATGAAGTAACTGCAGCATCTGTAACGCCGCCAGACCTCATGTTTGCACGTACTGGGGCACCGAATCCAATTGAAGAATCTTGCCGTCTAAAAAGAGGGAAAATTTTCAAGTATTAAAGTTAAATAAAAGAAACCAAAAAAAAAAAGAAGGGATAAAATCATGCATTGACATAACCTTTCCGAAATTGTTTTCTCCAAGTCAACAAAGGCACCGCCACAAATAAATAGAATATCCTTCGTGTCAATCTGTAAGGAAAACAAGAAAATGATTTAAAGTTAGTAAACATAAAAACTCCACAAGCCAGCAAACAAGCGTACACATGAAGTCATGGTCTTGGTCAAGCACCAACAACTAACAAGCCTTGACTACTTCATGATTCGCAAATAATATTCTGAAAGTATGATCTTCAGCTATGTGACAATAATATATTGCACAAAGAAGAATGGATATTGTATAAACCACCATACATCTACCTGAATATTTTCACCTCGAGGGTGCTTTCGTGCTCCCTTCTCGGGAACATTAACCACCTATATAAGAAAAAAAAATAATTCCAGTAATTAGAATGCAATTAGTAGACCACTCATCAGACCAGGTTTGGATACAGAATTTAAAGTAACTATTCTAAGAATCCACGACAGAAGATTATAATAACCAAAAGGGGTCCTCTTGTCTGAGGTCACCTTAAGTCCATTATGCCTGACGCTTGTTTGTTAGCATTACAACTATCAAGTTTTCAGATTTTAATTCATATCTGGTTCTAGTAAAAGAACACTTACTGTTCCTTCTAGCATCTTTAGCAATGCCTGTTGAACACCCTCTCCTGAAACATCTCTACTAATGTTGACGCTTTCAGCCTGCAATGCAGAAATATAGAAATCTGGCAAATCAATTGAAAGCAGCACATTTACTCTTTCCCCATGAAGAGAAAAGGGGCAAGGGCTAATCAGACAGATCTAGAAACATCCACGTTAAAAATAAAGGAAAACCTTTTTGGTAATCTTGTCAACTTCGTCAATATAAACAATGCCCTGCTGCGCAGCTGCCACGTTATAGTCCGCAGCCTGTGATGTACATGCAGATATAAGAGCAGAAACCAAGGTTACTGACCAACAGGAGCAAGAAAGTCGTTTTTCATGCTAATTTCTTTTGATTACAAATTTACAGCTGCAAGTTTATACCCAGAAGGCAAGAAAAGCATGATGAATTGAGAAGGCATTGGTGCGAAGAACTTCATATGTTAGTATATTACATCAGGAAAGCAGAGATATGAACTCCATTTTCTTACACTTTAAAAGGTATCATAATATATAGAATCAATCAAGCAGGGCATGAATATTGCACACAAACATTTTATAAAGCTTGTAAAACTTGCAACCAAAAGAGGCTTAGAAAAAAATACCACAAGGAGTTTGTATAGTATAGACTCCACATCTTCCCCCACGTATCCTGCCTGCACAAAACAATCCAGAAAAGGGTAAACAGTGACAAGCAAAGAATTTGAGCTACAATTACAAGATGAGAGTAATTGGTTGTCAACTTGCCTGAGTCAGTGTTGTTGCATCAGCGATAACAAAAGGAACATTCACAAACCGTGCCAAGGTTTTGGCAAGTAATGTCTTCCCTGTCCTTGAAAGGCATTAAGGGAGAAGTGAGAGAAGTCACTAAAAGAAGCATAAGAATTATCAAGCCAGGAAACACAAAAAAAAAAAAGAAAAAAAAAAAAAGCAAGATAAGATTATGATCTTTTAAAAACTTGAAAGGGAGAGCAGCTTATCATATAAGTGTCTATAACTCGCAGTCAGGTGAAAATTTGCCATAATTATTAACCTCATATTAATGCTATAATAGTGGCGCATAGTTCTATTTGTGAATAGAACACAAAGCAAGTAGTTCAAAACAGTTCAAAACAAAGGCAATACAAAGTTACCTGAGCCTGTCGGTCCCATCAGAAGAATGTTACTTTTCTCAAGTTCCACTCTGTTATCATCAACTGCACCAGCTTTTTGGTTACTAGAATCTTCTGTGGACCTAACTTCCCCAAAAACATTGAACAAATAAAAACCAAATTTTTCTAAAAAAGTAAGCATAGCAGAAGAAACCAGAAAGTACAAATAAGAATGATGAGGGCATGTGACTGACCACTTAGGTAGCGTCTCGTGATAAATCCTCTTATAATGATTGTAAACAGCCACAGAAAGCACCTGAATTCAAAAAATACAATTAGACACCAAAGGGTTAATTTTTGCACCAGAAGACCAAATTATCCATACATGACACAGCATATACAAGTCGCACGCCCATCATTATGACATAGCTATCTTCAATTTTACACTTTCAGGGACAATTGCAACTTTGACAGTCAAAGCGCATGTCTTGTTGAGCAAACTCCTCAGTTAGTTACTGGTACTGTCATAGATGATAAGTTAACTAGTAATTGGTTAGATATGTTTGATAGTTTGTTATTCTCTGTTACAGTTTCTGAGTGTAAGTTAAGCTTGTATATAAACTAATCAGTCAATGAATAAATATATTCTCGGATTCATTAACACAATTCACTTCTCCCTCTAAACTTCACCCTCTCTCTAGAATCTTCGACAAGTTGTAACGCAATTATAATCTTCAACATTAAGATTAATTACAAGTAAAGAAGCATTGTACAAAAGTTTTCCAACATTAAAAACCGCATTTTAAATTCCAGTATGTGAATCTGTAAGAAGCAAAAAATTTTAATACTAAACCAAAGAAAGTATAATCTTAAGAAAACCAAAGTTCTGATTTTTCCAACTCCAACGCAAAGTAGAAAATAGTCACCTTTTTGGCCCTCTGTTGCCCAATCACAAACTTGTCAAGCCCTTTGCAAATTTCCTTTGGCGTTGGGAAATTACCCCCCATATTGGACCCTCCCCAACAACCATCCTTCGAATTGGAACCCAACCCACCAACCGAACCGCCGCCGCCTGCTGCCTCCTCCTCCTCCTCCGCCGCCGCCGCCGCCACGGACCAAATTCGAGATCGAACCCTGCCTGACCACAATCCCGTCGCCGGACCAGACCTCCGGTGGGTCCCCATACGAGCTTAAAATACCATTTTGCCCCTTAATTCCCGACTTCACGCCCCAATTCCCGTCGCCGGAAAGCAGGGAACCCTTCTCCACGAATTCACCGCGGAGAGAGATGGGCTTGAAGGAGATGAAGCTGTAGGGAGTGTTGGCGAAGAGCTCGTCCCCTCTGGTGCGGTTCGTGCAATGAGCAGGCCTCGCCGCCGTCCGACCTTGGCTTGATGAGAGGAAGTGCCTGAATTGAGACACCGCGAACGACGTCGTTTCCTTGGAGGGCTTCGATCTGAGCGCGGCCGCCATTGAAAGCGGTTCGGAAGAGTTTTCCCGGGAAAGTGAGGGAAACGAAAGGGGGAAGTTAAGCGAGGAAAGTGGATATTTTGCAAGTCATATAGAGGTCAAAATTAGGATATTTTTGAGATAATTGTGTGTGAAATCGACTGGATTTGCCCTAGATTTTGTTTTGCTGATATATGGCAAGCGAATTTTGAAGAAAAATATAAGATTTGGGAAGAAGAAGAAGAAGAAGATACGACGATAACAGAAGTTATTTTCTTTGCTTCTCTCTCTTTTTCAGTTAAATCAAGGAGATATTTTAGCATATGGTAAGACTCACAATAAGAAGTCAAAGTTTGCTTATTGATAGAAATTGCCGAAAAAAAAGTTCGATAGAAAATGGGAAAAAATCGGGCAGATTGCTTGTAATTGGAAAAAGCAATTTACCAAAAATATCAGCACATCGTTTTCTTCAGTGAAATTAAGAAAACTACATGTAGCTTAAGTTAGGTTTGGTGCCTTAAAAGTTGTGATATTGTATATATTGTTAATAAATAAATAAAATGATATTTATTATTATTTTGGTTTATTATATGTATTATGAATACATTTATAAGCATCCAGAAAATTCCATGATTATTTATATGACTATAAATTTAGCATATAAGTGTTATTTGCTTAGGGATAAAATTTATAGATAATAATCTAAATAGTCCGTAATAATTAATTAAAGTTTGGGATCTTTAATTAAAAATTATAAATATGGTCCAATCTCATCTAAAATGAAATAGTCATTATCCGGATTATTAATGTAGAGCATTGAATTAGAGGTACTTTATATAATAAGATATTAATGTAGAGACATTGAATTGGAGGTACTTTATATAATGAGATTATATAGGAGTAGACCAGATAAATTATGAATCTCTAATAATCATCCGTTACATATAAAGTATTCAAATTTATTACTATGATGATCATATATTTGACAGTCTTAATCCTGAGTATTTATTAGACTCCTATTTATGACATTATGTTTTTTGACTTGCATGGTAAGATTTGTCTAAGCACAGATTATAATTTAGCATCTTGGAAACATAAAGTAATAAATTGCTGGGAATAATATTATACAGATATGGAATCCATTCCTTCCCTATGGAAATTAGAAAAATAGTTCTCTTGAGTGATAATTCAAGGTTTGAACAGTAGAGCGCTCGTTCATAATAAGATTATGAATTAATTGTTCATTAGAGAATTATTGAAACTTAAGGATAAAGATGTAATAAGAGAGGTGAACGAAAATTGAACCTAGCTCTTATTATGAACTATTTATGGAGGACGAACTTATATGTAATGATTATATCAATGGACTACTCGCTAATTTTCTTTGAGTAATTTCACTATAATCTCAAGAGTTCAATTTTCAGGTTTTTAGTGGAGTAACACTGAAACTAATAAATTTGACACATTAATTAAAGAGTTTGATTAAATGTCAAATTTATTGGAGCTTGAGTTATAGGTCCATAGGTCCCCAATACCACATCTATAACACTATATTGAATTTTTGCATAGAATAAATTATACATATTTAATTTAGAATTATTAAATTCTGAATTAATTTTTTTCACACTTGAATTATTAACGTGACACAAAAAAATGTTTTCTGTGACACATAATATAATGTGATAAATATTGTCACATTTAACTAAGAATTAGTTAATTAATTAATTAATTATTATTAAAATATATTCTTAAATAAATGTGATTTATTTTTAAATTTAGATTTAGATATATATATATATATATATATAGTTTTGAACCAAATCTTTTTTTATATATATAAAATTTTATAATATGTTAATATATATATATATATATATTAATATAATATTAAAAAAAAGAGGAAAGATATGAAACTTCAGTTCAGCTTCACGCTTTCTTTATTTATTTATATATATATATATATATATTAAACCGAATCATAATGTGATTCGGTTAAATTAAATTTTAAAAAAAGGAAGTTACTTTACGTAAACTTTCCTTATATGTGTATATATATATATATATATATATATTATATGAATCACGTTAATGTGATTTTAAAAAAAAAAAGCAACAAGAAAAAGAAAAAGAAAAGTAAAATTAGTAATGGCTCAGATATAAAAAGGAGAGATAACAGTTATCTCAGCAGAATTATTCACATAATTTTTAGAGAGAAAAACTGAGAGTTATTCTTTAAAGAAAAAGATCTGCTATCTCATGTGTTGAGTACATAGCAGATTCAGAAAAGTGTGAGGAAAATTCATTCTTGCAGTTTGACGCCCACTCGTCTTTCCATTGGTGTGGAGGCCTGGTTTGGAAGATCGTGATATCAAAGAGGAAAGCTAGGATACCCTGATAGTCTTCAAAATGTTAGTAAAAATTCCTAAAGCTTTCTATAATTAAAATTATATATCTATTCGAATAAAGTTTTCAGAAAATTTTTGTTTGTCAATGATCCGTTTCCTTCCGCTGCATTTCATATTTTAATTCCAACAGCTTATGCTTCACGCTAGCAACAAGCAACGGAAAGATGTCGTTCCTTCATGGATCACCGAGAATGGAAGTTTCCTGCGGCTAGAAAACAAAAGGAAAGAAAAACAAGGAAAGCACTTATCTGTGAAGGAGTCGATGAACAGAACATACGAAGGGATGAATTCATGGATTTCTTTAAAGTCAGAAAGGAAGTGATGAATATAGAAATTGTTACTCGGGGGTTCAACCTTTGGTTCTACTAGTTTAAACTAAAAACACTATAATAATTTAAATTTAAAAAAAAATATATATATTATGGTTATTTAAATTTTATAACAAACATAATGTAATAAAACTGATTTGAGCTAGAAATTTTTCAGTTTAGAACATTACAAATGAAAATTCAATTTCTATCTTCTTTTTTTTCTTTTATGTCTTTGGTCTCAAATATTACAAATGAAAATTCAATTTCTGTCTTTTTTTTTTCTTTTATGTCTTTGGTCTCAAACATTAATATATTGGAAATTTATTTCTTTAGATTTCATGGTTTGTTTTTCATTTAGGATTAGTCATTAACTCTTCTTTTGTTTGTGTTTAGTATATTCCCTTTTTTCCTCACGACGTTATTTATTTATTTTATTGTAGTTTTTACATGTCACGTCTTTAATTAAAACTAATTATATTGGCACCTTTTATACTTTTAAAAATTTCCAAACATTTAAAGACAGTATAACTAAAAAAACCATCACGTGAGAGGTGATTCATTTAGAAGATATGCACCTTATTGCTTCTAAAAATAGCCAAATTGCTAGTTGAGGTTAGTTTACTTTTTTCTTTTCTATTTTATAACTTCTAATCCTTTGTAATTTATTTTAATGAAGTGAGATAGGGGGGCCAACCCAATTAAGATGTATTAAAATTTTCCTACCAAAATTTTTTTATTTTTATTTAAAAAAAACTACACTTCAAAATTACGTTTGATGAATTAAATATATTTTGAGGGCTTGGTGAAGAACAAAGACTAACAAGTCCATTCGACTAGTTAGCACTGAAGATCCACGTCTTATCTCAAATTTGAAAATTAATAAGCAAATCAAAGATAACACCAAATCTTCATCAAACCAAAAGATTAAAATCAGATCCTAACTATAATAATAATAATAATAAATAATAATAATAATAATCCGAATTAATAAAAATAGCTTTGCGACTATGAGATGATCCTCGTTCGCTGAATCACCAGGGAATATGGTAATATGAGAGTTGCGAGAGAGAGCCACGAGGTGCACGATATATAGTTATTTATTTATTTATTTAAGAAGAAGCCATTAACACTAACGGATGTTAAATTTTAACCTTTTTTTTTATTATGTCTTTTAAACTTTAAAAATTATTATTTTATTTTCATAAATTTTTAAAACTCCTTATTTTACTCTCTGAAATTTTTAAATCACTATTTTGTCCGTACACTTTCAAAACTCCTCATTTTATCATTTATTTTTTGATTTTCTATTAAAATAAACAGAATTAAACCCATATAATTCACACATCGGTTTCTTTCAAAACTCCTTACTTTACCCTCTAAAATTTTAAAATCATCATATTATGTTGAACTTTCAAAGCTCCTCATTTTGTCTTGTATTTTTTAATTTTTTGTTCAAATAGACAAAATTAAACTTATATAATTTGTATATGGGTTACCTATAAGGACAACAATGAAATTTTATCACTCTTAGATTTTGTTTCATGTTTACACTCTCATTTAACATTTTTTTATCTGCTCTCATTTAAAAAATGTCTGTATGCATATTTTTTCTCGATATTGTTTGCTGATATCTTTTCATCTTTAATGCGTAACTCATCTTCTTTAGTATTCAAATTCAGATATCGACAAACAATATCGACTTATTAAATGAGTTACGTATTAAAAATGAGAAGAAATGTACTGACAAACCCTTTCTAAATAAGAGTTTTGACAAAAAAAATAAAGGCGTTAAGTGAGAGTATGAATGTAAAGCAAAACTTAAGAATGATAAAATCTCATTTTTGCCTTTACAGGCGACCCATATGTAGATCATGTGGGCTTAAAACTATCTATTTGAATAAAACATCAAAAATTAAAGGGACAAAGTGAGGAGTTAAAAAATTCAATAGTAAAATGGTGATTTTTAAAGTTTAAGAGATAAAGTGGGAGAAACCCTAAAATTTAAGGGTCATTAGTGTTAATAACCCAAAAAATATTGCAATGTCATATGTAATAATTTTTCTTGGAGATTGGGTGGAAAAATTTTAACTCTACGCTTCTAATATTGTGTTTGGCAAAATGAATTCAACCATAAAAGTATGTTATCGTGTAATTTATTTATGCAACCACAATCTTGTTATACATGTTTATAGGGTGTTTGGTAGGACGGTTAGAACTGTTTTTACTGTAGTATGTGAGAGCTTTACATTATAGTGATTTTTTTTAATGGTTACTGTAGCATGCAAGAGCTTTACACTGTTTATAATTGAGAAAGTGATGTAAACTACACACTGTCAAACATCACCTTAACTTGTGTAGTTTCCCAAATACAGGCAATATTCTATAGCAATGTTATTGATTAAACTGGTTTGAAATTGCAAGATTAAAATATTTTTTTCTTTAAGAGTAATTTTGGTCGCCTGAACTTTCTAATTTTTTATTATCATCAAAAAGCTCAAGAAAAATGAACGAAGGAAGCATATCCCCTCAAATGTAGGTCATTTGATTCACGGTAATAAAACAAGCACACAGATTTTTGCCCTATGAACCCAAAAAACAAACCAAAAAGCAATAAAGTTAAATCCAAATTTGTTCTCCCCATAAACAGATAGAATGAAGGCAAAAAGAAGCAAAAGATGATACCATCAAACATCCCGTGCATGTCTCCCTATGTAGATCAACTGATAATCTCACGTTCATTTACCTCAGTTCTTCGCTTTCGGATTTGGATGGACTGAAACTAGATTCGGCACGTAATCATGAGCTTCATTAAGAAACTGCCAACCAGGCTCAAGGACATTCTCAATTTTCTGACACTTTTCTCCATGGATTGAGGGGCTAAAGAAGTACAAATTTTGCTCATCAGTTTTCATAATTAGAAACTGCTCTCCCCGAACCCCATGAAAAGATTACTGTCCAGATTGCCGACGAAGATGACTCCAAATCTGCCCATCAAAGTTACTGCTCCTCATCACCAAAATGTCGCACAATTCCCGGCCGTTCTGGTCATTTTTATACTTGAATGAAAGCAAAGCAAGCGACTCCTTCCACTTAAGAAGTTCAAAATGGCGATTTTTAAAGTTATTGTGCCCATCACTATCTGGGCTAAGATTCTCTGGTACATCTATGAACTGTATTTCCTCATTGCGCAAATTGAACGACAAGACGGAGAATTGTGGTGTGTCTTTTTTCTTAACCAACAAGTACAAAGCTCCATCAAACAACACTCCCACAAGCCTTACATTAATCGGGGAAAGACAATACCCTGGATTAATATGTTTCTCTTCTCTCCAGCAATCGCTACTTTTAGTGAATACTTGGACCACAATCCAAGTCTCGCAACCCAAATCCGAAATTCTAACCACCTTGTAATCGTTACTGTGCTCATCGAGCCCGAATCCCAGAAGGGCATAATACCATACATTCAACCCCACACCGGTTCTGCCGGATGGCACCAAGAGATTCCTATAGTCTCCCGGATTCCATAACGTTATAGAGTCGTAGAGGATCTCTCTTCCTTGTTGCGATCCAAATGAAATTTCTCCATTACACAATGTGTGAGCATGATTAAGACAGACCAAACCATTAGAAGATCCAACAAGTTCATTTAAAGCTTCATGGTTCGTGAGGCACGATATATCCAATTCCACAACCTTGGATTCATCATTTAACAAACACATTCTCATGTAGTGATCATATAGATCGTCACACTTGTTGGGTAATTAGGCGACTCCTAATTCCAAGAATCGCAAGAACGAACAATTGCAGAAAATAAATAGGAGAAAAGAAGAAAAAGAGACACCAAATTTTTATACAGGTTCGTCCAAAATTGAGACTACGTCATGTTTCTGCCGCTTGCAGATTCCACTATGATGAAGGAGATTACAGATTACAAGAGCAGTTTCTCACACACTCACAAATTGTGCTTACCAAAACTCTCTTCTATCTAACACCCAAGGGGAATTTTTCTCTCTCAAGGATGGAGCTCTCAAGAATTTTGTCTCTCTCAAAATTATGCCACTCACAATTTTCACACACACCCAACCCTAACCACCTTGTGTCTATTTATAGCCAAAGGAGAAGAAAAATAGCAACTAATGAAAAACCCTAGTAGTTTCCCCTTTTTAGGGCCTTTGAATCCGACTCTGACTCAAAAACACCGCGCATCACAACGCGTCAGCGCCGCGGCGCTCATGCTATGGCGCCGCCTGCAGTGCCTAGGCGTTCACCCCTTGGTGCCTAGGTGCTCTGCACTTGGCGCCTAGGCGCCCTTGTCCCAGCGCCGCGGAGCTCTTCTGCCAGAGCCGCGGCACTGGCTCTCTACCTCTGAGGACTGCTTTTCTCCTTTTTTTTTCTTCCTTTTGCTGGGTTGTCAACTTGATTTGGCTCCACATCTGCAACAATCTCCCACTTGGAGACTAATCAATCACCATGTCTCCAACTACAGCGGCAACGACTTCTTACGCCTCTTGGAGAAGTCCAACTGAAGTTGTGCACAACTTCAGTTTCTTGATCGGAACCGTCTTGGTGAGCATATCTGTCGGATTCTGGCTCCCAAAAATCTTCTCATGCTTCAACACTCCATCTTCCAAAGCCGACCTGATGAAGTGATACCACAATTGTATATGCTTCGTCCTAGCATGAAATGCAGGATTTTTCGCTAAATGAATGGCGCTCTGACTGTCACTAAGTAATGCACTCCTTTCCTGCTTATGACCCAGTTCTTCTAGAAACGACCGCAACCAAATCATCTCCTTGCTCGCTTCTGTCATCGCCACATACTTTGCTTCTGTAGTAGAGAGTGCAACTATCTTCTACAGCTTCGAGACCCAACTAATTGCAGTGCCACCCAAAGTGTAGACATAACCGGTGGTACTTTTCCTGCTATCAATGTCTTCAGCCATATCAGCATTAACATAGCCCTATAGTCCTAAGTCTGACTTCTTGAAGCACAGTGCTAAACCTGCAGTACCTCTCAGATATCTGAGAATCCACTTCACTGCCTCCAAGTGCTGCTTTCTTGGATTACTTATGTACCTACTCACAACTCCCACTGCATGTGCAATGTCCGGTCTGGTACAAACCATGGCATACATGAGACTGCCTATAGCGGAAGCATAAGGCACCTTGGCCATGTAGTCTCATTCCTGCTCTGTGGTTGGTGATTGCTCCTTTGATAACTTGAAGTGACTGACCAAAGGAGTATTCACAGGCTTCGCATTACCCATGTTGAATATGCTCAACACCTTTTCAACATATTCTTCCTATGATAGTTTCAGACTGTTATGGTTCTTCGTTATTCTCATTCCAAGGATTTGTTTTGCAGCACCCAAATCCTTCATTGCAAACTCCTTAGACAGCTCCTTCTTTAGCTTATCAATCTCCTGTTTGCAACCTCCTACTATCAGCATGTCATCGACATATAGCAACAGTATGATGTAAGAATCACCAAAATTCTTCACATAACAACAATGATCTCCCTGACACCTCAAGAAACCGTTGCTGCACATGAACCCGTCAAACTTCTTATACGACTGCCTGGGAGCTTGTTTTAGGCCATACAAGCTCTTCTAAAGTTTGCACACCAAGTTCTCCTTACCCGGTACTTCGAATCCTTGTGGCTTCTTCATGTAGATCTCCTCCTCCAAATCACCATGGAGAAAAGTTGTCTTCATATCCAACTGTTCCAAGAACAGGTCCTCATTTGCCACTAGCGCAAGTACTGTCCTAATTGTGGTTAGCTTCACCACCGGAGAAAAAATCTCATTAAAGTCAATGCCTTCTTTCTGCTGAAAGCCTTTTACCACTAACCTTGCCTTATTACGTTTGCTGCCATCAGATTCATCTTTAATCCGGTATACCTACTTATTGTGCAGGGACTTTTTACCCTGTGGTAACTTTACCAGTTGCCATGTTTGATTGGACATTAAGGAATCCATTTCATCCCTCATGGCTAACTCCCACTTGACCGAATCTTCAGCCTCTACGGCTTCATCATAGCTCTCTGGCTCTCCTTTGTCGGTCAACAATATGTAATGCAGAGATGGGGAGTATCTCTGCGGCGGTCTGATGGTCTTGCTAGACCTCCTGACTGGTGTGACAGGAGTCCTCTAGTTTCCTTCTGGAGTTGTGTCTTCTTGGTCTTCAATCTCTGGATTTTGCACCTCCACTTTAGGAAGATCCTTCAATGGAATCACCTCAGGCTTCTTATCTTCAGAACCTGAACCCCTAGAGTCAGTGTTGTCTCTGTCCTTGTACAGAACACCTTCATTGAAGATCACATCCTTGCTCCTGATAATCTTTCGACTTTGGTCATCCCAGAGACGATAACCAAACTCAAGTCCACCATAGCCAACTAGAAAACACTTCTTTGACTTGGCATCCAGTTTACTTCTAGCAGCAGAATCAATGTGAACATAGGAAACACGACCAAATACTCTCAAGTAAGAGAGATCCACCTTTTTATGGCTCCAGACTTCTTCAGGTAGCTTGAACTTCAGCTGTGTGGATGGACTTCTGTTGATCAGATGAGCAGCTGTATTAATCGCCTCAGCCCAAAACATCTTTGGCAGCCCCGCATGTAACCTCATGCTTCTAGTACGCTCGTTTAAAGTCTTGTTCATCCTCTCAACTATCCCATTCTGTTGTGGTTTCCCTAGAATGGTCTTCCTCATCTTTATCCCATTCTCAGCACAGTACCGCCTGAAATCTTCATCTAAATACTCTCCCCCATTGTCAAACTACAAGCACTTCACCTTCAAATCTGTCTCGTTCTCCACCATGGCTTTCCATATCTTGAAAGCATCAAAGACATCAGATATTTCTTCAGAAAGTAAACCCATACCTTCCTGTTTAAGTCATCTATGAATGTCACATAGTAGTTTGCGCCACCAAGGGAAGTCACCGGTGCAGGCCCCCACACATCAGTGTGAACTAGCTCCAATTTCCTGGACTTAGGCTCTCTACCTATCTTTGAGAAACTGACTCTCTTCTGTTTACCAAAGATGCAGGCTTCACACAAACTGTGATAAACAGTTTTCAAATCCGGCAGTTTTTCTTTGCAGTGAAGCACCTTCATACCATTCTCACTTATGTGATCGAGCCTATAATGCCATAGCTCGGTATTGGCAACAGAATAGCAACTGCTATGGTATCTCTGCAACTAGAGTTTATGTAGAAAGTTTCAGCCTTGCGTCCCCGAGCAACAACCATTGCTCCTTTCGTGACTTTCCAACCTCCATAATTGAAGGTCACTTTATGTCCTTCATCATCCAGTTGCCCCACCGAAATCAAGTTGCGCATTAGTTTAGGAACATGTCTCACCTTATGAATCTTCCACACAGACCCATTAGGCATTTTTAAACTGACATCTCCAATGCCAACAATATCTAAAGGTTCTCCATCAGCGAGATAAACCTTACCATGATTTTCGGCAACATAATTCTCTAGGACATGACGGTGTGCAGTGGTGTGGAATGATGCTCCTGAGTCTATCACCCACGAATCAAAAGAACTGTCAACTGACAAGATTAAGGCATCCTGTTGCTCTTCAATGACGGCGTTAACTGTGTCATTAGTCTTGTCTTCATTCTTCTTTGGAGTCCTGCAGTTCTTTTTCAAGTGGCTAGTCTTACCACAATTCCAACACTCCGTGGTCCTACCATTCCTTGACTTGCTTCTCCCATTCCTCGACTTGCCTCTCCTGCCATTATCCCTATTGGATTGCCTGTCAAGTTTCCTGCCCCTATTATCAACATTAAGGTTCGAGTTCGACGAAGAGGCTTCTCCTAAGTCCTTCCTGCGAACTTCTTCCGCCAGAATGGAGTTTCTGATATCAACAAACTTTAGTTTAGCATTCCCAAGCAAAATTGTAATGGCCACCCTCATGGGTTCCCAGCTATTTGGTAACGAGGCCAAGAGGATTAGGGCATTGATCTCATCATCGAATTTAATCTCGACCGAGACCAATTGGTTCAGGACTGTGTTGAAACTATTCAGATGTTCTACCACCGAGGCACCTTCAGGCATCTTTAGATTAAAAAGCTTCTTCATGAGATGTACCTTGTTATTGGCCGAGGGCTTCTCATACATCTCTAACAGAGCCTTCATCATCCCTGTTGTAGTAGTCTCCTTTGCAACGTTGTGAGCAACGTTCTTTGACAGGGTCAAACGGATCACACCCAGCACCTGTCTATCAAGGAGATTCCACTCCTCATCCTTCATGCCTTCGGGCTTGTTACCCAATGGCAAGTGCAATTTCCTACTATATAGGTAGTCTTCTACTTGCATCCTCCAATAGGAAAAATCTGAACCATCAAATTTGGTGATACCGGCTGCCATACCTTCTTCTCCAGTCATCGTTCTTGATCAAAACCTCCGCTCTGATATCAGTTGTTGGGTAATTAGGCGACTCCTAATTCCAAGGATCGCAAGAACGAACAATTACAGAAAATAAATAGGAGAAAAGAAGAGAAAGAGACACCAAATTTTTATACAGGTTCGTCCAAAATTGAGATTACGTCCTGTTTCTGCCGCTTGCAGATTCCACTATGATGAAGGAGATTACAGATTACAAGAGCAGTTTCTCACACACTCACAAATTGTGCTTACCAAAACTCTCTTCTATCTAACACCCAATGGGAATTTTTCTCTCTCAATGATGGAGCTCTAAAAAATTTTGGCTCTCACAAAATTATGCCACTCACAATTTTCACACACACCCAACCCTAACCACCTTGTGTCTATTTATAGCCAAAGGAGGAGAAAAATAGCAACTAATGGGAAATCCTAGTAGTTTTCCGTTTTTAGAGCCTTTGAATCTGACTTTGACTCAAAAACATCATGCATCACAGCGCGTCAGCTCCGCGGCGCTCGTTTTCGCTCGAAACGAGCGCTGCGGCGCCCCCTGCAGCGCCTAGGCGCCATCCTTTTGACGCCTCGGCCTCACGTTGCTAGCGCCTAGGCGCTCACCACTTGGCCCCTAGGAGCTCTTGTCCCGGTGCCTAGGCGCTTTGCACTTGGTGCCTAGGCGCCTTTGTTCCAGCGCCGCGGCGCTCTTTTGCCAGAGCCGCGGCGCTGGCTCTCTGCCTCCGAGGACTGCTTTTCTCTCTTTTTTTTCTTCTTTTTGTTGGGTTGTCAACTTAATTTGACTCCACATCTGCAACAACACTGTCTTGCGATAATGATGGAGAGGTTGGCGGTCTTGGAGTGATGAGGCAAGAAGGCGGACACAAGCCATGACTCGTTGGTACTGATCAGATCTTGCCATTTTTTCGAGACGCACTTGAATCTAACGAGAGATTCAGCTGGCAATTTCGGAAGAATTTCCTTCAATACGAGATCTTTTGGTAAATAGCCATGCAATGGAGAAGAACTGTTTGTTTTCGTAATGACCACCATGTTTGAAGAATAAATCGATTATTTGTGTTATGTTATGAGCCTAGATGAAGTGGTTATTTATAGGTCGATTTAGATTAATGCACAGCAAAGTTGCGGGAATTTTTTAACAGAAAACTTTTGGTCACTTTCCGGGAAAAGGCATTTTTATAAAATTTCCATCTCCCATTTTGCCCAAGGTGGGTTTCCTAAATCGGTACGTTACTTTCTAAGCCAAATTAATACCGTTTCTCTCTTTTATAAATTAATGCTTTCAGATATGAAAAATTCTACAATTGAACACATTTACTAAGAAGATCTCAAAAATACAAATCCCTAACAATATAATTATCTCAATATCATATTTGCTCATTATTTCGTTATTTCGCTCTATTTTTTGTGAGCAAACTAGATGGTATTTCACTTTTTTACTATTATTAATGTGTTCTATTATTTTTTTTCTTTATTGGATATACATTGTTTTTCTTAACTAAAAAGACTAAAATACCCTCAAAGAACACATGATTGCCTATCGTAATACAAAATACTTGTGATTAATTATGTTTTTATACCTGTAAAAATGAGTGTATCAAACTTTTTCTAAAAGTAACAAATTCAAAAGCATTACTGTATCTCTCAAATTGACTCGTTTTTTTTGCAACTAACAAGGATATGGATATTTTTCAACATTTAAAAAATTGCAAAGATATTAGAAAGCATAGAAAATCATAACTAAATTCAAAATTTGAAATCAATGAAATAGTTTTTTCTCTCTCAGTAAAATGAAATCAATTTAATTTCATCAAAATCAAATGATATAAGGCAGATTTTTTTTTTCCATTTCTCTTAATGAAACGTCAAAGAAGAAACCAAACCTTATAATGAAATAAACATATAGTAGTATTTCCAGGGAGAAAAAGTGAAATTAATTAAGATGTAATATGTCATATTAGTATATAACAATAAAAATAAACATCAGCCGTGTAATGTATAACGGGTAAGTCTATTGACACATCCTTTTTACCCTTCACACACCTACATAATTTTGAAACAATTAAAAGTTTTTATATGTCCTTAATATTTCAAAATTACCTCAAATTATTTTCATAAGATTATTACTTCTTGACCATTTTATTTTTCTTTTCACACCCACTATTTTTTTTTGATTTGCTTCTTTAGTATTATCATTTCTTTATTTTTATTTTTTTGGTTGAAGGTTTAGCCATGAAGACTGGACTGCTTGTAAATTTACCTTTCAAGTAGTATTTTATATCTGATTCCAAAATATTTTATTCATCATGGAGCAAACGCATCCTTAAATAATCATTTTTGCCACCATATGGTCTTGCGACTAGCAGCTTCGGAAGAATTTTCTTCACCCCTATATTACTATTTGTGAACCCAAAAAAAAAAAGAAGAAACAAAACAAAGTAGCAAACAAAGTCCAGTACAAAACCGTTCTCTCTCTAAACAGATGGAATTAAGGCAAAATCGTTCTCTCTCTAAACAGATGGCATTAAGGCAAAAAAGAAGGATAAGATGATACCATCAAACATCCATGCATGCCTCCCTATATAGATCAACTGATGATCTCATATTCATTTTCCTTAGTTCTTCACTTTCGGATTCGGATGGACTGAAACTAGACTCGGCACGTAATCGTGAGCTTCATTAAGAAGCTTCCACCCAGGCTCAAGTCCCTTCTCCATTTTCCGACCATTTTCTTCGGGGATTGAGGGGTTAAAGAAGTACAAATTTTGCTCATCAGTCTTCATAATTAGGAACTGCTCTTTCCGAACCCCATGAAAAGAATACGGTCCAGATTGTCCATGAATTAGAGGAGTACAAATCTGCTTATCAAAGTCATAGCTCCTCATTGCCAAACAGTCGCACAATTCTTGGCCATTCTTATCGTTATTATGCTTGAATGAAAAGCAAAGCAAGAGACTCAAAACGACGGTTAATGTTATTGTGCCCATCACTATCTGGGCTAAAATCCTTTGACACATCTATGATCTGCAATTCTTCACTGTGCAAATTGAATGCCAAGACACATAGTTGTTGTGAATCCTTTTTCTTAACCACCTGTGATCTTACATTCTTCGGAAAACCATACCCTGCTGCGATATGCTTCCCGAATTGTCAATTATCACTACTTTTGGTGAATACTTGGAACACAATCCTATCTTTCCAATATATATCTACAATTTTAACCGCCTTGTAATCCTTACTGTGCTCGTCGAATCCGAATCCAAATCCTAGATCCGAAGTATAGCATGCATTCAACGGCACACAGATTCTGCAGGGTCTCACAAAGCGATTCCTCCACTCTTTGGTTGCTGGATTCCATAACGTTATGGACATGGTATCATAGCCGATACTCCATATGATTCCGCTATCATGCCTGTGAGCATGACTAACACAGACTAAACCATTAGAAGATCCAACAATTTCGTTCAATACTGCTCCAATTTTTCATGAGGTAAGAAATGCCTAATTCCACGACCTTGGATTCATCATCGGACAAACACATTCTCATATAGGGACCATTTCCGTAACCACACAGTCTTGCGAGAATGATGGAGAGTTTGGTGGTCTTGGGGTGATGTCGGAGGCGGGCGAATACGAGCCATGACTCGTTGGCACTGATCAAATCGTGCCATTTTTTTGAGGCGCGCTTGAATCTAATGAGAGATTCAACTGGCAATTTGAGAAGAATTTCCTTGAATAACAGATCCTCTGGTAAATAAACGCTGAGTACAAGGAGATGGAGAAGAATTTTTTGTTCTTTTTCTTCAACACCATGTTGAAGAGTACGTCAAAAGGGAACAAATTAGGTCCAAAGAAAAAGGAACAAATTGATTATTTGTGTTATCTGCGTAGATGAAGTAGTTATTTACATGCCACTTTCTAGGAAAAATCATTTCCACAAACTGTTTCCTATTTAGAACTTAATGCGTTCAAATTTGAAATATTCTACATGTTAAAGCACGAATACCAATAAGATCTCCAGAATACTCATAAACAATATAATTATCTCAATACCATATCTACTCACTATTTGGTTATGTCGCTCCATGTTTTGCAAGCTAAGGAAGGATATATAGATATTCCTCAGCATTTAAAGATTTTAGAAAGCATAGAAAATATTTTAATTGAGAGAGCAAAGGGATTATCATACTAGAATTCAAAATTCAAAATCAATGCAATCTTTTTATCCTTAATAAATTAAATTTGGTTTCATCAAATTTAAATGAAAAAGGCAGATTTTTTATTTATTTTTTTTTTTTTAACTTTATGAAGCGTCAAAGAAGAAACCAAAGCGTATAGTGACATAAACATATGCAGAATTTACAGGGAGAAAGAGTGATTAATTATTATATGCCGCTTAAAATAATTGATTAAAATGCCATAAATGACCATAAAATAAACATAGTCTTGTGAAAGAGGTGGTTCTATTCACACATCCTTTTTACTCTCCACACCACTTTTTTTTTTTTTTTTTGAGGAGCACGCTCCATGTAAAACCCTTGGTTTTTATTATTAAAAATTTTAAAATTTTAGCCTAGTTTGAGATTTTAAAAAGATTTGTGGGAGAAAAACTAATTCTAGAAACTTCTAATATGAGACAAATGAACAAAACAATTTCAAAAGACAACCAAAAAAAAAATCAGAGTCCCCACACTCTCTCATCCTCTCTCTTTCTTCCCTCTTTCCCTCTCATTTTCACACCCAAAAGCGTCACATGCTGCCCATCTCCACTAGCCGATGTCCAGCAGCCGCTGCCTGCACGTGCCAGCCAATCGGGAGCGCCACCACCCAACTGTCTAGTCGATGGAGCCGCGCCAGCTCACCTGCCACCTACAGTAGCGAAAAAGTCCAAAAAGTTAACGTTTTCCAAGGCTTCCATGCATGATTCTGGTGCCGTCCGACTCTGCCACCTCCGACCAAGCATACCTTCACCCTAGCCACGTCGAGAGGAGAAAGAACCACCCTTCATCGGTCCAATCATTGGTAGATTTCTTTGGGCCCATGACACCTCCCCTTTTTGACATTTTTGCCAAATTTCTGGCGAGCCAGACACCATTTGGATGAGCAACCATCGGAAATGTGCTCCTATCACCGAGAGCTTCGTTTTGGCACTACCTCGACCGCTACCTCCTCCGTTGACGTCTGTCGATGCTGGTCAAACCCAGTCAAACCATTGATCCCGACCCTCAAAACCTGACGGAAGTACATACGTGCCTATTTTTGACGCTTTGAACGTGTTCGCAACGTCAAAATTGTGAACAGAATATCGAAAGGCGAGCAAAGTTTTCAATTTTGAGCTTAACGGTTTCAATTTTGCAAACCGAAGCGATTTTGTACCTCATCAGACTTTCCGGTTAGAATTTCAACTACCCGAAACTTTGAAAATCTTCAAATAAATATTTTTATGAAATTTGTGATATAATTTAGTCTCATTGATCATAAAGGTTGAAAAAAATATTTAGAATTTCTAATATGAATGTGATGTTGATTATTGATTTAATTGTATGTATTGATTTATTTATTTATGTTTATAAAAATTTATTTATTGTTGATATATATATATATATATATGCTTTGGGTGGCACATCTTATAGTTATTGCATGCCACAACTATTCTGTAAACTGTTTCTTATAGGTTTAAGTTTTTGGTTTTAGTTGAAAAATATTAGTTATGTTGTCGGATTTTTGTTAGAACTAATTTAACTAACGTTTTAGTAATTTTGAGAGTTTGAGAGCAACTTGAGATAATCCTTATCCCGTAAGTTGTCATTACTCTACGTGACGCCGCTAGATTAAACTATGACCATCTAGAAAATGAGGACCGTCAATTTACTTTATTCACGGGAAGCTCATTTGGGGCACAATAGACACGAGGTGTTCATTTAGAGTATAACAGACATCTTTAAATTCCTTTCATTCCCCTATTCCTTTACTAATAATCGGAACTTGAGTGTTAGATCTACTGACAAGTTTTGTATAGATTTAGATTGATGTTTTTTAAATGTTTATTTATTTATTTATGAATTTTGTTAGAATGTTAATTTGTTTAGTTTTATTGGAATTTTATTTGGAATCATAAAGTTTATATAATGTTTTCTCGTAGAAATACAAGAACTTCAGTTGTTTCTTTTTGTTTGTGGATAAAAAATGAGTTGTCGGTGTTCCTACTGGGCTTTAGCTCGCCCCTTTTTTTAGCTATTGACTATATGCCCTTTTTTCAGTTGTTTAAATTTTAGCTCGCCCCTCATTATTTTATCACTAGCCTTAATTTTGGATCGTGACAAAAAGGGCATTAAAGCCCAAGTTTGAAAACTCAAAATGTGCCACCGGTCAAACTGAATAAAGCTTTTTATATCTTTTAGACTGTGTGCATACCCATTTTTATCAACACCTTTAGCTATTAAATACAGATTCCTAAGATGCCTCCCAAAAGAGAAAAAGAAGAAATCCAATTGGAAGGAATAACCCTGAAGATCAAGCACCCGCACCACCTCAAGAAAATGTTCTGAACCCACAACCTGCACCACCTCCGATGAACGCCTTGAACCCACTCATGGCAATGTTTGAAGCCCTTAGAGGGATGCCAGGATTTGGTGAGACAACCCCAGAGTCTAGGTGGGCAGCTAGTTTTTATGATTTTGCTAGATTGAATCCACCCAAATTTAACGGAGTGGATGGACTGCAAGTGGCCAATAGTTGGATTAATGAAACGAAGAGAAAGTTTCGGTACAGGGCCACTTTTGCTAGCAATTATTTAATTGTTGTAGTTCAGATCTGGTGGACAGTTGTTGAACAAACACAAGATGTAGAGAATATAACGTGGGAAAAATTTGAGCATTTCTTTCGACAAAACTATGTAAATGAGCAGCATAGGGCTGAAATAATGAGGCAACTCACCCAACTAAGACAAAGGAGCTCGACAAATAATGAGTACTACAGACAATTTATTGGGTTGACATTTAGCTATTTGATTTATTTTAATATGCTATTCACTAAACATGTTTTAAATATCTGACACTAATTTTTTTTAGTCTACCTAAAATTGCTATTTCTTTTATTCTCCAAAAAATAAATGAAAATAAAAAAGCACACTGTTCTACAAGTTCTACGCCCTAGAAAGATCAATTTTTTAAGCGTACGAAATCTCTTCGAAATTTCTAATGATAACGCTCTCAGTTGTTTTCAAGAGATAAAGGGATATATTCAAAACTTAAAATATGCATTTTTTCTTTTATGAAAATAAAATATGCTTGTGTTTTATAAGAGGCCCATTTGATTCGAGTATTTGAACGAAGATTTAAATTTTTGTAAGAGAAAATACTATAACAAAATGATTCAAACCGTGATTCAAGTATCGAAACAAACGGGCCCTAAACAACTCTGTAACTTTAAAAAATAAATAATGATGATGATGACGAGGACTTGCAAAATATTTGTATCTGCCAATTATCTTAAACAACATCAACAATAATAATCGCTTTAAAAAAAAAAAAAACAACCACCAGCACCAGCAATAATAACGATGATGATAGTGATGCTAGTGGGAGTAGTAATAATAATGATCATAATAAGATTAAAGCCTAAATTATAGAGATATCCAGTAATTTTATCTTCAATCAATATTGTTAAAAGAAACCACTTTTCAAAAAATAAAAAATAAAAAAACTTATGAAACAGATAAAAATAATGTTTCAAAATTTTTATCAAATAATATTTCATGTTTGTAAGCAATTTATTTATCAAGATGCCTTACATCTTGCCAAGACTGACTGGAGCAGGAGTGTGATGTTCTTTTAATGGAAAACGACGTGCAGTTAAAAGTTACTGTTCTTTTGCTAGAAAATGACGTGCAGTTATTAGTTCAATTGGAATTATGGAAACGAAAATCGTGCAGTTTACATGCAATTGCATAATCATAAAAATGGTAGATCAAATAATTGAGGTCTATGCTCACCTAATTTGAATAAGTGAATAGAAATTTTCTTTTTGCGAGGAAAAAAATTTTGAGTTGCAAAGTTAAACTACATCAAATTTACACAAGAAATATGTCGTTTAACTGTAGAATAACCAGCAATAGAGATTCCTCTAGGAAAAACAAAAAGCAAATAGAGTACTAATATTGCAATTTTCACTTAAAAAAAAAAATCTCTCTTAAGCAAAGCACAAACAATTCTTAAGTGGAAGAAACTGCTGGATGGGCTGAAACCAGGCTCTCCACATAGTTAATGCCTTGAAATGAATAGCTCCCACTAGACCCCAATTTCTTAAGTTGTTTAAGTATCCTAATTTTCTCACCAGATCTCTTTTCAGACATTCTAGGGTGCTCATACAATAGTAGCATCTCATGTTCCTCAGCATAAACAAGAATTTGATCCCTCCAACCTCCAAACATACCGTCGCGGTCGACAGAGAAAGGAATATTGATTCTAACCAACTTAGTCCAAGACTTTTGTGTGTTGCTCACCAGCCAACCATTGTGGCCTCCTCCAAGAGCAACAACCGATTCTTTCCAATTAGCAAATTTAAAGCTACAACCTTGTTGAATTCCTCGTCATGCTCCCACTTCTCTCCAAAAAGTGGTGCTTTGGGTGAATACTTTAACTCCTATAATGTCTAGCAAAAATCTCTCAACTTGTAGTCCTTGTTATGATTGTCGTATCCAAATCCCATGGTTATAAATTGTTAGTGCTAACAAATATTAGTCATTATTGGTTTTGGAAGAAACCTGAAGTCCTTGGTGGAGGGGTTCAATGAGACAGTTCTCGTGCCATCCTAAGAAAGACTTGACACAAAATAAACCATTGCATGATCCTGCAAATGTAACTCCATACTCAAATATTGAGGAACGGTTGCTTAGGAGGAGCGGTACATCGAAATCTTCAATCATTAATTTGTCGCGAAGCAACAATATGTCCCAGTGGTAACTTACAAGATCTAGGTCTATTGCTGGACACCCAAGGATAGCAAGTTGGTTGGTAGTGGATTGGTTATGAAGCTGGGTAGCAATCAAACAAGAGTCCTTAGTGATGAGAGCTGACCATCGTTTTGAGACGCACTTAAATCTCATGAGCGATTTCACAGGTAATTTTGACAGAACCAATACCTCAAGTTCTTCAGGTAATCCTTTTGGCAGTCCCTTCATGGTTGAATGGATGGTTGGATCAGATATTTTTACCGCCCTTGGTTTGGACTACCAAGCAACTAGATTTTTTCCTTCTAGTTTTTCTTGATTGCTTTTCTAGTGATTAAGCCAATCTCCTCTGGAGAATTTTTTTTTTTCCTCTTTTAGCCTCCAAATTTTTCCTCAAAATCCAAATGAGACAATTTTACTAGCACCAATTCTAGTTCTATTAGGATCCTACCGTCAAGAATATTAACTAGAAAACAACTCTTTTTCCATAATATAAAGTATTTTGAAACTTACTATTTACTTCTTTTAAGGGTAAAAAAAATATTCCTATTCATCTCTTTCTCCCCAAATCAAAATCCAATTATCCCAAAAATCATAAGAAACTCAAAACGTTATAATTTCTTTCCATCAAAGAAAAAAAAGGTTATCACTTTTTATACTCAACGCTAAACTAAATTCTTTTTCCCCATAGCTTTGTGCCTTCTAAACCAACCAAACAGTCCTCCCAACTTCTTGCAATGTGTTTCTGATTTTTATGCAAAGAGACACACTGACACTGGATGCAATTACTCGTCTACTGGTTTCTTATTATCTCTCAATGGAATGGAATACTCTATTCATTCAATCCTCTAAATCTGTATAAAAACTTATCTAAAAGATAATCTACCAGAACAGAAAAAGAAATTCCTCATTTGCAAAGGCTGCTAGAGAATTAAACACAGGACTCCGGTGAGAAGGTTTATCTATAACAGCACCGTCTTTAAAATGAATAACTAAACCATTTTACTGGCCAATTTGAATATGCCCCAAACGATAACACAATTAATCTGTCAAACAATCTACATGTTTCAAGTAATTTAAGAAAGTAGAAGATTTGTTTACTAAACCAAATCAAAGATGCTGAAAATCCAGTAAACAAAGAGCACTGGCCATGGAAAAGGGCATCATTTAACATTTGGCAGATTAACAAATCCTATCCATTTCGAAGCTCATGTAGGCCTCTGTTATCACAAGTAAACTAGCAATCCATACGCAGTTGTTCAACAGCTAAACCATGCTACCAAAAGGAAATGATGATGTTGAATTTTACACCATGTGACAACAAGAGTTTCTACAAAAATGATTATTTTCAAACACAAAAACAAAGCAGAGTAAATATCAAGTTCCTGAAAAACTACAAACAAAAAATTCCCCTCCACTATAAAGTTCTCGATATCAACTGCAATGACCCAAAACTCAAGGTTTGTCCTTGTCCTCTTCCTTCATCTTCTTCTCCCACCTGCGCTTCTTATATGCCAGCAACATCTCCGGCATCTTTTCCATCAACCTTGTGGTGTTCTCCCGCTTGTCCATGGCTAATCTGTCAACCTTGTGCCCTTTCCTCTTAGTCCTCATCTCCTTCCTCTCCGGATCATAAGGCCAATCTTCCCCAGCCAGAAGAACCTCCTTGCGGAGCCTAGCTCGTTGACGAGCACTGATGCCGAGCGGCTTCCACGCCCCCAAGTGCCAGTAACCCCAAACCCCTTTGGACAACTCATCCTTGTACTTCGCCAACTTCTCACGCCATGGATACTGGTATTCCCCAATCGCCTGCACCGCGGTTTTTGCAGCTTTCCCTGCCATTCTTGGGTTTTATTTTTAACCCTCTAAAGGGTCCCTGCCAAACCAAACCCAAAAACAAAAAATATATATAAAAATAAATTCAACAAAACAATTATAGCCCTTTGAACAACAAATCGATTTAGGACCAATAGATTGAAAAATGAAAATTAAAAAATAAGGCGAAAAGAAAATTTAATCGAAGAAGAATCAATTATTAAACGTGGACAAGAAAGTGGTATCCAAATGCAATTAATTACGATATTAATTCATCCATTGAGAAGCTTCAATCAAGATAAAGATACAATCTTTTCTTTCACCGTTGTGATAGCAGCTATAAAATCAAAGTAGATAGCAAAATGAGGATCCTAAATTAGGGTTCTGGAAGCAAAGGTTTTAGTAAAAAACAAAAAAAAACTAATTCTTGCCTGTGGTAGTATCAAAATCTGAGCTTTTCGATTGAAGAACGAAAAAAGAACAAACAAAAACTCGCTAAAAATCGGAATAATCGAAGACGAAAACAGAGATCAGAAAAAAAAAAAAAAAAGGGACTAACCGAGAAGAAAATTAACGGCGGAGCCCTCAAAGGTGGTGGTGGTAGCAGCAGCAAAAAATGTGGGAGGAGGAGCTACAGGCGAAGGTATAATAAGCACGTGCTTACTATCATCTTGCATGCAAAGGTGCACAATAAGAGTTTAAGAAACGCCAATTTTAACGTGCCACGTCAATGTTTCTCCCACAAGTAAATGATTAATAAATCCTTTATTTTCGGTCTCTTTTTTTTTTTTTTTTCCTTTTTTTGCCCTACACCCTTCATTTCTTCCGTTTCGTAAATAAATTCGAATTAATGATTTGATTTAAGTTAATATAATTTAAATTAAAATTTAAGTTAATGATTTAAATTGTTATCAAAATTAACGTTTAGATATACATTTAAGTCTTACTTTAAGTATAGAATAAAATTAAAATTTGTGTTTGAAGAGACAGTGAAAATAGTTTTTGATTTATCAATAAATCTAATAAAATCTTAATGATCCTAAAAAAATATGCAATATGAATCTTAATTCATTCCTCTCTTTATTAGGAATACAATGAAAAAAAAAACATCTTAATTAGATAACAAACAAAAAAATTATGATTTTTTTCCTCAAATATAGAAGATAGAATTTTCGTTTTTACTGTAGCAAAGATATCCAAGTCTCAAAGTTTAGGAGTCAAAACTTTGAAAACTTAAATTCTTGATACTCAAAGGATTTAAATTTTGAGGGAAAACAAACACCTATCTAAAAGATTCTTAAAACTCAAATCTAAATTTGAATCCAAAGAATCCAAAGAGTTCTCAAAATAAACACGGATAATAAATCTCCTAACTATTGCAGGCAAACCATTGACTGATGAATTTTTTTAATTTTTTATTTGTTTATACGAGAATCATACGGTACAATTTTTGACGAACGAGGACAACCCAATTGGTTTTAAATCTCTCCACCCCAACCATAGGTTAAGAGTAAAAAAAACCCTCCTTTTTCACATACCAATTTTACCAGAGTGTTTTCTCTCATAAAATTTAAATTGTTATAATATTTTTAAGTTGAATTGGATTATTATAATATTTTCAGCTCAAAACGGTAGTTTAAAACGGCAATCCAGACGCTCTATACAAAAGTGCGAGCCAATCTATTGCCTCTGTTTTGTAGATGGTTAAATGCAACATAAATAAAGCAAGCAAAACAAGATCCAAAGAAATATAAGCAGAAAAGAACTATAGAAAAATAAATCTATACAGTACAAATCATCCACGAGCATTGCAGTTAAAATGGTCGCTATCCGCTTCTGCAGAAGCTAAACATGAAGAAATATTACAATATCCCCTCAGTCTCACTTCACTGAAGAAAATGAATAGCTTCCAATTCCATCCTCCCCTAATCCCCCTTCATACAAGTTACTCCATGAGGCTCCTACAACTCCTACAATTGTTGTTAAAGCCGCATTTCATCTTGGGGTCACTCTACCTTGTGCCGCATGCATTTGGTGCTGCCATTGTTCAAACAGATGAGAAACCGAGCAAAGAATAGAACCCTCAAGACCAACAAATCGAGGAAATTAACCTTTAAAAATGTGTTACCTCTTCTGAGGTTTTTCTTTTAAACGAATTATAATGGTAAAAAGGAAACAAAGTTTAAGTCAAAACTCAAAAGGCATGCGGGCATCTGTTTGTGGGTTTAAGACTGAATTTTTCATTAGTGTCGTGTAAAACCAGTTCCAAAGAGAGAATATTTGACTGAGAAGAAGTTTATGAAATTACCTGAGTCGCATATGATGAACTTTCTGCGAGGAACTTGAGAAACTCTTGCTTCTTCCTATCAAATTTGAACTTTGCATTGTCCAGTAATGCCTGTTCTCTCTTAATATCTTCAATCATCTTTTCTTTCTTCCATTTCAACTCTTGAATTTGCTTCTCAGATCGAATATAGCTTTCGGGCAGGCTTGAGGACACCGATAGTTTGGGAAATCTGACATCCACGTCTTGCCTACACCAGATGGGTTTTCAAAAATAAGATGAACCAACAAACACTAATGTAAAAAATAATGACCACAATTCATGCAACCAAAATGTTATAAACCAAGCTAAGTAGAAAGCTAGAATACATTTTATTTCATTGCTGTTGACGGAGATTCTTACCGAATTCCAAGGGAAAAGACACCAGGGGCCCTAATCATTCCTCCATCTAAAGAAAGGGCTCCATCGCTTACACATGGCAGTGCATTTTGCATTTCCGCCCTTGTTTTGTAGACTTGTAAACGAGAGAAAAGATTATAAAAAAGAGTCTCCCTAAGGCCATGCCCACTGGCTGTGACACAAAATAAGTTTGTGGTGTCAACATTGATCATGTTTACAGCAAAGCCAAGAAAGCCAGGTGGACACTCTCCGTTAGCTAATCTAGGCTTTAGAAGATCAAGCCTCCTTTGAGGGTCATCAGGTACAAACTCACCAGCATATGGTCTGTGGAAGTAAAGAAAAAATAACAATTCTAAATGCACTACCAAAATACCAAATCATATAAATTTAAAGTAACACAGGTTTTTTTTCCCCTGAAAGGATACTGACAGAGATTGCCTCTACAAAGGCAGTGCTTTAGATTCATGCCTTAAATTTTCAAGACAAACAACAAGAAATCTTCCTTCCAAAGCCCTTCCAATAGAAGCACCAAGCCCATGAAGACCAGCACTCTTGTTTATGCAGCCTTCTCTGTCATATATTTCTAGAGCTTTGACACCTTCGTAAGTCTTACAGACAACTGCCAACATATTCTCCATTCCCAAGTACTCTGAGAAAAGTCTGCATTTCAAGTTCAGAAAAACACGTCAAGTGACATATCAAGGCTGCCTTCTACAATCTATCAATGAATGTACCCTGTGCCCGTGGATTGTAATTAGTAAGTGCCCTGAATGTTTAAAAAAAGACCCTGTCCACCCTTTACACTTCAAAGTCCTGGATATTAATTCAAGTTCCATACCAACAACATAATGCAGTTGATACCAGGACTGCGACACATGATTCTCCAACCAGGAAAAGAAGATATAAAGAAAATGCTAAATCTCCTTACCTACTAAGATTATCATCATCAACTTTGCCAAGTGTAGCAACAATACCCAGCACATCCTTGGTCAATGTCAGATGAGAAGCCTGAGTACCGTGACGAGCTTTGAGCTGGCATAAAATGCCTGCAGCAGATTTTTCATGTTGTAGAATCTGTTCATGTATGTCCTCCTCACTTTGACGGTGGGAATGGTCCTCATTCTCAATCGTAGTTGTGGTGGAGGAATGGTACTTTCCCAAAGTCACTGAAAGGAAACTTTTGAGCGGATAAATTACAGGAAAAGGAGACACAAGAGCACAGAAAATTTGTATAGTGAAAAGAGTTTATTAAACATAATTCTTTAAAAAAAATAATAAAAAAAACCTAGTAATTCCTTCCAAAAGCAACGCTTTATGTAAGTTTAGATACCAGAATAAATATAGTTGACAGTTCTTTGAGTTTCTAACTTGCATCAACTTCCTCATTGACTTTCTAGCTAGGAAACCAGGTTAGAGGCTGAAAATTCACAGCCAAAGTTGCTGTTTATACAAAAATGCAAACACAGGATTCATGGAAAGTTTCATAAAACAACAGGTTTCCCATTACAGTCAAATCCATATTAGTAAAAACTAAAAAGCATTAATAGAAAAATGATGCAATATACCTTGAAAATCAAGAATAGAGTCATCTAATTTGTTTTTCTGGGACTTCAGGAATTTTATGTTCTCCTCATGCTGTTTTATTTTCATTCCTATCATTTGAAGATCATCTTGAAGTCTCTGAAAAGATTATGTCATTGCAATGTTAATGCCACCAGTCTATACTTTAACATCAAGAAAACTTACTAGAAATGACTCACACTTCAACAAAAACAATAACAATAGTATAATTATAATGATACAAAACATCAACCAAATGTTAAATGTATGGTAAAGGAAACTATAAAAATCCTAGAGACAGATTTTTGGCACAACCTTAGAGTAGTTAATAATAGATTCTGCCTGCGAAAACCCTCCATTTTGTGCATTGTCCTTTTCTCCTACTATGCTAGTTGCATTTGGATCCACTTGCATCAATGCTGCTGGTTCTTGCATAGGCAATGAATTTGCATGAATGGAATGCTGCAAAGAAAAGGTTGTTTAAGTATTTTCCAGATATCCTCCAATTGCATAAACTCAATGGATACAATCAAGACAATGTGTTCTGAAAAAAAAAAAAAGGGACAAAAAAGAACGAAAAAAAATAAATTGAAATAAGAAATACAGATATTATGCAAAAAAAAGAAAAAAAAAAAGAGGAAGAATTGAGCAACGCAATAGTATTTTTTGTTTTATTTTAATTTGCAGCTCAAAAAAATACATCCTTTTTAAGAGATACATAGAACAACCCAAATACAAAATAAATAATAACCACCTTCTAAAATGTTCTAGCAAACGAAAATGCACAATTATCATATACATCTTTAGAAAGCTGACAAATTTCTGACAACTCCGCGGTTCAAGAGCTATATACGAAAGAAAAATAGCAAATTCCGGGACTATATTAGGGAAATTTTGCCAAACCCACTATCACGAAGCCGTTAAAGAAACAGAAAACGCAGAGTATTTTAAGACATAACTCGATTAAAGTTCGTTTTCCTTGGAAATTTTGGCATAAGAAAACTACGAAATGGAGAAGAAGAACATGCATTCAAATTATCAAAACCCTTATGCTCAACTCGGTAGCCAACAGAGCGTGTTAATAACAATAAAAAACAAAAAACAAAAAACAAAAAATAAAAGGGAAAGAAATTGAAGGACGGGATGACAAGTTTTATATTGCTGCCGTTTCTGACATTTTCTAGGACACCAAACAGACAGGAAAAGGGGGAAATTTTCAAAGGGACTCACCTGGTTGTTAGGTTGAAACATGGCCGAGTTGACTCAGCAGTACCAACGGCCGTTCTCGTTCTCGTTCTCTTTTCTGTTTTCTCTCTGTTTCTGAGGTGGAATTTCACTCCATATACAGGGGCCGTCAGCAAATATGTATGACGAGAATCTGGGCTTAAGAGCAAGAACACTGAGCCTGAGGTACGCGTCGTCACCTCAAAAAACGACAATATATAAATTTTGCATAGAAATATTTCGATACAAGTAATTAAGCACGGTGACATAGGCACCACTGGCAGTGATGACCTTTTCCAACATTTCCCAAACGTTAAACGACATTCATTTAAAAGATAAGCAAACGACAAAACGATATGTCGTTTGTTTACAAATTTCAGTGAACGACGTGTCACTTAAACGCCGCCAGCGACATTTCAGCGTACCTTATGTCGCGTCATATGCTTGATAAGTGTTGACAGACGTAAACGACATGCAGCTTGATTCCTTTTTATGTGGACAACAATAAAATTCTCAAGTCTGAGCAGTACGAAAATGATGTCGCTTTCCATTATTAAAAGGCTGCAGCTTTTTTGGATGTGCGCGCGCGCGCTTGTTGTTTTTTTTTTTTTTTTAAATAACCAGCGACTTACGGTTAGTCCCTAAAAAAAAAAACAAAAACAAAAAAAAAAACAAATACTTTGCAACTTTACTGTCTGCCTCATTGTTGACTCAACCAACACGACAGAAAAATATTTAATTGCCAAAAAAAATTGTCGTTTAAGCCTGACGAACTCTCAAAAAAATTAAGCTAAACGACTCCCAAAAAAAAAAAGAAGAAATGGCTAAACGACAAACCCTCTTTTTTTTTTTCTATCAGGAAAAAAAAAGGACAGTAGGCCTCATTAATTCAAGATTCAAAGGCAACTCTTCATAAACGTCAAAAAAAAAAAAAAATACATATATACATATATATATATATAATTACATTAATAACTACAGATCTTGTCAAACATTTCAATTTTTTAGAATATACGATACACACACATACATGCAGATATATAAACACACACACACACACATATATATATATATATATGTTTGTCGTTTAGCTATACATACAAACATATGGAGAATGGTAATGGAGCGTTGTACTTCAAGCATTGAGAAATCAGTAAATTACAGAAGTTCTATTTGAATTTTCCTGGCTTGTCCGAGCTGTTTATTGTGTTGGATCCATTCCATACTCCAAATAGTAGTGTTCAAGTAAAGGATCCACCTGTTCCCTTAACTTCAAATACTTATTTTTCTTCTTGTCGAATCTCTTCTTTTCTTTCTCATGCCTCTTCATTCCTACCCCTCTACGCCGGTCAACCATTCTCAACTGCGATTTCTTTTCTGCAAGCTGCTTCACATTTTCTCGAGAAACGGAGTCATTTTCCGTTGTATCAACTTGAAAACATATTCCAGGGTCCAGGTCCCTAAGGAGGAAATAATCACCAAACAACCTCATTGTAAGACCAAACTTTCACGCATTAAATACGAGGCAGCGCAGACTCAGTTTGAAAGAGAGAGAAAGAGATACCCAGCTCCAAAAGTGACCCTGCCGTTTTCTTTCAAAATTCCACCATCAAGAGAAACAGCACCATGTTCTATACAAGCACGTGCAACTAACATCTCTTCCCTTGTTCGATAAACTTGGAGCTGACCAAAAAGACAGTAGAATAATGTCTCTTGAAGACCATGGCCTGAATTCGTCGTTATTTGCAGGTGATCATTGTCTAAATCAATCATATTGACTGCAAATCCCAGAAACCCAGATGGTACTGTTCCATCACGCATACAAGGAACCGGTAAGGGCAGCTTCTTCTGAGAACCACCACACCCAATCCCACCCACGTAAGGACTGCCAAAATAACAAGCATGACATGAGACGACTTTATATATTTTCCATCAGACGTCATATTTTCCTTTTCATAAGAGCAGAACCCTCTTATATATCTAGGGAAAGGCTTCAGTCCTTCACAAAGGACATGCCTTCCATGACATGACATTCATTTTTATGTAACAAAGACTTTGGAAGGTATAGAAACAAACTTAATCCAAACCAAGTCATTGTCACATAAAATAAATGTTGTCATGCCTCTATTTTTATATGTTACAATGTAAGACCAACCATTCAAGAAAGATCTAAAATATGCAAGTAACACAGGCAAATAATCCTGTTCCTAAATTGATAAACTGGGGTCAGGAAGCTTTAATGTTTACCTTATGTCTTCAAGGCATAAAACCATATAGCGACCCTTTATGGATTTCAGATGTGCAATGCCCGCTGCAAGATGAGCATCACTACAAGCAACGTCATAGAAGTATATCAAAGCGACATTTACAAAAGGAAGATCAAATCAATCCTAAATCCCGTGAAATTTATCATGGATGAATGAGAACTAATTTGTTCAAACTTCAAAGTTTACTTCTAAAATGTGAAACTCAAAATCGCTAGATGGCTGGATCTCTGAGTTTACTAATAAATGAACTGCAATGTTGGACCATGACGAGGTGCAAAACTGCACGTACTTTACTCTGTAAAGTAAATTAAAGATGAGATATATTGTTGTACCTTCTTTTTATTTTCAATGGAGAAGATAAATTTTTTTTCTACTTGCTTAAGGGAAGATGAGTCCTGAAGAAGCAAGACCTTTTCATCCAAAGGAGATTGAATCTCCCTATACTCAGATTTTGGAGTTATCATCCGTACTGCAGGTTTCACCAAATGAACCTGCACAGGGTTTGACAATCATCACCACAACAAGGCTGTAAGGTAACTAGGGAAAAAATTACTTTGGCAAAGCTATTAGAACCTTCACGTGCAGAATCAGATTTGAATGAGGAGAATGGCAAGCTGAGAAACAAAAGCTTCCCTCTCACTGAGGTAGGGGAATAGCAGGAACAGTGCATTGACCATGCTTGAAAGTATACCGGATAGACTCCACTGTATCATTCAAATTGGCCTTTATTGTAAGCATATGTGACTGGCCAGTTTTCTCTTCATCATGATGAATGGTATCATCAACAAGACCCTCCGAATTGACAATTTCAAAAACCAAATTTTCCAGTATGGAACCGGCTTTGAGTACCTCAGGTACCTAACGATGATCTTTTTTTTTTTCAGCATATGAACAACAATAATTAACTGAAAATCGAAAGACAGAACAACAGCGTCACCTTTGATACAAGTCTCGGTTCCCTTCTCTCAATTTGAAACTCTTTCTCAATAAGAACTCGCTTGTCCGATAATACAGAGAATGATACTGCAAATGGGGAGGGTAATTAGAAACTGAGATGTATATGTATCGTAAAAAAACATAACAAACGGAAATGCATACAAATGGCACTAGAATATCAAGGGTTTAGTTATTTTTTCATCAATGAAAGATATTTTTGGTTTGCTTAATTGTTTCTTGACTACATGAGAATATAATTTCCACGTCATTATGCTCAAGGAAAAATGCACAGCAAATGTTGCAGATATAAAAATTGAAAATACACAAGGAAACAAACATAAAAGTTTGTAATGTATAGTTGAAGCAGACAAGATTACGTTTGCAATGGTATGAATCATAGTAAAACCCGTGTCTAAAAAACTAGCCAGCAAATGTGCATACCATTTTCTCCATAACCAGCAGTTACTTTCAGAAGGCCACTAAGGTCGATGCGCCCACAATTATCCACCTATATCTAATATTAAAAAAAAAAAAGAAAAAAAAAGCAATTACTCCCAAAAAAAAAAAGTAATTACTTCAATTTTTTTCCCCAAGAAAACCTGGTCAGAGATAGATTTTTCTGCCTAGCATCAAACGAATACATATGCTGTTAACTAAGGAAACAATATGCCCATGGTATCATCTTAGTGGATCAAAAACAGCAAAGTAACCATTTCTAAACAGAATAACCATGATAGGTAAGGACTCTATTGACAACAGTTGCAATTGGATCGACCAAAAAAGCATAATTTACAGCTCATGAAAAAGGCGCTAAGATTTATTTTTGACAACTCGAAATAAAGAATTGATAATAAAAATCATTCAGACTGCAACGTCCGTGGAGTTCAACAAAGCCACATTGTAATAACAAGACTCGTTTCGTCCTGCTTATTTACTTATGTAAATTATTAAAAATAATAACAAGCAAATCAATAAATAAACCTCTAAATTTTGTTTTCAAAATCACTTTATAATAGCATAATCACACAAGAAAACGTAGGAATCTGACCTTGCGTTTCAATCCTGGTTGATCTAGTATCTCAAGCCCTTCCAAATTCAATTGAACTTCCGAGCCTTCCATTACATGATTATTATATGCATCAAGCATCCAGAGAAAGAAGAACATAATATTAGATTTTAAGCAAGTAAAAAAAATATTAGCAACGTTTGCAATCACCAGATTTCAATCAGTTAACCAGAAAATTTTTTTAATAGCTAACAACAAGTTTATCAGATAGAAGTCTTTGAATGTTTATGTAAATACCTAGATAGATATTAACGTACCTCCAATTCAAGCTCTTTAATAATGCAACCTGGAATCAGTTGGTTAAAAAAAATTGATGGTTGAGCTTTTACAACGTCTGTAGATCCAGGATTAACGGATACATAGAAAGAACAAGTAAATAAAAGCACGTAATAAAAATAATCTCGCTAAATAGCAAGACATGAAAACGTAATTCTAAAACCAGGTTTTTGCAAAAAGTTAGTAGAATACCATGACAAAGGATGGAATCAGAGAATAGCTCATCGGAACTAGATATGACCAAAGTGGCTTCATATCCCGGCCGAATCTTGTCCAATTCACTACTATGAATCAATAAGTCCTGAAAACATACAAAAACTTGAAAGATGCACAAATAAATGCCTAAGGCAAATTCCATATTTATGTAAATGCAAGTGGTGCAGAAATAACCTGCGACAAATACAATGAAACAAGATCATGTAAACCATACCTTAACTTTCAGTTCCATTCCAGAACCTGAAACTTCTGTCTTAAATCTTTTACATACAAAAGAACTCCCTTTTTCGCTGGCAACTTGAACAGAACTTGAGGTTTAGATGTAAAACAAGTACGATTGCCATAAATGTCATAACATGCAATGACAACAGGTCTACCAAACGAGCCAACTCTGCCATAGAAGATCATTAATGAATAAGCTGACATTAAGAGAGAAAATGTATATCAAGCAGATGTGACCACGTTGAATACAATATGTACTTTTAAAAAAACATAACAAAGCCTCTTTTAAAAGTAAGGTACCTCAAGCTATACGGTAAACTCCGGTTATTGCTTAAAATTTTCCACTTCCCGATCTTAGAAGAGGCCTTGACATTGACTTTTTTAATGAAAGTTGTGCAACTTGAATCACTCTGATGAATGCAATGACAACGCAACTTATCACATGATGAGGAAGATATTACAATCCTACGATTTTTAAAGGACACAAATAAATTAGAGTCTGGGCAAACCACTTACAAGAGAGAATGAAAATGTATAGATGCCCACTTTTTGAAACAAATTTGGGAGCTTGCATCCAAGTGGAAAGCTGTACAGACCATGGATTCCTTTATGAGAAGAAGGCGGGATATGCACCGAATAAAGGTGATCCCCATTTCCAACATCTTTGTTTTGGCCATTGAACTTCACCTCCAATGACATTTATGTTTTACATCTAGAAATATATTTCTGGTCCAAATCTTTTGGGTCACTCTGAGGTACATAATTGGCAGGTCGAACAACAGCCACAACTTTCTTTGGAGAAACTTTTCCAGCATCAGCAGTCGCAGGCAATTCCTGACAAAATAGACACCATCATGCGCTTGATAATTTACAATTTCTCTACTAAAGTAGTTATAGCAAAAAAACAAAAACAAAACAAGATAAACAAAATCATTCAGCCCTATCCAAGGTTCCGATTTTGTCAGTCTTTAAAATTGAAACTAAACAAATTCCTTGCATTAATAGTAAAGGGGAAAAATAGTGGAAAAACATTTAACCTCCCCATCAACCTCCAACTCTTGATATTCTTTTGTACTTAGCAAGTCGATGGTAAAAGGAGCTTTTTGACGCTGCTTCTCGACTAAATGATTCCACGCCACAGTATCGACAGATATGCACTGCAATTAACAGCTCAGATATCAAGCATCTAAAAAAAGTTTTCGTTTTTCTTTAAGGCAAAAAAAAGGGGCGTATTGGAAACCTTTCCAGAGTCGATAATGTAATATAAAAACAATATGAAACAATTGAATTCATAAAAGCGGAAGCAAATTGATCATTAAATACCTCCAGTCATTGCTTTGTTTTTGCACGATTTTGTATACTGTGTTTCATGAATTCTTGATTTTCTGGACACTCATAAATCTACTCAGATGGTGTATTGTTGTTTTTCAGAAATGTATGCCCAGGGACCAGAGAATGAAAATTCTCAAAATTTTCGTATATTTGCCGTGATCATCACACAGCTTTTTAAGGGGCTGCCGAACGGTTATTCCAACAATTAACCGTTCGGCGGTTGATGCTAAATGTATTCTCCACGTGGGGCCAATTAGAGTCCAACATTCTCTCACTTAGCCCATACTTCCCATCAACCATTGCAATAAGAAACAAAATACATGAATCATGGCGATAGGTCCTCTAAATGATGAGTATTATCTTCCATGCATCATAATATATCTTGCCTCTTAAGATTTATCCTTATATCTTAATGAACAAATCCAATGTTTATTCTAGGTCCAAACTTTAGTGATATTTCTTAGAAATAAAGTTGTGCACTCAACTGAAGATGAAATGAGAAAATATCATAAATATAGAGTTTTATAACAAAGTACAACAAATTACATGAGGGAACCAAGTCCTATTCTGTCCACATGATCCTTAAATTTCACTGGTGGCATGCCTTTAGTCAAGGGATCGGCAATCATCAATTCAGTGCTTATGTGTTCAATGACCACTACTTTATCCTTAACACGCTCTCTTATGGCCAGATATTTAATGTCGATATGTTTGCTTCGACTACCGCTCTTGTTGTTTCTAGTCATAAAAACAGCAGCTGAATTGTCACAGAATATCTTCAATGGCCTAGAGATAGAATCCACAATCCTAAGCCCAGAAATGAAACTCTTGATCCATACACCATGTGAGGTAGCCTCAAAACAGGATACGAACTCGGCCTCCATAGTGGAAGTAGCAGTCAAGGTTTGTTTGGCGCTCCTCCATGAAATAGCTCCACCAGCTAGCATGAAAATATATTCGGAAGTTGATTTTCGTGAATCAATGCAGCCAGCAAAGTCAGAATCAGAGTAGCCAATGACTTCCAAGTTGTCAATCCGTCTATACATAAGCATGTAGTCTTTGGTTCCTTGTAGGTACCTCATCACCTTCTTTGCAGCCTTCCAGTGGTCTAATCCTGGATCACTCTGATATCTGCCCAACATTCCTACCACAAATGCAATGTCAGGTCTTGTGCAAACCTGAGCATACATAAGACTTTCAACAGCTGAAGCATATGGAATGTTGCGCATCTGTTCTCTTTCAAGGTCATTTTTCGGGCACTGATTCAGATTGAATTTGTCACCCTTCACAATGGGAGCTATACTCGGTGAACAATTTTTCATCCGAAATCTCTCCAAAACTTTGTTGATATAGGCCTCTTGAGACAGACCCAAAGTGCCTTTATATCTGTCTCTGTGTATCTTAATGCCTATAACGAATGATGCATCACCCATATCCTTCATGTCAAAGTTTTTAGGGAGGAATTGTTTTACCTCATGTAGCACACCCTTGTTATTGGTTGCAAGTAGAATGTCATCCACATATAGAACCAGGAAACAAATTTTACTCCCACTGACCTTCTGGTATATACATTGATCCATGATGTTCTCTACAAATCCAAATGAAGAGATGACATCATGAAATTTCAAATACCACTGACGGGAGGCCTGCTTTAACCCATATATGGATTTCTTAAGCTTACATACCAACTGCTCACCATTACTAGAGGAGAATCCTTCTGGTTGTTTCATATAAACCTCTTCCTCTAGTTCACCATTGAGAAATGCCGTTTTCACATCCATCTTTTCCAACTCTAAGTCAAAATGAGCAACAAGTGCCAAGATAATGCGAAGAGAATCTTTCTTGGATACAGGAGAAAAGGTCTCCTTGTAGTCGATTCCTTCTTTCTGAGTGAATCCTTTGGCGATGAGTCTTGCCTTATATTTTTTGATGTTGCCCAATGAGTCTTTCTTTGTTTTATAGACCCATTTACACCCTATGGCTTTTGCACCATCAGGCAACTCGACAAGATCCCAGACTCCATTGGATGCCATAGAATCCATCTCATCCTTCATTGCATCGTACCAAAGTTTCGATTCTTGGCAACTTATGGCTTGTAAAAACGTTTCGGGATCATTTTCGGCTCCAATGTTGTAGTCCGATTCTTGTAGATACACAACATAATCACTAAAAATTGTCGATTTCCTTTCTCTACTAGATCTCGTTAATGTTGGTTCAACATTTTCCAGAGGAATCTGTTGTCCAACTTGTTGCTCGATCGTTTCCGGTGGTTCTTGAGCAACTTGACCTTCTAGATTATTATCAGCAATTTATGGAACCTCAATGATCGGTTGCACAACACTCGGTTGAACTATAGGAGTGCTATGAACTATGATCAACCTGTCACTTGATGTAGATGGTTGAGCTTCAGTATGATCTCCTTCAGAAACTATGTTCTGAAATTGATCGCTCCCACTAATCAAGTCATTCTCAAGAAACTTGGCGTTCCTTGATTCCACAAATCTAGTGCTATGAGTTGGACAGTAGAATCTATATCCTTTGGACCTTTCAGCATATCCAACGAAATACCCGCTAATGGTCCTCGGATCTAGCTTCTTCTCTTGTGGGTTGTATACTCTTACTTCAGACGAACATCCCCAAACGCGTATATGTCGCAAACTCGGTTTCCAACATTTCCATAACTCAAATGGCGTCTTTGGGACAGCCTTAGTCGGAACCCGGTTTAATATATACACAGCCGTCTTAAGAGCTTCAGTCCACAAAAACTTAGGTAGGTTGGAGTTACTTTGCATACTCCTCACCATGTCCATTAATGTTCGGTTTCTTCTTTCTACTACACCATTTTGATCCGGAGAACCAGGCATGGTGTATTGGGCAACTATCCCATGCTCTTGAAGAAAAGTCGCAAATGGACATTGAGCTTGTCCATCCTCAGTGTATCTGCCATAATATTCTCCACCTCTATCTGTCCTCACGATCTTTATTTGCTTTCCGCATTGTTTCTCCACTTCAGCCTTGAAAACTTTAAAGGCGTCTAATGCTTCGTCCTTTGCATGAAGCAAGTAGAGATACATGTACCGTGAATAATCATCTATGAAATAGATGAAGTATCTCGGACCATATGAGTCCATTACTGGACTACAAAAATCTGAATGTATGATTTCTAATATTTCTGAACTCCTCTTGGCACCTTTCTTAGACTTGTCGGTTAGCTTTCCCTTAATGCAACCCACACAAGTCTCGAAGTCAGTAAAATCCAAAGTACTAAGTCCTCCGTCAGTCACTAACCTCTTGATTCTCTCAATGGAGATATGTCATAATCTCCGATGCCACAACATAGAGGAATCCTCATTTATAACACAACGTTTAATGCCAGATTGAACATGCATAGCAGTATGATGTGGTTCATTTTGCAAGTTAATTGAGAAAAGACCATCAGACAAAATACCATTCCCAACAAGATCAGATTTATAAAATAAACTGAAACATTTGTCTGAAAAAGTAAAGGAATATCCCAAAGGTACAAGTCTGGAAACAGAAATTAAGTTCCTAGAAAAGTTTGGAACATAAAATGTCTTATCCAATTCCAAAGTAAAACCACTACTTAAAACTAAGGTGCATGTTCCGATGGCTTCCACATGTGAACGCATCTTGTTTCCTGAAGAGATGCTTAGCTCACTTCCCACTGGCTTCCTTAGTTTTCGCATACCCTGCAAAGTATTCGAAACATAGATTGTAGATCCAGAATCAATCCACCATGTGTTATAAACAATATCAACCATATTAGATTCATAACAAACCAATAAGATTGGATTACCTTTCTTCTCAAGCCAACTCTGAAATTTTGTGCAATCCTTCTTCATGTGTCCCTTTTTTTTACAGAAGAAACACTTGGATTCCTTCTTAATGACAGCTTTGGGAGGTATTTTACCCTTCCCTTTGTCCTTGGCTTGAAATTGGTCTTGATTATGATTCTTTCCTCTCGTGGTTGTCAGTGCAGTTTCACCCATTTCCATTACAAGCCGCCCCTCTTCCTGAGTACACATGGTCAGAAGTTCATTTATTGACCATTTGTCTTTATGTGTATTGTAGGAAATCTTAAAGGGCCCATATTGTTTTGGAAGGGTGTTCAAAATATAGTGCACCAAGAAAGATTCAGACATATCTACCTCAAGGTTCTTTAGTTGAGCTGCTATGTCCCTCATCTCCATGATGTGCTCACGCACACCTCTCACACTGGTGAGCCTTAAGGATGAGAACCTCATGATTAGGGTGCTGGCGAGTGCCTTATCTGAAGTTTCAAATTGCTCATCGATAGCCTTCAGTAATGCTCGGACTTTGTCATACTGTTCGACGGAACCACGTATCCCAGCAGAGATTTTAGTCTTTATGAACATGACGCTAAGGCGATTAGATCGCTCCTAACGTTCATAAAGAGCAATCTCATCCTGAGCGCTGGTTTCAGTAATTACGGGCTCGTCTTTCCTTATAGCATAATCAATGTCCATCCACCCCAAGTGAAGGAGAATTCTCTCCTTCCAGACCTTATAGTTATCCCCTTTCAGCTCAGGGATATCACATCGTACATCAGAGAAATTCACAGGTTGTATGACTGCATAATTAAAATAAACATGCTTATGATCCAAAATATTGGGGCTAATAAACATAAATCATGTTTTACCAATGTAAATCATGCATAATATCATGAATCTATGACATAAAACTTGTCTGTGGGCTAAAGTTCTAATTCAATTAGATTCATTTAATTGTATGATAAAACTATCAAATTATGTTCCCTTTTCTAATCCCTGTGGGTAAATTAGAAAATATAATTTGATATTTTATCCTAATTAGTCATACCAATATAATAAAAATTCCTGTGGGATAAAATTTATTATATTAAGTACAACTAATTACAATCTTTTAACCAAATGTGATCCTAAACCAATTAATATATAATTTTGTATAATTAGAGTTGCTGTGGCTAGGCTCCAATTATTCAAAATTATATGGATCACTTAGACATTTAATTTTGTTCACAAATTATTCATGAAAATTGCATGTTCTATAGGCAATATAATAATTATGAACAAAATCTTAATATGTGCTAAATAGGTTAATTAACTTAATAACATGCATAATAAAACTTAAAACAATGCATATAACAATAATTAGCACAACAATTATGACAATATATTTTTCAATAAAACATTCATTAATATAGAACATTTTCTAAATGATATGCATAATTAATTTCATAATTTATGCAGAAAAATATATTTTCAAAATTATGTACATACAACAATAAAATTATGCACATAAAATAAATACTTGGATATGCATAATTAATTTCATAATTTATGCAGAAAAATGTATTTCCAAAATTATGTACATACAACAATAAAATTATGCACATAAAATAAATACTTGGCACATAAAGTATAAATTGAATTTCCCATGAAATTATTGCAAAAATTATGTGCATATCCAAAAACCAAAAATAATTTTTAATTTTTAATTTTTTTTTTGATTTTCTGCCTTCATTAAACGACTTGTCGTTTTGGGGTTGGGACACCCCAAACGACTTGTCGTTTTACCACTGAAACGCCGTATCCCTTAAGAAAACGACATGTCGTTTTTGCCCAGTAAAGGACAAAACGACATGTCGTTTTTTTGCTGCTGAACTCAAAATTAAAAACGACGTGTCGTTTTCAGTCGTCTTCAACCTTGATCCGGGTTTTCTTGACTCGGTTACGACCCGGTACAAAACCCAACGGTTTCTAAGCATTCCGGACACCGTTTTTGACGTTTCAAATCACAGAAATCTTAGAAATCGAATGTCTTAATGATTTTTAATCTCATTTTTCATTAAAAAACTCCAAATTGAAGAACCCGAATTCACAAAAATTTGAACGTGAACTCCAAAAAAAAAAAACGGTTGTTCAACGGCAAGGCAGAGGCATTTTTTTAAGTCATCTCTGATGCCAAATGTAATATAAAAACAATATGAAACAATTGAATTCATAAAAGCGGAAGCAAATTGATCATTAAATACCTTCAGCCATTGCTCTGTTTTTGCACGATTTTGTACACTGTGTTTCGTGAATTCTTGATTTTCTGGACACTCACAAATCTACTCAGATGGTGTATTATTGTTTTTCAAAGATGTATGCCCAGGGACCAGAGAATGAAAATTCTCAAAATTTTCGTATATTTGCCGTGACCATTACACAGCTTTTTAAGGGGCTGCCGAACGGTTATTCTAACAATGCTAAATGTATTCTCCACGTGGGCCAATTAGAGTCCAATAGATACCGCTAACAGGAATGGACAAGGAGCTTCGCTTATCCAGACTAGCCTCCCCGTTAACTTCAGAAAGAATGCACCCATTCTCATCTGGTATACCAAGTGGCCTTTTCATACCTAAGCAATAAACAACATGTATCGCTAAAATTACTTGAGTAATCAATATAGAGACTAAAAAAATTAGAGTACGCAAATGGGAAACATACCTGCATATAATCCGAGCATCTCTTATGAAAAAAAACTGAAAAACAACAAAAAATGATATTTTTCTTCACCAAAATTTTTGCACTGCACAACACGAGTTTGAGTGATACTAAGGCATTACAAAACGAACCAACGAGGACACTGCGTCACCTTCAAAACCTCCAATCAAAAAGTATTCTAGTGTTGCATAGACATTATTTTTATGAACACCGGCACATGCTCCCTTCAGAATTTTGATCCTCTGACCGGATTTCCATGCTTGTCCTTTCCTCTTTAAGAACCTTATGGACTCGCAAAACTAGAATTGACAATGAAACAATGAAAATGACTAACCGGCACCAGATATAATCAGATTGAGAATCATTTAAGAGAAATAAACCCGGAATTGAAATACTTGAACGGAAACAAATAATTTTGATGCAAAGTTTGAAAAATAAAGCTGATTATACTTCCATGCATACCTTCGGATGAAATTCCAATTTCTCTTCTTTTTAAAGGGCTAACAACAATTACCAGATCATCTTCACCGTGATCAACTTCTTCGTCATACTGCATGTGCATCTGAAGAATCCAATCTTGATAGTCCTTTTCTAGTTGTGAAGAACTCAACAACTTTCCATCCCTATAAACTTCGATATCTATTCCTGAATACTTAAAAATACTAGAATGAGAAAAATAAAAATAAAATAAAACCAAACCTGCCCCCAATGAGCAGAACTCAGAAGATACCTTCATCACTCTCATGAAGGTTATTGCCAAAGTTCCTCAGAGCAATTGCAAAAGGATTCTGGTGTGCTAAATCCGCCTGCGCATGATAATGCACTTTCTTAGTAACTGATAGGCCCAAAGGTCCTCCAATTCGGTTCACTTATGTTAGGACCAGGCGTAAGAACGATAGGGAAGCCCAAGTTGAAAAGGGTGTCCATCCAAGCTGTGGTGGCAAGTGCTGATGTGTGTGCTAAGAAGTGTGCTGATGACTGTGCTGTGGGGTATGCTGATGTGGGTGCTGAGATGGAGGCTGGAAAAAGGGGTGCTGAAGTGGCAGGAGGAGAGAATGTGATTAGGGAATGGGAACAGGAAAGAGAGAGAAGGGAAGATGGGCAAATTTTGAATGAATCAGTGCTACTGAGAAAGGAGTGCTAGGCTCACTCGAATAGCCGTTTATCTTTGTTATTTTCCAGTTTTCTTTGAACAATAATAAAAAAATCCAGTCTCTGAATTTCCTCATTCTCTGTGTTTCTGCTTGAATTTTTATTAAAGTTTGGTTAAAGCTTATCAGTAACTGCATCAGACGTGTACCAACCAAATTCATGGAGTTATACTCCAAATTTGTATTTCGTTATAAGATTTGCTTGTTAAATAAGCTATCTTCACACAAATAAAATTATTTGTTTAACAATTTCAATCCACTCAAAATCGCAATTCTGACTTGAGCATGAGCAGCAAATAAAACCAAATGCGAGAGAGAGATATATATAGAGAACGAGATATATTAATATATGGGTACGTTTGGTTGGAGTATTTTTTGGACTTAATAGACTCAAATTTGAATTCAAGTATCAAGAATCTTTTGGATAAATGTTTGTTTCCCCCAAAATCCAAATCATGAGTATAAAAGAATCCAAGTTTTCAGAGTTCTTATCCCCTAAACTTTTGATACTCGGATATCTTTGCTATGGTAAAAGTTAAAATTCTCTTTCCTATATTTGATAAAAAAAATCATAACTTCTTCATTTGGTATCCAAATAAAATGATTCTTTTTTCATTGTGTTTCTAGCGAATAGATGAATAAATTAAGAACTATGTTGCATATTTTTTACCATCAACATTAAAATTTATTAGATTTGTTAATAAATCAAAAAACTTTTTTCATTACCTCTCCAAACATAAATTCTAATTTTATTCCATACTCACATTAACACTTAAATGCACATCCAAATGTCAATTCAAATAACAATTCAAATCAATAATTAACTCAAATCAAATCACTAATTTGAATCTATTTATCAAATAGACCCTCTATATATATATATATATATATATAAAAGGAAATAGAGAGAGAGTCTTGTAGAGAAAAAAGAATAACATCAAGACTTGCCTTTGATGGTGTTGGATTGATTCCGGCATCAGTATCTGCAACCAAAACATTTTTTTTCCTCAGTGCAGACAATGAAGAAAAAAATTCTCAAACCATGTATTGGCAAAATGAAGAGCAGACAGAGCGAACCTAGAAAACTAAAAAATTGAACCAGCCTTGTGCCTACCGATGAAGCATTTAACTCGAGAACAACAACTCTTCAATATTTGTGCCTTACTTCCCTTCTTGTGCCTCAAGTCCATGAAAGGCAGCAGCGCCTGTAGAAAAGTTAAGTAGACATTCAAATTAAAGATATTACCAAATAATTCAAACATAATGATTGGTGTGCAGATGTACATTTCCACAAATTTCATCCATTAGCTAAACATTAACATGTGTATTTCATGCAGTGCAGAAGATATGAACAATGAGTAGATAACATTTTTCTTGATCTTCAAGCAATGATTTCAATCTAACATGGGCCCATAAATTTGAACTCTTAAATTCACTAGGTTTTATAAAAGATGATTTCAAGAGGAAATCATATATGAAAAAATAAATAAATAAATAAAATAAAAATAAGACTATCAAAAACCTACCCAGCGAGCTTCTGGAAGGAGACGACCAAGCCGCCGAATAGAAACACGGCTGAAGGTATCATTCCTTATCTTACTTTAACTTTTTATCATTGTTCCTTAACTTTCCTTATCTTACTTTAGTATTTGTACCAACATTATTAATCATGAGATCATAACCATGATACTTTCCTTGCGAAAGACTTGAAACCATCGAACATCGAAGTCATGTACCTCACATCTAGAAGGTCAAACTTTAACTTTATTTTTATTACCTCACAACAAGAAGGCTGGTACGACACTTTCTTTTTATCTTTACGTTATCTTCTTATTAAATTTAGTGAGCATATCAAATGCAATCACATCATATGCAAACACACTTGCAAATCATAGTTTGTACTGTAAAATTTATTGCATAACAAATGCAACATAAAATGTAAACACATTTTATAAATCATAACTTATATTCTGAAAACTATTGCATAGCAAATGCAACTTATTGCATAACAAATGCATCATGAAACGCAAACATATTTTGCAAATCATAACTTGAACTTTTAAAAACATTATGCATATCAAAATACAAATAGACTTTAAACATAACAGTTGTAAATTTATTGCAAATCTTCTTTTGTACTTTAAAACTTTTTGCATAATAAATGCAAACATACTTTAAAAGAAACTTGCATAATAATTGCAAACTCATTTACAAACTTATATATAAGCATTTGAAAATTATTTACTTCATGCTGTATGTAAAGTTTGAAACTTACTTGGACTTTACTCTAACGTTCTCCTTTCCATTCCTATCTCGTTCCTTTTCCTTCCATTAATCGACTTCTGTGTCCTGATCATACGACACCCGACTTATTAATTAACTTTTTCTTTATCAATCTACTCGATTGATAATAAAACGTAAACATTAAACATTAATTCCTTTTTTCATAACTTGGTATACTATCGGTCTATTGTTCTCTTTACTTAATTTTGTAACCTGTTGGATTACCTTTTCCTTTGCTTAATTATATAACCACTAGGTTACCATTCTTTTCGCTTAGCTCGACAACCCATCGAGTTACCTCCTTCTTTACTTGACTTTGTAACCCACCGGGTTACCTTTCTTCTACTTGAACATTTCTTATTAAATTTATCGTCTCATGTGACGGATTCGTTACTCAACATATTACAGAATATTTTTCGTCTAAGACAGTTTTGCTAGTTCGGAGTATTCGACTCTAGTTTAGCCATTTTTTAAAAAAAAATGACGATTTTACCCCTAATGGGTTTTTCGTCTATTTCGTAACTTTATAAAACTTATTGCTTAACTTTGTTGTTTCATTACCTACATATTACGAAAAAATTCCCACTAAGGAATATTTCCTGACATCAGATGTTTCGGATCCATTTTGGCCATTTTCATAAAATGACCATTTTGCCCTTAATCTATTTTCTTTCATTATTTCCTTAACTAAACTTTAATTTATTTAAAACATAGCATCTATAATACTTACTGCCTATAGGAGTATAGGAAACCAATGTTCCTTAGTAAAAACTCAATTTTCACACAATTTTACAGTTTTGGCCCAAAATATAAAAATATTTACATTTTTGCCCTCGAAACCAAAAATAATCTTTTTAAACCATTAGTCCCCATTTTTCAAGAGGATCAAATTTTTTTAAGCTACCTAACCCAAATACCTCTTGCAAAAGGACGTTTTTGCCCCTTAAATATTTTTTTCCTAACTTTGACAAATTTTGTAAAATTCATAACTTATCAACCAAGCAAAATTTTGGAAAACTGTTCATGATAACCTAACAGTTTCGACGAGTTCTACAACTTTTGTGTTGTAACTTTGTTGAAATTCTAATATTTAGGGAGACTTTTTGGCTGATTTTCAAATCTGCCGAGAATTCATTTTCTTTACAATTTAATCCCTTTTGGAATTTCACCAAAACCCTTACTTTCTTCTTTCCATCATCATCGCCATCAACATATAACATAAAATAATCATGCAATATTGTCTATTTATATGCCATAGACCAAAATCATTTTAGCAAACATATAATATGCATAAAACATAAATTTTAACTTGACTTCAGGAACTAGAATTTTACCTAGTCCTTGCTAGGGGCATATTCTTCCTTTTTGTTGCTTGAAATCCTTTAAAGTCCCCTTGACATCAAGCACACACCTCATCATAAAAATTTCATCAAAACTTTAACAAAAAGCCTAGAAAACTTAGGGTAAAGTTTGGGTTTTACCTTAAAATTTGTGAAATCCTTGAGCTTTAAGTCTTGAACTTGCTTTGAACATGACTTGGAGCTTGGAATTCATCAAAATTTTTGTAAAAGAGTTGCTTTGGGGGTGGCAGTTTTGAAGGAAGAAAATGAAGCATTTTTTTTCTTTCTTTCTTTTCTTTCCTTTCCTTTCTTTCTTTTCTTTCCTTTCCTTTCTTTCCTTCTTCCTTTGCATGTTTCTCTCTCTTCTTCTTTTTTTTCCTTTTCACATTGGAGACCATTACCTTAGTCGCTTTTATAATAAATTGATTCACTTTTTTATTTTCTTTTCTCCTTTTTTTTTATAAAAAGGTGATGAGTCACTTGGTAATCAATTAGGTTACTTTGGGTGGCCAAATGTGATTGGGCCACATTTCATGGTGTAGTGGCCCAATCGAAATCCATTGAGTGTCCCCTAAACTTTTTACGCAGTCTAAGTTTATACTGACAGTATTTTTTCTATATTGTCGTTATTCTTTTTTATACAGTTCATGAGGTCCCATAACCTCCAATACTTATCCACATCCATCACATAATGTAATTTCAATATTATCTAACTTTGCACAGTCTAAATTTATACTGACAATATTTTTTACACTGTCGGTATATTTTTTATACTGTTACAACATTCTTTATTCATCCATATTCTTCAAACAGTATTATTCCTATACTACTTTAACTTAAACAGTCCAATTTCTGTATTGCTTAACCTTAAACAGTATAATTCTTACACTGTATTATTTTTACAGTGTAATTTTTACGCCGCATAACTTTATCAGTGTACATCTTTACACTGCATTATTCTAATATTGTATAATTCTCTATATTATTATACAGTATTTTTCTTAAACTGTACTTTTCGTCTTAACATAATTTTTAGCTTAACACATTTTTACTGTGCTTAAAATGCTCGGATGTTATAGCC